>JAVUPR010000436.1:651223-1302446 GCA_036785695.1 Gentiana straminea
ACTAGTCAATTTTACACTAGCAGTCTAGCACCCTAGAGAGATATATAAATAGTTGTAAATAAAATTGACAGAAGATAAATCCAAATCATACACTACTAATAAATTTTAGGAACATAAACTAAGTACTTATAGTCTATCCTACCGTTCCAAGGATTTAATCTAACACCTCAGTGCCGCCTTAGGGTAGGTCAAAGAGGTTTCGATTAATATTGAAGATCAGATTGAGAATCGAACATCTCATTTGTGATCGTCAATCACCTTTCCTTTTTCAGCCAATGTACTACCAAAAATACCCTTTATGAGTGTGACCTACACTACAAGAAATTCGGCTTTTAATGAGGAGAATTCTCCTCTTAAATTGTCCATCTCTCCTCCTTAAAAGTATTTAATGAGGAGAACTCGATCCTCATTACCGCCTCCGCCACTAAAGACATATAATGAGGATAAACAGATCTCCTCATTAATTACATCATACATTTAATGAGAACATTTGCTCCTCATTAAAACTATTGTTAATGATGACTAATCTCCTCATTATCAGGTTATTTACTCCTCATTAAAATAAAAATTCAATATAACACAACTCCTCATTAAAAGGCCATTTGCACCTCATTAAATCATGAAATATGAATGATACATCTCATTATAAGATTATTGACACATCACAAAATTGTGACAGTATCAATGTTATAAGTTTGAAGCCAAAAACAAAATAAAGCAAGCAAATATAAATATAAGCTTTATACTGATCAAAAACATATCAATATATACAACTATAGATTATTTTAAAAAGATAAATTACATGTGGATGTATATTTAAAGGATTTTCTTTTGCTTTGTTCACACAGAAACAATGAAGAAGAAAACAAACTATAATTGATTTCAGCCTGCAACAGAGCAGTAGCCAACTCTTGGTGTCCTCTCTGCCATTCGAACCGGAAAAGACTAATAAAAATATCAACTAAACCAAGCTCCAGATGAACCTGCAGATTGGTGGACGTGTAGAAAACAATAAAATAAAGTAAAAAAAGATGTCAGAGACCAGTAACTTAAGCCACAAATGAAACAATAGACCATAACATAGTTGCAAAATGGCAAAACAATGATACATAGCAATATAATCCTCAAAATGGAGAGTTAGCCTTCGATAGAGTGTTCCTGTCAACTTGATTGCCTTCATTAATAATGCATAACAATCAGATTCAGGAAATACTAGAAAGACATACTATGAACAAACTTGTGTTGACGTAAAAGATTACCGACAACCACTCCAGGATGAAAAGAATTAATTGTCATGTTCATCTTTTCTTCCTATAACACAGTAAAAACACGTTTACCCCATTCTGCTAAGCATGTTAACTAAGATAAGAAATATACCGAGACAAAGACGATAGAGGAAGATTTTGACCAAAGCATGACCCTTTGACTATCATTTATGCATAGCCCAAAAACAAAATTATATAGTCATCAGAACAACCAACAATGATAATAACATATTTCAACCATTTACATTATAATGAAGCAATCTCAATTGCAGGAAGAAACATTAGTTGGATCCTCAAGCATAGTTTTTCAACTAATTATAAACATTTGAGAAGCTCAGGTGTTACTAAATATACATATAACTTATAAATCTTCTCAACATCTTAAGCTCTTTGGTGAAATAGGCTAACAGTTTACCATGGTATCACAACATGAGGTAATCAGATTAAACATTACTACCATATATATACATACATATATACATATATACATATTTTACTATTGTTTCTACTGTGTTACAACATGTCTACTCTTCTCCGTGTTTTGACAAACTCGCACATGAGCATGCGTGTTAGCCATTTAGTACAAACCACACATCTCTATTAGTAACATATTAGGTGAGATGAAATCTGTCAACAGGTAAAATCTATTTGGTAAACACCAAACTTCCTAGTAGAACTAAAGGCACTTGAGAACATATTACACAAACATTTATTGAATTTTCTATTGCAATAAAAAAAGGACAGTCCTGTGCATTGAACCATCCCACCCAAGCAAGGTTCGGGTCATTTGGGAAAAATATTAACAAATGGACATGAATAATGATTGATATACAAGATTACCTTCTAGCGCTTTGCAAGCTCCTTGACATGAAATATATTTGCAAGTTTTGAAACTCCATAGGAATATAAATTATTGTAGCTGAAAAAAAATTAAAACCAAGGATTATTAAGCATCTAGCTTTGGATATGAAATATATATTTTAGTGACAAAAGTGTAAGCACACAAAACACCCAAAAACTACCCCAGGTTACATTTTCGTTTAATGACCTTTGTTAATGTTAGGAAATAACTCCGATCTATAGCCTTTAATGATAATAACAAAATAAATGATAGGAGAAAATATATAGCTCGTAATGACGATAACATAAGAAAAAAAAATGAGAGAAGAGAAATGATGAAAACCAGAATGAAGGTACACATTTACGTGGTTCGGTTAATCACAAAAGCCTAAACATTAGCCTATAGGTAGTAAGAATTTCTCTTAAGTGATACATCTAAGAGGTGCATGTAATCGCAAAGGCTTAAGGCCTTGTTTATATAATATGAACTAAAAGCCCAAAATCAGCAAGTCACCAATGTGGGACATTTGTCCCACCTTCTTAACCGTTTGTCAAAAATGTACCTTGATGAAACCACGATTCACATAATAAAAAGTTAAATAGCGTGGCTGAACTTAATTGATTACCTTGAGTTGTCACTTATCTGGTCAAAATCAATTCCTTTGTATACGAACTTGTGGTTTATTGATGAAACATTGATGATCCTCCCTTGTCTATTGCAATCTCGTGCAGTGTTTTTCATGTTGTCCAACAACAGAATTGTCAAAAAAAAATTGCATGCATGGAAAGCAAGGTAAATTTCTTGTTTTGGTTTCACGGTTTATTGTGCAGCCCTTAGAAGTATTTGTCAAGTTTGTTGAATAATATGCACATAAAGGATCAAGTCTATAGTGTACTAAAACTATCAAAAGACCTGTTAACCAATTTCCATAGTAAAACTAGGCCGAAGGATGAATTTCTGTAAACAATGGTTTTTTTTACAAAATATTCTGTTGTGTTCTGATAGTTATGACATAAGCTACTACTCGAGTATATAATTGAAGAATCTGGTCAAATAAAAATGTTTCCAGATACATGACGAAATAAAGCAGTGAATGAAGATTGTTAACTTAATCCGTTTACAACTTTTCAGCAGCTTGTGACCATTTGAACGGAGGCATCTCTTCAAAAGCGTTATAAGCATTTGAAAAAAAAAAAGTTGTTTTGGCGAGCCATTTCTCTTCGTATGGACACATGTTTTCTTCAATATATAAGCTTTAATCATTTATAAATACCTCCAAGTTGTTCATTTGCATTCACTCTCCATTTCATATTCAACACAAACATTTTGCATTCTAAAAACTCACCTTTGAGTCTGATATTGTTCATGCAAAGAGAACACAGAAACATAAATTATGTTTGTTGCATCTTGTTGTTTGGAGTAATACTACAACAAGAGGAGACTGTTGTACCTTGGAAGATGTTTGCTATTCAACCGTGTGTACCATTGTTTATAGATCATCTCTCCCATCTGCTGAAAGTGCAAACCGAAAGTGCAAAAGCCGTCTCCACAATCCCTGCATTATTACTTCAAAATCAAAAGACCGGATGTTTCTAACCTAAGGAATTGAGGAAATATGTAATCCGAAAGGGAGCATATGGAAATGAGAAGACTTAAGAGATTGTAATTTTACTCTTTCCGGAAAGAGGACAATCACATGAGCACTTAAAGAAGTCACGATATAAAGATAATAAGTCCAGAGTTTTACGATTGGCTTACATGAGGATGTTTAGAGGAAGACCCAAGGAGCTGAAGTCAGATGTGAACCTCCAGACAGATGCCAAAGGGCTCAAGTCCAACTTCATTAGATTTTTCTTAGCATTAGCTATCTATTTATGTATGTTCTCTTTTACTTTCGTACCGCTATCCACATTACGCACAGCTCTTTTATCTTTAGCATTAGGACATCCAAAATCACTACAAGAAAAATGACCAATAGTTAGAGTAATTTAATGAGAGAATGTAAATCCTCTAATTAAAAGATTGTTTTAGTGGGAGGAATTTTTTATATAGCTAAATGTTGGCTTTTAATGACATTCTTTTTAATAAAATATTATTAAATCACCCATCTTTTTTTATAGAAATAAAAATCACCTACCAAAAAAACAATTTCCCCTCCCTAAAACATATCTATCCAGTTCCTATAAACCCTTTTGCCCGATAACCTAAATCGCCAAAATAACAAATTCCGTAAAGAAGAACATATCAAGATGAAGAACGCCGGTGAGTTCATGAGTTTTCGAAGGTCATCATCAAAACAAGTAGGGATTATTGTGAGATTCGGTGAGTGAAATTAGGGTATACATCCGGCTTCAATCGCGATTTCACGAGGACTTCTCTTATCGACATATATTTTGGATAATAGCTTCGAATGTCGGAGAGGTATATATATCCCCAAAGGTGTCGATAAAGCTTTCTTTTTGCAGTGTCGATGAAGCTTTCTTTTTGCAGTGTTGATGAAGCTTTATTCTAGCAGTGATGAACGCAGTGCTGGAATCAACAATGTGAAGGACAACAAGGACACACAAGAAAGCCTTCAAGTTCATGGTTGAGGACTTTAACAGGTTTATATTCAAGAAATTTTGTTAATTTGACAATTTAGTTAATATATTTTGCTTAATTTGTTTTTCCGGTCACTTCTGACCTCGTTAATATGCAAGGATTCTGGACTATGTTTATAATATAATTAATCCCGTTGATTCACAGTTTGGTTGCTTTCTACAGAGTTCGATTGTATCAGGTGAAGTATTTGTGTTTATTTTTACTTTTCTTTCAAACAGAAATGTGTTGAAATGTGCTTATTGGCTTTGTTTATTGTATTGGTTGTACTGTGACAGAAAGTTTGGTGTGCTAAATCTATATATCCCTTTTACAAACTTGATGCCCTTGCATTTCTTTGCACAAAGGTGTTTGGTGGGCACACCTTTGTTCATAGGTTCGTTGTTTCTTTTCTATTTTTATATTATCTCAAAACTGGATTGAAGATTGATGTGCCCACTTGGATACCACTGCTAGTTTCTTTTGCTTTCTTTGGGACTGCACTGTTAGGGGTTAGCTATGGGATTGTGTCATCCAGTTGGGATCCTTTATGTGTTGACAAAAGAGTTTAAAATGGATGTTCCCCAAGGTATTGATTTCATCCCTAATGAGTAAAGACGTTTTCCACCAGTTTTGTTTACATGATGGTTTTGTATCAACAATTGAATGTACAATGATATTCTTGCATCGTATAAAAGTTACAGGTTGTAATTTTTTGTCCTTAATTGACATGTTTGTTATGTGTGATGGGATTGACATGGTGGTTGGGAAAAAGATGAAACCATGGAAGAGGCAGATGTGAGAGAAACCATGGAAGAAGCTGGGGTTCTAGGATTTGTTAGGGTGAGTTTAGGCTTTTAGCATAATTTTAAATGATTTATTGCCAGGAATCTTGAAAATTTTATTAATTTTTTTATACAGCACGCAGACTCGATTAGGCAGCTGGACATTTAAGAGAAAGAGCCAAGACAAATGTCATGAAGGATACATACTATCTTTCATGGTCACAGAGCAATTAGATGTTTGGCTGGAGAAAGATGTTCGGAGAAGAATTTGGGTAAGTTTAGAAATATTAGAGGTGAAGAACATGGATTTGCTAGCAAGAAGTTGAATGTTTTACTTTTGTTTAACGGCCTCACGTTTGTTTCATTGAAGCTCTCTGCATTTTCGACGGTGATGATGAGGTCCTGTTTTCTTCCTTATGTGTTATTTTCCGGTAGACGTTTATACACATTTTGCTCATTAACTCTTTCCAGGCGGTTCAATTTGTTGAAACATACCATTGCTGTTCCATTAGTGTGAACAAGTTATGATCTATTACAAAGGTTTTTATGGAAATAAGTGGTGCTATCATATACTTGCCCTTCTGGTATGCTCTCTGGGCTCCTGAATATTTATATATATTTTTTCAGATTAGAACCTTGGGAATGCTGGGGTCTCGATTTCAGTCGCTGCCTAGTGCTTTCAATGCTCGTCTCTTTTCTTTTATACTTTGGTTTCATTCTCTTTCATTAGCCCTAAGTTATCGCCGACATCCCAGCGTCTACACGTCCTTCTCATCTCCTCCACTTCGGGGAAACCGTTCGAGATTCTTCACCGGAATGTTAAAAAGTTTCAGGCTCAGGTATTACATAAAGATTTTTAATGTATTTCGTCATTCAATAGGCATGAGTATGTGATTTTCTAAAATGTGGTTTGTTCTGATCAATGTAGAACGAGTCTTTTTTCGATTAATGATTTTGACAATCGATTTGATTTTGTTTCACATGCATACACTCACCTGGATCGGCTGTTCAATGATTTTTGTGGTGCTGATAAACTGATTAAAGGCCTCATTCTGTTGCATAAGTAAATTAGTGATACTTTGTCCCTCAGTTTTCTGATTTCACTTAATTTTTTGTGCTTTTGTTGTTTTCGCATATAACTTGACAATATCAGTTTGATTGTGAAGAAAACGAAGAGCTTGTTTGTCATTTATAATCATTATCAGGGGATAATCTATGCCAATTTTTGTTTGTGATTATTATTTCTTCAGGCTCTTCTGTCCTTATCCGAGCAGAATGGGCTAGTTTAGTAATGAATGAAATAATTCCAATTCAAACATTTCAAGTGGAAATTCCTTCTATGTTGTGTTAGTCCCTTTCTTGCTGCTAGTTTGAGTGGTTTTTTCTCTCTGATTGATATGTCACTTGATTTTCGAGAAGTGAGGAAAGTAAGAATGAGGTATACATGAGTTAGGATAATGTTTTTCTTAAGGAGTTGCTTTGGTGGGTGAAATTATTGCTAGATTTTGATGTTATGTATGAAGGTATAATGTGCTTGACGGCTGCTTGCACTAGGATTAACTTGACAAATTAGGAAGTTTGTGTAAGGGGAGGAGAACATAGCACCCCTTAATTCGACAAGGTTTGATTTGTAAATTGCTATTTAGTTGAAGTTAGTTAAGTAACTTCTTCCGTATTCTATCCATCTTCTCAAAGAAAGTAAGATTTCTTCCTAATTGGACAAGTTTGCTATTTGGTTTACCATTGATAGTCTTCTTCATTTATTTTGAATTTTATTTGATAATAAAGTTATGTGGTTGCTGGAGTGGAAACGGAATTTATAGTTTTTCTGTTTGATTATGTTCTTACATCTAATTTTTATTACAAGGTCATGGATCAGAAGAGCATGTTCCAAAATGGTCTTTTTTTTTCTCACAAGCTGAATACCTGAAAGCAATTTTCTGGTCATGTTTGTTCATTTATATAGTCATCTCACACCATTTTGTCACTAGTTATCTAATAATACATAATAGAACAACAATTGGAGTTAGAAACACCATTAAAATCTTGCGGTGAACAGTAGCAGTTAGCAAAGCTGATGAGTTTATCTGGGTATTTTATGGTGATATATAAACTTCTGTGTATTTTGACTAGTGTATTATTTCTTGTTTTCAGGAGTATGAATCAGATGGCATTGACAGGACAAAGTAAATTTTAAACACAAGCAAGAGTGTTTGAATCTCTTTTACAAGGTTTTTGGTCCTTCAAGCTATCTTATTTTTCTATTTCAGTTCTTATCATGAGTCAGATGTTATACAGTGGCCACTATGTTTGTTTGCTAGCAAAGTTTTACTTGCCTTAATATTTTTCCTTTGAATTTAATATCACTTCAGGTGTTGGGTTACCATTGTTTTGTATTATATGCTGCTATGTGCACATTGTTATATATACTATTTGTGTTTTGCAGAAGATGGCTTATCATGCTCTTGCAACATCAGTCCAGGTTCGATTCGAATTTGACATCATATGAACTATCTGAAACTAGTGCAAGAATGTCGATTGAATTTTCTTGCTCTATTATGTTTTAAGCGTGTTGATGAGTGGCTCGCAATGAATCTGAATTTCCTGTTGATTTTAAGGTTGGATTTCTGGATGAAGAAAGGAAAGAAATAACTGCTGTTGGCATTTGCAAATTGAAAAATGCGACAATTGAACTTACATCTTGCAAAGATCTCCCTACTTTTTGTAAGTTTTGTGCATTACCTCAGATGAAATTTCCTTACAATTTCACATCCTGCTTCCTCACTGGTTTCTTTTTGAAAACATAAGTCGGTGTTGTTCTTCATTTTTGACATGTTCGTTGCATTGCATGTTATGTAGTAAGTTCAAATTTGTTAGGATAATCATATCCCCAAGTTACCTGTTCCTTTTGAAAATCTAGTCAGTTTAGTTTCAAGACTAGCTTACAAGTTCGGAGGTGGAAATTTATTTGAGTAGAGGAATGTTTTTTTGAATCGTGAGTCTTATTATTGGATGTGACATAATTGTCTCTTATTGTGGTAGCACATCCATAAAAGCAAATTCCCTCGCCGGGGCTTTAGAGGTTCCAACTTTTCTTGCTGATCTAAGGGATTGCTAATATTCCCTGTAGAGACATCCAAGACTAGCAAGTTTCTCAAGATCTTTCTTGTATTTTTAGATAGATTAATGTTGGGCTCTCTTGTTTTTTGTTTGTGTGTAGTTGTATGTGTTCGTGTATGTGTGTGTGTGGCTGTATCATGTATGTGTGTGTGTGTGTGTGTGTGTGTTTGGGGGGTGGGGATGTACTTGAGATCCACAGAATAAAGGTGTTAGAAGAACAGAAGTATGAGGGACTCTGTTATAACATGTTAGGTATTTGTACATGCCATTATATGCGCTTTACTAAAGCCCTCATCAACCTTTGAGGTTTTAGCAGATGTGAAGTGTTTCTCTTGAAGTTCTTTAGTTTGCTGGACAGATGTTTTGCATCCAGTCTTACGTCATTGCTTGTTCGATGATATCTTTTTGCAACTTTTGATATTTGATTGGTGGATTCTTGGGAATTTCAGTTTTCCATTTTACTTGTCATAGCTACCTGATATTTTTTTGTGCAGGTCTGACATGAGTAAAGATCAAATGCTGGTGGATCTCTCCTTCAAAACCAAAGTCTTATTGTGGGGTGGTGTTGTGCTCGGTTCACTGGCTGTCGGCGTCCATGGATATGCTGTTGTAAGGTACAAGATTTCAGATTAGTGGAATCTATGTGAAGTATTCTGCATGCTTCATGAGCCTCTTGATGTCCCTTTTTCATTGAGCATGAATTACGCCACAATAGATAGAATGGTATTGTTTATGTAAAATGAATCTGTTATAAAGGTATTGTTCTCGCAAATTATTCTCCCATGTCTGTGTTGTTTATGGCTTATGATTGAGTGAAACCTTTGGTTTGAGTTTTAGAATCTGATCACAGTTACTCATGACTCATGTAATCTGTTAAACTTGCTCATGTTTATGTCCCTTATTGTGATTTGATGAATAAATTTTGGTTGAGGTGTTGTTTGGATTGTATCTGGTTTAGACATTAGATCATGACTTAGTGGGGAGTAAATGAGTTTTAGTGAGGGTATATGCCGTAATAAACAATACTTGATGAAGGGAAAGTTAGGCTATACCAAGGGGATTTTGGTTATTAAATCATGATTTAGTGAGGGGTAAATGGTGTTTTAGTGAGGGTATATACCGTAATAAAAACAATATTTAATGAGGGGCAAATGAACTATTGTGACAAAATATGTCGTCACCAGAACAATTTTTAATGAGAGGAAACACATGTCACTAAAACATCAATAACCACGGGACCTTTTACTCTCACAATTTACCTTTATATAGAGAAGCAGTAAGGACGGGCGATGAGAGTAAATTTCCTCTCACTAAAAGTCTTTAGTGACGGGAAAGTGACTTTTAATGACCGGATTTCCCCTCATTAAAAATTGATTTTCTTGTAGTGAATGAAAATAAAAAAAAACAACTCTTGCCTTAACATAAAGACTGTGAAGAGACCTAAAGCAAAAGGTAGGCAGATTTAAGCATATAAGACTTGCACATCGAAAATACTTTAAGACACGCTAATCAGGTACATAGAAAACAAGGTAAACTGAACAGAGAATTAAGCAAAATACCAGAAGAAAGAAGACTATGATCTTAAGACAAGAAGACTCAACTTAACTCAAACAAGAGTACATTCCCTGAATCGAAGGGAAAAAAAAATAGAATAACTATGTCACAAGTTCAGGGCATCTAAAGAACCATGTACCAAACTGCTAAAATAATTCAAGTCAGGCTCCTATCAATTTGTTCAAGGCATAAAACAATTTGTACACATTTAACCACATAACATTAAGTTCAGGGCTCATACAAAGGTTCCATTAAACAAATTATCAAGGGATGATTAAGCATACATTAAGCACAAAAACAAACCAACATATAGTTACTGAAATTAAATCGCATAAATCGAGCCCACAAAATATAGTATATCTGAAGCGAGTAAAATTAAAATTTGTACCATGTTAGGGTTGTTGTGAGAAGAAATCGCGAAGAAGAAGATTAATAGCGGATTGTAGATTTCCGACATAAAGCTTGCAATAGACAACATGGCGCCCCTGCCCCTCTATTTCGACCAGAGCCCGTGGGTGGACCTTCCGCCTTAGACTTCCTGATGGTCGAGTGTGATGGTGGTTGACTGATTGCCAGTGTGTGGTGGCTGCTGAAGGATTGAGAGAGCTGCAGAATGGAGGAGGGAGGGGAGGAAGAAGGAGGCTGGAAAAATTAGGGTTTGACATCGACGCTTTATTTCAGGTAAAATTGGTGAATTGTGTGGGTGGGTAAGGTTTTGGATGAACTAAAATTAAAAAAAGGTGTTTTATAATTATTTTGGTAGTTTAATTTTTCACAATTACTTTTTTGTGGAAGATTTTAAGAAGAAAATGTTTTTAAAATAATATGTTTACTGAAATAATGAGGAGATTCTTTTATATATAATATAATGAGGAGATTTGGTATTCAACAACGAGGAGAAAATAGATATTGGTCATCAAGTTCATTCCTCCTCATTAAAACTAGCCTTTAATGACGATATTTACGCTCCTCATTAAATTCTACTCATTAAAGGTAGCTTTTCTTGTAGTGCTATTGTCTCAGATTTTTAGGTAGACCCCGAGTGTGCCGCCTTAGGGTCGGTCAGTGACCCGGCGAGTACCCAAAATCCTATCCTTTCGGAGACCAAGCCTTGAATTTTGATAGCGGTGAAGGCCTTCCTTAGGGGGCCGAAATCAAAGCCGGCACGAGGCGTCACCATTCTCTCACGTCGCTTGTGTCAACAGTAGAGGCCGTGGGGTCGGCTGTCGCCTCTCCCGCTCCCACTCAATATTTTGAAAAAGTGGTGGGTTTACTGATCACGTTTTTGGACTTGATGTTACATTAAGGAACAATAAATCATAGGCCCGAATGTTGTCGGTTATGTGGGCTAGCCCACCCGACCTATTCGTTAGAACATATGTGGCCGTCGGACGGGTCAAGGCTAGGAGAGCTCCGTTGAGCCGTAGTGGCTTTTCGGATGGCTCAGTATTGCCAGACCCCCGTGCAAACGCCACACGTGGAGGGTGAAGTCGATTGAGCCGTAGCTACTGTTGACCACCCAACCGTGGTTAAACCACTTTCGAACTGTTTGCCCGTGATTATCCAATCCTTAAACATCAAACATTCACGTAGACACTACGGAACAAAAACGTAATCTCGTCTTAGGTAAGGTGGAATTCACCGAGAATCCAACACCTTAACCACGAGGTTTCGGGATTTTACTCCTTATGCTTTCGCAGAGTGGGATTCACCGAGAATCCATCACCCAACCTCGACGATTGAAAAAACCCGTGTTCCTCGGTTTTTACCCTAATTAGTTTCTAATTAATATCAAACAATTAATTAAAACTAATTGCGTGTGTTGTATACATGCCTAACTAATTCATCGAATTAATTTCTACATGTATGCATATGGAGTGGAATTCATGATATGATGCATGTCATGGCAATTTTTCGGTTCTACTCATACAATCTACACATGTATACTAGTGCGGAAAATAAACACCGAGATGGACCTTTGGCACCCCCGTAACTAATCTATTCGAAAATAAATTAAAATCCTAATCTGCAGCTGTTGAGAATCTTCGACGATCGGCATATCAAACGAACTTGGATCGGGACAAAACTTTCCAGATCTGATCTTCATTCTTCGGACTTCAAGACGGACGGTCGGATCGGAGCTTTGACTTGTCAATCTTCCTCAGTGAGCCGCCCAAACTTGCTGCTGAAACAGACTCTTACAGCAGCGCATCATATACTTCCCGAGGCCGATCGGGGATCAAGATGAATCCCGATCGTCCTGAAAATTTTATCTCACGTCCAAAACTCCATGATATGCGAACTGACCGGTCGGATTTTAATTTGAACGGTCTAATTGTTCCCAGAAAATCCAAGAAGTCACAGTTAGGGTTTCTGTGAATCCTGCGTTTTTCTGTTACAACAGCCACTTCGCAGCAACGAACGGATACCCAAACGGATTCTGATCAACACCAAAATTTGTGGGATTGTTCAACAACTTCCAATATTGATTCTGACCGGAGGGATCTTCATTTTAACGGCTCAAACCACGGAAAAAACGAAAAGACTAAACAGCTAGTGTACAGATCTATTTTCTGGAAATTAAACTTGCAATAAAAATAAATTACATAATTTCCTATACTCATATGAACGAATTTTCATCGTTTATATGAGTTTACAATAGATCTAACGGGAAAACGGTGCCAACCCCAATCCATCTCTTCAACCATAACAATTTTAATCATAATCAATGCATAATTATAAGTAAAAATTACCTACATGCAATTCCACTCCTTTAAATCGTTTAACTATGACTATGACTATGACTATATAAATCTAAATGGGTAAACAGTGCCAACCCCCAATCCATCTCTTCAACCATAGCAATTAATCATTATCAATGCATAAAACAATAAATAAAATTTACCTACATGCAATTCCACTCCTTTAAATCGTTTAATTACGATTATGACTATATAAATCGTGGAACCTTTTCTCGATACCACATGAAGGATGCAGGTTCTTAGATCTAAACGAATTAGATCTACGCGCAAATGCGGATGGATCACGATTTATATATCAAAACACATAATTAAAGGACTTAAACTACTACAAGGGGGTTAAGATCAAGTTACCAATAGTAGGAAGAGATGCCAAGATCTTCCGATGTTTTCTCCAAACGGCGGTTGGTGGACACCCTTCTTGATACACGAGCTTCCTTGATATGCAACACCAAGAAAAACTCAAAGTTTTTCTTTTACTAAAAACCCAAGACAAGAAAAAAACTAATTTTTCTCTCTTTTTATTTGATATGGGGCGAAATTTTTCTCATTCCATATGTCTTGGAAGAACTCTCTTTATATAGGAGAGTAAATCCTTGGCCTCCAAGTTTCTAATTAATTAAATAAATAATTAAAAAGAAATCACAATAAAGGATAATTCCATTTATAAAAGATTGTGATTAATCAATCAATCAATTACAAATAAATCATCTTTTATTAACCATTAATCACACAAGAAAATCAAATCTTGCATTTAATGAAGTATGAGGCGCCACCCCTAGGGTTTAAAAGCCCACATAAAATGTCTTTTATGTGTATTATATTATTTAGCCCAACTAAATAACATTAATGCATATCAATTAATTAGCTTGACCCAATTAATTATCACCGAGGCCTAAGTAACAAGATTATTAGTCCGAATTACAGAAGCCACATCGGGGACCATGGACCTATAACCAGTAGCTCCAATAATTAATTATTCATCGAACAGATTAAGTACATTAATTATTAATTCCGGGATTACGCCACCATAAACCCGAAACTGAACTCTACCGATTATAGATGTATACTTATACTCAACCCATAGAGTAAATAAGCGTCAATTGATATAATCACTACATACGGATTAACCCTCCATAGACTGTCCATTCTGAGTGGGAAGTCTCCGTGAACCCGACTCAGAATATCTTATCCTTATTTACCATTAACCCCCTGATGATCAATTAGTATGCATATCTGACTAGTAGCTAATTAGTCAAATGCGAAACTCCCGGGATCGATCACTTTCTTAGGGCTAACAAATAAGGGGACTGTCTCTCTACTTCCCGCGGTAGAAGGAATGGATTCCATGTCCGTGAAAATCGAACTACTCACTCATCAGGAGATAGTGCCAATGAGAAGTGGCTTGGAACACATATCTAAGTGAACCGTAACTAACACATCAAACACTACCCCGAGACAAGTAGCACCCTGTGATCACCTCAGGATTAAGGTTGATCCATATATGATCATCTAATGATTTAATAAGATTCCTCGATTACGGAATTTTATATCGAGAAATACAGATTAAATCGGTCCAGTCCTATATGAATGCCATCATATATAAATGCCCCACGTAGGTACCCTCTACCGACGGTCCGGATAAGACTATCACACCCTAAGGTGTTCGGGCGCATTATTGGTGTTTTAATCAAGAGACCCTAAACTCGATTAAGTTCACCACGGACTAACAGATTTAAGTATATCACCACCGACTCAATCCTCACGTGTAATCCATACACCGAGTTAAGTGGTTACATACGGATATACTTAGGGTTTGCAGCAGTGTATTATTTACAAGCACAAATCAAGTAATAAGGTGAGATAAAATCTGTCATCCATTGTTAAAAACAATTACACAAATTGTCTTTCGGATACTACACCTAACAGAAGCATCTGTGGAAGAAACTCTAAATTTACTTGTTGAGACCATTGGAGGTCAGCAAGAACTGGAACAGCTCCCAGAAAACCATCCATGCCATTTGAGAGACATGAGAAGAAGAAGAAAGAGGAGTTTGTTGATCCTAAACTCCAGCAAGTGGCTGATTATTTCCAATGGAAGTTAGGATTCTACAAGAGACAAAAATCAGCTGCAGAACCAATGACAGATTTTGAAGAATGGGCTTTTGAAAAATTGGGAGTGGAAAATTTGCTAGATCTGATTGATACCTCTTTGTTGCAATCAAGACTGATGGATCTGTTTGATGAACAATAGAAGGAAGACGGTATCAAATTCAGGGAACCAAGAGATGACAATGATGACTCATCATCATCATCTGATTCTGGAGGTAATTATCCTTCTGGTCCAAGAGGAGTCAGTGGGACTACTATTGTTGGTCGCTTGGAAAGGCTAACACAAGTTTAGAGGGGGGGTGAATAAACTTGTCCCTAAAACTGGATTTTAAACAACTTAAAGTTCAGTTATAACTTGTGTGGAGTTAAGCTGACAAAGCTGAGATTAAGTCAAACTGACTTAAGCTGAAACTGAGTCAACCGGCAGCGGATATAGTTTTAGCCTTTTTCTTGATCTTGTTATTCTTTTACGAAAGCTGAGTGCTGTGAACTGAATTCTGATGAATGTCAGTTGTGAACTGTGAGGTGTATAACAATCAAGTATCAAAATGCTGTAAGTAAATGTTGAATAAATAAATAAATGCATAAAGTAAATAATGCGGATGTTATAGAGGTTCCAGGTGGTGTAATCCTGTCAGTCCTCTCTTCCCCTGTGGTGCGGAGGAAAATTCCACAAGAACTTCTTGAGGTGAACTGTTACAAAAAGTCCTAAACAATAGTCCTTGGCTAATCCCTAGCGTCACTATCTAAAAACGGTTGTAGAACAGATAGAATTGTCGTTCTTCAAATGCTTGAACCAATCGGTCCTTAGAGGGTAGGATTGCCTCTTCACCGCCTACCACCACAAACACGAGTCTACCCGATCGCTTGTCACAATCGTCCTTGGCGAAACCTTCTGGTTTGCTTCACGATCTAAAACCTTTGATGTAGAATCAAAGTTGGGCTGAGAATCAATAAATTGATTCTTGTTTGTGGTTCTTGAAAGTGTTGGATTCTTGATAAATTCTTTGTAGCTTGAACACTTGAAGAAATACTAGATATGATCTTTTTATAGTTCAGGGATGATAGCAATTCGAATAGAATAGACTAATGCACAAAATTGCTCGTTGATTCTTGTATATCCTATATGTTTATCCTTGGTGCAAAGTCTTCTATTTATAGTGTGAGGTCCAACGTTCATCTGGCTTAAATTCGAATTGTATCAACGTCTCTTTTGTAACGGCTATATTTTCTGACCATTCTGCTGTGTCAGTAACTCATCTAATGAAATTGTTTCATTTATAACGTTCGACTGTACTTTCAGTTTGTTGGATGGCTGACATATAAAACTGAGTTTCCTTATCAGTTTTATACTGAGTTTTTCACTTGTCAGTTTCCTAACTGACTTGGAGCATTAACTGAGATTTTACTCTTCTTCAAATATCAGTACTCCAGTTTTCATCTGATTATCATTGACTTAATCAGAGTACACCATAACTTATTATCATCTAAGAATTCATTGTCCTTATGATTCTTAGGTCTTCATACAAGATCTATAAAGTCAGTTCAACTCACCACAATCTTTCCTGAAGTCTAACTTTACAGTCTCGACTTGTAGTCTTCATAACTGAGTTTGAACCCTCAGTTCTTCGATCTTCAATAACTGAGTCTGTGTCCCTCAGTTCTTCGATTTTCTAGATAAGTCAACCGAGTCTGTAACTCTCAGCGAACTTACCTTCTTCAGTTCCATGTAGGTGTATTCTGAGTCAGTTTGCTTGTCTTGATGATTTCCAGTTTTTTAAATGATTTCCAGTTTTCAGTTTTACGACACACTAACTATTACAGTGCTTATCTGATGTAACCTATACAAATATCAGACTCTAGTAAAACATATACATTCAGTTCTAGACATCTTTTAGCTTTTCACTATAACAGCTGGCTTCAGCACTTCATCAATAGGGTTAAGATAATACTTTAAACAAATAAGATGAATTATCATCAAAACATAAATTTTATTTCCAACAGCTATGATTATTGAACCAAGAGTAGAGCAGTCTGCTGGTGCTGGACAATCCACTAAGAGGCAACAAACTGAACAAATGAATGAGGATCTGGAGGATCTCACCATGGATGATCTAGAGGCACAAATCAATGAGGGAATATCTATTGGTGCAAACAGGATGGTTGGTGAGATAGACACTTTATTTGTTGTTGAACCGCCGAGCATACCGATGATCGACGGATCGTGGATTCGGATGAAGAAAGGGTTACCGATCTTAGTGAGCCCGATGTCGGTTCTGAGGATTCAATTCAATATCAAGACTGGATTGACACTGAGGACACTCTAACCATGACTGCAAATTTTCTAAGAAGGATTTCTGATATTAGGGAATTTCAAAAATAGAATATGGATGTATTCCATGTACAAAGTTGTTGTGGCACAAACAGCACTCGAACAAAGGTTAGAACAGGTGGAACAGGTTGCTGAGGTTCAAGCAAAGACACACGAACAAATGTTGGAACAGGAGGTACTGGGTGCTGAGTCTCAAACAACACCTGGACAAAGGTTGGAACTATCTTTGGGTTTGAAGGAAACCCCTGCTGTTGTTGAAGAACAGCCGCCGTAGTGGAGCCTTGGAGGAAAGGTCACCGAAGGGAAAGATGGTCAGCAGACTGCTGTTATTGATGAGGAGGAGCGGTGGTGGACTATGACTACGGTGATGAGGAGTTTCAAGTGCTCGAGGAAGAACCTATTGATGATGAACCTCAACGAGGCATTTGTACCGTTTTTGAAGAGCTCGCTCTTGATCCTATTCTGGAGGAATTTCAAGGACCTAACCCTGCTGGAAGGGATATGAGCTTTGCCATGGTTATCAGCAGATAGAGGCAACAATACAATGTAGAAGAGCCTGCTGATGGAGCTGATGGAGGAATTGTTAGGAAATCACTAGTTTAACGCAGCGGAATTTAAAATTTTGATTTCCTTTTCTAGATCGTTCTTCGTATAATGCAATAAACACGTTAAGTAGTTTGACGGTTATACCTTGGATGATCTACAAGATCGTCGCTTTGACCGCCAACGGAGAGTAGTTCAATGCGCAAGCCGTCCACGCGTCCGGCCTCTATCGCTAATCCACACGAACCCCTCGCCGGAATCCTCCTTGGATTGCTATCGGAAAAACTCCGGTCGCTAGACCGGACCTTTTCTTCCCTCACAAACTCACTATGGGGAGCTCTCTATTTTACACAAGAATTATGAACTCTTGCAATTGTGTTGTACAAAAGAGCTTGACACCCACCTCCTATATATATAGTGGTTGGGGCGCCCCATATATGGTGTGGAGGAGAAGAAAACCTTTTTCCAATAAAATAAAGAAAATCTTCTAGATTGATTTATCTCTTTAATTATAATTTATTTTGCCAATATCTTATATTGATTATAATTATCTTATTACCATAAATCTATTTTTCAAAATCAATTAATATCTCATATTAATATTATGGTAATCTTATTAATTAAAGTGCACAATCCAAGTGTATCTTGTACACTCAAAAGTGGCGCCCCATATGCCAATTAATTGGCTTCCGGAATATTCTTTAATTAATCTAATTTATGTATATAATTAATATCTTGTATTTTATTTATTCATAATAAATAAATACCACCATATTAATTTACCACTATAACCTTTATAGTCTAGAGATAAACTTTCCTTATTTGGTTATCAACTATAACCGCATTTTAATCCGACTCGATGTTCATATGTGTGTGATCCGATAGGCTTCCGAATATGTTGGCCGTAGACACAAAGTGCAATTTACCAAAATGCCCTTTATACCTAACGATCACGGGATAGCGTCTAGCAACACACCGTGACCCCCAATTATCGGAAGAGTCAAAAGCAATGACTACTACCTTTCATGTGAAGCAAGATTACCGTGTAACTTACAATCCTATCGCTATAATAATATCCATACGATCGTATCTCGAGTGTCAATACATTGACGATCGTATCTTATAACTGGATATCATGCTCTCTCGGAATAACACATTTACTCCCACTTTGCAAAGATTCTCGAGAGCTAGACATTCCTTATAAGAAGGCCATTTCGGATATTCAATCCCAATCATAGGATACGCGATTCCCGGACGACCAATCATGTATACTCCGCATGCTTCAATATCATACCCAATCACTACCGCATGATCGCCCCGTGGTTAGGAGAAATCTCAATAGTGTCAAAGCATGACAATCCACACCGTGATGCCATGAAGACTCCGGTCAAAAGGATAATTACACAACCGCCACATAGTGTGACACTTAATGTAAGTGGGTCGCCTAACGTACGCATTCTCTAATACACGTCCACGTACGGTCAAGTGTCTCTACACTTCGATAGACGAGATCTATCCCTACCTTCTAAAAGATAGAAGACATCCAATACGTGCTAGTCTCGATTATACTATCAATGTCCCATTTGATAATATGTAAGACTAGAGACATTTAAGTACCAACCTTGTTATAGTGATTAGAGATCTCATCAACCATAATCACTATCATGGTTTCTCTATCATGATTGATACTAGGGACGTTACTATATATATACAACAAATAATATGAAGACAAACAATATATAATAACATAAGTGCTTTTATTAATCATAATAAAGTTATTACATGAACTAAATAGATCGTAAATGACCCGACCCGGTCGGATCCGGTCCGACCCGATTGGGTTTAGGACACCTTTCCAACAATCTCCCACTTGGCCTAAAGCCAATCACCCATATGCCTAAGCCCGTGCAAGTGAACATGTTTCTCATGCTTAGCTTGAGACAATGCCTTGGTTAACGGATCGCCTATGTTATCATCCGTGTGGACTTTCTCTATCTTTACATCTCCTCTATCTACTATCTCTCTAATCAAGTGATAGCGCCGTAGCACATGTTTGGACTTCGATGAGACCTTGGTTCCTTTGATCGAGATATCGCTCCATTATTATCACAAGTATGAGGTGCGGACCTTCAATGGAGGGAACCACACCAAGTTCGTAATGAACTTCTTCATCCAACCGCTTCCTTTGCCGCCTCCGAGGCTGCTATGTATTCGGCTTCCGTTGTAGAATCTGCAGTAGTCTCCTGCTTGGAACTCTTCCAGCTCACTGCTCCGCCGTTAAGCGTGAAAACAAATCCAGATTGTGACTTAAAGTCATCCTTGTCAGTTTGGAAACCGGCATCCGTGTAACCTCGTAATACTAAATCATCATTCCCGAAAACCGGGAACATATCCCTAGTACGTCTCAAGTACTTAAGGATATTCTTGACAAAGAATCCGGTGACCATCACCTGGATTGACCGGTACCTACTAGTCATACTAAGAGGGTACGAGACGTCGGTCTTGTGCATAACATGGCATACATGATAGACCCGATTGCCGAAGCATAAGGGACTCTACTCATTTGTGCCCTTTCCTCCTCTCGTCTTAGGACTCATTCCCTTTGACAGGTAGACCCCATGTGACATGGGCGCAATCCTTTCTTGGATCGCTCCATGCCGAATCTCTTCGCATCTTGTCTATATAGGTGGATTGTGACGGACCAAGCAACCTTTTGGATCTATCTCTATAGATCTTTATTCCCGAGAATATAGGTCGCCTCACCCAAGTCCTTCATTGAGAAGTTCTTGG
Source organism: Gentiana straminea (assembly GCA_036785695.1). NCBI lineage: Eukaryota > Viridiplantae > Streptophyta > Magnoliopsida > Gentianales > Gentianaceae > Gentiana > Gentiana straminea. The sequence continues at coordinate 671,902 of JAVUPR010000436.1, forward strand.
ATAACCAAGCTTTGATCGATTGTAACATAGGCACATCATTTCCTATGAGCAGTATGTCATCCACATAAAGCACTAAGAACACAATGGCACTCCCACTAACCTTCTTGTAAACACAGGGCTCATCTTCGTTCTTGATGAAATCAAACTGTTTGATTATCTCATCAAAGCGAAGATTCCAACTCCGAGAAGCTTGCTTTAGTCCATAAATGGATCTTTGCAGTTTACACACCATCCTGGCGTCATTGGTTGTGAAACCCTCAGGCTGTGTCATATACACTTCCTCAGACAGGTTCCCGTTAAGGAAAGCTGTTTTCACATCCATCTGCCAGATTTCGTAATCATGGTATGCTGCAATAGCAAGCAAAATTCTAATGGATTTTAACATGGCAACAGGCGAGAAGGTTTCATCATAGTCAACTCCTTGTCTTTGCTTATAACCTTTTGCCACCAACCTAGCCTTGTAGGTGGTCACGTTACCGTCCATGTCGGTCTTTCTCTTAAAGACCCATTTACACCCTATGGGAACTATTCCCTCGGGTGGATCAACTAAGTTCCAAACTTGGTTGTCTTTCATGGATTCCATTTCGTAATTCATGGCTTCTAGCCATTTCTCTTTGTCATGCCTTAATAGCACTTCCTCATAAGTTCTAGGGTCCTCATCTTCCATGAGATACACGCTGTGTACCTTTCGAGTTCACGGCGTTCCCTGGTGGATCTTCGAGGTGCTAGTGTGTCCACGGTAGAGGCCGGTGTCACATCTATGTGTGGCAAGTCCTCTACTTCCATCAACTGACTATTATCCGTAAGTGGTTCTCGAATTTCTTCAAGATCAATTTTACTCCCACCGACCCTATCCGAATAAACTCTTTCTCCGAAAGTGGCCGATCCCGGCAACAAAAACCTTTTGTTCCTCGGGATGGTAAAATTGGTATCCTCTAGTTTCTCTAGGATAACCCACAAATAGACATTTGTCGATCTAGCTTCTAATTTATCGGGCATCATCCTCTTCACATAAGTCGGACAACCCCAAGGTTTAAGATAGGCTAGACTCGGTTTCCTCTTATGCCATACCTCGTATGGTGTGGATTCAACCGTCTTTGATGGAACTCGGTTCAGTGTATAGGATGCGGTTTCTAGAGCGTACCCCCAAAACGATTTTGGAAGAACTGCGTAGCTCATCATGGATCGTACCATGTCTAACAAAGTACGGTTCCTCCTCTCAGAAATGCCATTCATTTGAGGCGTCCCCTGGAGGGGTCCATTCAGGTAGAATCCCATTCTCCTTTAAATAACTTTGAAACTCTCCATCTAGGTATTCTCCACCTCGATCGGATCGAAGTGTTTTGATTTCTTTACCCAAATTTGTTTCTCCACTTCGCTTCGAATTCTTTGAACTTTTCGAAGGCTTCAGACTTGTACTTCATTAAGTATATATAACCATAGCGAGAATGGTCATCAGTGAAAGTGATAAAATAAGAGTATCCTCCTTTGGCTTGAATCGACATTGGCCCACACACATCAGTATGTATGAGCTCAAGCAATTCATTGGATCTTATCCCTTTGCCACTAAAAGGTGACTTTGTCATCTTGCCAAGTAAACAAGCTTCGCATGTATCAAACGATTCGTAATCGAATTGATCCAACATTCCATCTTTATGGAGTTTGGAAATGCGATTCTTATTTATATGGCCAAGTCTACAATGCCACAAGTAGGATTCATTCAAGTCATTTGTTTTGGCTTTCTTGTTATTTATATTAAGTACGTCAACATTCATATCTAATATGTAGAGACCATTGCTAAGTATGCCAGTACCATAAAAGATTCCATCACGTGAAAAAGAACAACATTTATTCTCAAACGTAAAAGAAAATCCATCAACATCTAATGCGAAATAGAAATAATGCTCTTCGTAAGAGCGGGAACAAAATAACGATTATTGAGTTCTAGTACTAGCCCACCGGGCAATGAAAGAAAATAAACTCCTACGGCCGCGCAAAGAACACTTGCTCCATTTCCAACGCGTAGGTCCACCTCTCCTTTCCTCGGATCTCTAGTTCTTCTTAGTGCCTGCATATTCGTACAAATATGAGAACCACAACCGTATCTAATACCCGGTGGTTAGACTTAGAAGAAGTAATGTTGATCTCAATCATAAATATACCGAAGTCGAAGCATCGGTATGCTTCTTCTTGGTACTCAAGAAGCCCTTGCGGTTTCTCCTCCAATGTCCGGTCTCACCGCAATGGAAGCAAGCATCCTTGGATTTGTCTTTTGCTATCTTAGGCGTTGGCTTAGGTGCGGCCTTCGCCTTCTTGGACTTTTTCGGGCTTTTGCCTTGCCCTTACTTGAAGTGACCAACAACACTTGCTTTCCCTTCCTACTACGGTGCCCTCGGCGAGTTTTCAACATGTTCAATAACTCCGCTAGTGGAGCAATCTATCTTGTTCATGTGATAGTTCATCACAAACCTGCGAGAATGAGTCGGTAGAGATTGCGAGAATCAAGTCAATACTCAACTCTCGTTCCAACTTGTGGCCCGGCTTCCCAAGCCTCTCTATGTACCCGATCATTTTAAGCACGTGTGACCCACGGCAGTCCCGGATGCCATCTTACAACTAAACGGGGCCTTCGAGACCTCGTACCTCTCGGTGCGAGGCGAGAAGCGTAAAGTTCCTTCGGGTGGACCATGATAGAGTAGGCGTCCATAGACTCGTTGTTTCTAGCGGTTCCGGTGTCATAGAAGCAAGCATGATACATGTAGCATCGCATCGTCGAACGGTTGCTTGTTGTACTTCTCGACAACATCCGCGGCCGAACCCTCGCCGGGCTTTTCGGGTAGGGCCTCGTCCAAGACATAGCCAATCTTCTCGTGCCTCAAAACGATTTTGAGGTTTCTTTCCCAATCGAGAAAATTAGTTTCGTCAAGCTTGTTATCGATGATAAAACGAAGGTTCAATTTGTTTGACATTTTCTACAACAATAAATAAAAGATAGAATAAGTAAAAGCTCATGTATAAAAACCCTAAATTTGCACTTAAATTTTCTAAGGTTTTTTCTCCCACTAGCCAACTATTCCCTATTGACTTTCAAGAATTTAATTAATTCTTTAGTGGCTGGGATCCCATCTAGTTACCTCGATTCCCGACGAGGGCCGATCAACCGAGATAATTTCGACAGGTAGATACTCTTGCCAGTCGCATCGCATGCGACTCCCAGTGGTTGACTAGTCAACTCTTTGACGTTTCACATCTCTATGTGATAGCCAACCCCTTGTCTCTAAAATCAGACGGTCCTGACGAGGGCCAATCACCGCAAGATTCCAGTCGAGTCGCAACCCAATATTCATGAGATCTCGTAACGATCATATCTCAATAATAACGATATACCCGTGGTAGGTCAACTCCCGACGAGGGCCGATCGTTGGATCCGAACAAGGGCTCTTCACCGTCATTATAATATTGGGAGACAATTTTGGCTCGATTTTTGGCGTGGGAATAATTTTAATTAATTCACTTAATTAATTTGGTTTAATTATGGTCTCATCTACTATGTGCATATTACTACGATATCATATAAAGTAAAACATACACAACATTCCGCGCATAAAATAACCGGTATGATCATGGACTTTTCTAGGTGCGGTTTCGAATACAACCGACGAAACCGCGGGTCACAAACTAAGGGTATACGCAACCTCCAACGGGATCTTTATTGCCGTACGCCAATGGGTTCTTTATTTCTCTTTGGTCTCGAACTTCTTGCTCCATTCTTGTTACATAATTAATAATTACACCCGCCGCACACGGGGGGAACTCAGGGAATGGGATAAATGCAAAAAGTAAACTAGGTCACGTTCTTCATAACGGCCTAGGACAATTTTTCAAAACCAACATAAAGAAAACATTCCCATCTATCCTATTGGTCGAGTCCATGATCAATCGGGGTCCATATAATCACATTATATCTACTCATCTAATCCATACAATTTTATCTTATGAAAAAGATTAAATTCTAATTTTAACTACTACTACTCATGCGTCTTTATTTTATCGCGTCAAATAATTAAATAACTTTTAATTAATTATATGACTTAACCGAAAATTAAAATTAACATTTAATTTTAAATCGATTTCAATTTTAATTAAATTTGAACTATTCAAAATAAAATTAAAATTATAAAGTCTCCTATTTGTTTCATTTCCAATACTAAATTTAGCTTAGGCTCGCCACTTTCCAAAATCAAAATTTTGGAAGTGGCTAGGCTAAGCCTATTCCAAATCAAATATTTGGAAAGGGCCTGGCCTACTCCAAATCAAATATTTGGAAAGGCCAAATTATTTTGGTCTAGGCTGGCCACTTTCCAAAATCAAAATTTTGGAAGTGGCTAGGCCTAGCCTATTCCAAATCAAATATTTGGAAAGGCCTGGCTATTCCAAATCAAATATTTGGAAAGGCCAAATAATTTTGGTTTAGGCTGGCCACTTTCCAAAATCAAAATTTTGGAAGTGGCGCAGCTAGGCCTATTCCAAATCAAATATTTGGAAAGGGCCTAGGCCTATTCCAAATCAAAATTTGGAAAGGCCAATGTCCCATATGGTTTCCCAATGGTCCAAACTATTTGAACCATTGGTTGGCCATATGACACAACTAAACAAACGAGATATCATGCACAATAAAATATCACAAAACAAAAAGGGTTGATCTCCCCCAATGGAAGAGGAGAGCCGACGGACGGCAGCCCGAAGGCCACCGCCGCCGCCGCCGCCGCCGCCGAGGGATGGGCGCCGCCGGTCGGCCGACCCCCATGAACCCTAATTTTTTTTTTTTTTTTTTTGTTTTAACGTTTCGTGATTTAATTCTTGCATCTATCGATTAAATACTACGCATTTAAATTATGCTTATTGCTTAAGCTCGAAGTCTGGCTCTGATACCACTGTTAGGAAATCACTAGTTTAACGCAGCGGAATTTAAAATTTTGATTTCCTTTTCTAGATCGTTCTTCGTATAATGCAATAAACACGTTAAGTAGTTTGACGGTTATACCTTGGATGATCTACAAGATCGTCGCTTTGACCGCCAACGGAGAGTAGTTCAATGCGCAAGCCGTCCACGCGTCCGGCCTCTATCGCTAATCCACACGAACCCCTCGCCGGAATCCTCCTTGGATTGCTATCGGAAAAACTCCGGTCGCTAGACCGGACCTTTTCTTCCCTCACAAACTCACTATGGGGAGCTCTCTATTTTACACAAGAATTATGAACTCTTGCAATTGTGTTGTACAAAAGAGCTTGACACCCACCTCCTATATATAGTGGTTGGGGCGCCCCATATGGTGTGGAGGAGAAGAAAACCTTTTTCCAATAAAATAAAGAAAATCTTCTAGATTGATTTATCTCTTTAATTATAATTTATTTTGCCAATATCTTATATTGATTATAATTATCTTATTACCATAAATCTATTTTTCAAAATCAATTAATATCTCATATTAATATTATGGTAATCTTATTAATTAAAGTGCACAATCCAAGTGTATCTTGTACACTCAAAAGTGGCGCCCATATGCCAATTAATTGGCTTCCGGAATATTCTTTAATTAATCTAATTTATGTATATAATTAATATCTTGTATTTTATTTATTCATAATAAATAAATACCACCATATTAATTTACCACTATAACCTTTATAGTCAGAGATAAACTTTCCTTATTTGGTTATCAACTATAACCGCATTTTAATCCGACTCGATGTTCATATGTGTGTGACCCGATAGGCTTCCGAATATGTTGGCCGTAGACACAAAGTGCAATTTACCAAAATGCCCTTTATACCTAACGATCACGGGATAGCGTCTAGCAACACACCGTGACCCCCAATTATCGGAAGAGTCAAAAGCAATGACTACTACCTTTCATGTGAAGCGAGTTACCGTGTAACTTACAATCCTATCGCTGTAATAATATCCATACGATCGTATCTCGAGTGTCAATACATTGACGATCGTATCTTATAATCCGGATATCATGCTCTCTCGGAATAACACATTTACTCCCACTTTGCAAAGATTCTCGAGAGCTAGACATTCCTTATAAGAAGGCCATTTCGGATATTCAATCCCAATCATAGGATACGCGATTCCCGGACGACCAATCATGTATACTCCGCATGCTTCAATATCATACCCAATCACTACCGCATGATCGCCCCGTGGTTAGGAGAAATCTCAATAGTGTCAAAGCATGACAATCCACACCGTGATGCCATGAAGACTCCGGTCAAAAGGATAATTACACAACCGCCACATAGTGTGACACTTAATGTAAGTGGGTCGGTCTAACGTACGCATTCTCTAATACACGTCCACGTACGGTCCAAGTGTCTCTACACTTCGATAGACGAGATCTATCCCTACCTTCTAAAAGATAGAAGACATCCAATACGTGCTAGTCGATTATACTATCAATGTCCCATTTGATAATATGTAAGACTAGAGACATTTAAGTACCAACCTTGTTATAGTGATTAGAGATCTCATCAACCATAATCACTATCATGGTTTCTCTATCATGATTGATACTAGGGACGTTACTATATATATACAACAAATAATATGAAGACAAACAATATATAATAACATAAGTGCTTTTATTAATCATAATAAAGTTATTACATGAACTAAATAGACTGTAAATGACCCGACCCGGTCGGATCCGGTCCGACCCGATTGGGTTTAGGACACCTTTCCAACAGGAATGGCTGGTGGGGTACCAGCACATATTTTGGATGAGTTGAGGACTGTCAGAAATGACATTGCAAATTTAAGAACTCAACTTGACAGGCAAGAGCAGAGATTTGAAGATTTAATGAACTTAGTGGAGAACAGAGGAAGAACCACTGAAACTGTTGCTTCCAATATAACCTCCACTCAGTATGCTCTTGCTGACCTTGCTCTGGATGTAAAGGGGATCAAGCAAGGAGATACACTGAAGGACAAGTTTCTGAAAGAACAATTTGCATCCATTCATCAGAAACTTGACAAGCTTGCTGAGACACCTAAGCCTGCTGTGGCTGAATCTGCTGGAACACTGCAACCTGCTGTACTAGATCCTAAAATTACTGAGAGGATAACTCTACTGGAGCAAACATTGCAAGGAAGGATCACAGCTGTTGACACTAGGACTGAAATTATGGAGGGTCAACTGAACAACCTAGTGCTCACACATGAAGGTGTACATGGCCTGCTGTCTCGTTTTGTTGATGATGTCAATAAGGGGGAAGAGAGCCAAACAACAGTAGCAAAAGAGGCTACCAGAATCTTTGCTAAGAAAAGATGGGATGATGACACTAATTCTTTTAGGGAGCCTGCACCTGGCAGACTTCCACTTACTGATGATCTTCTCAGAGAATACAAGAAGGTCTACAACAACAAAAGAAGACCTTATCATGATAAAGGTTTTTATGAGGGACTCAATTCTTTTCTTGGACTCAAGTTTTGGGAAGTAAGGGTTAAATCCATGAGGGCTGCACACAGAGGTGGTAGAGGTGGAAGGAGTTTACCTACTACCAATGCAAAGGAGTCACTTAATGAATTCAAGGAAGTATACATGCGTTTATGCTTTAGAGTACATCAAATCAACCTTACTCTACCTGAAGCATGGCATTGGTGGAAACAAGTGAATCCTCATATTGATTTCTCTCTGATTGAAAATAAATGGATGAGAGAAATGATCAAAGAGATAAGAGCCTATCAAGAACAAGCAGAAAAGGCAAGGGAAGAAAGAGAAAGAAGACAGTAGATCAACACACTTTATCTGTTTTATCATTTGCTGCATCTAGACTGTAATACTTTTGAACAACTGCTTATAATGAAAATTGACAAAGTTTGTTCTGTTTTTGTTTTTAATCTTTTTGCTTTGTTGTTAGGAGGGTATTGGCATCATCACCAAAAAGTGGGAAATTGTTGGACTTATTTTTATGTTTTAGTGATGAGTGCCAGACTAGCTGTTATAGAGCAAAGGCAAAAAGATGTCTAGATCAAATGTATAGGTTTATTAGAGTTTGATCTTGTATAGGTTTGATCAAACAAGCACTGTAAAAGGTCAGCTGACTTACATCAGCAGACTAATCTAGATCAGTAAGGTAGCTGAGTCAGTAGACTAGTCAGGAACCTGCTGAAGACTGAAGGCTGAGGGCTCAAACTCAGTTATTGAAGGCTAAGGGATCAAAATTAGTAATTAAAGTCAAGGATATGGAATCATAATTTAGGGAAGTCTGTGATGACCTAAACTGATTACATATACCTTGTGTACAAAGTCTAAGTTCCACAAGTTAAGTGGTGATTGGAACTTAGTTATATGCAAAAGGTGTAATCTAACTTCATAAATAAAAGTTAGATAAAAGACAGTTAGCTGAAGTGTTTCTAAACACATCATAATACGGATAAGCTTACTGATGTTCTCAGGAACCTGCTGGACACATATTTCGATTTAATCAAAGGCAACATTGGAAGATAAAGAAAGGGACAACTAACAACCTCTGATTTATCACACAAATCAATGCTTAAGATCAAATGGACGTTGGAAAGATTCAGACCTTTATCCAATGGATACAAGTCAAAGGGTGGATAGACTGTAAACTGTCAAAAAGCATTCTGACAGTGTCAGTCCAATAAACAGTGACAGAAAGCAAGCCAAATGGGACAAATCTGAAACGGCTATGTTTGAATTTCAAACATAAGTCACAAAGAGTCCTACCTATAAATAGAGGACTCCTAATTCAGATACTAGTGATGATTTTTAAAAAGAAGTATAAGGATCTATCTTGAGCAATCAGAATTAAATCAAGAAAAACACCCTGCTGACCCTACTGAGCATAAGGCTACTGATCCAGTAAATTTCTTCAAGTGTAATCTGCATTCAAGCTGCATCAAGTTTACACACTTGAAGACATCAAGCTGCTGATCATATCATCCTCATCAAGCTGCTGAAAGCTGAATCACTTACTTGATTCAATCTTTCTTTTACAAGAAATCTACTGAAGACAGTGAAGCATCTTTGGGTGTGAAAGACTGTTGGTTGTGGTGGAGAGTGGTGAAGAGGCAATCCTACCCTTCAAGGACCGGTGGAAGACTTTGGAGCAAACAATCCTACTGTTCCAAGTGTTCGGCTTTGTGAAGCCATAGTTATTGGTGAAGGACAAGCAACTTAGGGATTTTTGTAACGACTACCTCAAGAATCTCTAGTGAATTACCTCCAACATCACAGGAGAAGAGTGGACTGACAGGATTTTACACCACCTGGAACCACAATAAAATCTGCCTACTTACTTTCTGCATTTATAATCTGCACTTAGTTTATCTAACACATCAATCTACTAAATCTAGCAACTGAATTCACACACATACACTACTGAGTATCTAATACTTGGTATCATATTTAACAACAAGTAATAAGGCTTAATTTTTGATATATTCCGTTGCATAAATTCAGTAAACTCAACGATCACGGACTGCGAGTGTCGTACACGGACTGCGAAGTTCTTTGAGTTTGTTAACTCCAAAAGTTTTAAGTGTTAAGTTTATTCACCCCCCCCCCCCTCTAAACTTAACCAAAGTCTTTTCAAGGGACCAACAGTAACGGTTATCATTCAAATTCAAAGTCAAATCACAGGATCTACACCTATAAATAGAGGACTCCTGATTCAATATGAGTGAATTCGTTCCACTCAATACAAAACCATCTCAAATTTGTATGAAATTCATGATCGGTTGCCACAACCAAGCCCATGAAGGCCGATCCTCTAACTGAGATGAATCAAAATACTGTGATTACCATAAGAATCATGGACACATCACTGATGAGTGCATCACTTTGAGGAGAGTGATCGTTAAATGGATCCAAGATGGAACTCTGAGCAAATACAAGAAAGATGGGGGGCACGCTAAGAGAAATGATTGACAGCCCCGTAAGTATGGGAATGAGATCAGAGTTATTTTGGAAGAGTTCCTAAGAAATAATCAGCTGAAGAACCAAATTAACTCCATCAATATCAGGGATTTTGAGTAGCCAATTGTTCTGGGCGACTACGATCAATCTATAACCTTTACTCGGAGTGAGTTAGTGGGCACGCCAGGGGCAATGGAGGTGCCAATCATGGTACAAGTTGGCATCAACAATTTTGGGGTGAATCGAGTTTTACTAGATACCGGGGCTAGTGGAGATATCATCTATTGGGATACCCTTAAGCATAACGATTATGGGGAATCAAGGCTGAGGCCATACGTAGGAATGTTGGAGGGATTATCCAACGATAAAGTTAAAGTGATGGGAACCATTGATCTGGACGTCGAGATCGGGGACTATGAACCCTTTTACGCATCGAAAATGTAAATTTTCTTGTGGTTGATCTCCATTCGCATTACACCGTGATCCTAGGGATCCCTACACTTAGAAAGTTTCAAGTGGTTGTTTCGGTGCCGCATCAGCGGGCCATGTTTTATTCCAAAGAAAGGGTCGGAATCGCCATGAATCGGCCACATTTTTTGCTAGAACACATTACCAAAAATCGGTCTGACTACAGAGACCTTGGCGACTACAAGAAGGCCCGGACCGACCTTACCGAATCCTCAACGGGTCCAAGTTGGGTCAATGTAGTCTATGAGACCGCACCCAAAGGAGTAGTGTGTAAGACCCTGCAAGTAAGAGATGAACCGGATTTTACTGCTAATGATGATTTGGTTGAAGTTGTTGGGAACGAAGCCTATCCAGATCAGAAAATCAAGATTGGGGCTCGGTTGAACGAGCAAGAAAGAGAAGAGATGATATGACTGCTCAAGGCAAACTTGGATGCCTTTGCTTGGGTCGTGACGAATATGAGGGGCGTCGAGCCCGAGGTTGCATTGCAATATTTGAATGTCAATCCGAACTTTAAGCCGATCCAGAAAAAGACCCATCAGCTTTCACATGATAAAGAATTTGTTGTTAAAGCCGAGGTCGACAAGCCAGTTGAGGCCTGGATCATAAAGGAGCTGACGTACCCCACTTGGTTGGAAAATGTCGTTATGGTCAAGAAACATAACGGAAAGCGGAGGATGTGCGTTGATTTTACTGATTTGAATAAAGCCTACCCAAAATATCCCTGCACGTTGCCAAGAATTGATAGGATGGTTGACGGGGTCGCATGGTTTGAGGAGCTAAGCTTCTTAGATGTGTACTCGGGGTTCCACCCAGTGAAAATGGCGGGCTGCTGATGACGTAGATCAAGTGATAATAAAATACTTGACCACCATAAACCAATACTAGCAAGTGGACTAGGTCCATCGTAGTATAGCTATAGCGATCAAGGTCGATCCCACAGGGAACCAATTGTGGGTCATTTATATATAAACAATTAATCATTCATATCAAGGACACAAAGGCGGTCTACCACCAACAAGAGACAAGAAATATAAAGGACACGACACAAACAACGTAATTAACCTCCCCAATTATTTTGTTATCGTTTGGATCTAGAGATTCTATATAATTAAACTAGACTCACTAACTATTAACCCGATTCGTATTTCTTTTATATTGGCTACGGGAGTCATCCCCTAAACTAGATCTAGCTCCGGGTAGGACATCTAGATCACTGTGCTACATTACGTGACTTCGCTTCGTAGGCGTCCATCTCATATAACTCGCACGCTTACAACACTAAGGATGCCGATATTAACCGTATTCCACACCTAGGCAACATTCCTGTGGTTAGGCGTACTTCCTAGATGATTGCATCAGTCTCTGTCCCATTAACATTTACTTTTTAGGTCTCCTGTTAATCTACGATTTACGTATAACTAGGTGTCGACAATTCCCAAATACAGAACAAATCTAGATCTCGCTGAAAGTCCCGGAAGATCAATTCATGAGCCGACCTAGGAGTACTATATTGGTATTTCCTAATCATACGCTAATTAAAATAGACGAGCAACGTAGCCGTAGCCATACCTACTAAGATAAGAAATTCTAGGTGGGCAATCACACCATAAAGACGTGGCTAGATTGACGTGACGAAGAACTAAATCTTAGCGTTTCTACATACGTAACGGATAAAATAGAGATTTATAAAGCAAGTATATAGATCTACTAAAAACACGATTGTTGATCAAATTAAAGTCATACATAGGTCACGAGACATAGGTGTGGGCGTGTGGATCCTTATAGACGAGGAGTCCCCACTGCCTCACGTCGTAATCCTAGATCTACATCGTTTAACTAAGAACAAACAATCTCAAACGATAAAAAATAATTGGGGACTTAATTATAAAGAACTAAGAGGAAATAAATACAAGAACCTACATTATTGCAGAACTTGTATAAAAAACCACTCTGAGGAAAACTGAGAACTTTATTATAATTCGAGAGAAGTGTCTAAGGTTTGTTTTTGCTAATGAACTAGAACAAATATATATAGGAGTAAAAATTTGTATGGGATAAGCCTGAACCGATCTAAAATAGGTTTCCTAAATCCAAATGAAGTCTGTAAACGCGTTAGGATAATTCCAAGCTAATCCGGATAAGAAAAGGGGCTCGCCCCCAGCGAACAGGGGACTCGCTGCCAGCGAGTCCTCCAAAATTTGATCGGCTCGCTGGCTCTTTGTATTCCGTACTCCTCTTCTCGTGCCGCTTCGATATTCATCCTCAATTTAATCCGATTCCACTTCGAATTGCCTTGAAATTTATCTTCTTTTTTGGTAGAAAATCTCCAATTTATCTCTATCTACAAAATAAACATTTATTGCACAGTAAATTGTATTTAAATGATAAAAACGGATAAATATCAATTTATATTTTATAAATCACAAAACATTAAATAATCATTATACACATGTGATTTAACATAAAATATATATTATTTGGCTCGATTTAAGGATAATGTTGATGACTTCTACGGGTATAATTTGACCGTCATCAGCTGCGATAAGTAAACGTCTGCTTTTAGAGCCGTATGAGGGCTTTACTATTATGAAATGATGACATTTAGGCTAAAAAATGCGGGTTCAACTTATCAGGGAATGGTGAACAAAGTGTTTAGTTCGCAATTGGAAAAAATATGAAAGCGTACATTGATGATATGGTCGTGAAGTCAGCCCGTAGCAACCACACAACCGACTTTAAAGAGACCTTTGATAATGTCAAGAAGCATTCAATTTAACTGGATCCAGCGAAGTGCACTTTTGGGGTTCATGCAGGGAAATTTCCAGGGTTCATGGTCTGCTAGAGAGGGATTGAAGTTAACCCAGAAAAAATTGAAGCACTCTTAAACATGAAAGAACCAACATGCATCAGAGAAGTGAAAAGTCTGAATGGTAGAATGATTGGGATTGGAAGGTTCGTTTCAAAATCTGCTGACAAATGTCTCTATTTCTTCATAGTACTCAAAGGGAAAAAATCTTTCACTTGTATAGAAGAGTCCTCCCAGGCCTTCAAAGATCTCAAAGCTTATCTAGGGAGTCCGCCACTTTTGGTCAGTCCACTTGTAGGAGATAAGTTATTTTTGTACTTGGCAGCCTCAGACCGGGATGTTGCCGCTATTATTGTCAAGGAAGACGGCATTTTCCAAAATCCGTTTATTATGTGAGTGAGCCTCCCAGTCCCATTGAGAGTCGTTATTTTAATATATAAAAGTTGGCCTACTCGCTTGTCATTGCTGCCCGAAAATTAAGGGCTTACTTTTCTTCGCACACTACTATTGTATTGTCTGATAGTCTGCTCCACGAAATGCTACGAAATCCTGATCTATCAGGCCGCTTACTCCGCTGGGAAATCGAGCTAATACAGTTTGACATTCATTATGAGCCCCGGAAAGTGATCAAAGATCAATCCTTAGCAGATTTTATAGCAGAAACGAGTTTCAATGAAGAACAGCCTGAAGAGCAACCTAGTCCGCTACCCATCAGCGAACCAAGGACTTCAACAATGACCGCTCCCGCGCCGCAGCAGCCGAGTCATTTATGGCAGCTATACGTTGATGGAGATGCGGACCAAAATGGTTGTGGGGCCGGAATCGTGCTGCTCGAGCCAGGTACATCTGAGAAAATCGAGAAAGAACTGAGATTTGACTTCATTGCGTTGAATAATCAAGCCGAATATGAAGCTATCGTCGCAGGTTTGGAGCTCGCACAGTCAATGAACGTGGAAGACATTGTAGTCTATTGTGATTCGCAACCAGTGGTCTATCAGGTGTCAGGTTCTTACGCGGCCAAAGATGAAACGTTGCGGAAGTACCCCGAATTGGTCAAAAGATTGAATAGCGGCTTCAACTACTGTGAATTCATCAAAACAGAACATGAAAATAACGCAAGAGCTGATTATTTGTCTAAGTTATCAGTTGAAGAGGAAGTGAGCAACTCATCGGTCATGGTTCAATATCTTTCTGAGCTCGCTATTAGTCGGACCAAAATCATGGATATTCAACCAGTGGCTCCATGTTGGATCGACGAGATCAGAGCATACATAAAAAACGGAATACTTCCCACCTACCCAAAACAGGCTCAGGCGTGAAGGAAAAGGCCAGTACGTTACACCATCTTAAATGGCGTTTTATATAGAAGGTCATTTTCCTCTACTGCGATGAGCGGGACCGGAGGAGGTACATTGAATTTTATCTGAGTTATATGAGGGAGTGTGTGGGGGCCATCCTGCAAGCCGCACGCTTGCTCAGAAAGCCATATTGGCTGGCTATTATTGGCCTGAGCTCGCAGATGATATACAAAAATACACCAGAGAATGTGATAAATGTCGATGCTTCGCTGAAATACCCAAGCTACCTTCAGTCGCACAAAGTATCGCCTTCGCCGCATGGCCTTTTGATATGTAAGGAATCGATCTGATTGCTCCGTTCCACAAAGGGTGGTCCGGTTGCAAGTTTGTCGTCGTACCCGTGGATTACTTTACAAAGTGGATTGAAGCCAAGGCATTGGCGAAAACCTGTGCCACGGATATCATCTACTTCTTACTTGATCAAGTCCGGACTCATTTTGGAGTCCCAAGAGCAATAGTTTCAGATCATGGCCCACAATCCAGAGATGAATTCACAGAGTTTTACACTGAGCATAATGTAAAACATTTTCAATCTTTAGTGTGTTATCCATAGAGAAATGGTCAAGCTTAGAATGCCAACAAACAAGTCCACAGAGCATTGAAAGAATTTTAGATGAGAAAGAGGGAATACGGGTAGATGAGCTGTCTGCGGTCCTATGGTCGCTCCGAACTTCATGAAAAACGACAACAGGAGAAACTCCTTTTTCCTTAACTTATGGTTTGGAAGCCATGGCACCAGTTGAAATGACATTGCCAAGTTTAAGGGTCTCACACTTCAGCGCGGCCGAGAATCCGATAACAAGACAGCTTGATCTCGATCTGTTAGAGGAAAGGCGGATAAAATCTTATGGCCGTTTAGTTAATTGCAAGCGGCACCACGATAAGCAGGTCTGCAACCATTCTTTTGCTGTTGGAGACTTTGTCTTACTCAAAAGAGAGGCCACAGCACACAAAGCGACCAAGGGAAAGTTATCAGAGAATTGGGAAGGGCCGCTTCAAGTATCAATAGTAGCCAAGAAAGGAACTTATGTTTTCAAGGACAAAGAAGGCCGCGAGTACAACATGCCATGGCACACAGATAACCTAAAAATGGTGACCACTCCTATTTATTCAAACTCAGACTAGCCACGCTAACTTTATTTTGTAAACTCACCTCACTATAAGTGAAGGATAGAGCTATCTTTTGCACTTTTCATTAGCTTGTTTCTAGTTGTATCAACATTAACAGTTAGGCTTTTGATTCGTACAAGTACCCATCCGCCCACTGAAGCAGAGCGGGGCTAAATGAAAGTCCAATTTTTCACATGTGTTCCCATTTATTTTACGTCACGTATCTGCGTTCAAGTATTATTGTTATGAGTATCAGCCTCCGAATCTGTTTTAGACAAGTTATTCACATGTGCGGTCCCAACCTTGTCTAAAACAAGGGGCCGCACATCGAACTTTTTGATTCGGGATTATTGAGTTCGACAGAAGCAGGTCCGATTATGTCCAATTATTTTCAGCGAGCTCGATGTTTAGCCCTCTCAACCTCACCAATAACAAGGGGCCGGATATGTATATGTGTATGTCAAACCCAATTAGCGGACTCGAAAAAGATGGAATATTTCAAGCAAAAATAAAAGTACAAAATCGGAGCAGAAAATAAAAGTGTGGGCATAGCATACATTCAAACAGACATACATTCAAACAAAAGACCAGAATCAGCGGCCACAAAGTGTTGATTACAAATTTACACAAATATTACACGAATGAAATTTAAAGAGGCCGAAGCCAAAAGAGTTGATAAAATTACAACCAGGAGAAAACAGAATCAGGCTTGTTTGTCGGAGGGCAGCATGGTCTCATCACCAATATTGGATCCGACCAAAGAGGAGTCCAAGTACTTATCATTATCATCCTCATCACCTTTGGCTTCAGTTCCACCATCATCAGCTCTATCATCAGCCTTATCTTCACCGCCTCCAAGCTCTTCAACATCAGTTGCGGCTTGGTCATCCCATTCATTCATTATGGAGCAAAGATTGACCTCATTAACTGGGGGAGGATCCCAGACCGGCTGGTTCCTTCTCATTTGCTTAACCACAAAGTCGGCCAGTTGCTCAGCAGTATAGGGAAGCTCATAGTGAAAGATCCTCAGCATTGGATCATCCTGATCAGTGACTAGCCAATCTTGTAGAGTGTCCAGATCGGCAACCTTATCCTCATAAGATGCCCGTGCACATCTAGCTATATGATAAATACCCTGATCATAGATGTCCTCTGGAGCCTTCTTCAGCTCCTTGGCATGTTTCGCATTAACTCTAGACAACTCGGACTCCATGTTAGCCAGCTCGCGGTTAAGACTCTCTATGGTTTTTTTCCCCTCCTCCAACTTGGCCGCAACCTCAGTCCGCTGAGCCTCAACCACTTTCAACAGCTCACTGATTTCCTGGACCTTTTTGGCACTGGCCTCGCTCTCAGCGCGGAGCCGATCATTCTCATTCTGAAGGGCTTGGAGCCGATCATTCTCAATGTGAAGAGCATCAAACCTCTTCTCAGCCCGCTCAGCATGCTCCTCAGCATCCTTCAAACTTTTCCTCAGGTTGGCGAAGTCATCCAAAAGTTTCTTCCTTTCGGCATCATGCACCCACTCAGTCTGAAGGAGTTTGGTGCCGTCCTGAAAAGAGAAATAAGTATTAAAGCGCGAAGCATTGTGAAAAAGCAAAATGACCAAGAAATAAGAATTCGAAAGAGATTTACAGAGCTCACCGTGAGGCCGAACATCCCTATCACATTGGCCAGAAGCTGTGAGCTATCATACGGGCCCGCTGAAGCCATTGAGTTCACCAGATCTTCCTGCACTATCCGGGATGTGATTCCACGACCAACGGTTAGCTGAATTGCATCAGGCAGTTGGCTCTTCAATTTCCTCAAGGGTTGCACGTCGGCAAAAGACCTAGCCAACTCCCGGCCATGTTCAATATTTGAGGCTTCGCATAAACCTCAGGATCCATCCACAAAGCCAGGCTTTTTTGGCGCCGACCGGAACCTTTTTCTTTGGGGGCACCAAAACCTGGGTTGACTCGTAGACTTGCTTCTTGCCCTGATCAGCCTTTTTGAGTGGGCTCTCATTCAAGTCAATGGTCGGGGAAGGAGCGACCTCAGTTGGGGCGACCTCAATAGACTTTGTAGAATCAACAACACTTGAATACTAGTTATCGCCATCAGCTTTGCTCTTTTTGGGAGCCTACTCCCCTTTTTCGGTTGCCGTCTCTGTTGCGGCGGCCCCGGTCGGAGACTTTAGCCTCGCCGCATGGTTTTTCCTCTTTGATTTTTAGGCAACGATGGCCTCAAGGTCATCCAGTTTTTCCTACCCACAGTAGGGGCCATACCACTCATGTCCAACGGCACATCAGCGGGCACAACGTTCAATGACTCATCAGTGAAAACGGCATCAGTTGACAAGGTCGACATGTCGGCGGTTCCGGGAGTCGCTTCCGGGCTCTTAGCCAGCAACTTTTTCTCTCCGCCTTCTGGTCCTTGAGCTTATGAAGCATAACGATCCTATCCTCACCGGCGTCGACCATTGTACCTATGAAGAGCTCCATAATTAGTATCACATACAATAAAAGCTAAGCAAAGTATAAATAGCATAAATAAGATAAAACATAGATGAGAAAAAGAGTTTACTGGGGGGGCCCCTGAGATGGTTTTCCGCCACAAGTCTGTCACTTAGTTGGGAAGGATTTGCGTTAATAGCACTCCGCATACAAATTCTCATCAGTCATAACCTTTTCAACCTCAACGAAAGGTTGATCGGCCCGGGGATGCCCGCCATACAACAGAAAGGCTCCTTCATGTTTAGCAAGACCCTCCAGCTAAATGTCCTTTTCTGGGTCTTGTCATCCCACCCGAGAAGCTCATGGATTCTGTCAATAAGTGCCTTCTCGTCGGCCTCAAGATCATTGGGCACAATGATGGAGTTCGACCTTTTCTCATCGTGTGGTCCGAACTTGGAAAACGGCCACTTATGGCAGACTCCACCATCATTCCCCGTTTTCCCCAACTCCTGGCCTTGTCGGTCAACCAATAAAACAGCCGACATTTTTTTTACCTTGCCCCTCGCCGACGCAAAGTTACTCGGCTCAGGTTTGTTGGTCGTTGCCTTACTAAAGCTATAGAAACACAAAAAGACCGGCTTGGCTCATGCTTCAAGACCCGACATAACACTATAAATGCCATTACTATTCTGACCGCTCTAGGGGTAAAATCACTATGCATAGCGGCCAACCTTCACATCACCTCGACGAAGAATGGGTAAAAGGGCAGGCGAAGCCCCATAATTAAATGATCATAATGCAAGACCAGGGCATCCTCCTCCAAGCATTGGCCAGACCGACCTACATTGGCAACATTACCGAAGCCTGAGAATGCATAGTCCTTCGATATGTTGAACTCAACAAAGGTACCTGGATCGCTAAGACGAGTCCGAATCCCCGCCCACTGAGCCTCAACCACCTTATCCAGAGCCTCTGTCAGCTCATCTTCTCGGACCACCTTAGGGTTATTCGATCTCAGGGTTTTGTTCTTGTTTTTTTTTTGGCTCATTATCACCGTCATTAACAGCTCGCTTGCTTTTTGAACCTTTAGCCCTGGCGGCCTCTTTCCTCTTGGGTTTCTTAGATGGAGCGGCTTGGTCGCAAGTAATTTTGAGCACGGTGGCCTTCCTACAACTTGACCATGCCGGGAGTAATTGGACTAAGGCCCTCTCTCCGCTCATACTCCCCTCATCACTGTCAGAGCTGTTGACTTCTTTTGCGCCGCCAGAGGCATACCCGTGTACGTCGTCTTTCTCACTTGCAGTCTGAGAACTATCAGACATCCTGCAAAACAAAAGTACGAGGTGGAAAATTAATCACCCAAGACAACCAAGGTCAGGCCGAGATGAAAGAATCCACTCATCTCGACACCTCGTCCTTCCGTATCATACACGAAGGACTTTGCAAGCTACCCAAAAAACTTAAAAGGGGAAAATAAGGACCCAGAGAGTAAAACACACGCATAAAGGATGAATATGAAGAACATGTACAAAGGCCTCAGGCGATTCAACAAAAAAACCCCAACTCGGGTTCCAAAATCAATTTAAAATACACAAAAATGCTCAAAATGCATCCTAAGAAGACGGGATGAACGAAGATCGAAATCGAAGGAAAGAGTGAGAGGATTACTTGGAAATCGTTTGAGGAAGTAAATCGGAAACTAGAGAAGTGACCGGAATCTTCAGAAAGTCAGCCGGAAAACTCAGAGGGACGCCGAAATTCTATTTGCTATGGGAATGGAAAATGTGAAAAGTGTATGAGGGTTGGTTTCCTCCTCTTTATATAGGCCAAGGCCAAGGGATCCGACAGTTAGATTGAGATAATCCGACGGCTCAGATTCGGGCAGACTTTTTGAATTTTGAAATTCAAAACCGCCACCATTATAGCACGATTTTCAAAATGCCTCAGCCAATCGGAGCACATGACGTTTCCAATCAACCATCACATCAGTTACGGTATCGAGGCAACCCCTCAAGTCCCGTCCTCAACCATCAAGTCATTTATGAGGCCGAATCGGCCCCATCAAAAGGTTTTCCACTGCAAATGAGACTGTCCGCTTCATAGCGTGGCACCAACAGTCCGTCCGCTTAATAGCGTGGCGCCCAAGTTCGTCCGTTTCATAGCACGATCCTAAAGGCAAATTCAATCCATGACATAAGCCACACAGTCGATCGACGACACAGAAGCCAACAAAGACCTACTCAAAGTATGACACTTAGGCAAAGCTAATAGGCGACCTGCCACATAGCATGCCACCATGGTACCTTAAGGCAATCGATCCGTAAGAAAACTTTACTTCCCTCCTAACATTTCAAGAAAATGTTTAAGGCACGGAGTAGGGGGGCCATTGATTTTCATGTACCGCGATTCAGCCCGTGGATCCTCATTTGGGTCCGTCCAGCCACCAAAACAATGGACAAGGCTGACGGCCACTTTAGTCCGCATGCCTATAAGCCACTACGGGACCGCAGACCATTAGCCCCACCTCAAACCTTCCTATCGCCCTTGAAGGCCCATGGAAAGGCAAGGGGGCCGGCCCGCCTATCACCTGGCTATTAGGTACGTATGAGACCCCGAGCCCACAAATATAAGAAGAGCATGCTACAATCCAAAGTTGACAAGATTGAGACTCAGCAAATCGCCAAGTGTCCTGGGTCCGCTCTATATCGGTCCACTAGATAGCTATGAGTTAAGTCGGCACTGAATTGTATTTAATTACGTCTTATTGTCATTAGTTAAACCCAAATACAGTAAACTCTCGATAAATGCATACCTTTGGGACCAACCAAAATTATCACTTTAAAGAGTTTATTTTGTTTATCGATAAATGAATAATTTATTCATTTATCGATAAATTAATATTTATTACTTTACAAAGAAATAATTAATATTATGCATCTAGTCTATAAAATGAAGAGACAAATATTAATTAAAATGTTTGGGAAGCTAGAAAGATTATAAGAATTTGTGCTCTTGGATTATTATCGAAATAAAAAATGAAAATGTTTCAATTCTTTATAAATAAGTACACAGTAGAACATAATTTACAACCACATATTGTATGTATCTTGTTTTCCCAATGGCTTCTCATCATTTGAAAGGAGTTAAGAAAACAACTCTAACAGATGAGCAAATGAGAGCATTATGTGAGCATAAGAAGAAAATTCCTTCTTTTAGTCAAATATATTTGCATGGATGGGTTCAACAAAAGTTTGATGTTTCCATTAGTCAATCAACAGTATCAAACACTCTCAAAAGGTCAGCAAACTATTTGAAAAATAGTAATGTCAAAAGGCACAAATCTGCAAAATATCCTGAGCTAGAGAAAGTTTTGTACGAGTGGTTTCTTCAATGGCAAGAGAAGGTTAATATGTCTGGAGAAATGATCCAGGCCAAAGCAAAAGAGTTGTCGCAAAATATTCCTGGTGAAATTGATCCAAACTTTAACTTCTCTACTGGTTGGGTAGAACGTTTTAAGGCAAGATTTGGAATCAGATCTTACCGACGATTTGGTACAAATGGTTCAGTTGTAATGGAGAACATTGAAAATTCTTTACCTCAAATACGAGCTAAACTAGACCAATTTCAGTTGAAGGATGTGTATATTATGGATGAAACTGGATTATTTTTTTGATTGGAAGCCGACCATTCTCTTGCTACAAAGCAATTGGAAGGACGAAAGAAAGACAAAGAAAGAATTACTGTTGCTATTTGTTGCAATGGTGATGGTTCTGACATGGTACTGTACCACTCCTTTTGTTTTTTTTTTAATATTTTAGGATTAAATAAAATTTCCTATCCCTATTCATTTCTAACAATTATTTCCATCTCTATTAATAAGATACCTCTTTGGGTTATTGGAAAATATGCAAATCCAAGATGTTTCAAAAATGTGAACATGAACTATCTTCTTGGATGACTGGCTTACTTTTTCAAGAATTTGTTGGTTGGTTTGACAAGAGAATGAATGGCAAAAAAGTTCTTTTGATAGTAGACAATTGTCCAGCTCATCCAAAGGTTATTGAAGGCTTGCAAAATGTAGAATTATTTTTTTTTGCCTCCAAATACAACATCAAAGATTCAACCATGTGACGCTGGGATAATTTGGTCTCTGAAACTTCATTATTGACGTCGATTTTATTCTAGCATCTTGGAGGGTTTTGAGCTTGGAGCAACAAATCCAGAGAAAATTCATGTTTTGAATGCTAGGAATTTTGTCAATGCAGCTTGGAAATTTGATGTGAAAACAACAACAATTGCAAAATGTTTTCAACATTGCAAGATTTGATCATAGGAAACTTTTGCTCCTGAACGAGAAGTTTACCAAGATGAAGATATCCTACAAGAAGTCATTTCTCGTTTAGGCTATAGAAATGTTATGGAGGTAGAACATCTTTTGAACTATCCTAGTGAGAATGATGTTGTGTTGAAATCACCTACAAATGATGAAATTATTCAAGCTGTGATGAATACGTCTAATGATGATGAGAATGATCCCGAACCGGACGATAGTTCGGTTTTACCCAATGTTTCATCGAAAGAAGCTTTTCAAGCAACTATCACCTAACATAACTACTTGCTACAACATGAACAAAATATTACTGAAGTTGTGTATGCTCTACAAAAAGTTAAAGATGGGATCGAATTTGGTTTAGCCACTAAGAAGAAACAAGTTACTCCTGATGCATATTTTCAGAAAATATGAAGTGAAATGTAAAATTTCGAAAATATGTAAGTTTAATATATAAATTTCTAACTAGAATTATACATTTATTATTTTATATTTTTATTAGGCTTTACAGAAAATATGAAGTGAAATGTAAAATTTCGAAAATATGTAAGTTTAATATATAAATTTCTAACTGGAATTATGCATTTATTATTTTATATTTTTATTAGGCTTTACCGTATTCAATTTCTTTTTATTCTTATTGCATTTAGCGAAATTATTACTTTAGTACACATGCCCAAGTCAGGACCGGAGGAAATAATTATCTTAGTGAGGATATTACTTTATCAGATATTTATTTATCGAGAGTTTACTGTATGTAGTTTGCCTATAAATAGAGGCTTATTGTAACCATTTACACATGCACAATTTATGAAAGCAAGGAAAACTATGCCAAATTCTTTCTAGCATTTTGCACCACCACTCACACACTTTCAGGCCACCGTGAAAGCATTATCACTGTCGTGCACCACCGCCTTTTACACCAAATCATAGCCAGAATTACCATCAACATCGCGAATCTCACCATGATAATTTTTACATTATCAATTTTGGAAGTTGATGGTTGGGTCTGATGTTGTATATTGAAGGTAGGTTCTTTAGGATGCCAATGGCCATTCTAGATATTTATCTGCTGAACTGCCTTAATTCTCCATCTGAGCCCACTACGGAGAAGATTCTTTCCACTGAGCAAGCTATGTCAAATATAAGAAGGAGGAGAGCCCAATTTGTCTTTTAAAAAGTGAACATTTAGGTGGTATTTGGCTTTGAGTATAGAGGCAAGGATATTGTTAGGCTTTGAAAAGATCCTCCAACATTGTTTAGCTAGAAGGGACTTATTGAACAATGTCATGTTTTTTAACTCCAATCCACCCTAATAGTTTGGGATCCAAATAGATATCCAGGAAGTCCAAGCCATAAACCTGTACCTAGATGTGCTGCTCCATCAGAATTTGCTAACAAGCCCTAAAATTTCATCAAGAAGTTTTTTTTGGTAAAGAAAAACATTGCATTACATAAAACATGAATTCCCAAGGTCACCGCATTAATTAAAGCCTCCTTCCCAGCTTGAGATAAGAACTTGGATTTCCAGCCATGAAGTTTCTTCCACATCTTGTCCTTGATGTATTTGAAATCAAACTTAGATTTTCCTATCATGAACGAGTGCCCCAAATACATTATTTTTCCTGAGCCCGTACTAATTTCTAGGGTGTTTTTGATAAGAGAGATGGTTGCATAATCATATTTTTTCTGAACTAAATGTCAGATTTAACGAGGTTTACCTTCTAACCTGACATCTCCTTATAAACACTAGGAATTCTCTTCAGATCCAGAGCATTATGATAGATTGCTTTAGCAAAGAGGATGTTGTCATCTGCAATCAGTAAGTGAGATAAACAAGGACTCTGCCTACCAAAACTTGAAAGGTGAAAGTTGTCCCAAGGAAATGGATTTGTTTATCAAAGCAAGCAGGCCTTCAGAACAAAGTATAAAAAGGAAAGGAGATAGATGATATCTTTGCTTAATACCTCTAGTAGGGTGGATAACCTCAGAAGATTTCCTATTGATGTTGGCTTATAGGGTAGTAGTTGTAACACAGTTCATAATTAGGGTAGTGAAATGTTGTGGGAAGTCCATTTTGGTAAGGATTAGGTGGGTGTAGTGCAATTCAATTCTGTCAAGGGATTTGACCATATTCAATTTAATAGCCATAAGATCTCTAAAAGATTTTTTCAAATGAAGCTAAAGCATTGTTAGTGATCAATCTGCTTTTAGAAAGGCGTTTTCGGTGGGAGCAATAATGGTATCAAGGTCTGTCTTTAAATCTATTAGCCATGGTTTTGGAGATAAGCTTGTAGACGGTGCTGGTTAGGATTATAGGTCCAAAATATTTGAGAGATTGAGCTTGTGGGATTTTCTTTATAAGTGTAATGTATCATTTATGGCTGAAAAACTGGTTCTAGAATTTTATCATTTAGGATGAAAGGTAAGCGATCAGGGCTGTATATAGACCTTTTTTTAAAAAAGAAGAATGCATTGTATTCCATTTGGTCTTTTTTATTTTGGGCAGATGTTTAAAGGATTTAAGCACTTCATTCTCTGTAAAAGGTTGACTAAGAAAGTCAACTTGGTGAGGCTAAAGTTTCTTGAGAAGAATTATTTTGAAGTTTCCATCAATGGAGATCTAAAATTCACTCTATATTCTTTTGGTTTTACCGCCTTTACTTGCATTCCTTTGGTATTCTCTTTAAAGATCAAAGAGGGGGGTTTTGTTGGTCAGCTATTTTGGGTTCTTTAAGCCTTTGATCCATTGCCGGATTTTTCTTTCAGCTCCGCATGGCCACCGCTTAGGTCTCTCAAAAGTGGGGGTTGGTTGTATCTTGTTTTCTTAGTGAAAGACTCCGGTGGTTTCAGATGTATTTTCAACTTGCATGTGAGATTTCCCGTTGGATTAGGGGCTGCTAATCTGGATCCTTGTTTTCTTTTGGAAAATATTTCGATGACTAGAGACAGCGGCGACGGTGGTGGTTGTACTGAATACAGGGGCGGATTTTGGCATCGGTTCCTTAATTTTATTGCTAATGTTTGTTTTTTGGCTATGGCTATTGGATCGGATTGGTGCTCGTCGGTCACATCAGTCTCTATGGTTGGTGCTACTGGTTGGTGGTGTGCTTTAACTTTCGTTTCGGTTATGGACATCCGTGATAAGACAAATTATTTGCACTTTCTTATCTTATCAAATCAAGTTCTCTTCTATTAGAGACTATTTGGTTTAATTTGGGATGCCCCAATGTTGTTTTGTTTTTTGTTTTGTAACTATTTTGATGTCCAGTAGCTGACTGGTAGTCTTCCGGTGATTGTTCGGTGTTGTTTCTGCTGTTTTCCGAATGTAAACTCTTGTATATGATGTTGTTTTTTAATAAACTTATTTCATTTTGGAATGAAAAAAAATATAAAAAACGCACTATTTCTTAGGGCGGTTGTAGTGGCTTTTATTTCTAGCATTCTTTCCTAACATGTCTAAAATAAAAAAATAGATTTAAGAGAAAGTAATTAGCGTGTGGTGGCCCATTTTTTCATCCTCTTTTTTCATGGGCTTCCTCCACCACATCTAAAAGTAGAAGCCAAGAAAGACTTGCGTTAGAATCGTAAAAAGTGGTAAATCTGTATATACTGTTCCAGATTCAACTAAAATGTCTTTGCATCGGAATCAGTGTATACGATCTCTATTCGAGAGATTCGGATAAAATTGGACATCATACTCTATGTCTACCGCAATACGAATTTTTTACGATTCGAGTTTTTCTTGTTTTAACATATATATATATATATATATATATATATATATATATATATATATATATATATATATATATATATATATTTCGAAGTCACAAAAAATCTTTCTACAAATATTTCATTAATAAGATCTTCTATACATATTTTGAATATCCATACAAGATAATATTTATCACTATAATAATAGACAATAAATTATTTATATGTGTATTTGTTTTTGTAAATATGTCATAATTATTTTGGTTTTACGATTCTTTATTATTGTAGTACGGTAGAGATTGCATACGTGCGATTTATGTGTAGAGATTCGTAAATGATGTTGGAGTACAGTAAAGTAGAGGCTACATTCGAGAGATCGATACTGAGTGCTCACCTTGCGCTTCAGCTTTCGGTGTTAATTTGGAAGTCATTACAACAAGTAGAATAATAGAATACTCCAACCTTTTTTTGTGAACTTATTTAAACAGTGGGCCATCATTGCTTTTGGATGTGATTTTGAGGTACGTAAACTTATTTAAATGAGGAAAAGTTCATACAATAGAATTTGTCCCTATTCAGCTCTGGATGTAGGAATATATGGTAGAATCGATATTAAATTTCAGCAAATATGTATCTTCATGTCGTTATCGTTAGTCAACCTTTTTATTAGTCTTGCACATCACAACAAATTGCTCCAAGTCATGATGTCACTCTTCAACTTCATATCAAATATATTTGATTTCTTGTGTGGATGTTTTCAGAAGATATATTAAATTCGAATGGTAGAAAAAACAACTATTTAGGGAAGTCTTCTGGTATAACGTCTCCGGACCCTGGGTCTGGAAGCGTTAAATAAGTCATAAATGGTCCCGGCGGCTAGCTTATACCGCCGTCCTCGCTGGCCAAAAAAAAAATTTAAAGAAGACATTCTTAGGCCGCCATCCTCGTTTGGTCTAACCCGAGTTGGCAAGACATTTATGTCTCACACTTATATAGGGGGTGAGAAGGATATTACTTTACCGATGTGTGACTTTATATTCTCCCCCCTTATAGGACTGGTGTCCTGGCGTTCGTCCCTACCATAGTATTCTAGAGGTGGCTCCCACCGCCTCTCACGGTGTAGGACGTAGGTCCGTATTACAGTTGGCTCTGAATAACATTCTGTAACGCCTCCAGACCTCATGCCTGGAAGAGCTAAATGTGTCATAAATGGTTCGGTCGTTGTACCATCGTCCTCGATCGGTCTAAAAGGGCTAACCCGAGTTGACAAGACATTTATGTCTCACAATTATTGAGGGGTGAGCAGGATATTATTTTACCAGTGTGAGATTTTACATCTAGAAATTAATTACAATAGGACAAAAATGGAGAAATAAATACAGTAAGGGAAACTTGGAAAAATATGCTCGAAAAGAATAATATCCCTGAAAATATGCTCCAAAAGTTAACATTGGATAACTATGCATGCGTTAACGCATGAGCCACGCATGAACCACGTAGCGACGCATGAGCGACGCAGAGCATAGTTTTTTAATGCTAACTTTTAGAGCATATTTTCAGGGATATTATTTTTTTCGAATATATTTTTCCAAGTTTTGTATATAGTAATAGCCTGCTGTGATGGGCTGATGGCCGTTCACGCCGGGTCACTCTTACCTGGGTCCTCCATTTGTGGAGTGGGACCCATTTCAATTACTTTTACTGCTGATGCTGTCGTATTGTCAGTCTGTTTTTTTTTTTTTTTTTTTTTTTTTTTTTTTTTTTTTTTCTTTTTCCCTCCATATTGTCACTCGTTCCATTTTGCCAAATAGTCCATCTCATTTCCTTTTTTTTTTTTTTTTTCCGTTCTTTAATTTGCATGCTGTAGCTTAATTTTTTATTTTTCTTTTTCAAGTCCAACTTTTTTTGTAATTTTTTTTTTCTTATTTTGTGAAAGTCCAGGAATGTCTTTATATATACATACAAGACTTTTTTTTGTTTTTTTTGTTTGGTATATTAGATAAGACTATTTATAAATTGGACATTTTCAATTGATTTTTAAATAAAAATAATGACACTTCTTTTAAAAAAAACGCATTTACCCATTTTTTTTCTACACACTATTAATATTTTTGTTTTTCTCTCTTATTATTATTTTTTAGAGCGAAGAGGATTTTATTATACGTGTCGTATTATTCGTGCCGCCGCCCCTGGGTGTCGGGGATGGGAATCAAACCTGCACCGTTCAATTCACTGTCGGGAGAGCGGTGCACCTTGCACCGGCGGGGATCGAGGTCCGCACGAGACTTGTAGTAAGGTGTTTCTTTTTGCTTTTTTTTTTTTTTTTTTTCCCATTTTGCAAGTCCAGGTTATAATACAATATATATACACACGTGTGTATGTATAGGTACGTATATTCATTTTGATAAAAATACTATAACTCCGAAAATTATATTCTATCATCAAATGTTTTTATATTTCCAACATAATTTGTGATTTTTTTGTCTTTACAGAAATGTAATATACACACACGCACTCTTTTTCCCCATACGAGACTCGACGGGTTATGACATAATGTTTAACCATTAGGCCGATACCATGATTACGTAATTTATGAAATTGATTGTATAATAAAATGCCCTTGATAATATACTATATCCGTCCCATAAAAAATATCCAATTTTCATTTGTACACAGATTAAGAAAACAATAAATGTGTTGTATTTTAAGTACTACTCCCTCAATTCCATAATAACTGATGCAGTTGTCAAAATTATTTGTTCCATTTTATATGAGGCAGTTACATTTCCAATGCGGTATTTATTGTATTTTTCCTTGCTTTACCTTTATTTATTACAACATGAGAGATAAAAAACAAGGCTACATTAATTATACTCAAGGGCTTTTTAGCCATTTCATTCTTAAAGTTAATGCATTAATTTACATCCTTAATATGCGTAATTTTGAATATTAAAATGTGAATATTATATTGATGATCGAGAAACAAATACAATTTATCTATAAAAGCACAATAACCACGTTCCGACGTAATTTCTAAAATTTATTGTTTCACAGTGAAAATTCATTGTCATTCAAAATATACTAGTGAATGTGAATTTTGACCATTAATCACATTAATAACGATACAATGATATCAAACAATGTATCAAAACGAATAGAAGGAAAATAAATATAAAAAAATTGGTGAAATTTTCATTATTTGAAAACATATAAATCAAAAAATTTATGTGTTCAAAAATGAGGGAGGAAAAATGAATCTCGGATCCCACCTAGTGGTAACGGTCGTTGCACTTCCAGATGAGAACCAAGGTTTGATTCCCATCCCCGGCACCCAGGGGCGGCGGCACGAATAATACGACACGTATAATAAAATCCTCTTCGCTCTAAAAAATAATAATAAGGGAGAAAAACAAAAATATTAATAGTGTGTAGAAAAAAAAAAGGGTAAATGCGTTTTTTTTAAAAGAAGTGTCATTATTTTTATTTAAAAATCAATTGAAAATGTCCAATTTATAAATAGTCTTATCTTATATACCAAAAAAAAAAAAAAAATAGTCTTGTATGTATATATAAAGACATTCCTGGACTTTCACAAAATAAGAAAAAAAAAATTACAAAAAAAGTTGGACTTGAAAAAGAAAAATAAAAAATTAAGCTACAGCATGCAAATTAAAGAACGGGAAAAAAAAAAAAAAAAAAAAAGGAAATGAGATGGACTATTTGGCAAAATGGAACGAGTGACAATATGGAAAAAAAAAAAAAAAAAAAAAAAAAAAAACAAAAACAGACTGACAATACGACAGCATAAGCAGTAAAAGTAATTGAAATGGGTCCCACTCCACAAATGGAGGACCCAGGTAAGAGTGACCCGTTCACGCCAACATTGGGTTGTGTTTTTCATTGAGAGATCATAGTTTAGAATTATTTTTTCAAGTTTACGTTTGTGGAAGGAAAAAAATCAATTTTAAAAGATCACTTTATTTTTTTATTTTGAAAGGGAAAATATCAGTTTCAACTACCTTTTTTTTTCCCACAAAATCTATCTTCAAAATTGGTAGTGGTATACCATAAAACTTTAATCACAGAAAGAAAAATAACTCGTATCTAGGTAGCACAGATACAGATATGTTGATACGGAATACGCGGATACGAGATACGCGATACACGATTTTACAAAAATGTAGTATACGGATATAAGGATGTATTTGTAAATAATAAAATTTATAGACTAAACTATAAATAATAAAAAAATTATGTATACACACACACACACACACACACACACACACACACACACACACATATATATATATATATATATATATATATATATATATATATATGAATGTAGAAGATTCTAATAAAATGTATACATATACATATCCGTATAATCTCGATAAATGAATAGCGCTTGCTAAATGATTAATTTTCTCCGGCCCCGACGGCAAATGAGCTAAATGAATAACCTCGCTAAATGCATTAGCGAATAAAAAAATTTGAGTCCTTAAAGTCCCCATGTAAACATAAATGAATAATCACAAAATTTCATATATATATATATATATATATATATATATATATATATATATATATATATATATATATATATATATATATATATATAATAATAATAATAATAAACGAAAATATTTCATTCAATCAACAATGTTCATATAAGAAGTCATTTCTTCTATAAAAAAAATGCATATAAAGTAGTTTGTTTTTCCTTCCACCAAAATGCATCACATCCTTGATTTTTTGTAATGCATGCACAGCTTCTGTAATATTTTGCTCGTGTTGTAGCAAGTAATTTGGTATGGTGACTACTACTTGAAAGGCCTTTTTTGATGACATATTTGGTATGACGCTACTATCATCTGCTTGAAATACCTCTTTTGGTGACACATTTTGTTTTGACTGATGTTTGGAAGCCATTAAATATTTTTTTTTATAAATGAAGCCATTAAATTGAAGATTAAGAAAGATACAGTAATATCGATTCTTTATGAAATTAAGATTTTAGAGCTACATATAGTTTGTAGTGTAGGTTAAGTATATTTTCTTAGACTCTAAGTATTCTATATATACATACAATCTTATCAGTAGTCTCAATACATAATACATCATACTTAGTCCACAAGTATAGTGCATGTATTCCTAATCTAGAGTCTAAAGAAAATGAATGTAATTAAGTTTTTTATAATTTTTTGACCATTAACCTCTAGGTACATTTGGACATTAAATGTAAAAATACTAATCATAATAAAAAACTAAAAAATGTAAAAATACTATCTAAATGAATAAATATTCATTTATCGATAAATGAATAATATATTCATTTATCGATAAATGAATAATATATTCATTTATCGATAAATAAATAACCTCGTTAAACGAATATTTTTTTTCTAGTTCTGAGGGTATTCACTTATACGTATATGTATATACACGTATGAGTGTGTATATATATATATATGTGTGTGTATGCATGTACACATATTAAAGGAAATAATTAGTATTTATTTCCTTGGAGGTTATTTACAAAAAAAAACATCCCTTTTTAGTGGGAAGTTATCAGACTGGGATTCAAAAATTAAACGTACGAACTTTGAGAGAAAAGAAAAAACAGAAAAGAGAAATGAAGAATTTTTCAAAATTCTTTCAAGGATCTTGGTGGGTTTCAGAGGCAATTATAGAAAAAGAATCAGCGTGAAGAGATCTTCGTTTCAATACAAAAAGTTCAGAGTTTTATAAAGGTATGAATTTAGCCCTAACTATGGATCTATCATGGTTGACCAAGTTTTATGGTTTTGTTTGGGTTAAATCGTAGTTTCAATTGTATAGAATCCTTTTATCACAATTAATTCTTGATTGATTGTTGATCAAATAGGTTTTCTTGGAGAAGTTCAGAAGTGATACTGTAACATCCCGACATTTCGTAAAAGGGTAAAATAGTCATTGGGTGTATTTACTACGACCTAATTATTATTTGTCCCATTTATTTAATTAAAAAGAATTTAATTAAAAGGATTTAGCAATTAATTATAGAGGATTTAATTAATGGCTATAAAAAGGAAATAATACCCAAAATCTCTTATTATTTCACACGCTGATTCTGAGAAAAAAAAAGAGATGGAACAGTGCTACACAGATGAAAACACACAGGAGATGCCTGGAAGGGGGAAGGGGCCACAAGGACAAAAAAATTAATAAATGGGTCTGGAATGACAAAAGTAACATTTTCATTATTATAAAGGACAAAAATCACAATTGTTACTTTAAAATTGTTACTTCACGTGTTAATGTTACTTTATGTTTCACAATTGTTACTTCATATTTACTCTATTCCACATTTGTTACTTCATAATTGTTACTTCATAATTGTTACTTTTGTCCTTATTAAATTACAGTTTACTTCTATCCCGATTTTTTGATAATTATGTCCTTCTGGACAAAAATCTAATGCCTGGAAAAGGGAGAACGTAAACTTCAACTGTGTGACCAATCCGTTCATCTGTTCAAGATGCCGCAGGAGAGAAAAGTGATCAGCACGATGAGACGCAACTTTGGAAAATAACATCTCTCAATTTCTTAAGTTTTCGGTTTAGCCCTAGTTTTTGGTATTCATAGAGTTCGATTCTTCAGAAATTCGTATCTTTTAATCCGTAGCTCTGTTTCGCAACCATGTGTAGTCGAAACGATCTTCTTGGAGCGTAGAGTAATCTAAAATTAGTTTGACAGCAATTAATCCAGGTAATCTGCAATTTTATGCACTTTTTTCAGTTTCGTTTTTAGCCAGAAAATAGGATTTTAGGGTTTTTGTTGATCAAATAGGTTTTGCGGTTTAAGGATCTACAGTTGTTGTAGTTGCTTGGCGTTTTGCTGGCAATTAAGGTAAGAGGCTCTTCCTAATGAATAATTATAGTTTTATTAGGTTTAGGTTGAGTTTGGTATGATTAGATATAATCTTCTATGTTTTGTTGTGCTTAATTCGATGCTAATTGGGTTAGAAACGGATAAGAAATCGTTAAGTGTTGAAATCGGATTTTAGGGCAGCAGGTAGAATGCGTACGCATTGGCTAGCAATGCGCATGCATTCCTGATACAGGTTTGCCAAGTTTTGTTGCAGCAGGTGTAATGCTTACGCATTCAAGGGAATGTGCACGCATTGCTGGTCCAGGAGGTTCTGGTTTTGTTTCTGTTTTTCGAATGCACACGCATTGGTTGGACAGAGAATTCAGTATAGGTTCTGGTCGGTGAATGCGTACGCATTCAGAGCAATGCGCACGCATTGATCAAACAACAAGTTTCAGCAGGTTTCAGAGGTAGGGAATGCGTACGCATTCCAGCTAATGCGCACGCATTGCCCCCAGTTTTAATTAAGTGTTGTTTAAGCCTTTTAATAAGATGTTAAATATTATAATATGACCTGATAACATTAATTAAACATGAACAAGCTTCGATTGAACTTCTGATTCGTTCAGTTAAAACATCGAATGTACTCTTAAAGGGAGTTGAAGTTCGGATCCGTCAGAAGGGCATGAAAGGGCTTGTGCTTTGATGAACTAGAGTTCATCAATGTCTGTGTATTTTCTAGGACTTGTCCGTGTCTAGTGGTCTAGGAAAGAGAGTAGTGTATGTGCGGGAGCTTACCTGAAAACACTTAGGTGGTTAGTTAATTCACAGTATTAATTACATACGTGTAGTAAAAGATAAAACGTCACTTATTCTCGGTTAGGCACTATTTCATATCGGCGATGTGATACGTTCATAAAAGGTGAACAACGTTGCATGCCAATAAACGGCTGAATGGCAGTGGAGGAATTCATCGGACGTATACGCATACCGGGGAGACCCCGGAGCTAATCGGTGCTAATCACCGTTAGTTAGCAAGTATATCTTCAGGCTGATGAACGCCATGCGTAGTGTCCTTGAGTGATGACGTAACCAAGATAAGCTAAGCTAGAAACGTTTTGTCATGACGTGTCAATGGGCATGGATTGAACCCTAGATTGAGTCGGTCTCATAAAGAAAATTTAATAATCATAATAATAACCCTTCGTTGTACACCTTAGTTATTCTTTATCTTCTCACTTTTACTAAGTACTTTGTACTTACCTCATTTGCATTTTCTTTTGTATGTATTGTGGGGTGAG
Organism: Gentiana straminea; assembly: GCA_036785695.1. Classification (NCBI taxonomy): domain Eukaryota; kingdom Viridiplantae; phylum Streptophyta; class Magnoliopsida; order Gentianales; family Gentianaceae; genus Gentiana; species Gentiana straminea. Next base: position 706,229 of record JAVUPR010000436.1, read on the forward strand.
AAGACGAACAGGTTGATCAAGTGTAGATGATGGATTTTGAAGGCTTGAAGTCTTGGCGATTCTTTTAGTTTATTTCCTTATAAAGGTTGTACTAGACTAATTGTATTTATTTTCTTAGACTTTTTGTACTTCTACTTTTAAGACTTTGTATTGTATAAGTCTTTGGGTTGTTCGTCGTTGTAATTTTAACTATCCATCTTTAGTATGGTTGTATCTATTCTTAGTAGCATTTATATTATTACCCGAGTCCATTTAGCTTCCGTTTCCTTTTATTTGATACGAAGACATAGAGGCTTGCGTATAATATTAGATTTATTTAATGTTGTACGCGCCGAACGTTTCTCTTCCGGATAAGGGCTTGGTATCCGGGAGCGGGGTGTTACAGTTGGTATCAGAGAGAAGCGTCCTTTCTGTTCTAGGCTTCTCTTCCTCTAAGATAAGATTCGTATTTCTAAGAATCCTTAAACTGTGGTTAGGTTGCACTAGGACCAAGTGAAAAGTCGTCTTAGACGGAGGTTAAGTCGAGTTGTCAAGTTTTGTTCCTTCTAGGATCCTTAGTAGAAACTCTCCCTTGTTCGGAAGTTTCCAAACCATAACCGGTCACATAGGGCTAAGTGTAACCCTTTTACGTAAAGCTTTGGGATAGGAGTCTTATGCCTACACCTTAAAGTCGAGATCCTCTTGGTTGATTTCCTTTTTTTTTTCTTATTTTTCCCTATTGAAATCTCTCAACCTTCTCTACACGCGAATATCTAAGTTTACTTTTATCTTGGCATAACCTTGTGGAGAATGATATTTGATTCAACTCTACAAATCCTTCACCTTCTCTTTTCACCATCGCTTGATTTGAGTTTATCAACATTCTTAGACCTTTGCTTTTCTTGAGATGAGTTCTACACGAACTCCATGTGTAATTCTATTCTTTCTAATTACTCCTCAGTCGTTTCAAACTATTAGTATTAAAGGTCTCCTACTTCGACACATAGTTTCCATCATCCTCGTTTTTGGATTTATCCAACATGGGGGAATGCTTTTGTTTCCGTGTTTTCCCTTTAACATAAGACTGTCTTCCCCTACTCCAAAAATTCTGAAACTTTTCAGCAAAGTAGATTATTGTCTTATCTACAATTTCTCTTTTAACATCAACTCGATAATTGTTATGGATTGTTCAGAAAGTTCATGTTTATACCGGACACTCTGTCCAGAAAATCTGCAGCAGCACCTTCACTTCCTCTTCTGTTTTGAACAGGTTAAACACCCTTAAATGACCTGAATCTTTGATATGTTGGAGACAAAACTTTTATCTACAACTTTCCTTCTGGAATTAAGTTCATATTCCTTTCCGTTTGCTATCGATTCGTAATGCAATTCAGTGTTTACTAATCTGGAAATTCTGGCAGCTTGTGCAATCGTCAGAAATAACTGTTTTTGACCAAGTTATTTTCATCCAAAAATTCCAATATTTTTATATCACCTGGAAAACTCCAGTATCTAAATATTTTCTCTTTGGATCGTGCTCAATTTTCTCTTCGTTTGTTCTGTACAAATTGATAATGTCAGATCCGGAGTATATATCATACACATCAACCTAAAATGAATTTTCACCTCTTTGACTTAGAGTTTGGGCTAAGTGGGTAGTAAGTTACGACTGTTATGTTTAGGAGTTCCTCGAAGTTTGATCTCCTTCTGAGTTAAACCTTTTAGTAGAATGCTTGTAATGCTAACATTATAGTTCTTTTGCAGTTGTAAACAATAACCAAGATTCTATCCTCCAGCATGCCATGTTTGATGTTTAGACCCTTTTCTTGCCCTTTTGTAATTATACCTTATCTGGTATTTTATTTCTCATGTAATCCCTCACTTGAGATATTTAAACTCAACAAATCCTCTCCACTTGTTGTCATGAATTACCTAAGAAACATATCTCCTTAAGGCTCTCTTTTGAACAAATCCATGCTTCCTTACTTGTCAAATCAAGGAACAAGTTCCCTCTAACTCTGCATTGTTGCACTCCCATCATTCATTCAAACTCAAATTTTACTGAACCTTTTAATGTCAGAACATTCTTTTTACTTGTGATTATCCTCAGCTTCCCTCCTAAGGGTAGTGTCGATGTTTTAATTTTTTCACCTAATGCTGCCTGTTCTGTTAAGGTATGCATATATTCTTTTGCCGGTCAAATTTTTAAGCCTACATTGACATTCCCCTCAATTACTTACCCTTAACATTCTAGCAATTTATGCCAAACCAACTTCAAGCAAAAGGTAGACTTTTTCAATATGCCTTCCGAACCTATCTAGGCAACCAACATTTGAACTCCAAAACTCCTATTGAATTTCAATTTAGATTAATGTACCTTGTACCATTCAATCTTAAATCTCTTTCAGGCCATTTAGAGCCATGAACCGCCATATACACCTTTTTGACATTTCACCTTTTGTTATGGCGTTCTATCATAATTTTGTCATACTGGTTGAAAGTCTATTTTATTTTAACCTTTTCATTCCCACATGAGGAATAACCTCGAGCATTTATTCCTTGGCAGTGTACTATTCCTCTCGAGTAGTGCAACCTTGAACCGTTGATTTGAATCATCAATGATCGTTTATACTTCCTTTAAAGGTTTGAATTAATTCTTTGAAATCAAACCTTAGCCGACAATTCTTAAGTGTCGTTTCCTCTTCACTTATATCTTGCTTACCGCTTACTTATTCAAACCTTTGATATTCCCTTACAATTCCTTGAGGGAAATTTCTAATTCTTTTAAATCTTGAAATAACCTCTCTTTGACTACTGCAAACTTTGAATTTTTCTTGGCAAGTTTTATTTTCATTCTGAGACCTTTCGGTGTACTCGTTTTGTCTCCATGGCCCCTTCCTGTTGGGATTCTTGCTCTCTTTTGATTTCTACATTCTTTTTTTAGTCTTTCTGGTGCTCGACCTTGCACCTTTACTTTGTTTTTCTGTTGTGTGATGCTCCTCTACAAAACTCATGTGAACTGAAGATTTTTCCAGTTCGCCAACATCCATTTTTGTTAACCAAGTGTTTAACAATCAAGGTCACCTTCCTAGTGTCCTCAAGTTTAGAAATCTCTTTCCTTCGCATTTAATGTTTCCACGTCCATCAGGTGATGTTTCCTTTAACGTCCCCATTTTTCTAAATGCTTATATGAAAGCTTATTACCATCCTTTCTAGTTGCCTTTGAAGTCTTTGTAGACCACCGTATCTTGCAGAACTCCACTCTCTCAAAAGAATTTCATCTGCAAGGTATTCTTTTGTTTTCCTTCTGGTGGCTATCATTTGTATTATGATACAGTGCCTCATCCTCCAGTTTGGAACCACTTTCAATTTTTTCCCAACACGGAATCATCTTGTTCTGCTTTTAACCCAAGCAACCTGTCTTATTTTCAAGCGCATTGTATCCTTTCTTGGCTTACCTTGTTTACATACCACCCTGGTACTCAACTTGTCACTTTTAAACTCCTTATATTTTCCAATCTAACCCTAATTGGCATAAGGATTGGATCAGACCTCCAGGGGAAAAAAATATGGCAAAGCATGTTCTCCACCCACAGGGAGTCTCAGAAGTCATACAACCTGAATCCTAGCAGTCCTTCAGCAATTTCATGGTGCCATGATGGAAGTTGAGATCAAAAGAAGTCAAGTGTGCCAGAAGTGTTGTTTCGGCTGGGAAGATTCAGCCTTTCGGGTTTAGGTCAGCAAGAGCAAGCAGAGAGTGTTGAACCGATGATTTCAAGATTCGAGGCAGTTGATGAGTTCGTGAAAGAAGCAAGACAAAGATCCAGTGGTTTTAGTTTACAAGTGAGTGGTCAGAACCAAACCGCCAGTGGTCACGAGTTAGATGAAGATGGCGATCGTTGGGATCGGAATCAACTTTGGGTTCCGAATGCATAAGATTGGGAAGAACAATGAAGAATGAAAACCTCGAGATGGCAATTGCAGTTCCTCACGGAGAGACCAAGAAGTACAAGAATTGGAACAATAATGCTGTCGATCTTTCATGAAGATAGAGATAGAATAACACAAGTTTCTGGGATGAAGTGGAGCGACAACAGAATACGAGACCAGATTTGATATAGCAATTCACGAGGAGATTGAGGTGGATCGTTGCAACCTCGAACTGGGTCAAGGTAAGCCGAAGAGTTGGGATGATGGAAGAAGAAGAATGTAAGAGTTAGAAGATGAGACATTTTGCAAGTCCAGAGTTCAAGTACCTCTCGGTTACATTCGAGTTTCGAGGATGAAACTCCTCTTAAAGGGGAAGGAATGTAACATCCCGAATTTTCGTAAAAGGGAAAAATAGTCATTGGGTGTATTTACTACGACCTAATTATTATTTGTCCCATTTATTTAATTAAAAAGAATTTAATTAAAAGGATTTAGCAATTAATTATAAAGGATTTAATTAATGGCTATAAAAAGGAAATAATACCCAAAATCTCTTATTATTTCACACGCTGATTCTGAGAAAAAAAGAGATGGAACGGCGCTACACAGATGAAAACCGTGTGACCAATCCGTTCATCTGTTCAAGATGCCGTAGAAGAGAAAAGTGATCCGCACGATGAGACGCAACTTTGGAAAATAACATCTCTCAATTTCGTAAGTTTTCGGTTTAGCCCTAGTTTTTGGTATTCGTAGAGTTCGATTCTTCAGAAATTCGTATCTTTTAATCCGTAGCTCTGTTTCGCAGCCATGAGTAGTCGAAACGATCTTCTTGGAGCGTAGAGTAATCTAAAATTAGTTTGACAACAGTTGATCCAGGTAATCTACAGTTTTATGCACTTTTTCAGTTTCGTTTTTAGCCAGAAAATAGGATTTTAGGGTTTTTGTTGATCAAATAGGTTTTGGGGTTTGAGGATCAACGGTTGTTGCAGTCGCTTGACGTTTTGCTTGCGGTTTTGCTGGCAATTAAGGGAAGAGGCTCTTCCTAATGAATAATTATAGTTTTATTAGGTTTAGGTTGAGTTTGGTATGATTAGATATAATCTTCTATGTTTTGTTGTGCTTAATCGATGCTAATTGGGTTAGAAACGGATTAGAAATCGTTAAGTGTTGAAATCGGATTTTAGGGCAGCAGGTAGAATGCGTACACATTGGCTAGCAATGCGCACGCATTCCTGATACAGGTTTTCCAGGTTTTGTTGCAGCAGGTGTAATGCGTACTCATTCAAGGGAATGTGCACGCATTGCTGGTTCAGGAGGTTTTGGTTTTGTTTCTGTTTTTCGAATGCGCATGGATTACAAGCAATGTGCCCGCATTGGTTAGACAGAGAGTTCAGTTTAGGTTCTGGTCGGTGAATGCGTACGCATTCAGAGCAATGCGTACGCATTGATCAAACAGCAAGTTTCAGCAGGTTTTAGAGGTAGGGAATGCGTATGCATTCCAGCTAATGCGCACGCATTGCCCTAGTTTTAATTAAGTGTTTTTTTAAGCCTTTTAATAAGATGTTGAATGTTATAATATGACCCGATAACATTAATTAAACATGAACAAGCTTCGATTGAACTTCTGATTCGTTGAGTTAAAACACCGAATGTACTCTTAAAGGGATTTGAAGTTCAGATCCGTCAGAAGGGCATGAAAGGGCTTGTGCTTTGATGAACTAGAGTTCATCAATGTCTGTCTATTTTCTAGGACTTGTCCGTGTCTAGTGGTCTAGGAAAGAGAGTAGTGTATGTGAGGGAGCTTACCTGAAAACACTTAGGTGGCTAGTTAATTCACAGTAATAATTACATACGTGTAGTAAAAGATAAAATGTCACTTAAACTCGGTTAGGCACTATTTCATATCAGCGATGTGATACGTTCATAAAAGGTGAACAACGCTGCAGGCCTATAAACGGCTGAATGACAGTGGAGGAAATTCATCGGACGTATACGCATACCCGGGAGACCCTGGAGCTAATCGGTGCTAATCACCGTTAGTTAGCAAGTATATCTTCAGGCTGATGAACGCCATGCGTAGTGTCCTTGAGTGATGACGTAACCAAGATAAGCTAAGCTAGAAACGTTTAGTCATGACGTGTCGAAGGGCATGGATTGAACCCTAGATTGAGTCGGTCTCATAAAGAAAATTTAATAATCATAATAATAACCCTTCGTTGTACAACTTAGTTATTCTTTAGCTTCTCACTTTTACTAAGTACTTTGTACTTACCTCCTTTGCATTTTCTTTTGATGCATTGTGGGGTGGGAAGACGAACAGGTTGATCAAGTGTAGATGACGGCTTTTGAAGGCTTGAAGTCTTGGCGAATCTTTTAGTTTATTTCCTTATAAAGGTTGTACTAGACTAGTTGTATTTATTTTCTTAGACTTGTTGTACTTCTACTTTTAAGACTTCGTATTGTATAAGTCTTTGAGTTGTTCGTCGTTGTAATTTTAACTATCCAACTTTAGTATGGTTGTATCTATTCTTAGTAGAATTTATATTATTACCCGAGTCCATTTTGCTTCTGTTTGCTTTTATTTGATACGACGACGTAGAGGCTTGCGTATAATATTAGATTTATTTAATGCTATACGCGCCGAACGTTTCTCTTCCGGATAAGGGCTCAGTATCCAGGAGCGGGGCGTTACAGCTACAGTGTTCTTGAGTTTTTGCTTTGGGTTTTGCTTGCAATTAAGGTAAGAGGCTCTTCCTAAGTTATAGTTTATGATTTTAAGATTAAGTTTTTGTGTTGAATTGTGGCTAAAAACCATGTCTATGTGTTGTTGTTGTGGTATGTTATGCCATAGTATGTTTAGAACCCAATTTGCTGCTGTTTTGTTGAGTATTTTGATGTTGATCATGTTTAAAATGGGTTAGAAATCGTTTAAATGCAGAAAACTACTGTTTAGGGATGTTTTAGGGTTTTAGCGCGTGCATTGGGGCGTAGCGCGCATAGTACGAGTTTAGAAAGTGGGAAACAGACACAGAGAGAAATAAAGAAACCCATAATTTATTGGGAGCTTATAGCGCGTGCATTTGAGCGTGTAGCATACGCTATAAGCAACCTGAAGCATTTTAGCGCGCGCAATAGAGGTAATGCGCGCGCCGAAACCCTGCTTTTGTGAAATGTTGGGTTTTAAGCCCCGAGTTCTTGATCTAATAACAATAAATGAACCTGAACAAGCCATGATTAATTTTCTGATGCGTTTAGTTCAGGCACCGAATGGATACTTCATAAGAGTTGAAGTTCGGGACCGTCGGAAGAGAATGATTGGCATGTGCTTTGATGAATTAGCATTCATCAATGTCTATGTATGTGTTAGGATGTTGTGTCTAGTTTTCTTAAGAGGGAGAGTGGACGGAGTGAGGAGCCTTGCTTGAAAATACTGAGGTGCCTAGTTAACAATTAATAACAAACGTACTTGTGTAGTTAAAAGAATAATCATCATGTCATTCTTGGTAAGACACGAGTTTATATAGCGATGTGTGGGCGGTCGGTATAAGTGAATAACTCCATAAGTCTCCTATGTTGGATCGATAATGCGCGAAATACGCTCTAGAGGGAGGGGGGTTGAATAGAGTGTAGGGAGTTTATACCACTTTTTCAAATTATCAAATAATGGAGCAAGTAGTTACACAATTACTAATATTTAATTCCGAAATCTTAAATTAAATATTATTCGATTGTGAGTATATGCCTAAGTGAACAAGAATTCTAAGTGTGATTATATGGATATCACGATTGAGGACTGATCAAAGAGTTCTTACTAGTTAACAAGAGCAAAGCTGATCAACACAAAAGCAGACAGAGTTGATTAACCGGAACTTATAGCGGCGTGTATGTAAAAGTGTCACTAAAACTTGTCTATATTGAAAACAGGAGGCAATAGAGATACAACTTATACACAAGTGGTAGTATTGCAATAGGATTACAAGATCACTAAAATAATTCAATAAATACAAATGATACAGCAGGTTATAAAACAAAATCAGTTCAAAATAGAGTGATCTAATAGCAGGGTTACAACCAACCTTCAGAAACAGTTATTAAAGTACAGATGATATGATCAGCAAGGATAATACAGAGTGAGCTTCTGATTATCAAATCAGACTATGGGACTGATTACACACAATCAACAGCTCTATAAAATTCTAGCAGTACAAAGCCTAATGTCTAATAGATTACATCAGATGTACTTTCAACAGGATCAAAGTTTGTAGGCCAAAACAAAGTCTTGGAATCCACAATATAGGCAACATGTACACATGAATACACAGATTCACCAAGAAAGCAGTTAAGGGGCTGACCACAAGTTAGGCAAAACAGGGGGCAGAAACCCAGACAACCAATTGCAAGAATAGGCAATAATAGTTTCCCAACATAATAATATGGGGATAAAAAGAGAAGGGCTAGCTTTGAATCAGAGAACAAATCCTTGACGGGTTACCAGAAATCAGTTTGTCAAGCCTTTTTCACAAGGCAGTGTGCATGTTTTTAAACCAGCCATACAAGGGGACAAATCCTGAATCCACAGATTATGCAAGTTTGGTTTCTGTACCAAAACTACCACAGACTCAACCTTGTACTTCAGTAATGAAAGTAATGCAGTCAAGACGTGAAATCAGGAAGTTTTCCCTTATGCTCAAGGTAGTGAACTTGGTGATACCACCAATTCAGTGACTTCTGTTTTCACAAACTTTCTGTTAGGAAATCTATGCGGGAACGCATCAGAATTTAAAATTTATTTCCTTTTACCAAAATCGAATTCGTTTAAGTAGCAAGCATAAAATAAGTAGACGAGGGAATACCTTAGTTGATCCAATTGGATCGACGCTTTGTCTACGGTTGATGGTCCAAGCACCGAACCGTCCAAGTGTCCGGCCTCTAGCGGTAATCCACAAGAACAACTGCAGGAATCCTCGAAGGAATACTACCGGAAAAAGCCGACTGATAGGTCGCCTTTTCTTCTTCCCAAAAAAACCTCTCTCAAGAACTCTGTCTTTCTTTCACTAGAATATTGCAAGAATATTGTGATACAAAGAGCTTGGTACAACTCCCTTTTCATAAGTATATGTGGTGCCACTTTTTCCTTGAAGTGTAGTAGAGAACAAGAAACCATTTTCTCAGTAGAATAAGGATTTAATAAATCAATCGGATATTTGATTGACTATCTCATTAAGTAATTACATTAATCTTATTAAGAATTTTCCTTAAATTCATATCTGCCATAAAATTAATATCTTATATTTAATACTTTCCAAGATATATATTGTCAATATCTTATATTGAATATATATTTATTCTACTACCATAAATCAATTTAGACATATGTAAATATCACATATATATATACTATATGCACACACACACACACACACACACACACACACACACACACACACACACACACACATATATATATATATATATATATATATATAATATTAATACATAATAATATAATGCTATGATTAATTAATTTGCAAAATCCATGTGTATCATATACACATATATAATTTTGAACCATATATATATATATATAATTAATCAACATAATTAATATCTTGTATTAGATTTATTCATAATAAATAAATATCATAATATTAATTTATAACACTTTATAGTAGGCATAAACAAATCCTCATCCGGTTATCGCTCTAACCACAAATTAATTCCGGCTAGTTATTCATATGTGTGTGACCCGATAGGTTTCCGAATATGTTGGCCGTGGGCACAAAGTGCATTTACTAAAATACCCTTCACACCTAACGATCATGGATAGAATCTAGCAACACGTCCACGACCCCCAATCATCTAAATGAGTCAAGTGCTATGACTACAACATTTCATGTGAAACGATTACCGTGTAAATAGATTCCTATCACTGTAATAATACCCATAGGGTCGTACGTCGAGTGTCAAACATCAACAACCGTATCTTATAATCTGGATATCATACTCTCTCGAAGAAACATATTACTTCCTCTTGGCAAAGACTTTCGAGAATAAGACATTCCTTAAAAGAAGGCACTTTCGGATATTTACTCCTACTATTAGGTATGCGATTTCCGGATGAGCAACATGAATCCTACGCATGCTTTAGTATCACACCCAATCATTACCGCATGATCGCCCATGGCTAGGGGAAACCTCGATAGTGTCAAAGTATTACAATCCACACCGTGATGCCATGCAGACTGCGGTCTCAAGATAATTACACAACCGCCACATAGTGCGACACTTAATAAATTCTCTAATACACGTCCACGTACAGTCCAAGTGTCTCTACAATTTGATAGACGAGATCTATCCCTATCTTCATAAGATAGAAGACATCCAATATGTGCTAATCTAATCATACTATTAATGTCCCATCTAATAGCACACGTGACTAGAGACATTTAAGTACCAAACCTCTTAAGGTGATTCGAGATCTCATCAACCATAATCACTATTATGATTTCTCTTTCACAGTTTGACACTAGGGACGTTATCATATATACAATATCATAATTGGCTCGTTAAACGAACAAATATATAATAATAGAAAAGCCATTAATATATGTATAAACATAAAGAAATAGTAGAAATGATCTGACCCAGTCGGATCCGGTCCAACCCGATTGGGTTTAGGACACTATTTCAACAATCTCCCATTTGGCCTAAAGCCAATCACTCATGCACACAAGGCCAAGTTTATACACAAGAATCTCAAGCAATAATCACAACCAACCCTAAGCGTGAACGGATCACTATCCATAAGGGCTCAGACTATCTTCATATCATGCTCCAAATGATCAAGTCAAAGGAACCGCCTCAACACACACACGAATCTCTGACGACCCTGGTCCCTGCCTAAACAATGAATCCACTTACTATATCATCTATATAGACAAGGTGGAAGGACCATACAATGTTAAGGAATGAACCTCTTGGATCCATGTACTGCTCCCGCTGCGCCTCCAAGACAATACTGTGTTTTGACCAAGTTGTAGAATCTACAGTGATCTCTAGCTAAGAATTTTTCTAGCTCAATGTATCACTTGATTAAAGTGATTACAAAAAAACCCATTGTAGCTCCCACTGTCTTCATAAGACACAGGGTATACATTTGTATATCTTCGTTTATTTGGTTCCAAGTTCCAATAAACTAGGAATCCATCCTTAACACCTTTAAGGATATCCTCGACATCTACCAGAATCACTTTCATACTTATTCATGACTCATCATGCAGTATGAACACCTGGTACAACTCTTATGATATGGATCCTACTTCGGCAGCAAGGGGAACATTCCTAAGAGTCATCTTTCACCTTATCTTTAAGACTGACGTCCTATCATAGATAGTTCCCGAAAATACTGGCTAGCGGTATCTCTTGTTTTCATCTATGCTAAAATTTTAGCATCTCATCTATGCAGGTGAACTGTGATAATCAATCAGTATCTAAATCTATCATTATAGATTCTTATTTCCAAAATAAGAACTGCCATTCCAAGAGATTTCGCAAAGGCCTTGCATTACCAAACATTAATTGACTGTGATATGGGGTGTCAACTCCCAAGAATGATATGAAATGCCTTTCTCAAAAATTGTAACACTCCCACTAACCCTCTTGCACATTTGGCATATCTTTCTTTTGATGGAATCAAACACTTTTGATCTATCAAAGCAAAGAACTTATACAGAGAAACATTTTTGAGTCTGTAAATGGATCTCATATGCTTACATGTCACGTTATCGTCAATGAACATCAAGCCATTGGCCCAACGTTTTCAACACTATCATATAGCCATGATACGTAGCTTCAACAAGCACTATCTGAATAGACTTAAGCATAGCCGGTAGCATAAAGGTAATTACAAGGTTTACACCTCGTAGCTTCTTATCCATCAACTCAGCCTAACATGTATTTGTATTACTACCCATGTTAGTCTTTCATAAAGACATGCTACACCTTTCGAGAGGCATTCTCGTCGGGTAAGACATACCAGGTCCATAACCCGTTTGTCACACATGGAATCTGTTTCAGATATTATGGCTCCATCCATATCTCTAAATCTTGCCTTTCAAGAATTCTTGCATGAGTCGCGAGATCTTCATTCTTCAAGATGAACATACCAGTAGCCCTTTCAGGCGTGTGGTTATCTGTGGACTCATAGAATACTTGTGTGCGCTGAACAGTGTTCTACACCTCATCTCTATGTGGCGCCTGCTCACATTCCGACGTTTGAATATCTCCTCGTGGTTCTCAAACTACTTTTGAGATTTAAATTTACTCTCACTATTTCTTTTGGAAGAAACACTTCCTCTAAAAGACATCATGATTGGAGACAAACACTTTTGCTACACGGGTAAGCAAATAATATCTAGCATACTTGCTAAGATATTCCACAAAGTTGCACATGTCATACTAGGCTCCAAGCATTTCAGACACTGCTTGCTTGCTAGAAGCACGACAACCCAAAATCATCGGTTAAGATGGATTTCATGTCATCGTCTTCCATATCTGATATGGAATTTATTCAACCTTTATTCTTTGAAACACGGTTAGTATATGTATTGAATAAGGGCACTATCCCAAAATAGGTAAGGGATAATTTGCATGGCTTACGTCACTCCTTTATCGTATAAAGTATTGTTTCCATTTTAGAAACACAATCTAATTGCATATCCCAATAATGGCATCCTTCAAGGGAGAGTCTGATTCATTTCAGACAACTTCTAAAACACCATTCATAGATTAATTACTTCAATCTCATTGAAGATTAATTCCTAAGTTGTTTATCAATCTCACATTCGTACTAGTTTGAACTTTTCAGACTTTCCGAAATTCGTACTTCACTAAGTACATTCGACTATTTCTAAAATAGTCAAAGAGAGTAATAAACAATAATTTATGGTATTCATTGTCATAAGTCAACAGACATCAATATGTTTAGGCTTTAGTCAATTTCTAGACTTTATTACATTCTTCATAAAGGGTATTTTAGTCATCTTTAGTAAGATAGTATTACCCACATGATTCATAATCACATGGTTCAGACATCATCAGAATGACATTTGATCATACGTTTCTCTTCAATAGAGACTATGTCTAGAACGACCACAAATATTAAGGATAACAACCATACAAATATTTGGTTGAGATTTCATCACCTATATCAACTATATAGTGACATTGATCTAGCATGTTAGATTTAAAGACTATTCAGCTTTATTGGAATAACATTTAGTCCTTCCAATTGATTTGTCTATTAAGTCCTAACAAATAATTGAAAGCTTGTTCTTCATAAAAGAAACCCGGAACATAATAACATGTATTTAGTTCCTTTATCGGTTTATTAGATTCAGAATATTATAATGTAAATGCTGCAACGGTTGCTTAACTTTCCATATTTCAAAATACTCTATATTTAAATCTTTCTAATCTAATCATACTCATGAGATATCATATATCTGAGAGTTGACTTTAGTTTAGAAAAACTTATCTCAACCTACTTGCCTAAAATGGAGAGTTCGATAAGTTCTCTATTTAAGCACATGCCCTTACTTTCCTTTCAATCCTTTAAGCACTTGTAAATATTTCTTAGTTTTAGTCTTCATAAGACTTAAGAAAAATCACAAGAGCTAAATTTTGAATTTTCTTTCATAAAGAGAATCCAAAGTTTATTAGATAGTTTATTTAACATTTTGAATCATATTCAAAACATGAACTATTTAATTAACCTTCAAGCAATGATTAAAGAAATAGGTCGATACTTAAATCTTACAATTTTGAAAACAACCTTTCCAAAATTCGTTGTGGTCATTTACATCCAACACATTTAATGTTTGAATTAACTGTCATCGTATGACAGAATGACCCACTGGATATCGTTATGTCCGATATATGATTAATTCGTTGAAACTCCTTTAAAATGATTTAATCATATCATGAGCTTCCGTTTTGATTTAATAATCAAAGTCTTAGAGCACTCAATCAAATATGTAGTCTCATTGTCTTGGACTACTATAACGCAGTTGCTCGTGTCATTGCTTATTTTAAAAGGATTAAAATTACTTAACCATACTTGAGAACGTTTCTCAAAAGGTAACAGTCATAATTTGGTATTAACAATCGAGAATAAAAAACATAAATAAAAGTTTGCTAAATGCTACAACATAAAAATAAAGATAAAAAGAGTGTTGTTGTTTATACATGAAAAATCAAAAAAGTCTTTTGGTTTATGATTCTGCTCCCACTAGTCAACCACTCCCAATTGACTTTCAAGAATTTTCCAAAAATTCTTTAGTGGCCAAGATCCCACCTTGTTACGTCGATTCCCTGCTGTGGCTGGTGAACCGAAATAATTCGGTGAGTAGGTGACACTTCACCAAGCACATCACTATGTGACTCTTGGTTGTTGACTAATCAACTTCTTGACAATTCACATCACATTGTGGTAGCCAACCCTTGTCTCTAAAAATTACCCGACCCCTGTTGTGGCTGCTGGTCGAATAAATTTCAGTCAAGTCACAACCCAATATTCGCGAGATCTCATACGACCATATCTCAATAATAACGATATACCCGAGGTAGGTCAACCCCCAGCTATGGCTGATGGATTGGATCCGAATAAGGGCTCTTCACCGTCATTATAATATTGAGAGACAATATTTCGACTTGATATTTGATGTGGGAGTGTTTTATAAATTAATTCACTTAATTAATTTTAGTTACGTTCTCATCAAATATATCTATCTCTATAGACATACATCCTACACATTCATCTAGATCGTGCCTAGTCATGCATCTATCGTATCATATAAAAAAATACATGCAAAAAATAAATAAATGCGTAAAGTAACCGGTATGATAATGGACTTTTCCTAAATGCGGTTTCGAATAAAAACTGACGAAACTGCGGGTCACAATCTAGGGAGCTGCAACCGTCAACATGATCTCTATGTCTTTTTTTTTGCTTTCATCTTCCGCTCCATTCTTGTTACATAAAATCTATCTAATTATTTTATATGCCCGCCGCAAATGGGGGGAAGATAACGGGAATGAGATAAATGCATAAAATAAAATAGGTCACGTTATGCATAACGGCCTAGGACAATTTTGAATCAACAGAAAATTAAATCATTCACATCCATCCTATTGGTCGAGTTCATGATCAATCGGGGTCCATATAATCATATTTTATCCACTACAATATATAATCCACACAATAACATCTTATGAAAAAAAAAATCTTGCGTCCTTTTAATCCAATGAATCAACTAATTAATTATTAATCGAAATTAAAATTAACGATTAATTTTAAATTCAATTTTAATTTTAATTTTAATTTTACTATTTTGAACTATTCAAAATCAAAATCAAAATAAAGTGGGTCTCTTATGTTTAACCAAAAGAGATGCATTTGGCTTGGTACAAACCAAATCAAAAGGCATCCTAGGCCTTTTCCAAAATCTTTGGAAAAAAGGCTAGGCCTATTCTAAAAAATTTGGAATGACATAGGTTAACCTTAGGTCCAACCCTTTTACCCAAAAAATTGAGTAGTTGTAATTTTCATGCCATGTGATATCTCAATTGTCCAAACTATTTGAACCACTAGTTAGCCACATGACATCAACTTAAGCAAAGAAAAATTAACAATCACTACTATGAACCATATTGAATCACAAATACACAAAACAAAAATTTTGGAGATCCACCACCTTTGACCAGTCAACCGACACCGGCAGCAAGTTGCCCCGCCGCGGCAGCCGTCGACCAGCCGGCCGGTGGTGGGTAACACCGACCCTTTTTTTAGTTTTGTTTCGTTCAATCTAATTGTTTGTGAATCAATAGCATGCATCTTTTATTATGTGATTAAAACGATGAAAATTACTAAGCAAATTACTAATGCATATTGATTAAGCTCGAAGACCGCTCTGATACCACTGCTAGGAAATCTACGCGGAAACACAGTGGAATTTAAAATTTATTTCCTTTTACGAAGATCGACTTTGTTTAAACAACAAGCATAAAAGAAGTAGACGAGAGAATACCTTGGTTGATCCAATTGGATCGACGCTTTGTCTACCGGTTGATGGTCCAAGCACCGAGCCGTCCAAGTATTCGGCCTCTAGCGGTAATCCACACAAACAACTGCCGGAATCCTCGAATGATTGCTACCGGAAAAGTCGACTGCCAAGTCGCCTTTTGTTCTTCCCACAAAATCCTCTCTCAAAAACTCTCTTTCTTTCACTAGAATATTACAAGAATATTGTGATACAAAAGAGCTTGGCACAACTCCCCTTTTATAAGAAGAGGTGGCGGCACTTTTTCCTTGGAGTGTAGTAGAGAACAAGAAACTATTTCCCAATAGAATAAGAATTTAATAAACCAATCAGATATTTGATTGACTATCACATTAGGTACTTACCTTAATGTTATTAAGGATTTTCCTTTAATTCATATATGCCATAAATTTAATATCTTATATTAAATACTTTCCAAGTTATATATTGTCAATATCTTATATTGAATATATATCTTTATTATATTACTATAAATCAATTTACACACACGAGACATATATATATATATATACACATATATATACTATATGCATAAATCTCTCTCTCTATATATATATATATATATATATATATATATATATATATATATATATATATATATATATATATATATATATATATATATATATATATATATATATATACACACACACATATTAATATCTAATATTAATACCTAAGAATATAATGCTATGATTAATTAATTTGCAAAATCCATATGTATCATATACACATATATAATTTAGACCTATATATATGCATATATATAATTAATCAACACAATTAATATCTTGTACTCCCTCCGTCCCATAATATAAGGCATTTTGGCCATTTCACACAGTTTAAGAAAATATAATAAATGAGTTGCTTTTTAATATTTCAATGTAAAATATTGTATTATTTTTTGGGACTGACTAATAATATTACATTGTTTAGTGTGAACGTGAAAAAAATGCATTTAATATTGTATTGTTTTGTGAGAAGAACTTATATTTTGGGACACCATTAAAAAGCCAAAAAGACTTATATTATGGGACGGAGGGAGTATTATATTTATTCATAATAAATAAATACAACAATATTAATTTATCACTATAACACTTTATAGTAGGCATAAACAAATCCTCATCCGGTAATCGCTATAACCACAAATTAATTCCGGCTAGTTATTCATATGTTTGTAACCCGATATGTTTCCGAATATGTTAGCAGTAGGCACAAAGTGCATTTACTAAAATACCCTTCACACCTAACGATCACGGATAACATCTAGCAACACGTCCACGACCCCCAATCATCGGAAAGAGTCAAGTGCTATGACTACAACCTTTCATGTGAAACGGTTAACATGTAAATCGAATCATATCGCTGTAATAATATCCATATGGTCGTACGCCAAGTGTCAAACATGAATGACCGTATCTTCTAATCTGGATATCCTACTCTCTCGAAGTAACATATTACTTCCGCTTTGAAAAGACTTTCGAGAATAAGACATTCCTTATAAGAAGGAACTATCGGATATTTACTCCTAATATTAGGATATACGATTTCTGGACGAGTAACATGAATCCTACGCATGCTTCAGTATCACACTCAATCACTACCGCATGATGGCCCCATGGCTAGAGGAAACCTCAAAGTGTCAAAGTATAACAATCCACACCGTGATGCCATGAAGACTCCGGTCTCAGGATAATTACACAACCGCCACATAGTGCGACACTTAATAAAGTAAATGAGTTACTCTAACGTACGCATTCTCTAATACACGTCGTACAGTCCAAGTGTCTCTACACCTTGATAGATGAGATCTATCCCTATCTTCATACGATAGAAGACATCCAATACGTGCTAGTCTAATCGTACTATTAATGTCCCATTTAATAGCACATGCGACTAGAGACATTTAAGTATCAAACCTCTTAAAGTGATTCGAGATCGCATCAACCATAATCACTATTATGATTTCTCTTTCACAGTTTGACACTAGGTACTTTATCATATATACAATATCATAATTGACCCGTTAAACGAAAAAATATATAGTAACAGAAAAGCCATTTAATATATGTAATTATGTATAAACATTAAGAAATAGCAGAAATGATCCGACCTGGTCAGATCCAGTCCGACCCGATTGGGTTTAGGACACTACTCTAACACTTTCTGCAAGTTTGTAACTGAATCAAGAATAAAACAAAACAGAGCTTCAATCAGAGTGTCAGATTGACACAAGATCAAATCATAGTGAAATATGAGTCAAATGGCTAGAATCCTCTCAGGGCCAATACTTGACTCAAGATTTCAATTGTGAGCCTTGATCTTATCACTGAACCACACTTATTAAGCTACTGAAAGGACTTCACAGACACTATATCAACACAAATTACACAAGAGTTCAGACGACACACAAAAACACAGAATTTCAAGCAAAGTATACAACTTTAAGGAAATTCTGCATATAGACACTTACTAAATCAAGACCAGAAGTGCTAAACAACAATTCCTGAAGACCAGAATTCTTCTTAGTTCTTTGAACAGTCCACTACCTACCCACGGAATCGTAAAGAAATCTTTGTGGGAACGCAGCAGAAATTAAAATTTATTTCCTCTTAACCATGATCAACTTCGTTTAAAAAACAAACATATTAAGATAGTAGACGGTGGTTACCTTGCTTGATCTAAAAGATCGACGCTTTGACCGTCTACGGAGAGTAGTAGTGCGCGAGCCGTCCACGTGTCCGGCCTCCATCAGTATCCACACGAACAACCAACCGGAATCCACCATTGGATTGCTACTGGAAAAACTCGGTTGCTACACCGACCTTTTCTCTCTCTCAAATCTCTCTCTATGAAGCTATCTTATTTTTCACAAGAGTTATTAACTCTTGGAATTGTGATGTGCAAAAGAGATAGTCAACCCCTTTCTTTTATAGTAGAAAGTGGCGCCCCTATTGTCCCAATCAGATTGGAAAAAGCTTTCTAGTAGATTGATGAGAGAAAAAATATTTTCTTAATAAAATAAGGAAAATCACATTGATTGATTTATCTCTTTTAATTAAATATCTTTTATTAAATAAATAAGATATTGTCAATATCTAATATTGAATATCTTTATCTTATTACCATAAATCTATTTATCCAAAATCAATAATATCCAATATTAATATATGATAATATCATTAATTAAATTGCATATTCCAAGTGTATCTTATACACTGGTCACCTGCACCCCATAGCTATAAATTGGCTTCCGGAATATTCTTTAATTAATCAATATAATTAATATCTTGTATTTAATTTATTAATAATAAATAAATACTCTCATATTAATTTAATCACTATAACACTTTATAGTCGAGATAAACTTTCCTTATTTGGCTATCACTATAACCGCATTTTAATCCGGCTAGATGTTCTTATGTGTGTGACCCAATAGGCTTCCGAATATGTTGGTCATAGACACAAAGTGCAAATTACAAAAATGCCCTTCATATCTAACAATCATAAAATAGCGTCTAGCAACACGCCGTGACCCCCAATCATAGGAAGAGTCAAAAGCAATGACTACTACCTTTCATGTGAAACAGTTACCGTGTAAACAGAATCATATCGCTGTAATAATATCCATGCGATCGTTTCTCGAGTGTCGGTATATCAAAGATCGTATCTTATAATCTAGATATCATGCTCTCTTGGAATAACTAATTTACTCCCACTTTGCAAAGATTCACGAGAGCTAGACATTCCTTATAAGAAGGCCATTTCTGACATTCACTCCTAAATATAGGATACACGATTTTAGGATGAGCAACATGAATCCTACGCATGCTTCAGTATCACACCTAATCACTACCGCATGATCGCCCGTTAAGGGTGATTTTATACGATTTCTAATGATATATTTTATAATGATTTCCTCCACATTTATATAATTTGCATAGAAAATGAGCGTTTAATCGATTTATTAAGCAAGTGGGGTTTTAAATGATTTATTTGTAAAGTTGGTTGAATTATGTGTCCTTATTGTTGATCTCTTATCTTTATGAAAATGATTACACTTTGCAATGTTTTGATATCTCGTAGATACATATTTTCGATCTAAAAAGTGATTAAAAGACGATAAGGTTCGGATTTTGAGCATCATTGTATCATTTCGAGTCATAAACTCCTTAGATTTATCTAAGTAGGTTAGTAGTAAGTATTATGTAAAATATCGTGTTTTTATTAGTTTTTGTACCGGTTTAGTAACCGGATTGTCGTGTCGGATTTACGTGGGTATTTTTGGTGCTTTATTGCGGAATTATAAGATGACCAAGATCCCGAGTAACGACATGTTTTGAAGCATAAATCATAAGTTTTTGTGGGATAAAAGATTATGCAATAATCTAACAACTTTGGACGGATCAATTTGTTATTCTTGTTTCTACCGTAATTCAACTTCAACGGACATTTGACCTCACTTAGAGGCATTTTCGAGAGAAGACGAGTCCTTAATGAAAGTTGTAGATCTTCGGAAGAGCTTTCCAACGAATATTAAATCATGCCAATCAGAGGTCTACAGCTCGAGATAGGTTTTTACAAACATCGGAAATGTTGCATGGCCGGCACGCGCCGGAGAAGGCCGAATATTGCGGGAAAATCTACGAAATTGGGCCCACAAGATCCTAATGATTAAAAATGCAACTTGTGTAGCCGGCACGTGCCGGTGAAGCTCCGGCACGCGCCGGCCTTGTGGTCTATAAATACTCCTCTCAGCTCATTGATGATCCTTGCCCCTTTCTTGGCCAACTTTGGCCACCCCATTCTTCTCCCCATTCCTTTTCTTCTATTTATTTTATGTTTCGGGGCCTAGATATGTATATATATATCGTTGTAATGTCGAATTAATAACTCGACTAGTTATCGTATATATATATATATATATCTATTTATGTATCTTTTATATATATAATATATATGTTGTTATAATATCGTTTTCATTTTTTGTTTTTCGTTATTTTGTTTTGTTTCTTTTCTTTCTTGTTATATATATCTATATATATATATGCATATATATATATATCTATATACTTATATACTTATATATATAAATATGTATCTATATATGTATTTATATTTCGTTGTAACTTTCGTTGTCATGAGTGGTTAAGGCTCGGTGCTAGGACCACCCTTGTGAAGCCACCCTCACCAGATTAAATAAGGATTTATGCATTCATTCGTAAGCTTTCTTGTTCTTCCTTCATGTTTAGACTTGTTTAAAGTGTAATGTAGTGTTGCATGCTATTCGAATTTAGAAACACGATAGTTGATAAATTCGTCGATTACCGTGAAGGAGAATGATGATATTTTCCGAACATACGAAAGTTGAGGGAGAATGTTGTTAGATTAGGATTTTATATCCAAATCTTTGTTTCGTAAAATCTTTAGTTGTACCCTGTGGTAAACTAATCAACGGGCGCTAAATCCGAGAGAGAAAGTACCGCCTCTTTAGCAGATTATTAATCCAAGACTTACAAATGAATGTGTCTTTCTTGTTAATTTCGGTGGGATGGTGGAACAATGGTGCGTCTTAGTTGTTTTAATTATTATTTTTGTCTTTGTTCACTTTGGTATTTACAAACCACTTATCTCTTGGGATCGACCTCGTACTCCTGTAGCTATTCTAACAATTGATCCGGTACTCTGCTGGTTAGAGAGTTAGTTTACCCACGGTTGTTTTCGAGTCTTTTATAAATTTAAATTTTGAAGGGTAGATTTTTCGCTCAACAGTTAGTTGACGTGTTTTTCTCTCAACAGAATTTTGGCGCCGTTGCCGGGGATAAGTGTGCTATTTGTGATATCATCGTGTGTGTGTGTTTTTTTTTTTTTTTTTTTTTGTTTTCAATTTTCGAAAAAAAAAAAAAAAAAAAACACTCGGTAAATACCGAGTGGCGTCGGTAATTACAGAGAGAAAAAAAATTATTATTTTCTTGTTGTTTTCGATTTTATTTTATCGTTTTTGTTAGTCGAGCTCCCGACTATAATTAAGCCCTACTAGGACGGTTACCTAGATATCTTTTCTTTTTATGTTTTGTTTCTCTTGGTGAGTCGAGCAAACGACATTAAACAAAAGCGCCACTAGGGGCATCCTAGATATCTAGCTATTTATAATAATTATAATTTGGATAAGATTAGTCTTAATGAAATGTAGAATACTGTGTGGAAAATTAACACTAAGTACAACTAAGTCTCATGAATGTTTGAATATCATTTAAACGGGAACGATTAGGTGGTTATCCGAAAATCACGAGGTAGAATACGAGAGAAAAATTCAAATGCTTCATTTCTTGGACTTAGGTTGTTAAACCCTTGAGGATACGGGTATAAAAGACTCAATACTTTTTCTTACATTTCATTTTATGATCTAGTACTGTTTCAAATTTATTTTTCAATAAAAGTAGCGTTAAATAAATCGAGAGTTTTTATTTTTGCCGTGTTTCGATGACCGTTGGGTTAAGAATGTGCAAAAAGTTTTTTTACTCGATTTGTGAAACGTGAAGTGTAATCTAATATGAATTTATGATTTGATAATGATATGTGCTCATGTGATACTCTCTATGATACGTATATGCTTAGATGTCCTATGTTTTCCCTGTATGGTGATTTTTCCATCTGAGCGCTTGTTTCATGTGCTTGTATCAGTCTTTTCTGCACGATATGTTATATTCCCCCGTGTCCCCGAGATATTTCCGTGTTTGTCAAGTGTGCAGGATATTTTCGATAGCAATTGTGAGTTTCAGATGATGCCAGTTTTCCGGTGGATGGTCCACAGTCTACTGTTTTCATCAAACATTTCTGGATCTGATTCGCGACCACTTCCAGAATTGCCACCTTCGAATTACAATCAGCTAAGTGTTCTTTTTCTTTTTACATTACGCACAACTTGAGGACATGTTGTGATTTAAGTGTGGGGGAGGGAATAGTCGGTTATATGTATCTACCATTTGCTTAAATTATTTTGATTCTATGCTAAATGGGCTAAATTTTCAAATTTTTGTTTATTCCCGAGTAAACAATGCATATCTTTGTTCGTTATTTTTATAGTCATTGATGCTATATTCCGTATGTTCGATAAGTTAGTTGTTTCACCCAATATATTTTTCACGAGCCATAGTGAATGATGAGCTAAATTATAAAGCTATACCCCTTTTTGATTAGTGATTTTTGATTATCTTATAAGTCATGTGCTTAGTGCTAACGTACGTATCGTGAGAATTATGATAGTTTGTGTTTATAGCGAGTATGATATATTGTGAATATACGAACGTTTGAATGTGATAAGTGAAACATAACTAATGTTCTTGCACAATAATTAACAAATAAATCATTGCTTGAGGTGTTATGCTCGGTAGGTTTGAATTGCTTTTAGCATGTTAACCTTTTTGCCGAGAAATCTCGAAAAAAGTAATCAATTGTGTGTGTCGAAAGGTGGTCGATGATTTGAGTGCGGTAGGGCATTATCTCGAAATGTCTATACCACTATGATGACCAAAAGCTCACGACGATCGAGAAAAAAGCTGCCTTATGATTTGAGTAGATAGGGGATTATCTCGAAATGTCCTATTCTAGTATGACGGGCAAAAGCTCATTCTGATGTGTGTTGAAAAAAAAAAAAAAAAAAAGTGAAAAAAAAGTGAAATAAAAATCGAAAAAATTTATTATTATGAATAAGTTAAGGACTTAGTTATCGTATACCTTATCCCCGGTATAATGTGACGGATATGTTGTAGGGATTATCCTACGAGTATATCGAAAGGCCACTAGATATATTCTATCATTCTTTTCGGGATATGTCACGTTTTGTAGGGTACACTTATAAGTATCATTTGTTACTAATTTGAAGGGGGTATTTGCTAGTTGCTTGAAATTTTCGAGTTTGGACTTAGTGGAAGTTTTCTATGGCTATGCACACACACCGGGGTGAACCTCGATTTATTGAATATATGTTATATCTATTTGAGGTGTTTATCTTTTCTCGAGCCTTGATTCTTGTTTTGTTTTGCTCGGGACGAGCAAAAGCTAAGTGTGGGGGAGTTGTTAAGGGTGATTTTATACGATTTCTAATGATATATTTTATAATGATTTCCTCCACATTTATATAATTTGCATAGAAAATGAGCGTTTAATCGATTTATTAAGCAAGTGGGGTTTTAAATGATTTATTTGTAAAGTTGGTTGAATTATGTGTCCTTATTGTTGATCTCTTATCTTTATGAAAATGATTACACTTTGCAATGTTTTGATATCTCGTAGATACATATTTTCGATCTAAAAAGTGATTAAAAGACGATAAGGTTCGGATTTTGAGCATCATTGTATCATTTCGAGTCATAAACTCCTTAGATTTATCTAAGTAGGTTAGTAGTAAGTATTATGTAAAATATCGTGTTTTTATTAGTTTTTTGTACCGGTTTAGTAACCGGATTGTCGTGTCGGATTTACGTGGGTATTTTTGGTGCTTTATTGCGGAATTATAAGATGACCAAGATCCCGAGTAACGACATGTTTTGAAGCATAAATCATAAGTTTTTGTGGGATAAAAGATTATGCAATAATCTAACAACTTTGGACGAGATCAATTGTTGTTATTCTTGTTTCTACCGTAATTCAACTTCAACGGACATTTGACCTCACTTAGAGGCATTTTCAGAGAAAAAGTCCTTAATGAAAGTTGTAGATCTTCGGAAGAGCTTTCCAACGAATATTAAATCATGCCAATCAGAGGTCTACAGCTCGAGATAGGTTTTTACAAACATCGGAAATGTTGCATGGCCGGCACGCGCCGGAGAAGGCCGAATATTGCAGGAAAATCTACGAAATTGGGCCCACAAGATCCTAATGATTAAAAATGCAACTTGTGTAGCCGGCACGTGCCGGTGAAGCTCCGGCACGCGCCGGCCTTGTGGTCTATAAATACTCCTCTCAGCTCATTGATGATCCTTGCCCCTTTCTTGGCCAACTTTGGCCACCCCATTCTTCTCCCCATTCCTTTTCTTCTATTTATTTTATGTTTCGGGGCCTAGATATGTATATATATATCGTTGTAATGTCGAATTAATAACTCGACTAGTTATCGTATATATATATATATATATATATCTATTTATGTATCTTTTATATATATAATATATATGTTGTTATAATATCGTTTTCATTTTTTGTTTTTCGTTATTTTGTTTTGTTTCTTTTCTTTCTTGTTATATATATCTATATATATATATATGCTATATATATATATATATATATATATTATATACTATATATATATAAATATGTATCTATATATGTATTTATATTTCGTTGTTATTTTCGTTGTCATGAGTGGTTAAGGCTCGGTGCTAGGATCACCCTTGTGAAGCCACCCTCACCGAGATTAAATAAGGATTTATGCATTCATTCGTAAGCTTTCTTGTTCTTCCTTCATGTTTAGACTTGTTTAAAGTGTAATGTAGTGTTGCATGCTATTCGAATTTAGAAACACGATAGTTGATAAATTCGTCGATTACCGTGAAGGAGAATGATGATATTTTCCGAACATACGAAAGTTGAGGGAGAATGTTGTTAGATTAGGATTTTATATCCAAATCTTTGTTTCGTAAAATCTTTAGTTGTACCCTGTGGTAAACTAATCAACGGGCGCTAAATCCGAGAGAGAAAGTACCGCCTCTTTAGCAGATTATTAATCCAAGACTTACAAATGAATGTGTCTTTCTTGTTAATTTCGGTGGGATGGTGGAACAATGGTGCGTCTTAGTTGTTTTAATTATTATTTTTGTCTTTGTTCACTTTGGTATCTACAAACCACTTATCTCTTGGGATCGACCTCGTACTCCTGTAGCTATCTAACAATTGATCCGGTACTCTTTGGTTAGAGAGTTAGTTTACCCACGGTTGTTTTCGAGTCTTTTATAAATTTAAATTTTGAAGGGTAGATTTTTCGCTCAACGAGTTAGTTGACGTGTTTTTCTCTCAACACTCAAGAACACGGCGAAGTATCTCTTGATGCGGTCTATGCTAAACTGTTTTAGCATCTCATCTATAAGAGTGAACTGTGATAGGTAAGCAGCCTCTAAATCTGTCATCATAGATTTTATTTCCAAAATAAGAACTGTCATTCCAAGAGCTTTCACAAAGACCTTGAACTACCAAATATTAATTGACAGTATCTAGGGATGACAGTTTTCGAGAAGGATATTTAATACCTTTCTTAAAAACCTGTGACGCTCCCACTAACCCTTTTGCACATTAGGCATATCTTTCTTCCTGATGAAATCAAACTCTTTTGATTTATCAATGCAAGGAACTTATATAGAGGAACTTGTTTGAGTCCATAAATGGATCTCATTAGCTTACACATCACGTTATCGTCTACGAACATCAAGCCTTTGGCCCAACATTTTCAACACTATCATTTAGCCATGATACATCGCTACAACAAGCACTATCTGAACAGACTTGAACATAGCCAGTAACATAAGGTAACTACAAGGTTTATACCTCGTAGCCTCTTAGCCATCAACTCAGCCTAACAGTAACCGTATTACCATCCATCTCAGTCTTTCATAAAGACATGATACACCTTTTAGGGACATTCCCTTCAGGTAAGACATACTAGGTTCATAACCCGGCTGTCACACATGGAATCTGTTTCAGACACTATGGCTCCTAGCCATGTCTCTTAATCTTGTCTTTCAAGCATTCTTATATAAGTCGCGAGATCTTCATTCTTCAAGATGAACACACCAGTAGACCTTTCAGGCGTGTGGTCATCTACAAACTCACAAAGTGCTTGTGTGCACTGAGCAGTGTCTTACACCTCATCGCTATAGGGTGTCTGCCCATGTTCCAATGGTTGAATATCTCTGCAGTTCTCAAACTCTTTTGAGATTTCAATTCACTCCTACTGTTTCTTTTGGAAGAATCACTTCCTCTAGAAAACAGCATGTTTGGAGACAAACTCCTTTTGCTCTGCGGACAAGTAAATAATATATAGCGTACTTGCTAAGATATTCCACAAAGTTACACATGTCATACTAAGCTCCAGGACTTTCAGACATTGTCTGCTTGCTAGAAGCACGACTACCCTATATCATCGGTTAATATGGATTTGATCTTATCGTCTTCCATATTTGATATGGAATTTATTCAACATTTATTCTTTGGAACTCGGTTAAGTAGATGTATTGTATAAGGGCACTATCCCAAAACAGGTAATGGATACTTCGCACGGTTTACGTCACACCTTTATCATACAAAGTGTTGTTTCCATTTTAGAAACACAATCTAATTGTGTATCTGTGGAAATATTACATATCAAATAGTATGTAATATTTATTTATTTTCGTGTATACATTATTTGTACACTTTAGTTGTAAAAGGACATATTAATTGTGGTACATAAAAACAATTAATATGTCAAACTCTAGTTGCTTTATGTCATAGACATACTTTTACTTTTTACATGCATGCTTGCCGCCCATCTAGTGGCCGTCCAAGCTAGCTAGTATCTCCCATCAATTGTAACTATTTATACTTCTTCCATTTGATGAATAAACTAAGTTGAAGTTTACTCAAGTATAATTTACTTTCTCAAACTCTCTTCATGGTATCGAGAGCAAGGTTATTGAGTTCTAAAATCCATTTGCAACTCGGTGTTTTGTTTTCCAAAATGTCTCGTAGAATCGACAGTTCATCTTCATCGAGTAGACTCCCAAAATTTGCCTCGCCACGGTGGGGTCACCGAATCTTCTTCTTATACAAATCATAGACTTGATGGCAACAACTACTTTGTGGTCAAGATCCATGAAAATGTACATCTCAGGACAAGGTAAGATGGGATACCTGTCCGGCTCTAAATCTGCCCCTGCTGAAGATGACCCAGGATTTGAAGCATGGGACACTGCTAATAATCAAGTCATCACCATTCTCACAAGATCAATGATGAAAGAGATCAGTGAGAACTTTATGATGTATGATACTGCAAAAGAAATCTGGGACAATGCCAGAGATCTTTACTCCAAGAAAGACAATACATCGAAGTGTACGAACTTGAAGCTCAAATTCAAAGCTGAGACAAGGGGATATGTACGTAACTCAATACTTCAACCAACTATCTAAGGCATGGCAACACTTAGATATGCCGGAAACTCACCCCGGAATGATGTTAAGGATGTTGCCCTCTATAAGGACATCATAGAAAAGAAAAGAGTCTTCAAGTTCCTCACCGGATCGAACCCTACTCTTGATGATGTTAGAGGGAGAATTCTTTCCACAAAACCTCTCTCAAATCTCAAATCCATGTTTGCCGAGGTCAAACATGAAGAAACGAGGAGGAAAGTCATCGCTTGAACACCCCGCCGATAACCCTACCGAAGGTGCGCCCCGCCGAATGTCGGGAAGGCCGCCGAGGTTGCGGGACTTACAGAAGCCCGCGAGAAAGCGGAAGGTTGTTCGTGATCCTTGCAAACGCACAAATCACACCAAGGACAATTGCCGGAAGCTTCATGGCAAGCCTAATCCCTCTAAAACCTCAAAACCAACCGGGGAAAATCAAGGCGGACTTGTCGGTGACGAGGAGAATGACGACCTATCCGAATGCTCGGTTTGTCGCCTTTAAAGCCTTTGTTGCTCAGCATCAGGAAGGTAGCTCCTCTACTGAAATGGCCACTCATGCTAAAACAGGTATATTCCGCTCACCTCTTAGTAATGAGACTTGGATTGTTGATTCTGGGGCTTCTTCCCACATGACTGGTAATAAAAACCTCATTACCCACTATATGCCATGCACCCAAATTCACGAGAATTAAAGCTGGCGATGGTTCGTTTCTTATGCAAAAGGTGTTGGGAAGGTTAAACTTACTAATCGAGATATATCTACAAGGGGTCTTATTTGTTCCAAAGTTAGATTGTAACCTTATATACGTCAAGTAAACTCACTAAAGATCGAATTGATTTGTTGTTTTTTATAAGGATCGGTGCACATTCCGGGATCTTTCTTCACGGAAGTGATTGGTCAAGCTAAACCTGCTCGGATTGTTTGTGATCAACCCTGCCGAAGACAAGGCGAAGACCGAATCGCCTCGGCGACTGCACTCAAAACCTAGACAATATCATGTTATGGCATTATAAACTAGGACATCCAAGTTTTGGTTATTTAAAGTCTTTAATTCCAGAATTGTTTAAAGGATGTAATCTTAATGATCTTCAATGTGATATTTGTCAATTTGCCAAACTCACCAAATCGTGTATACTAAATTACCTCACTTCCCATCCACACCTTTCACCTTAATTCACGGTGATGTATGGGGACCCTCGAGAGTGAAAAGTATAACGAGGCAAGAGGTGGTTTGTAACCTTCATAGATGACCACACCGAACCACTTGGTTATTTTTAATGAAGGATAAATCGAAGTTGGATCCATCTTTCAAGAGTTTTACAACATGGTCTCTACTCAATTTGACACTAAGATCAAGATCTTAAAGCGATAATGCCTTTGAATACTATGAGTCTAACCTCGGTAATTTCTTGATGAATAAGGGGATTGTCCATATCGGTAGTTGTGTGGAAACACCTCAACAAAATGGGGTTGCTGAGAGAAAGAACAGGCACCTACTGGAGATGGCTAGATCAATCATGTTCACCACCCATGTTCCAAAGTATATGTGGGGTGAAGCTATATTAACTGCCACATACTTAATCAATAGACTTCCCAGCAGAGTGTTAAGCTTCAAAACTCCTATCCAAACCCTGCTGACCACTCACTCCTGTCCTCATCTTATTTTTCAGTTACCTCCAAAAATCTTTGGTTGTACTGTGTTTGTCTATATCCATGCCTAACACAGAAGCAAACTTGATCCCAAAGCTCACAAGTGCATTTTCCTAGGATATGCAAAGGACGGGGAAAGGTTACAAGTGTTACTCTCCTTCTGAAAAAAGATTTTACAATTCTATGGATGTAAATTTTTTTGAAAGGACTCCCTACTACAGCAAGTCCACTGAGGCAGTCACTGATGGAAACTTGATTGAAATTGACCTAAATCCTTTCCCTCAGCAAACACTTGACCCTCAGCAACCTACTGCTTCTCAGCAGACTGAACCTCAGCACCCTACGACTCTCAGCAGCCCACTGATCCTCAGCAACCTCCTGAACCAGAGTCTACTGACCTAGAGCCTGCTGACCCAGAGCCTACTGACACTCAACAACCTACAGACTCTCAGCAGCCTGCTGACATTGATGATAGACCTATTGCTATCAGGAAGGGAAAGAGATCTTGCACTACTGATCATTCTATTCATAATTATCTATCTTATGATCAGTTATCACCTGCCTTTGCCATGTTTACACAGGACTTGGATTCTCACTCTATTCCTAAGAATATACAAGAAGCTCTCCAACATGACAAGTGGAAGGCGGTGTTAAAAGCGAAATGACGGCTCTCCTTGACAACCATACTTGGGATCTCACCACTCTTCCACATGGAAAGAAGACGATCAATTTGTAAATGGTCGTTCACTATCAAGTACAATGCGATGGTACCGTTGACAAATACAAAGCTAGGCGGTTGCAAGGGGATTCACTCAAACATATGGTCTTGACTACAAGGAGACCTTTGCACTGTGGCAAAACTAAACAATGTCGGGATGCGATCTCACTTGTTGTCCAACTTGGACCGGCCTCTCCACCAATTGGATATCAAGAATGCCTTTCTAAATGGTGACCTTGCGAGGAAGTCTATATGAATGTGCCTCCCTGGTTTTGCCAACACTCACACTCAAGGGAAAGTTTGCAAATTGAGGAAATCTATATATGGCCTAAAGCGAGTCCCCAGAGCCTGGTTTGGCAAACTTACTCCGTGGTTAAAGGCTGCTTTGGATATCATCAATGCAACTCGATCACACCATGTTTCTCAAAACAACAAACCGAAAAGATCCATTCTTATTGTCTATGTGGATGATATCATCCTTGCGGTGATGACTCTACCGAGATCCGAATTTGAAAACTCTACCGGCAAAGGTTTTTCAAGTCAAGGATTTGGGCTATCTTAAATACTTCCTTGGTATGGAGATTGCAAGAAACAACCCGGGGTATCTCTATCTCTCAAAGGAAATATGTCTTGGACTGTTGAAGGAAACTGGCATGCGGGGATGCAAACCTGCTGTATCCCCAGTAGACCCCAGTAGACCTCAGTAATACCCTGCTGCATGGTGACATTGCTGTCAGGAAGGATCAATATCAAAGGCTTGTAAGGAAACTCATTTATCGTCCCATACAAGACCACGATATTGCATATGGGGTCGATCGGTTAGCCGGTTCATGCATTGCCCTGCGAGCAACATTGGGATGCGTGAACGGGATGCGAGGTAATTGAAATCCACTCTGGCCAAGGCCTACATTTCACCAAGTCCGCCGAGAGATCTATCAAGGTCTACACCGATGCGATTGGGGGCCATCACATAGACGGAAGGTCTACTACGAGCTACTATTTTTATGTATGGGGAAATCTTGTCACTGGAGGAGCAAGAAACAACCTCGTCTCCGGAAAGCGATGCGAAGCGAACTCGGGGCACTAGTTTTGGGT
Organism: Gentiana straminea; assembly: GCA_036785695.1. NCBI lineage: Eukaryota > Viridiplantae > Streptophyta > Magnoliopsida > Gentianales > Gentianaceae > Gentiana > Gentiana straminea. The sequence continues at coordinate 737,880 of JAVUPR010000436.1, forward strand.
ATTTGTGAAGCTCTACGGATAAAAAGGGTCCCGGCGAACTTCGGCGGCCTATTCGAAGACCCTATCACACTCTGCTTTGTGACAATAATTCGCATTATGCATGGCGAGAGGATCCGGTCCATCATGATAAAACCAAACATGTGGACATTGACGGACACTTTCCGAAGGAGAAGATTGATGCCAAGATTATTCAACTCAAAGTATGTTCCCTCGGCGGACGGAATGCGATATTCTCACCAAGGCCATTCCACCACTTATGTTCGACGGATTGAGTAGCAAACTTGGTCGTATAAACATATACAACCCGGTTTGAGGGGGGTGTGGAAATATTACATATCAAATAGTATGTAATATTTATTTATTTTCGTGTATACATTATTTGTACACTTTAGTTGTAAAAGGACATATTAATTGTGGTACATAAAAACAATTAATATGTCAAACTCTAGTTGCTTTATGTCATAGACATACTTTTACTTTTTACATGCATGCTTGCCGCCCATCTAGTGGCCGCCCAAGCTAGCTAGTATCTCCCATCAATTGTAACTATTTATACTTCTTCCATTTGATGAATAAACTAAGTTGAAGTTTACTCAAGTATAATTTACTTTCTCAAACTCTCTTCAGTATCCAAATATGGCATCCTTCAAGGGAGAATCTGATTCCCTTTTAGACAACTTCTGAAACACCCTTCAAGTATTAATTACTTCAATCCAATTAAATATTAATACCTAATTAGTTCATCAATCTCATGTTCGTACAAGCTCAAACTTTTCGGGCTTTCCAAACTTCGCACTTCATTGAGTACACTTGGCTATTTCTAAAATAGTCAAAGAGAGTAATAAACAATAATATCATTCATGGAATTAATTGTCATAAGCCAACAAACATCAGTATGTTTAGGCTTTAGGCAATTTTCTAGATTTTATAACCATTTTCATAAAAGAGTATTTTAGTCATCTTTAGATAAGATACATACTACCCTCAAGATTCATAATCACATGGTTCAGACATCATCAGAATGACATCGGATCACACGAATCTCCTCCATTGAGTCTGTTAGAACAACCACAAATATCAAGGATAACAGCCATACAAATACTCGGTTGAGATTTCATCACCTATATCAACTATATAGTTATCGTAATCTAGTATGTTAGATTCAGTGATCGTTCAACATTATCGGAACAACATTTATTCCTTACAATTGACTATGTCTACTAAATCCAAACAAAGAACTGAACTCATGTCCTTTATAAGAACCGGAACACAATAATATTTATTTAGTTCCTTTATCAGTTTACCAGACACAGAATACAATACTGAAATGTCGCAACGTTTGCCTCACTTTTCGTATCTTGGTGTATTCCGTATTTAATCTTTCTAATTACTCATACTCGTAAGATATCATATATCTTAGAGTTGACTTGAACTTAAATATATTTATCTCAACATTCTTGCTTAGAATAGAGACTTCGATAAGTTCTCTTATCTCAAGCACATGCCCTATCTTTCCTTTTAATCCTTTAAGCACTCGTAAATATTTCTTAATGTTGTCTTCATAAGACTTAAGAAAAATCACACGAGCTATGTCTTCAATTTTCTTTCATAAAGAAAATCAAAATTTTATTAAATAATTTATTTAATATTTTGAATCATATTCAAAACATGAACCATTTAATTAATCTTCAAGCAATGATTAAAGAAATAAGTCGGTACTTAAATCTTACAATTTTGAAAACAACCTTTCCAAAATTGGACATGGTCATCGTTTGACAGAATGATCATATTGGATCGTATCCAATATGTGATTAATCGTTTAAACTAATTCAAGTGATTCAATCATATCATGGGCTTTCGATTTTCATTAATAATTAAAGTCTTGGAGCACTCCGTCAATTATGTAGTCTCTTTGTCTCTAACTACTATAACGAGGTTGCTCGTGTCATTGCTTATTTTAAAAGGATTAAAATTACTCAACCTTACTTGAGAATTTTTCTCAAAATGTAACAGTCATAATTTGGTTTTAACAATCGAGAATAAAACATAAGTATAAAAGATTGCTAAAAACTAAAACATACAATAAAGATAAAAGAGTGTTGTTGTTTATACATGATAAATCAAAAAATGGTCTTTTGATTTATGATTTGCTCCCACTAGTCAACTACTCCCAATTGACTTTCAAAAATCTTTCAAAAAATTCTTGAGTGGCCAAGATCACATCTAGTTACCCCGATTCCCGGCGAGGGCCGATCAACCGGAATAATTCGAAAGGTAGGTAACACTTTACCAATTACATCTCTATATGACTCTTGGTGGTGGACTAGTCAACTCTTTGATACTACACATCTCTATGTGGTAGCCAAACCCTTGTCTCTAAAATAAGACGGTCCCGACGAGGGCCAATCACCGCAATATTCTAGTCAAGTCATAACCCAATATTCTTTAGATCTCATGCGATCATATCTCAATAATAACGATATACCCAATGTAGGTTAACTCCCGACGAGGACCGATCAGTTGGATCCGAACAAGGGCTCATCACCGTCATTATAATATTGGGAGACAATTTTTCGACTTGATTTTTGTTGTGGAAGAATTTATGTAAATTAAATCACTTAATTAATTTTAATTACGGTCTCATCAAAAATATATATATATATATATATATATATATATATATATATATATATATATATATATATATATAGACATACATCCTACACATTCATCTAGATCGTGCATAGTCATGCATCTATCGTATCATATAAAATAAATACAAGTACAAAATAAATAAATGCGTAAAGTAACTGGTATTATCATGGACTTTTCCTAAGTGCGGTTTCGAATACAAACAGACGAAATCGCGGGTCACAATCTATGGGTATCTGCAACCGCCAATAGGATCTTTAATGCGCCATCTCCAATGGGATCTTTATCTTTCTTTGGTCTCCATCTTCTACTCCATTCTTGTTACATAACGTTCTATTTAATAGAATAAATACACATGCCGCACACGGGGGGAGCTAACGGGAATGAGATAATACAGAAAATAAACTAGGTCACGTTCTTCATAACGGCCTAGGACAATTTTTAAACCAACAGAAAATAAATCACACACATCTATCCTATAGGTCGAGTCCATGATCAATCGGGGTCCATATAATCATATTATATCTAACATGTCTAATCCATACAATAAAATCTTATGAAAAAGATAAATACTAAATTACCAACTTGTATCTTAATTAATTGATTAATGTTTAATCAATTAAATAATTTTATCCAATCAATTAACTAATTAACATTTTATTAATTAAATGATTTTAATCGAAATAAAATTAACTATTAACATTAAATGATTTCAATTTTAATTTTAATAAATTAGAACTATTCCAAAATAAATCAAAATTAAAATTAAGTATCTTTTGTCTTTCCTTTTGATTCCTAATCAAAATGAATGTCTTTGGTTTCCAAAACCAAAAGTCAACTTCCTAGGCCCTTTCCAAAATCAAAATTTTGAAAAATGGCCTAGACTTATTCCAAACCAAATTTGGAATGGCCTAGGTTGACCCTAGGTCCATATTGTGGACCATAGGTCAAACCCTTTTACTCAACAAATTGAGTAATGGTACTTTTCATGCCATGTGGCATCCCGATGGTACAAACTATTTGTACCATCGGTTAGTCCACATGACATCAACTAAACAACAAGAGATTTCAATATACCATAAAGATTCACAAAACAAAAAAATTCAATGTCCATCACAAAACCACCACCAGCCGCCGGCAACCCTAGGGCTGCCGATGCCGGCGGTGATAATGCGGTGAGGCGCCGCCGCTTCGGCCGAGCAGCTCTACCCGAATAATTTTTTTTTGTTTTCTATTTCGTGAATTTAAATCATGCATCTAGATTTAATTACTACAAATTAACTAATGCTTATTGCTTAAGCTCGAAGCTCTCTGATACCACTGTAAGGAAATCTATACGAAAACGCAGAGGAAATTAAAATTTATTTCTTATTAACCAGGATTGACTTCGTTTAAGCAACAAACGTAATAAGATAAAATACGGTGGTTACCTGGCTTGATCTAAAGATCAATGCTTTTACCGTCTACGGAGAGTAGTAGTGCGCGAGCCGTCCACGTGTCCGGCCTCCATCAGTATCCACACGAACAACCTGCCGGAATCCACCATTGGATTGCGACTAGAAAAACTCGGTTGCAAGACCGACCTTTCTCTGTCTCAAATCTCTCTCTAGGAAGCTATCGTATTTTTCACAGGAGTTATTAACTCTTGGAATTGTGATATGCAAAAGGGCGAGCCAACACCTTTCTTTTATAGTATAAAGTGGCGCCCCTATTGTCCCAATCTGATTGGAAGAAGCTTCCTAGTAGATTGATGAGAAAGAAAACATTTTCCTAATAAAATAAGGAAAATCACATTGATTGATTTATCTCTTTTAATTTAATATCTTATATTAAATAAATCTAAGATATTGTCAATATCTAATATTGAATATCTATCTTATTACCATAAATCTATTTATCCAAAATCAATTAATTTCCAATATTAATATAAGATAATATCATTAATTAAATTGCATAATCCAAGTGTATCTTATACACTAGTCACCTGCGCCCCATAGCCATAAATTGGCTTCCGGAATATTCTTTAATTAATCAATATAATTAATATCTTGTATTTAATTTATTCAAAATAAATAAATATTGTCATATTAATTTAATCACTATAACACTTTATAGTCGAGATAAACTTTCCTTATTTGGCTATCACTATAACCGCATTTTGATCCGGCTCGATGTTCTTATGTGTGTGACCCAATAGACTTTCGAATATGTTGGCCGTAGACACAAAGTACAAATTATGAAAATTCCCTCCATACCTAACGATCACAGAATAGCGTCTAGCAACAAGCCGTGACCCCCAATAATCGGAAGAGTCAAAAGCAATGACTACTACCTTTCATGTGAAACAGTTACCGTGTAAACAGAATCCTATCGCTGTAATAATATCCATACGATCGTTTCTCGAGTGTCGGTACATCAATGATCGTATCTTATAATCTGGATATCATGCTCTCTCGGAATAACTAATTTACTCCCACTTTCCAAAGATTCACGAGAGCTAGACATTATAAGAAGGCCATTTCGGTCATTCACTCCTAAATATAGGATACGCGATTTTCGAATGAGCAACATGAATCCTACGCATGCATCAGTATCACACTCAATCACTACCGCATGATCGCCCCATGGCTAGGGGAAACCTCAATAGTGTCAAAGCATGACAATCCACATCGTGATGCCATGAAGACTCCGGTCTTAGGATAATTACACAACTACCACATACTGCGACATTTAATGTAAGTGGGTCAGTCTGACGTACGCATTCTCTAATACATGTCCACGTACAGTCCAAGCGTCTCTACACTTAGATAGACGAGATCTATCCATACCTTCAATAAGATAGGAGACATCAAATACGTGCTAGTCTAATCATACTATTAATGTCCCGTTTAATAGTACATATGACTAAAGACATTTAAGTATCAAACAGTTAAAGTGATTCGAGATCTCATCAACCATAATCACTATCATGATTTCTCTATCACAGTTTAATACTAAGGACGTTATCATATAACAATATCGTAAATAGTTCATTAAACGAACAAATATATAATAATAGAAAAGCCATTTAATAAATGTATAACCATAAAGAAATAGTAGAAATGATCCGACCCGGTCGGATCCGGTCCAACCCGATTGGGTTTAGGACACTATTTCAACAGGAATTCAGAAAGCTGATATTGCCAAGTATGTACTTGCAGTATCAGTCATTTGCTGAATTTCTAACTCCAAACTCAACCAAGACAAAAAAAACTTTGGGAAATTAGGGATAATGACACAATTTGAAATATTTTTAAGTAACAGGACTGCTACATATTTTTTATAGGGAGAAGGACTACTGTATAATTTTTATAGCGAGAAAGACAAACAGTGAATCCTGAAAATCAGTGAATCTCCCCAGTGAATCCCGAAAACAGTGAATTTCGACAATTAATTTTGAAAATTTGTGAATTTCGACAGTGAATTTCGGCAGTGAATTTAAACAGTGAATTTCGAACACAAGTGAATTTCGACAGTGAACAAATAGTTTTGTCCTTTATGCAAAAGTTTCAAAAGACTGTCCTTCTACTCAATTGATGAAATATTTCTGTCCTTCTCCCTCATTCCCCCAAAAAACTTTGAGTGTGTAAAAATGTGGGACTGCTAGTGAATTGAAAGGTGAGCAATCCTATGAATATTATTGGCTATTTATAGCCTTAAAGGTATAACTAGACCTCAAGACCGTGGTGTGAACAGAATCAAGAGAAATCAAAAAATCCGAGGCACATTTATTAGGTGATTATCCGACCTTGTTCAACCACTGATTTGTATTTTAGGTCAATGGACTATGTAAACTCTTTTAGGGAGTAATGCTAGCCAATGAGCCTCACAATAGGTTGGTTGAACCAAGCAACCACCTTAACCGGAGGTGACTATCCAGTCATGGTAACCATTATTTAGGTTTTATGGTCAATGAAAAATGTATATTAGGTCAATGAACCATGTAGATATATAGTTGGTTAACCACACAGTCACCTTAAAACTGGTTTGATTTCTCTAAAATAATGTTCTAATAGACCAGCGTAAAGGCACCCGAGCCCTGGTTCAATTTGCATGTAATGCATCCTTACCTTAATTGAACCAGGGGTTACCTCAGAGTTAAACCAATTAACTGGTTTAACTAAGTTGTTTAGCAATCATTGGGTCACTACCCTCAGCTTTGATTTGACCATTGACTTCCTAGGGTCTAAAAACAAACCTCAGTCAATACCCTAACCGTTCACCAAGAGGGTCACGCAATTTTACCTGAGCAAACTGGGAAGTGATTCACCGGTTTGATGAAACAGGACCATATGAGGGAGCACCACCAATTTCTGAATATGGCAACACTTCTACTCCCATTGAATCAAGATTGAATTGGTGTATACATTCAATCATTGCTTTCAGGATGGGTAGTACCCTAAATCAGACAAAAAGGGCAAGAAGATCAGGCATATATTCGTTCGTATCAATAAAATATCAAATGATATTAACAGAAATAAAAGAAAGATACGGCCTTTCTATTTTTGAAGCCTTCACAGTGCAATATCTCTGCGTTTCTTCGAGCAAATCACTAAGAATATGTGAATTTAATGTTCGATTTTGAGCCTTCGTAGTCAAACATTGCTCTAAAGATGAAACGGCTATTTTCTGGAACCAGACCTTCCATGAATGGATTTTAAGCACATGGTGGCTTGATTCATCAGAAGTTTGAAACAATCGAACCTTCCTTATTCGAAAATTGCATGTGGTTGCTCGATTGAAAAGAGAAACCTTCACACATCGGATACTGTGTTGTTTCAAGGAGATTTGAGTCACATGGGTTAAACGGAAAATGAAGGAGAAGAGATAGGGAAGAGGAGCATCATCAATGATTTTATGGGAAGCATTAAAGATGGGAGATATCGATGAATCAGAAGCATTGAACGGGGATGATATTAGAGAAAACTAGGGAGATGGCTTCAGAAAAAGGCAAGAAAATAGATTTGGGTTAAGGGTTTGGTTGGGTTTTAGGTTTATATATTATAGAACTCGCGGGTCAAAAACTGGGTCTTGAGTAAATAGACTAATGGGAGTTGGGCCAGGCTAAGAGGTGGGCTAGGATTAGGAGAATTTCGGCATGACAGCTGATATATAAAAAAACTAAATAATTAATCTATTTAATTAATAATTAATTTATAAAATTAATGAGATTAATATTATAAATGAATTTATTAATTTAAATAATTAATAATAAATTCTATTCAATCCTGCAAAAAGAAAACAAACACAGATTGTGCGTTAACTCCATGGCAGTTAGTCAGAGGGGTAATATTGTAAATTCATATACAATGGGTATTTTAGGAAATTAATCAAACTTACTTACAACTGAGGCTCATAACTCAACATCCTAGACTCCAGGTGCGGAGGAACTTAACCCTGTAAGTGTCTGGAGGGACTTTGCCGATCGTGTACACTATCGGGGTCAGCCCGTGGCTATTGGTGTGATCCACTGATAGGTTGCAAACGATATCTCGTGGTGGATATACACCATGCGTAGTGCCCTTGAATGCGGATGTGACAAAGATAAGCTAAGTCGGAAACAATTAGCACGACATATTGATGAGCATGAAGTGAACCACAAAGTTTGCGTCGGTCTCAGAAAGATAATCTAATAATAACAAGAACCTTTCATTGCAGAACTTAATTATTCATTAGCTTTTTACTCTTTACTAAGTACCTATGTACTTACCTCATTTGCATGTTTGTTTTGTATGCATTGTGGTGTGAGAAGATGAACAGACTGACAATGAGTTCGTTAAAGATGATATATGATGATGATGATACTTTGATGATGTGTTCAATTTTCTTTATTTCGTGATGTACTAAACTTTGTTGTTGTTTCATCTCTACATAGATGTTGTAATTTTATTTCTAGACTTTTCAAAACTTGTTGTACTTTTATCCTTAAAACATTGTACTTTTGTAAGACTTTGGAGTTTCATTGTTGTAAGTTAAACCTTCAATCTTTAGTTTGTTGGACTTTTTATTCTTAGTAGCATTTTTTGTGTTTACCGAGTCTTTTTAGCTTCCGTTTTGCTAAACTCGATACGACGTACGTAGTAGAGACTTACGTATAATATTGAATTTATTTGATATTATTCGTGCCAAACGTTTCATTTCTGAACAAGGACACAGTAACTGGGAACATGGTGTTACTTTAACAGAATGACTAGACAATGAGAGTTTCGGAATAGCTTGAATGTACTTTTTCAAGGCTGTTATGTATGATTGTTGGATTTTGGTCCATGACTACACGATTACAGCACCACCCACGCTTATTTTGGTCGGCGACATTACCAGGGAGGTATATCAATTCTTGGTGGGCTGACAGTCATTGATATGGTATTATGGTGGCAGCCCTCTTTGGTTAATTGTGTTTTTGTTCAGTTTTAGTTAAACTCTGATTGCTTTTGTTTTACCCTTTGTTGTAGCGAGTTTTAGCTTTTACATATATGAAGGATTTGTTGTGCAGATTCTGGTTGTAATAAAACATACTTCGTTTGGTATAAAACTGATCATTTTGGATCAAAATAGTAGAGTTCAATCGATGTTGTTTATTGTTAAAAAAAATCAGACTACAGGACTCGTGCTTGGAATCTCAAAGCCTTTCGTTGTCTCCCTAACAAAAAAACAATATCAAAAAAGCGTCAAAACTCAAAAGCCTCATACAGTTAAAACTCGATAAATAAATATTCGATAAAAGAATAATTTTCTATAAATTAAAACTTAAAGTGAAAATGACTTAAAATAATATTCGATAAATGAATAATCTCGCTAAACGAATATTTTTTTCTGGTCCGATGATATTCATTTATCGAGGTTCAGCTGTATATTAATTCCACTATTTCTTATGGACGTTCATATAATAGAATTTCACATACACTTATTCAGCTATGCATCTATGGCAATATCCGGCGGAATCGATATACTATTTCAGCGATTTGTTTGACCGTACTACGTGCAAATAGTTTATCACAAAATCGTAGTTATATCAACCGACATTATCATGTATTTACATTTTCATTTTTATTCATTTTATAAATTCTTATAATAATATGAGTGTATTTAAAATTACATAGTTATGATTTATTCCCCACGGTACAACATTTTTGAATCAGTTGTATTCCGTGTATGATGCTTTCAAAAAAAGAAAAAAATCAAGCCTGTCGTGGACTGTAACTTCATGTGGTTATCACTTGTCATCATCAACTTAATTTATTATGATTAACGATGTATATCATCGTTGTGTCACTAGTTATGTCATAATTATAGTGTCTCTATAATTACTCAATACTATTATATAGGGAAACCTGAAGAAAAAAAAAATGCCTTTAACAACAAACATTTGAAAAAAATATGCCTTAAAATTAAAAGTTCAAAAACAATACATTAAAAGTATTTTGTTACAGATTCGATGTGATGTCGTCGAGACTCTTTACAAAATCTTTTTAAAACATATTTTTTAAAAGGTTAAAGGTTGTGAAGGACTGTTTTTTATCTAAAATGAGAAAAAAAAAAAAAAGGACAAGAAAAAAAGATAGTGGTTGAGAAGGACAAAAACACGCATGTTACTACATGTGTTACTACACGCCTGTTACTACATTTGCAAACTGAGGAAACCTCAACCAAACAAGTCGTTGCTGAAGAAGAACCTGTTGCTGAAGACATACATGTTCAAGAATCAGCAAGGGAATCTCAATAAGTTGTTCCGTCACTACCAGAAGCTAACATTCAAGGGGAACAAACCCTGAGAGCTGAAGTTGATGATGAGAAAACTGATAGTGATGAGGAACTGGTTGGACCTGGTGTAATTGCAATGCTCAATCTGATATCTTTATCAAGATCTACACCATAAAAATCAGCTTCCAAACTCGAATACGAAGAATCTATCAAAAAACTGGAAGCTTCTCAGTCACAAGAAAGAGAAGCTATCGAAGTTGAATCTAGACCAGAACAAGTCATAACTTTGGATGAGCTTGTTGAAGAATGAGAAGTTGAAAAGAAAGTTGATGATGCTGAAAAAGAGAAAGAACCGATTCTTGAAGCGGGAAGCTGTACCCGATCAAAGAACTTTGTTGTGTTCGGCATCGGGAAACTAAACCAAAGAAGGATTCTGTACAAGTTGTTGAACCTGCGGTGAAAATTTGAACCAACAAGCGAAGTTGCACCTATCGCCATCGGCGAGGAAAAATTGGAAACTCAACAAGGCGCCTCGGTTCCGGAAGTTGATCTTTCGAATCGTCAATCATCCCGAGTTGTTGCCGAGGGGAATCCAAAGCAAAGCGAAGTTTAAAGATACGTAGGCGAGAAGATGTTAGGACAAGTTGTGACTCTAAATTTGAATCAAATATGGAAATTCGAGAGAAACTGAAGATGTTATAAACCAACTTGATCCAAGTATTAACATTGGAAAACTGATCAAGCAGATTGCAGAAGACTTGATGATTATCAGTATTGGAAGTTTAGCGCCATTCCAAATCAAAAAGGTCAACTTACGGAAATGGAAAGAACTGAAAAATGGGTTTTTGATCTTTTTGGTATCACTCATCTATCCCAACTGTTTGAATCTGAAGAATTTCTGAGCACTGGATACTCACTTATAAGAAACGGATATTGGGAGAGATATGCCAAAAAGGGAGACTGAAAAACAAAGAAAGATGACAATGATGATGATGATGAATCTCAAGGAGACCCTGATTTACAGAAAGGGATTCTTGCATCTTTGCAAGAAAAAGAAACAAATGAAGATGATGATGAAGAAGATATATCAGAAGGAAGTACAGATGGAAGTGAAGCAACGGAAACTGATTCAGATAATCAGTCTGAAGACCAAGAGAAGGAAGGATATCAGTCTCTGACTGACAAAAATGTTCTGGAAATAGCGAAAGCTGAAGCTGACCAAGCTAAAGCTGTTCTGATTGAAGAAGAGAATGTTGTTAAATCACCTGCAAGGGAGACTGTTTCAGAAGAAGAAAGAAAGAAGACTGAGGAATTCAAAGATAAACTAAAACATGTTGCTTCCTCTACTATTAAAGAATTAAAGATAACTGAGAATGTTGTGAACAAATCTCAGACTAAAGCTGTCGAAGCACCTGGAGCTGACAAAAGTATAACTGAAGAAAAAAAAACAGAAACTAAAGGTGAAATGCCTACACAAGCTGATACCATCAGATTCTACTTCAATGAGCTTCTGAGGATCCAGAAAGATGATCTAAGTGTATTCGGGAAAGTATTGAAGTCAATGGAGAAAAGCAGAACTGAAAGGAACCATATGGAGAAGAAACTAAACAACGTCAAGGAGGACTGTCATGATACTCTAATCGCCATCAGGAAGAAAACCATTGAATCAGACGCAAGAAAAACTGAGACTCAAGAAAGATTGGAATGCATTCTCAACAAAGTGGTTGATAGACTGATTTTACTGGAGAATGCGATGAAGGACTCAGTTGTAGTACAAACCATATTCGCATCAAATTAGTAGCACCTGAACTCTTACATCAGGAGCTTGATCAACAAAGATGATGTCAATAAGGGGGAAAGTTTGGACATGCTAAAAGTCAATGCAGTTGATATGCCTCAAGTTCTTGGTTGTATTGATGAGAAACTGACTGAACTGAAGAAAGATAGAGGAGAGTTCACTGATGAAGAAATAGAACTGATTGCAAATTTCTCAGAACCAACTGAGAAAAGACTCACTCTAGACTCACAACTGTATAATGTTTTCAAAGAGCTACCCAACCAAGAATGAGTATCAATGGAACAAGCTTTAGAGACATTTCTGAACATGCAAAAGATTTTTTTGCGCTATTGGAACAAGATGGGAAAATGGGAGAAAAATGGCACTATAGATAAAGTCTCGGATGATGTTGAAAAGGCTGATCCTGAGTTTGTTATGAACTTACTGAAAACAGCCACCAGTGAAAGATTAAGGAGAGTTGTTTTCGTATTTGCTTAAAAGCAAGTTTTTCAGCAAGCACAATATGACAGATTCATGGAACATATGGGCGAACATCCATGGAATCGAGAGCATAGAAACCAACATTGCTATGAGAGAAGCTGCTGAAATCTTTGACAACAAGATAAGTGAAGCTGATCAAGGGACAAGAAAAGAAGCTGAAACTTAGTTTCTTTTCATGCATTTGTATTTTAATACTTTATAACTCAGTTATCAATGAAATCTCAATTTCTCGGTTCCTTGTGTTCTTTATTTTGTTTTGTCCTTATCTTTTTGCATTGCTTTTAAGGAGGGTATTGACATCATCAAAAAGGGGGAAATTGTTGGAAATAAAATTTATGTTTTGATTATGATTCATGAGTTATTTTAATTATTATATTTAACCCCATTGATGAAGTGTCATAACTAGCTGTTATAGTGCAAAGCAAAAGATGTCTGGAAATCAATGTATAAGATTTAATAGAGTCTGATATTTGTATAAGTTAAATCAGACAAGAACTGTAATAGCTCTAGGATCAGAAGTGAGAAAACGAGAAACGGACTTGTTGAACTGAGTTCATAACTGAAGATTAATCAGCGTTGAAAACTTACTAAGAGCACACCCACTGAAGAACTGAAGAAGGTAAGTTCGCTGAGGACACAGACTCGGTTGACTTATCTAGAAGTGAAGGCTGAGGATACAGACTCAGTTATAGAAGCCTGAAGAACGAGGGTTCAAAATCGGTTATGAAGACTTAAGCCGAGACTACAAAGTTGGAATTCAGGTAAGTGTGTGATGGCCTGAACTGGCTTTATGGATCTTGAAAGAAGACCTACGTATCATAAGGACAATGAAATATTAGATGATCTATATAAGAAATGGTGTAATCTGATTCAGTCACATAAAATCAGATAAATAGAGTACTGAGATTTTTGAAGAAGAGTAAAAGCTCAGTTAAAGCTCTTAAGCTGAAAACTGACTAAGACTAGTTTTCATGCTGAGGTCAAAGAAAGAAAAACTAAAAAAGGTTCTGACCGTTATAAAGCAGACAATTTTATTGGTCACACAGAAATGTCAGAAAGGATACTGACATTCATCAGAATTGGCCGAACCACAAACGTTTTGAGGAATTCAATTTCAAACGTTCAAATCATTTAACCGTTGGAGAAACCCCTATAAATAGATCACTTCTATCACAATAAGAAGTGCGGAATTCTAAGAATTAATCTAGTCAAGAAAGATTATCCAAAGGGGGAAAGTAAAACAAAATAATTCCTGCTAAATACTTTATTGCAAGATCAAGAAATCTTCAAGTATTCATAAGCCTTCAAAGAAAGATCAAGATCAAACATTTGAAGAAAGACAGAGCTGAACATATCATATACATCTAGAAGAAGAAGCTCGAATCACAAATTGAATCATAGGTATTGATTCAAGTCTCAACTTTGATTTTATCAAAGGTTTAAACTGTGAAACACCAAGAAGGTGTGAAGGACAGTTGAGTGCAGTCAGGAAAACTGTGTTTGTGATGAGCTGGTGAAGAGGCAATCCAATCCTTTAAGGACCAGTGTAGCAAGCTTAGTTCAAACAGCAATTCTACATGTTGAAGACTAAAGCTGGAAGATTGTGAAGCTAGGGATTAGTGAAGGACAATCAAGTGTTTAGAATTTACTTTGTGTCTTGTAACTGTAAACCTCAAGAACATAGTGAATTTGGCCTCTTACATCACAGGGGAAGAGAGGACTGACAGGATTACGCTACCTGGAACCTCTATAATATTTACTTACTTACTTTAGGCATTTATTTACTGCATCTAAGTTTATATTGCACCAGATTACACTCAGCAAACATAAGAAACTGAGTCAGCACAGCATTACACTGCATTATATTTAAACGAATTAATAAACTCAAGTTTTAGTTAAAGGCTTAACTTAATCCGCTGCCGGTTAACTCAGTTCAGCATAAGTCAGCACTGACTTATACTCAGCTAGGTTAACTTAACTCCACACAAGTTTAAAGCTGAACTCAATATGTACAAGATTCAGTTTTCAGTTAGGTTTTTGGGGACAAGTTTATTCACCCCCTTTTAAACTTGTGTTAGCCTTTCCAAGGGACCAACAATGATATCCAGATTATAAGATACGGTCGTTGATGTTTGACACTCGACGAACGACCGTATGGATATTATTACAGCGATAGGATTTTATTTACACGGTAACTATTTCACATGAAAGGTAGTAGTCATTGCATTTGACTCTTCCGATGATTGGAGGTCACGGTGTGTTGCTAGACGTTATCCCGTGATCGTTAGGCATGAAGGGCATTTTCGTAATTTACACTTTATGTCTACGGCCAACATATTCGGAAGCCGATCGGGTCACACACATAAGATTATCTAGCCGGAGTAAAATGTGGTTATAGTTGATGACCAAATAAGGAAAGAATTTATCTCATACTATAAAGATTATAGTGGTAAATTTATATGGTGGTATTTATTTATTATGAAAAAGTATAATACAAGATATTAATTGAGTTGATTAATTATATGGAAAATTAGGGATAAGGACACAATACGAAATATTTTTAAGTAACGGGAGATGACTACATATTTTTTATAGGGAGAAGGACAATTGCGCATAATTTTTATAGCGAGAAGGACAAACGCAGTGAATCCCGAAAATCGGTGAATCTCCCAGTGAATCCCGAAATCGGTGAATTTCGACGGTGAATCCCGAAAATTAGTGAATTTCGACGATGAATTTTGAAAATTAGTGAATTTCGACGGTGAATTTCGGCGGTGAATTTAAACGGTGAATTTCGAACACAAGTGAATTTCGACGGTGAATAAATAGTTTTGTCCTTTATGCAAAAGTTTCAAAAAGCTGTCCTTCTACTCAATTGATGAAATATTTACGTCCTTCTCCCTCATTCCCCCTTAATTATATATGTATATAGATACATATATTTCGAATAAATAAATAAATAAATAAATAATATATATATATATATATATATATATATATATATATATATATATATATATATATATATATATATGTGATATACATGTGTTTTGTGAATTAATTAATCATAGTATTATATTAATTAAATAAAATCTCAATTTCCAAATTAGTGGGGAAAGGGGGCATCACATGTAATGGATACATTTGGTTTGTATAATTTAATTAATAAGATTACCATATATTAATATTAGATATTAATTGATTTTTGGAAAATAGATTTATGGAAATAAGATAAATATAGTCAATATAAGATATTGACAATATCTTGGAAATATTTAATATAGGATATTAAATTAAATGAGATAAATCAATCAAATATATTTTCCTTATTTTGTTTTCTTTCTCATCTATCTACTAGGAAGCTAATCCCAACCAGATTGGGAAAGCAAAAGGGCGCCCCATACTCTATATAAAGGAGGGATTGGCTAGCTCTTTTGTACAACACAATTCCAAGAGCTAATAGTTCTTGTGAAAATTAGAGAGCTCTTAGAAAGAGTTTTGAGAGAGAGAAAAAGTCGGTCTAGCAACCGAGTTTTTCTGGTAAAAATCCATGATGGGATTTCGGTGGGCTGTTCATGTGGATCACCGGTAGAGGCCGAACACTTGGGCGGCTCCATGCATCACTACTTTCCGTAGACGGTCAAAGCGTCGATTTTTTAAATCAAGCAAGGTAACCACCGTCTACTACTTATTTATTTATTTCTTAAATGAAGTTGATCCTGGTCAAAGGAAATAAAATTTTGAATTCCGCTGCGTTTCCGCGTAGATTTCCCAACAATAACTAGACCTCAAGACTGTGATGTGAACGGAATCAAGAGAAATCACAAAATTCGAGGCACATTTATTAGGTGATTATCCGGCCTTGTTCAACCATGCATTGATTTGTATTTTAGGTCAATGGACTATGTAAACTCCTTTAGGGAGTAATACTAGCCAATGAGCCTCACAATAGATTGGTTGAACCAAGCAACCACCTTAACCGGAGGTGACTATCCAGTCATGGTAACCATTATTTTGGTTTTATGATCAATAAACCATGTATATTAGGTCAATGGACCATGTAGATAGTTGGTTAACCACACAGTCACCAGCGTAAAGGCACCCGAGCCCTGGTTCAATTTGCATAGAATGCATCCTTACCTTAATTGAACCAGGGGTTACTCAGAGTTAAACCAATGAAGGCTATGATGCCAATCAACATTGGTTTAACTAAGCTGTTTAGCGATCATTGGTTCACTACCCTCAGCTTTGACTTAACCCTTGACTTCCTAGGGTCTAAACCCTCAGTGAATACCCTAACCGTACACCAAGAGGGTCAAGCTATTTTACCTGAGCAAACCGGGTAGAGATTCACCGGTTTGATGAAACTGAGCCATAGGAGGGAGCAGCACAAATTTCTGAAAATGGAAACACTTCTACTCTTAATGAATCAGGATTGAATTGGTGTACACATTCAGTCATTGCTTTCTGGATGGGTCGTACCCTAAATCAGACAAAAAGGGCAAGAAGATCAGGCATATATTCGTTCGTATCAATAAAGTATCATACGATATTAACAAAAATAAAAGAAAGATACGGCCTTTCTATTTTTGAAGCCTTCACAGTGCAATATCTCTGTGTTTGTTCGAGCAAATCACTAAGAATATATGAATTTAATGTTCGATTTTGAGCCTTCAAAGTCAAACGTTGCTCTAAAGATGAAACGGCTATTTTCTGGAATCAGACCTTCCAAGAATGGATTTTAAGCACATGGTGGCTTGATTCATCAGAAGTTTGAAACAATCAAACCTTCCTTATTCAAAAATTGCACATGGTTGCTCGATTGAAAAGAGAAACCCTCACAAATCGGATTCTGTGTGTGTTTCAAGGAGATTTGAGTCACATGGGTTAAACGGAAAAGGAAGGAGAAGAGATAGGGAAGAGGAGCATCATCAATGATTTTATGGGAAGCATTAAAGATGGGAGATATCGATGAATCAGAAGCATTGAACGGGGATGAGATGAGAGATAACTAGGGAGACGGCTAGGTTTTCAAAAAACGGCAAGAAAATAGATTTGGGTTAAAGGTTTGGTCGGGTTTTAGGTTTATATAGTATAGAACTCGCGGGTTATAAACCGGGTCTCGTGTAAATAGACTAATGGGTGTTGGGCCAGGCTAAGAGGTGGGCTAGGATTAGGAGAATTTCGGCAAGGCAGCTGATATATCATAAAATTAAATAATTAATCTATTGAATTAATAATTAATTTATAAAATTAATGAGATTAATATTATAAAAATGAATTTATTAATTTAATTAATTAAATATAAATTCTATTCAATCCTGCAAAATGAAAACAAACACTAATTGTGATATATGATGTAAGCGTTAACTTAATTGCAGTTAGTCACAGGGGTAATATTGTAAATTCATATACAATGGGTATTTTAAGAAATTAATCAAACCTATGTACAACTGAGGCCCACAACTCAACATCCTAGACTCCAGGTGCGGAGGAACTTAACCCCGTAAGTCTACTAGACTCCAAGTGCGGAGGGACTTCACCGAACGTGTACACTATCGGGGCCAGCCTGTGGTTATTGGTGTGATCCACTGATAGGTTGCAAACGATATCTCGTGGTGGATATACACCAAGCGTAGTGCCCTTGAATGCGGATGTAACAAAGATAAGCTAAGTTGGAAACAATTAGTCAAGACATGTTGATGAGAATGAAGTGAACCACAGAGTTTGCGTCAGTCTCAGAAAGATAATCTAATAATAACAAGAACCTTTCATTGCATAACTTAATTATTCATTGGCGTTTTCCTCTTTACTATGTACCTATGTACTTACCTCCATTGCATATTTGTTTTGTATGCATTGTGGGGTGAGAAGATGAACATGATGACAATGAGTTCGTTAAAGATGATATATGATGATGATGATACTTTGATGATGTGTTCAATTTCCTCTATTTCATGATGTACTAGACTTTGTTGTTGTTTCATCTCTAGATAGATGTTGTAATTTTATTTCTAGACTTTTCGAAACTTGTTGTACTTTTATTCTTAAAACATCGTACTTTTGTAAAACTTTGGAGTTTCGTTGTTGTAAGTTAAACCTTCAATCTTTAGTTTGTTGGACTGTCTATTCTTAATAGTATTTTTTGTGTTTGCGTCTTTTTAGGCTTAGTTTCTTTAAACTCGATACGACGTACGTAGTAGAGAACTACGTATAATATTGAATTTATTTGATATTATACGTGCTGAACGTTTTATTTCAGGATAAGGACTCGGTATCCGGAAACAGGACGTTACATTAACAGAATGACTAGACAATGTTGTACTTTTATAGTTAAGCTCTGATTGCTTTTGTTTTAGCCTTTGGTGTAGCGAGTTTTAGCTTTACATATATGAAGGATTTGTTGTGCAGATTCTCGTAGTAATAAAACATACTTCGTTTGGTATAAAACTGTTCATTTTGGACCAAAATACAGTTCAATCAATGTTGTTTATTGTTAAAAAAAAAAAATCGGACTACGGGACTCGTGCTTGGAATCTCAAAGCCTTTCGTTGTCTCCCTAACAAAAAAAACAATATCATGTCAAAACAATATCATGTCGTATTCATGTATGATGCTTTCCAAAAAAAAAAACTTAAGCCTGTCGAGGACGGAAAATACTTGTGTAAAAAAGGATTTTGAGATGAAATGACGGGTGAAACGATCAGCACCACACAATTTAAAAACAGAATAAAACTGTGTAGTGTGTTTCTCCATACGTGTCTCGACACCGTATGAAGACACCACATAAAAACCACCCGTCGAGGACCGTAACTTCATGTCGTTATCACTAGTCAACCTATTAGTCTTGCACATCACAACAAATTGCTTTAATAAGTCCTGACGTCACTCTTTAACTTCAGTTGAAATATATTTTAATATATCTTGTATGGATGTTCTCAGAAGATTTAATGGTGGAAAAAATCAAATTGTTTATGGAAGTCTTCTAGAAACCAATTGCAAAAGGACAAAAATGGTGACATAAAGATAGTGAAAACCGCTGAGATATACATAAACATAAAGTTTGCACTTTGAACGTTCCAATAAGCAACGTTATTCCACTAATCGTGCATTGCTTAACAAAGCTTTCTAGAAGCCGGTTACTATTCGATAATGATAGAGGCATAACGATTGTAGTATAATAAAGGGGGAATGAGGGAGAAGGACAGAAATATTTCATCAATTGAGTAGAAGGACAGTTTTTGAAAGCTTTTGCGTAAAGAATAACTATTTATTCACTGTCGAAATTCACTTGTGTTCGAAATTCATTTGTTTAAATTCGACGAAATTCGCTGTCGAAATTCACTAATTTTCAAAATTCATCGTCGAAATTCACTAATTTTCGGGATTCATTTGTCGAAAACTTTGTCGAAATTCAACGATTTCGGGATTCATGGGGAGATTCACCGATTTTCGGGATTCATTTGTTTGTCCTTCTCCATTATAAAAATTATGCGGTTGTCCTTCTCCCTATAAAAAATATGTATTTGTCCGTTATTCTTAAAAATATTTCGATTGTGTCCTTATCCCTAATTTTCCATATAATAAATGACATAAAGGTGATCTGCACCGTTGATTATGTTCGTTTTACATCATCATCAATTTAATTTATTATATTCAACGGTGCATATCATCGTTGTGTCACTATAATTACTCAATATACTATTATATAGGGAAACCTGAAGGGAAAAAAAAAAAAAAAAAAGCCTTTAACAACGAAAATTTGAAAAAAATATGCCTTAAAATTAAAAGTTCAAAAACTATACATTAAAAATATTTCGTTACATATTTGTTATAGATTCGATGTGAAGTCGTCACGGGATCTTTACGAAATCTTTTTAAAACAATTTATTTTTAACTAATTGTTTTAAGGACATTTTTTTTTCCAACTATTTGCCTTCATTGGGCTAAAGAAAATTATTACTATCGTCTAATGTCACTTTTTGAACTGTTTCCAATTTGGCAATACATCGACCCCAGCATGAACTGTTTCCAATTTATTCTTTTTTTTAAACAGCCTTTAATATCTATTTTTTTTACACAAAGGACGAAAGCTTTTATTACAAGCCCGGGAAAATCCGGGACTAACAAAAACCGGCACTACCCGGAACTTACAACAGCCGGACCAACCCGGCACTGAAACCCGGCACCAGGCCGGAACAGCGAAAACAAAAACAAACAAGGTTACAACAACAACCACGTCAACAAATAGACAGAAAAGCCAGGGAGTGCTGAGCCAAAAGAGAAAAGTCTCCGGAAAAATTCCGATAAACTGGCCAACAGACACGGATTCCCCGGGTCCATCTATCAATTGACAACAAACACAAACACTAGAACTAAAAAACTAGACTAGAAGCAAATAAAAACAACCGAGATGACAAACGCCGCCTCAAGCCGCCGCAGCACTTCCCGACACGAAGTCCCGAAGAAGACGCAACCGTGGAAACCATCCTCCATGGACACCGAAGAAAAGCACCACGGGGATCCAAAGCAACGTCGCCGGCAACCTCCCAAGCCGAGGATCTAAAACACACCATCGAAGAACGCCACCAAAGAAACGCCGGAGAGGCTCACCGCTCCCACCGGATCAAGATCGGAAGAGAGGAGCGAGAAAGCATCCGGCCAACCGGAGCTCCGGGCAAAAAACGACGGAGGAGATAGATCGAGCAAACAAAAGGAAGCAAGGGAGAAGAAAACTAAAGATAAAAAACTAGAAGAGAAATATGTACAAGCGGGAAGAGGAGATGGACGCCGGCAGCACAAGGCCGCCGGCGTCAAGAGGAGGGGCTGCAAGGGGTGCTACTGGAGAAGAAAGGAGTGAGGGGAGAGACAGAGAAAAAGGTGTATGACGATACAGGGTTTCACTCCCTCCACGTGTCGTCTACCGGTTGGTCATCACGTTATGAACAAGCTACAACATACTTATGTCGAGACCCAGGATCGAGGCTAGGGCCATCTAATCGACTCCAGGTTACGACTGTCGACTACCGAGCGGTGTGAGATGACAAGTCCATAAGGATAGAGTCACCGCCCTAGCGAGTGTAGGACAATGAGTCTAGGGTCGATCACCGCAAGTCGGCAAGTATCGACACCAAGGACGAGTCCGCGCCGGTTGTCCGTGCCCACCCACGGCGATAGCTTGGGCAAGGGTCAAGGCCCGTTTAAGGGTAAAGATGACAATAACACAAGCCGACTTAACCTTAGGGTTTAGGCAAGTATTGTCATTATAAATACCCCCAATCCGGGAACTACGTAAGGCTTGATTCCCGGAACCTAACAGATACGTAGGCAATCCAAGATACGGTCTTGGACTCGGCCCGCATATATAGAATCCATCCCCTCATCCCCTTTTTTGGCATTAGGGTTCTTGTGTGTTCATCACTAGATTAAATTAGGGCTCACATCATTAAGGTGACATAATTTGTCATCGCCATTGGCGCTAGAAGGAGGGCCTTCTATTGATCGAATACTCAAGAACACGATGCCTCCCAAGAAAACTGCATCCAAAACCACATCCAAAGCAGTTGATCAAGGCTCTCAGGTGAACGAGCCAATCGACCCTGATATGCAAGGAGAAGAGGATCCAGCATTGGATCTGGTTCAGCACGATCCTCCGCAAAAACAAGGGGAAAAAGATCAAGCTTTGAATCTGTCCGGGAGACCCACCAACCGGAAAAGCAAGCTCTTGCTCCGGAATATCGGACGCTTGCGGATCGGTTGGCGAGGGCGGACTTGGAGGTAATGTCCAGGATAATCGCCGAGGCAGTTACGGCGCGCAGGAAAGCAGACGCCGCCCAGAAAGAAGCTATGGCGGAAGGCGGCCAGAAAGAAGTTGTGGACAAACCTAAACAGACTCCTGAGGAGGAAATAAGTGCATCATCTAGCTCGGTGGAAAGGAAGAGACGCGAGATCCACCAAAAACACCAGAGAGGGGATGATGACAGCGCCAGGGAGGAGTTGAATGCAATTTTGGGAAAGAGTCAGGTGTCGTTGTGGCTCGAGTCTCCCTTCACGAAGGAGATCGAGAGCTTTCCTAAACCCAAGGGGTTTAAGATACCAAAGATAGAACCTTATGATGGCACCACCGACCCGGAGGACCATCTCCACGGGTATCGTCTCAAATGAGGTTGGATGGGGCACCCGATGCAATGCGCCGTCGGGCATTCGAGACGCTACTCGTAGGTCGAGCAAGAGAATGGTTCACGAAGCTACGACCGGGGTCGATCTCCGATTTTGCCATGCTCGCTCGAAAGTTCCGAGATGCGTTTATAGTCAACAAGAAGTTTCATCTGAGTGCCACGCACCTCATGAACGTGAGGCAGCAAAGAGATGAGACGGTGATGGAATATTTGAAGAGGTTTAATCTCGAGGCCATGCAGGTCAAGGACGCAGATGATCGACTTCTGATCACATCGTTCTAGGGGGGCTGCGTAATACTAAGTTGTACATGAAGTTGAGCAGAGACGTTCCCCATACCATGGACGAATGTGTCAATGTGGTGCATAGATTCTGTCAAGGGGAAGAGGCAGTGCGGCGGCACACCCAATCCGACTGGATGGAATCCAAGAAGGACACCCGAAGTCCGAACAGGAATCAGTCCAAGAGGCAGGATGTCGAAAGTAAGCCATCGGTCTGGGACCGTATCGACACCTCCACCTCAGACCGTGGGGACAAGAAGGGACCCTCACGTGATAAGGACTTTATCCCGCTCAATCGACCTCGGTCCGAGGTGTTGTCGATTATGCTTTCAAAAAACTTGGCGAGGAAACCGCCACCGTTGAAGAAACCTCGAGAAAAGAGGAATGCAAGCAAATACTATGATTTTCATGAGGACATAGGTCACACAACTGAGGATTGTATCGACCTGAAGAGAGATATCGACGTCTGCATTCAGGAAGGGAAGCTAGACGAAGTTGTTGACAGATCTCGGTATGATGGGCCCAGAGGGCATGGAGAATTTAAGAGAAAAAACCCCGATCAAGACGGGAACCGAGGTCGAGATGCCCGAGAGACGAAGGGATCGGTCACCTCGAAGGAATCGATCCCCGGGTCGAGAAGGAAACAACGAGAGAAAATTTTGGTCGAGATAGATATGAGGACAATCGACCGATTAACTATGTTAACACAATCTTTGGTCCTGGTGAGAGTGATAAAGACCAGACCGGTGCAAGAGCCGACTTGTAGCTCGAGAGAGCGCAAAAACGGCTCGGGTTCACGACAGAAGTCGGATATGGCCATCGAGATGATATCCCCAAGTCGAGGAGTCATAGCGAAGGGTTAGTTATTGAGGCAGTTATTAGCCGAGCCCGAGTATCGAGAGTCTGTGTCGATAACGGGAGTGCAGTGAACATCATATATCACTCGGCGTTCCAAGCGATGAAGTTGAAAGAAAAGGATCTAGCCCCCATAGCGTCTCCCCTTGTTTGGATTTACAGGGCAAGCAGTCCACCCCCTGGGCTCGATAAAGCTACTCACAACGGTTGGGGACGGCGAGAAAGGAAGGACACTTGAATTAAGCTATGTGGTGGTCAAGGCTCCTTCGCGTACAATGTTATCCTAGGGCGACTGCGCTCTTCGACTGCGTGCTATTATATCAACTTTTCATAATAGTATGAAGTTTCCCACTAGGAATGGTTCCCACGAAGTAAAATGAGACGTTGAAGTCGCTCGGAGTTGTAACTCGTTGTCATGAATGGGAAAATGGCGGTCCAACAAGTCTTAGTCGAGGAACTTATTCCGAGAGGAAGAAGAGGAGAAGAGTTGGGTCTCCAAAGTGATGCGATTGAAAACGTCCGACTACGGGAGGGAGAGGACGATCGGTGTGTGCAAGTGGGAATTTGGATCCCGAGAGAAAGATAAACGATTCTTGGTTGAGCCGTTGATCGAGTTCGAGACATCTTTGCTCGGAAGGCCACCGACATACCGGGGCTATCTACCGACATCGCGGTTCATAAGCTCGAGATTGATCGGGCTAGGAAGCCGGTCAAACAAAAGAAGAGAAATTTTGCGTTGGATCGACTTGAGGCTATTGAGTTGGAAGTCGGCAAGCTACTAGCGACCAAGATAGTGAAAGAGGTATTCTATCCCGAGTGGCTAGCTAACCCGGTTTTAGTCAAGAAGCCCGATGGTAGTTGGCGTATGTGTGTGGACTTTACGAGATCTTAACAAAGCATGCCCGAAAGACTCTTATCCGTTGCCCAAAATCGACGGAGTTAGTAGATTCAACCATTGATTTTGAAGTTTTTGGTTTCTTAGATGCATATAAAGGATATCATCGATTTTAATGGATCCTCGAGATGCGGAAAAAACAACGTTTATCACGAAATTCGGCACCTTCGCTATGTAACCATGCCATTCGGATTAAAGAATCTTCGGGGCAACATACCGGAAGGGCGATCAACAAGATATTTGCAAAACAAATTGGTAGATGTATGGAAGTCTATGTAGACGACTTGCTTATCAAGAGTCGATCTATGAGACAATACCTGGTCGATGCTCGAGAGGTTTTCGAAGTGTTGAGAGAAACGCGGATGAGATTAAACCCGAAGAAGTGCACTTTTGGAGTCAGGTCGGGTAAGTTCTTGGGCTATATGATTTCGAAGGATGGGATTCGAGCGAACCCGGATAAAATTGATACATTGAAGAACATGCCCGCACCACGAAATATCAAGGAAGTACAAAGGCTCACGGGTCGAATGGCAGCTCTCAACGATTTTCTATGAGGTCCGCACCAGCGTGCACTACCATTTTTCAAGATACTCCGAAAGGCCAGTCCTTTTCATTGGGATGATGAATGTTAGACAGCCTTTGAAGAGTTGAAGACTTATTTATCAGAATTACCTACACTCACTTCTCCTCGAGAAGGGGAAAAGTTGTTAGTTTATTTGGCAGTATGCGAGGAGGCAGTGAGTGCGGTCTTGGTTCGAGAAGGGGTACATGGCCAAGTGCCAATCTACTTTGTCAGCAAGGCTTTGCATGGCCCCGAGATCCGGTACTCACCAGCTGAGAAGTTAGCATTATGCCTGATTCATGCCTTGAGGAAGTTAAGGCCCTATTTTCAAGCTCATCCCATTGTGGTAGTCAGCGACCAACCACTAAAGCAGATTTTGGCGAAACCCGACACCTCGGGACGGCGGCGAAATGGGTGATAGAGATGGCCCGTATGATATCGAGTTCGTCCCTCGGACCGCGATAAAAGCACGAGCCTTGGCGATTTTTTGGTCGAAGGGATATCCGTCCAACTCGATCAGGAAAAGCAAAGCCCAGAGGAAAAATGGACTCTTCAGGTCGATGGCGCATCGAGTAAGGAGGGGGCAGGAGCAGGGCTCCTTCTGGTAAGCCCGAAAGGCGAGGAATTCCCCTATGCCCTTCGATTCGACTTTAAAGCAATGAACAATGAAGCCGAGTATGAGGCTATGATTACTGGTTTAAAGCTTGCCTTAAAGCTGGGTGTCGAAGATTTGTCGGTTTACAGTGACTCACAATTAGTAGTCAATCATGTGAAAGGGGAGTATGAGGCTAAGGAAGAAACCATGAAGAATTACTTAGCAGTTGTCCAAAGCCTCATACCAAAATTCAAGACAGTTCAGTTTGAGCAAGTCCCCCGAAGTCAGAACAAGAGAGCCGATGCGCTCTCCAAGTTGGCATCAAACTTCATGTCCAGTAAGAAGGTTCTAGTCGAGTTATTGACCGACCGAAGTTATATCGAGACGGAGGCCCAACCGATCACTCAGCAGGCCACGTGGATGGACTCGATCGCTCTTTACCTTAAAGACGGAATACTGCCATCTGACAAAGTGCAAGCCAGGAAAGTCCGACTTCAATCAGCTCGATATGCATTCTTTGACGATATCTTGTATCGAAAATCTTTTGTGAACCCCTGGTTGAGATGTGTTTCAGAAAGTGAAGGCAAATACCTCTTAGAAGAGATTCATAGAGGAGCCTGTGGGAATCATTGTGGAGCCAGAATGTTGGCTCGAAAATGCAAGTTAGCTGGGTATTTCTGGCCGTCGATGCAGCGAGATGCGAACAACCTAGTCCAGAAGTGCAACGCTTGTCAGATTCATGATAATATCTCTCATCAACAAGCGCAAGACATGAATGTCATCTCGTCAGCATGGCCTTTCGACCAGTGGGGAGTCGACATTGTAGGACCTTTACCTCGAGCTCCGGGAAATCTCAGATTCGTGGTCGTTGCGGTGGATTACTTCACAAAATGGGTAGAAGCTAAGGCTTTGCCCGACATTCGAGCTGCAACCATTAAAAAGTTCTTGTGGGTCGACATTCTATGTAGGTACGGAATTCCAAAGGCTTTGATCTCGGATAATGGTACCCAGTTTGAAGATCGAAAAGTTAGAGAATGGTGCAGCGAGTACCAAATCGACCAGCGATTCACCTCAGTGGCTCACCCCCAGGCAAACGGTCAAGTCGAGCAAACTAATCGACATATCAAGCTGGGTTTAAAGAAGAGGCTAGAGGCAGAAGGTCGAGATTGGGCAATTCAACTTCCGAGCATCCTATGGTCATATAGGACAGCTCCTAATTCATCAACAGGGGAGACTCCTTTCTCTTTGGTGTATGGGTGTGAAGCGGTGATTCCCGCCGAGATCGGAGTCCCCTCTCCTCGAGTTCTGGCCTACAATGTTGAGACAAACGATCCCGAACTCCGACAGGAAAGGGACAATGTCGAGGAACGACGGGAGATAGCCTCAGCCAGGATGGCAAGGTACAAGCAAAAGATCTCCCAGTATTACAACTCGAGGGTAAGACACAGGTACTTCAAGGTTGGCGACCTGGTTCTAAGGAAAAATGAAGCGAGTCGACAGGAAGCAGTCGGGAAATTAACCCCGAATTGGGAAGGACCTTATCAGATCCTGAAGGTCCACCCCAAAGGGTCTTATCAACTTGGTCGGGCGAGATGGAACTATCGTTCCTCGACATTGGCATGCCAACAATCCGAGGAAGTATTATATTTGAGATAAGCTTTACTTTAATGAACCCGTTTACCTTTCAATTCGAATCTTGTAATAAGTCCATGAGACAATTTTATGAGTATTCTAATAAATTTCTATCTTTTCGAGATGCTTTCTGTGTTTGTTAGGATTTATAGCCAAAACGATACAAGTCCAATGTGACAGAAAAGTAAGGCAAAAATAATCGAAAACGAGTAGAGAAATCCGCAGGTCGGATATCTCGATAAAGCCAAAGCTAAGTTAGCCTAATGGGCGACGAATGCAAAGGCATAGAGACGGTTCGCAGGGTCGGGCCAAAGGTCCAAGCTAAGAGCCGAACGAGCCCAAGAGGCAGACAAGGCTAAAGCAAAGGACGGTTCGCATAGTCGGGCCACCTGTCCCAGTCGAAAGCCGAATGAGCCCGAGTGGCGAAAAAGGCCTAGACAAAGGACGGTTCGCATAGTCGGACCACCTGTTCCAGTCGAAGGTCGAAAAAGCCTAAAAGGTGAAAAAGACCTAAAACCAGGGACAGTTTACATTAAACGGCTCAACCTAAAGGTCAAATAAGCCTAAGGGGCAAAAGACTAAGGTAAGCAAGTCGATCTCAAGTGCAATAAGAACCAAGGGTTCATAATACACTTGGGGGGCATAGTATCAACAACAAGAACAAGTACAGCGAATAAAGTGAATAGCGAGTAGCGAATATCGAGAAGACAAGCAAAGCAATAAGAGAGAAGATAAAGAAACAAATTGCAAAGTCAAATGAAAAGTTGAAGCATAAGGACACGGCTAGGTCGAAAAACCAGCCCAAATCGACTGTCAAAATAATATTACAAAACTTCAAGTTTGAATTATAAATCAACAAAAGATTGAAGAATATCAAGATCAAGGGTCGGCTTCTGGGGTCGGCTCAGTAGGGGCAGGGGTCGGATCAGTAGCGGTCGGATCGGCAGTCGGGGCAGACGAGGGAGGAGCATACTTTATAGCCAAAGACTCTCCCCGCTGAAACTCCTCAAAGTACTGATCGTACAGCTTCTCCGAGTCAGGATTGTAGAACATAGGCGTCTGGAGAGTCGACATGTCGAAGCTCGGAACGACCTCCTTCACCTGATCCACGGCCAGGGTATATCCACCCATCATCGAAGCCCGCATGATCACTTCTAGATCATCTTCAAGGTTGGATGACTTGTGGTACTCCATGATGGCCTCGGTCTTAGCCTCTTCGACCTGCGCCTGCGCTCGATATAGTTCAGCCTGTAGCGCATCTCGATCTTGGCGAGCCTTCCTAACTTCTTCGTCCGCAGCTTTCTGACACTTCTGCAGCCTCTCGTAGTCTTGAGCCAGCTTGAGCAGCTCTCTACCCTGATCTTGCCTTTCGTCTCGCAGTCGGTCCAGCTCCTTCTCGGTAGTGGCCAGCTTTGCCTCAGCAGCCGCCAACCTATTTTGCAGCCTCTCGAGCTCGGCAACCGACTCTTGCTTCAACTCCTTATATTGTTTCTCCACAGCAGAGAGAGCAGCGTCTTTTGCGATGTTGTCTTGGAGTAACCTGCCATTCACCTTCTTGATCTCGTTCGCCGACTCTCCCGTTTTGGCCACCGACGAGCAGCCTCTCGACCAACAAGAGTATGCTACAAAATAGAAGAACGAGTTAATAAATAAACAGGGCACATGCCTCGAGGAAAGCGAATATAAAAAGAAGGATCGACTTACGAGGCGATTCAGCTTCCGCAAGAACATAAGACAAGTCTTTGTCATCCACACCTGTATAATCATCAAAAACCCAGTCAACACCGATTCCTGGCTCGGCAGAGGTCTCAGCAACCTTCTTCCTCTTCGCTTCTCGAAGCTGCTCCATTACCACCTCGGCAACAGAAGGTCTTTTCTTTGTTTGCACCGCCGTCTCTTCAACATTAGCCTCAACGTTCGAGGTCAGATCGATAGGTTCCTCTTCGTCTTCATCTCGAAGAGAGCCATATCGGACGGTTAGCTCGCCGGTGGTCGAGGGCACCTCGGTCGTTCCAGCTCCGGCAGACGATTCGATCGCAGTAAGGTTGGTTCTAGGTGGAGGGACGCCCCCCTCTCGAGAAGAGGAAGGCATGCTGATCTCAGCCACTGGCAAGTCGGCAGCGGCCTGACCCCCGAGAGGTGGAGCAGCCACGACCGTCGACTCGGGAATGCGGCGGGGGTTGGTGACCTTGGAGAATTTGCCCACCGCAATACGGGGAAAAAGACAAGTTAGTTTGAACCAACAAACAACAAGTTATCGACTTAAAGAACTACTAGTGTGTAAAAACAAGCAAATAAGTAAACATCCTACGATTCTCGTGATCGGGAACGTTCGTGCCTACATACGGCATGGGCCCGGCTTCCTCTAAGCGAGCCGGGTGATACAAGAGACTCGGGTCTCGAGTACACACCTCGAAATTGTGCCCACTCAAGAGTCGAGCCTCGTGAGGAGGCGATGCCTTCCCAAGCTTGTCTTGTTTTCCCTCTCTCGACCTCCACTGACCGATGTAGGGGTTATCCAAACCATGACGGAGAAAAAAGAATCGAGGCTTCCACTCCCCGTGAGAAGAAGGCCCCTTGGTTATGAACTCGTGTCGATTTGCTCTCCTCTGGAAGGAATACCACAACTTGTCGGGCGTGGTAGTGATCTTGTAGTAGTATCGGAACACGGGCACCGAAAAACAGACCTGAGCCACTCGACATGCTATGATAAAACCCATCAGAGTTCTGACACCGTTTGGGGCAAGTTGGGAAACACTTATCTCGTAATGATGAATGATGGCCAGAACGGCTGGGCAAAGGGGAAACCTCAATCCACTCGCCAGTTGGTTCTCATAAACCGCACAGAATCCTTCTGGGGGCTCGTCGGCAAATATGTGATTACCGGAAGGAAGTCGAGACTCGAAGGGAGGATTAACAATGTTATACTTCCTGTAGATTTCGACGACATCCTCTGAGGAAAGTGCACCGAGACACCCTTTTGCACCCTTTCCATCCATCCTAGTTACTAGCTTTCTAGGCTGGTTAGGGACAGGAGGTGGGGAAGCTACAGGCTCACCGGAGTCTTGCCGGAGAAGAAGGTCAGAGATAACAGGCGCCGGAGATTGGCTATGAATGGGCGTTTCACTACCCCTATCTGATTCAGTGGCGCTATCACTACTTGACATAGATAAATCAAACAAAGATGAACAACACTAAGATAAAAGAAAAGAGTCTTACTTGGTGTTTGGAATTTGGAGATTGGGATGAAGGAGATAGCGAAGAGGTTTTGCAGCGGCCTTTGTCTCCTCTTCCTTTATATATGAAGCGATAGATTTGCAAATGGACTGAAAAGACGTGGGGGATGGGGAGTTATAACCCCCTGGAAATCGCGACAATCAAGGCAGTGACGCGTCTTTTGCGGGATTCGAAGCGTTTCATATGCCAGATATCGTGCCACGTTGCAATAAGCAGTTAGGGTTGACAAGTGGCGGGAAAAAGCCCGCCCAAATGGAGACCCAACTCGACGACGGTTAGTGTGACAGACTCGACCTCGGATAACGGGAATCACCTCACTCAAGTCTCGGGGGCTTATGACGATACAGGGTTTCACTCCCTCCACGTGTCGTCTACCGGTTGGTCATCACGTTATGAACAAGCTACAACATACTTATGTCGAGACCCGGGATCGAGGCTAGGGCCATCTAATCGACTCCGGGTTACGACCGTCGACTACCGAGCAAGTGTGAGATGACAAGTCCATAAGGATAGAGTCCACACCGGCTAGCGAAGTGTAGGACAATGAGTCTAGGGTCGATCACCGCAAGTCGGCAGTATCGACACCAAGGACAGAGTCCGCGCCGGTGTCCGAGCCCACCCACGGCGATAGCTTGGGCAAGGGTCAAGGCCCATTTAAGGGTAAAGATGACAATAACACAAGCCGACTTAACCTTAGGGTTTAGGCAAGTATTGTCATTATAAATACCCCCAATCCAGGAACTACGTAAGGCTTGATTCCTGGAACCTAACAGGATACGTAGGCAATCCAAGATACAGTCTTGGACTCAGCCGCATATATAGAATCCATCCCCTCATCCCCTTTTTTGGCATTAGGGTTCTTGTGTGTTCATCACTAGATTAAATTAGGGCTCACATCATTAAGGTGACATAATTTGTCATCGCCAGTGTACTATGGGGAAAAACTTATCCAAATATATTTTATATGCAACAAATCGGTAGATGAATAAAATATACAAATAAAATAGTATTTGTATCGTTATATACATGACATGAATATAACAATTTACAATGTAATTATACTTTAAAATTAATTTGTGCCTTAATTCTATAACATCTGACTATATAATAGAGTTTTTTTCTTTTTCTTTTTCCTGTGGTGGGTGTGATGCGGGGTGGGGTTGGGGGTTGGGGGTTCTTCTAGTCATTTTGGTAATAAAGCGGACAAACTTTAAAAAAAAAAAAAAAAACATTGCTTCCCTTTGTCTATGAAAAATTGAGGTTTTAAATTTGAAAAAGGAGATGCAAAGTCTTCTAGAACGTTTTGCACACCATTCAAAATAGTTGTCTTTCAAAAAATGGACAGGTACGTAGCCTACAAGTTTTAGTTTCATCACTTTATTACAAAATCTTTAGAGCTATTCATTTATTTCCTTTTATTTAAAGTGAAAGACATAAGTTGATCGGTTTAATGGTGAGTTAGGCAATCCGGTATAAACCCGTTCGAACTCGCTTTGTGGTAAAAAACAAGAAAAAAACAAAAAAAAAAAAAAGTGATAGAATTTTTTATTTTTTATAAGGAGAGGGGATTGAATAATGTTTCACAGCCTTATTGCCTTTTTTGAGAGGGGTAGTGATTTAAAAAGACAAAAAAAAAAAAAAAATATATATATATATATATATATATATATATATATATATATATATATATATAGATAGAAATCGGGGACATATTTGGAAATATGAAATTGGTGATAAAGGCAAATTCATTGTTAATAAAACCTCAAATCCACTGTTTTCTGCAATGGAACTGGCCTCAAATTTAATATTTCACTATCAAAATAGAATAAAGACATGTCCTTTTTACCCGAAAAAAAAATTTCACTGTCTCTATTGCATATTTATTGATTCAAATTGTATTTTTTAACAATATACCATTTTTTAAATAGGACTGATGGGTGAAACTTCATGTTTGTTTTAAAGCATTAGAGCATCTCCGTGGAGATGATTAAAAAAAAAACCTTTTGCAAAGCTCTATTACCATTGTAAGGTGATGAATCAACAAAGATTTATGAGAATGGGTTTGTCTACAAAAACCGGTTCAACTTGTCACATTTCTCTGTTTTCTTTTTTTCTTTTTTTCTTCTAAATAGTTTGTGTGTAGTAGAAAAACAGTTTATGATGGTAAAAAAAATGTTTATATGTAATGAGTCCATGCTATAAAACTTTTCAAAAGATTCATGCATTGTGGATCAAATGTTCGTAGAGAAAAGGTTTATAAAATGATGATGTGACATTGTGATAAAACATTACGACCGGAGATGCTCTTATCTTTAAGTTTTCAATGTTTTCCGCTCCCAAAATATATAGGGGTGAACATGATCCTATTCAGCCAGTTTTCTTCTATGTTGGTCCCTTGAAAAGACTTTGGTTAAGTTTAGAGGGGGGGGGGGGGGGGGAGGGGGTGAATAAACTTAACACTTAAAACTTTTGGAGTTAACAAACTCAGCAACTTCAAAGCCGATCGCTCGCAGTCCGTCGACACTTAGTAGTCTGCTGACTGTTGATTTCACTGAATTTGTGCAGCGGAATATATTCAAATTAAGCCTTATTACTTGTTGTTAAAATATGATACCAAGTATTAGATACTCGTAGTGCAAGTGTGTGATTCGGTTGCTAGTTTCGTAGATTGATATGCTAGATATACTAAATGCGAATATAAGTGCGAGAAAGTAAGTAGGCGAGTTTTTATAGTGGTTCCAAGTGGTGTAATCATGTACTCCACTCTTCTCATGTGATGTTGGAGGAAATTCACTAGAGATTCTTGAGGTAGCAAAGCGATTACAAAAATCCCTAAGTTGTTTGTCCTTCACCAATAACTATGGCTTCACAACCGAACACTTGGAACAGTAGGATTGCTGCTCCAAAGTCTTCCACTGGTCCTTGAAGGGTAGGATTGCCTCTTCACCAGCTCCACCACAAACAACAGTCATTGACACCCAAAGATGCTTCACTGTCTTCAGTAGATTCTTGTAAAAGAAAGTTTGAATCAAGTAAGTGATTAAGCTTTCAGCAGCTTGATCATGATGATATGATCAGCAGCTTGATGTCTTCAAGTGTGTAAACTTGATGTAGCTTGAATGCAGATTACACTTGAAGAACTTGACTAGATCAGTAGCTTTAAGTTCAGTAGGGTCAGCACGGTGATTTCTTGATCAGAATTCGAAGCTCAAGACTGTCTGTTGTTTTTCCTAGATTTTCATCATCTTTATCTGAATTAGGAGTCCTCTATTTATAGGTAGGAATCCTTGTGACTTATGTTTGAAATTCAAACATAGCCGTTTCAGATTTGCCCCATTTTGACTTGCTTTCTGTCCCCGTACATAGTATCGACACTTTGTCGATCGCTTTTTGACAAGATTTGATCCGTCCACCCTTTGACTTGTATCCATTGGATAAAGGTCCGAATCTTTCCAACGTCCCTTTGATCTTAGCCATTGATTTGTTTGATAAAAACGAGAGGTTGTTACCGTCCTTATCCTTGTATTCTTCCACTTTGTAATCTTGATTAAATCGAAATATATATTCAAGCAGTTCCCGTGAACATAAGTCTATTCGATATGCTTATTAGTCGGTCGATCCATATTTTTCGTGTTTAAATAAACACTTCGCTATCGTCTTTTATCTAACTTTTATTTATGAAGTTAGATTACACCATTTTAATCATAACTAAGTTCCAATCACCATTTAACTTATGGAACTTAGTCCTTGTACACAAGGTATATGTAATCAGTTTAGGTAATCACATACTTCCCTAAATTCTGATTCCATATCTTTGACTTTAATTACTAAGTTTGATCCCTTAGCCTTCAACAACTGAGTTTGAGCCCTCAGCCTTCAGTCTTCAGCAGGTCCCTAAACTAGTCTACTGACTCAGCTACCCTACTGATATAGACAAGTCAGCTGACCAATTCCAGTGCTTATTTGATCAAACCTATACAAAGATCAAACTCTAATAAACCTATACATTTGATCTAGACATCTTTTTGCCTTTGCTCTATAACTGCTAGTCTGGCACTCATCACTAAAACATAAAATAAGTCCAACAATTTCCCCCTTTTTGGTGATGATGCCAATACCCTCCTTATAGCAAAGCAAAAAGATTAAAAACAAAAACAGAACAATTTTAGTCACTTCTCATTATAATCATATTTGTTCAAAAGTATTACAAGCTAGATTCAGCCAAAAGTAAAACATATGAAGTATGCTGATCTAGTGTCTTCTTTATCTTTCTTCCCTTGCCTTCTCTACTTGCTCTTGATAAGCCCTTATTTCCCTAATCATTTCTCTTATCCATTCATTTTCAATAAGAGAGAAATCAATGTGGGGATTCACTTCTTTCCACCATTTCCATGCCTCGGGTAGAGTAAGGTTGATCGATGTACTCTAAAGCCTAAGCGCATGTATACCTCCTTAAATTCATTCGGTGATTCCTTTGCTGATGTGGTAGGTAAACTCCTTCCACCTCTACCACCTCTTCCACCTCTATGTGTAGCTCTCATGGCTTTAACCCTTGCTTCCCAAAACTTAAGTCCCAGAAAGGAATTTAGTCTCTCATGGAAACCTTTGTCATGGTAAGGTCTTCTCTTGCTATTGTAGACGTTCTTATATTCTTTGAGAAGATCATCAGTGAGTGGAAGTCTGCCAAGTGCAGGTTCTCTGAATGCATTGGAGTCATTTTCCCATCTTTTCTTTGCAAAAATTCTAGCAGCCTCTTTTTTGCTACAGCTGTCTCGCTCTTTTCCCCCTTATTGACATCATCAACAAAACGGGACAGCAGGCCATTAACACTTTCCTGTGTGATTACTAGATTATTCAGCCGACCCTCCATAATCTCGGTTCTAGTGTCAGCTGCGAGTAATCCTTTCTTGCATTGTCCGCCTCAAGTAGATTGATCCTCTCGGTGAACTTAGGATCCAATACGGTAGGTTGAAGTGTTCGGCGAGTGTTCGGCCACAAGCGAGGCTTTGGTGTCTCGGCAAGTTTATCAAGTTTTTGTTGAATAGAAGTAAATTGATCTTTCAAAAACTTATCCTTCAGTGTATTACCTTGTTTAATCCCTTTCACATCTTGGGCAAGGTCAGCAAGAGCATGCGAGTAGATGTAATATTGGAGGCAACGGTTTCGGTGGTCCTCCTCTATTTTCCACCAGATTCATTAAATCTTCAAACCTCTACTCTTGCTCGTCAAGTTGAGTTTTTAAACTTGTAATGTCACTTCTCACAGCCCTCAACTCATCCAACACATGTGTCTTTGGTACTCCACCAGCCATTCCTCCAGCCATATGTCCAGCAGCTTCATCAGCAAGTTCTTCTACATTGTACTGTGACCTTTGGGTGCTGACAACCATGGCTCTACTCATGTCCCTCCCAGCAGGGGCAGGTCCTTCTTCAACCATAGCACCAAGAATGTCTTCCATTATTGGATCTTGTGCAGGTTCCTCAAAAATGGGTACAAATGCCTGTTGTGGTTCATCAGCAATATGTTCTTCTTCAGGCACTTGAAACTCCTCATCACTGTAGTCATAGTCCAGCAGCTGCTCATCCCCATCAACAAAAGCAGACTCCTGACCATATTTCCCTATAGTGGTCTTGTCTCCAGTAGGCTCCACTACAACAGCCTGTTCAACAATAACAGCAGGGGTTTCCTCCAAACCCATAGATAGTTCCAACCTATGTCCAGGTGCTGTTTGAACCTCAGCAACCTGCACCTCCTATTCCAACCTTTGTTCAGGTGCTGTTTGAACCTCAGCAGTCTGAACCTCCTCAAACAATAATGGTGATCCTTCAAATCCCATCACCATGTCTAATCTCTGTGCAATCACTGTCTGCTCCTCAGTGATTAACACTCTCTGTACAAGGATTGTAGGGAATTCAGCCATATTTTCATCTTGAAACCCTTTAGCATGAGCAATCCTTCTTAGAGTATTAGCAGTTTTGGATAAGGTGCCCTCAGTGTCAATCCAGTCTTGATATTGAATTGAATCCTCAAAACTGACATCAGGTTCACTAAGATCAGTAACCCTTTCTTCATCCAAATCTACATTCTGCTGATCCTCAGGATGTTCAACAGCTTCAGCAACAAATAGAGCATCAGACTCACCAACCATCCTATTTGCACCAATGTGTATACCCTCATTGATTAGTGCCTCCAGATCATCCATGGTAAGATCATCCATATCTTTCTCCATTTGACTAGTCTGCTGGCCCTCAGCAGACCTACCAGTATCAGTGGACTGTTGTATACTTGGTTCATTTAATAATGCAGTCCCACTGACTCCTCTTGGACCAGAGGGATGATCATCACCAGAATCAGATGATGAAGAGTCATCACTATCTGATTCATCTCTAGAGTCTCTGAATTTGATACCCTCTTCCTTCTTTTGCTCATCAATAAGACCCATCAATCTTGCTTCCAACAAAGAGGTATCAACCAGATCAACCAGGTTTTCCACTCCCAACTTTCCAAAAGCCCACTCCTCAAAATCAGTCATTGGTTCAGCAGCTAATTTTTGTCTCTTATAAAATCTAAACTTCCACTGAAAGTAATCAGCCACTAGCTGGAGCTTTGGATCAACATACCCTTCTTTCTTTTTCTTCTCTCTCCTCTCAAAGGGCATGGTTGGCT
This sequence comes from Gentiana straminea, assembly GCA_036785695.1. Classification (NCBI taxonomy): domain Eukaryota; kingdom Viridiplantae; phylum Streptophyta; class Magnoliopsida; order Gentianales; family Gentianaceae; genus Gentiana; species Gentiana straminea. The sequence goes on from JAVUPR010000436.1 coordinate 775,449, forward strand.
TTCTAGGATCTATGTGTCCACTTTGCTGACCTCCAAAGGTCTCAACAAGTAGAGTCAAAGTTTCTTCAATAGATGCCTCTAGGTTAGTAGGTTGCTCAGATTGTACATTAGTGCCTACTACCTCCATCTATTCCACACTGGGTTCCTCCTGGCTTACATGCTCATCAGCAGGGTCAACAAAAACTTGTTCTTCCTCCGGAACTCTTGCAGAACCAGCAGGGTCTTGTTCAGTCGTTTCAATCACCACAAGCAGTGTAGATTCGTAGTCGCGTCGTGGCTCTTCAACAAGTTGCTCAACAACAACTTGTGCATCTTCAGTAGGCTCAACAGCCTCTATAGGGGTGGATTCAACAACTTCTACAGCAGGCTCAGGTTCAGTAGTTTGCTGTGATTCTCCAGTAGGTTGCTCAACAACAACCTCTTCTGTCTCAGTAGGCTTGATAGTTGTCAAAGGTTCAGCTTCAATAGCCTATTCTTCCTCTTCTTCTCTTTGTTCCTCTAGAATCCTCAGTTGTTTCCCCTTTCCATGTTTCTTCTTCTTAGCAATTTCCTTCATCCTCTTGGAAATTTGCTCAGATTCTACTTCAACAGCTTTTCTTTTTCTACCATCTGCTTTCGGTTGCTCTTTCAAAATATCAGCAGCAGATTTCTTTATTATGACGACGGGGTCGTAACCTCAATCTCAATGGACCCTCGGCGGGCTCACCGATCTCTTGTTTGCTTCCTTGTCTTCCTAGGCTTAAGCAATTTAGTGATCTTTCTAGTATTAGCAAAACCTTCCTTTTCTTCTCAACTCTTTTTGATGTGGCGGGTTGCACATCATGTCTCAATTTTGTCCTCTCTTCTTGTCCACCATTATTATCATCACCATTATTATCACTCTAAGTAGCCTCCTCATCTTCATCTTCATCATCATCTAATCCGGGAATAGGAGTAGCAATTTTCGGTTTGTATCCGGATTTATTGATTCTTACGGATTCAACGTCGGTATCGAAAGTGATTCACAAGGTCCGAATCGGTAGACCTAGAGGCTTTGTTTTGGTTTTCCTTACTCCATCTCTGTCTTTAGTAAACACTTTCTTCATATAATGCATAAAAAATCCAGCCCAATCAAACTTCATACTTCTATAGATGATGATTAGTAGGTCTATCTTAGGTCCATACAATGTATCTAGACTCCCACTGAATCCAAGTATATTTTTTGCTATAATCTTACTCAGCAGATTATATTCATATCCAATGTACCTCACATTGATGCCAAATGAAGAGGGTATAGTTTGATTTGTCTTTATTGTATCAACAAACTTCATTCTTGGCGATTCATTGCTTCCGGATTGGTAGGGGCATTATTTCCAGGTCCGAAATGAAAAACCTCTCTCAGTAGATCTGAAGAGATTTCAATCTCTCTACCATTAACTGTTGTAGTGAAGGCCTCTCTACCTTCATGTATGACTATATTTCTCCAGAATTCCAATACATTTACATATGAAATTCGTTCCAGCCTTCTGTTGATAACATTTTCCAAGCCAGCAATCCTTCTGATTCTTCTTCCAATGTTGATAGCTAGCTCAGTGGTGTTACAGTCAGTAACATAACCTCTTACACTTTGACTGGTACCAATCTGAACATCATCTTTGTTTACCATTGTAAGTGAATGAGATGAAGAAGAAAGCTTTCAAATCTGTGTTCACACAAGATATTTGCAGAGAAATCACAATTTGAGAGTTGTATGTATCCTCTGTGTAAAAGTCTGTATATAAAGCAGAGAGTTGTGGGTTGTAACTGTCAGACACGTACTGTAGCATTAACCACGATTAAATTTTGAGTGAATATCATTTTGCCACGTGTCCCATGACAGACCCATAACGGATTGTAACCGTTCGATCATATAACTGCGGTTATAAAGATAGAATAAATATCCCGCTAATTTGCTTTTTGACTTTGGCAAGTTTGACTGAGTAACATTTATTTCCGTAGCCTTGTCATCATTAGACTTGGCACAGCAGCCTGCTGACATAGATGCCTCAGCAGCCTGCTGATAGAATTACTCTGCTGGTATTCAATTCCTCTTGTTTTGTCCATCTGATAATACAAGATGAAGTTTAATACCAATGACTGATCTGTCAAGTGAGCTCACCCAACATGACAAAGACCAATCCCCTTGGCAACTTCATTTGCTCAATTGTCCAAACATAAATAAGTACATGGAATTGTTGATACCAATGACTAATCTATTAAGTGAGCTCACCCATCATAGCAAAGACTAATCCCCTTGGTGAATTCCAGTACATTGCTGATTAAAACAGTATCAGTCAACTTTTATAATTCCAAGTTCAGTCCTTAGTTTAGCAAATCTTTCACTATCCAGTGGTTTAGTGAAAATATCAGCAAGTTGATCTTCATTAGGGATGTAAAGAACCACCACATCTTTCTTTTCAACATGATCTCTTATAAAGTGATGTCTCACATCAATATGCTTGGTTCTTGAGTGAAAAACGGGATTTTCTCGTGATTGCAATTGCACTTGTGTTGTCACACATAATTGGAATTTCTTTTTCTTCAATTCCATAATCCCTTAACCGTTGTCTTAACCAAAGTTACTTGTGCACGGCAACTTCGGCAAAGCCTATATATTCGGCTTCGGCGAGTGGAAGTTGATATAGAATTTTGTTTCTTATCGAACCGGGAAACCGATCTATTTCCCATCAACTGACAGGTTCCTGTGGTGCTTTTTCTATCAATCTTGCATCCAGCATAATCAGAATCTGAGTAGGATATAACTTTGAAGCTTCCATCTTTTGAATACCATATCCCTACTCCCAAAGTTTCTTTTAGATACTTGAGAACCCTTTTGACTGCAGCTAGATGACTTTCCTTAGGTTTTGATTGAAATCTTGCACAAACAACTACAACAAAGGATATATCAGTCTTTGGCGATGGCAAGAAGGTACACGGATCGCCTATCATCCTTCGTATAAGGTCCGATCAACATCTTTGCATTCTTTGTCTTCATCCAATCTAATGTTGGCACTCATAGGAGTTGATACCTTGGTGCTGTTTTTCATACCAAATTTCTTCAGTAGCTCCTTGGTATACTTTGTTTGAAGAATGAAGATTCCATCTTTCATTTGTTTGACTTGTAATCCTAAGAAATAGTTCATTTCACCCATCATACTCATTTGGAATTTACTTTTCATCAAATTAGCAAAATTTTCACATAGCAATTCATTTTTTTGAACCAAAAATTATGTCATCAACATAAATTTGTACCAGCAGGGTGCTGTCTCCTTCATTGATTCTGAACAGAGTATTGTCAATGGTACCCTTTGTAAAATCATTGTCCACAAAGAATTGAGATAGAGTCTCATACCATGCTCTTGGTGCTTGTTTCAAACCATAAAGTGCTTTGTTGAGTCTATACACTTTATCCTCTTGATCTTTAACTTCAAAACCAGGAGGTTGCTGAACATACACCTCCTCTTCCAGAATGCCATTCAAGAATGCACTTTTGACATCCATCTGATATACCTTGAAGTTTTTATAAGCAGCATATGCCAAGAATAATATGATAGCTTCCAATCTTGCAACAGGGGCATATGTCTCATCAAAATCTATTCCTTCTGCTTTAGAATAGACTTTTGCTACTAGTCTGGCCTTATTCCTCACAATAGTACCAGATTCATCCAATTTGTTTCTGGAAACCCATTTTGTACCAATTATATTTGCATGATTAGGCCTTTCCACTAGTGTCCAAACTTGATTTCTTTCAAATTCATTCAACTCTTCTTGCTTAGCAATGATCCAATCTGGATCTGATATTGCTTATTCAACAACTTTAGGTTCCATTTGAGATAGAAAACAAGTAAACATTGCTTCTAGTTGTCTTCTAGTCCTCACACCTTGCTGTATGTTGCCAATAACTTGTTCAGCAGGGTGATCTTTTAACCATTGTGGATTTTGGTTAGGTTGATTCTCAGGAACATCATCTTCAGTAGGGTATGCTGTAGCTTCAGGAGGTTCAGCAGATCCTTGAATTGCCTCAGTTGTTGCATCAGTAGTATTACCAGCAGGTGTTCAGCAGGGGCAGAGTTAGATATCTTTAGCTCATTTATTCTTTCCAAAAAATCAACACATTCTGGATCAGTGACTTGTTGATTCTCAGCAGGTTCTGAAGCTTCATCTTCCATTCCAGTAAATTTTGGTTCATCAAATACAACATGTATGGATTCTTCATGTTTCAGTGTCCATTTGTTCAGTACCCTGAATGCCTTGCTGACTGAAGAATATCCCAAGAAGATTCCTTCATCTGATTTTGGTTGGAATGTCTTCAATTGCTCCTTATGATTTAAAATAAAACATTTGCTTCCAAATGGATGGAAATAGGATATATTAGGTTTTCTTCCATTCCAAATCACATAAGGTGTCTTCAGCAGCTTCTTGTTCACTGAGGTTCTGTTTTGTGTGTAGCATGTTGTATTAACTGCTTCAGCCCAATATCTTTCAGGTAATAATGCTTCACAAATCATTGTCCTTCCTGCTTCTTTCAAAGTTCTATTTCTTCTTTCAGCAACGCCATTTTGCTGAGGTGTACCAGCAGCAGCTAGTTGATGTAGTACACCATTCTGCTCACAATATTCTCTTATAATTTTATTGAGAAATTCAGTACCCTTGTCTGATCTGATCTTCACTACTGTCAAACTTTTCTCATTTTGCAATCTCTTCAAAAGTTCAGGCATCTTTTGAAGTGTTTCACTTTTCTTGTTCATGAATACCACCCAAGTGTATCTTGAATAATCATCCACAACCACTAAGGTGTATTTCTTTCCTGTTACACTTGTTGGTGTTACTGGTCCAAATAGATCCATGTGCATCAGCTCCAAAACTCTTTTAGTTGATTGCTTAGTTTTTGACTTGAAGCTTGATTTTGTTTGTTTACCTTGCTGACAGGCATCACATATTGCATCCTTCTTGAATGTGATCTCATGTAAACTAAATACCAGTTTCTTCTTCACCAACTGATTGATATCATCAAAGTTTAGATGATTCAACTTCTTATGCCATAACCAATTAAGTTCTGATTTGGTATGCACAATCAGGCATGTTTCTGGAACAGCAGTAGACCAATCCACTACATACATGTTTTGTTTTCTTCTTCCAGCTAACACAACTTGATCACCTCTCTCACTAATGACAATACAAGTGCCTTTGTCAAAAGTGACCTTGTAACCCATGTCACAAAACTGTCAAGTGCTCAATAAGTTGTAGTCCAGTCTTTCCACATATGCAACATTTCTGATTGTTAATCCATTTCTCACAAGTGTGCCATATCCTCTTGTGTATCCTGGTGTGTTCTTGTTGCCAAAATTCACTCTTGGACCATCCTTTGCCACAAAATTTGATAAACAGTGCTTATTCTTTGTCATATGCCTGGAACATCCATTGTCAAAGTACCAGGAACCCTACAAAACAAAGTTAATGCATTTTAGGTACCCAAAACTGTTTAGGTCCATAATGGTCAGTGGTAAGCATGACCCTTGGCAAATTTCCATAAGGTCTTCTCCTAAAAGTGTCATACTTTGGTTCATACATGTATTATACACATCCATAAGGTCTAACAATTGGTTGTGTAGGATTCACATATGCTTTCTGGCTTTTTGGTATGTAATGCTGGTTGAAGTGCTTTCTATTGTTAGAAGCATTAGCATAACCATTGGATTGCTGTCTGTTAGGAACAGCCTTATAATATGAAGTCTGTTGAGGTCCCTGCCGAGGTCTTGTATAAGTCCTCTGCTGAGTCCTCTGCTGAGGTTTTACCCTAGCAGCTTGGTTATACTTCCTGTTTCTACAAGTGGGGGCAGGAATATTCCAATCATCATCAGTAGGGAACAGTCTACCTTTCCCCCCTGAGATAAGTATCCCTCAAATGATTGACATTTTTAGGTTTAGGATTCTTATCCTTGGAATATTTCTGATTTTTGCCTTTTTGTGGTCCAGCAGACTTGGTAGCAGGTCTGCTATCAGCAGGTCTAGAAGGTCCAGCAGTCCTACCTTTGGATTTACCCTTTTGTTAGGTACTGATGTCCTTTTTGACTTCTGATTTTGCCTCTTTGAAGCATTCTCAGTAGGATTCACTGCCTCAGCAACCTTACTAGGAGTTGGATCTTGTGCAGGCACAAACTTAGGACCAATTCTGGTACTAGGTTCAGTAACCTTACTGGATCCACTCTTATTGGATGGTTGAGTTCCAAATCCAAGGACTGTTCTATCACCATAAGGCTTTCCGATTTGAATGCGGTGGAGGAACAAGATTGTTCGGCAGATTCACCTCTTGCATCGAATGTACAAGAGTTAATGCTTTCGATTTCGTCCAACTTCTTTTTCCTTTCCTTTGAGAATTCTTAATTCAAACCTTTAACCTTTCAACTTCTACCTGAAGAGCCTCTTTTTCAGCCTTCACAATCTCATAACCAGATTGTATTTTCCTCAGTTGATTAAGGATGGCATCCAAAGTTTCTTCATATTCAGAATTTTTAGGATTTCAACCACAAGTTGATTCACAATCACTTCCAGCAGGAGTGTTTATAGAAACATAATTGTATACCTCCTCTGTTTCATCTATATTTTCCATTAAAGCATAATCATCCATATCAGCAACAAGTGCAGTATCATCAGAATCATTTCCCTTTTCTGATTCTACTTCATATCCTGATTCATCTTCAGCAACCATAGCCTTTTTGCCAGATCTTCTTTGTTCACTTTTACTCTTCAGTAGGTCTGGACAGTCAGGACTGAAATGTCCAGGCTTCTTGCAATTGAAGCAAAGATAATCAGGTTCCTTATTCTGTTTTAACTCAGGATAGTCAGGTTTGAAGTGTCCTGGTTTCTTGCATTGAAAGCACAAATAATCGTTGTCTTTCTTGGAATCATCCTTCTTCTTTTCACTAGGTCTCTTTGTGAAATTCCTTGAAGAGCCCATTCCAGTTTTCATCATTCTGATTTTCTTGCTCAGTAGGGCAATCTGCTCTTGCATCACATCCAGTAGATCATCTTGAGCTCCTGATGTTTCTTCTTGATGTGTAGCAGCCAATGCAGTGGTCTTTGGTTCTTCCTTTTCAGTGGTAGGAACCAATTTCTTGCTGAATTCATAGGCCTTAAGATTTGAGAATAATTTGAAGGTATCCTCTTCATGTAGACTTCTCATTTCTTCTATGGCAGTAACCTTCATTTCCCAGACTTCTTTTGCAGGTAATGCCTCCAAGATTTTTGAGTTGATTTCTTCTTTTGAGTAGTTTACACTCAGTAAGGTGAGTTCATCCAGGATTGCATTGAATCTAGATTCCATCTGTTCAATGGTTTCATTTGGTTTCATTTTGAACTTTTGGAACTTCTTCTTTGCCACACTAATTTTGTTCTTCTTGATTGCATCAGTGCCTTCACAGATTAATTGTAACTTGTCCCAAAGTTCCTTTGCAGTCTTGCAATCTTTCACCTTCATATACATATTGATATCCAAAATTCTGTATATAATATCAATAGCAATATTGTTCAGATTTGCTCTCTTTCTATCTTTAGCATTCCATTCCCTTTTTGGCTTTGGAATGTAACGAGTTTCAGTTCCCTCTATTACTGACTTTGTGATCTCCAGTGGTCCATCTGTTAGCACATCCATCATCTCAACATGTGTTGCAGCTAGAAAAGCCTGCATACGAAGTTTATACTCTTCAAAACGATCTAAAGAACACATCAACATTGTTCTAGCATACTGGTTGTTGTCCATGATGCAAAGCTTTGAAAATCAGAAACTTGAAAAAGTTTTCAAAGTATTTTCACAGGCACAACAAGTAAGAGTACTTCAGAACAGAAGCACTACTCCGATACCAATTGTTGGTCCCTTAAAAAGGCTTTGGTTAAGTTTAGAAGGGGGGGTGAATAAACTTAACACTTAAAACTTTTGGAGTTAACAAACTCAGCAACTTCGACGGCTGCCGTCGATCGCTCGATAGTCCGTCGACACTTAGTAGTCTGCTGACTGTTGATTTCACTGAATTTGTGCAGCGGAATATATTCAAATTAAGCCTTATTACTTGTTGTTAAAATATGATACCACGTATTAGATACTCGGTAGTGCAAGTGTGTGATTCGGTTGCTAGTTTCAGTAGATTGATGTGCTAGATATACTAAATGCAGAATATAAGTGCAGAAAGTAAGTAGGCAGTTTTTATAGTGGTTCCAGGTGGTGTAATCCTGTAATCCACTCTTCTCCTGTGATGTTGGAGGAAATTCACTAGAGATTCTTGAGGTAGCAGTTACAAAAATCCCTAAGTTGTTTGTCCTTCACCAATACTATGGCTTCTCAAACTGAACACTTGGAACAGGTAGGATTGCTGCTCCAAAGTCTTCCACTGGTCCTTGAAGGGTAGGATTGCCTCTTCACCAGCTCCACCACAAACAACAGTCCTTGACACCCAAAGATGCTTCACTGTCTTCAGTAGATTCTTGTAAAAGAAAGTTTGAATCAAGTAAGTGATTCAGCTTTCAGCAGCTTGATGTCTTCAAGTGTGTAAACTTGATGTAGCTTGAATGCAGATTACACTTGAAGAACTTGACTAGATCAGTAGCTTCAAGTTCAGTAGGGTCAGCAGTGTGATTTCTTGATCAGAATTCGAAGCTCAAGACTGTCTGTTGTTTTTCCTAGATTTTCATCATCTTTATCTGAATTAGGAGTCCTCTATTTATAGGTAGGAATCCTTGTGGCTTATGTTTGAAATTCAAACATAGCCGTTTCAGATTTGTCCCATTTTGACTTGCTTTCTGTCCCTGTACATAGTACTGACACTGTCAGACTGCTTTTTGACAGTTTACAGTCTGTTCACCCTTTGACTTGTATCCATTGGATAAAGGTCTGAATCTTTCCAACGTCCCTTTGATCTTAGCCATTGATTTTTTTGATAAAAATAGAGGTTGTTACATGTCCTTATCCTTGTATTCTTCCAATGTAATCTTGATTAAATCGAAATATATATTCAAGCGGGTTCATGTTAACATAAGTCCGTCGATATGCTTATTAGTCGGTCGATCCATATTTTGTTGTGTTTAAAAAAACACTTCAGCTAACTGTCTTTTATCTAACTTTTATTTATGAAGTTAGATTACATCATTTTAATCATAACTAAGTTCCAATCACCATTTAACTTATGGAACTTAGACCTTGTACACAAGGTATATGTAATCAGTTTAGGTCATCACAAACTTCCCTAAATTCTGATTCAATATCCTTGACTTTAATTACTAAGTTTGATCCCTTAGCCTTCAACAACTGAGTTTGAGCCCTCAGCCTTCAGTCTTCAGCAGGTCCCTAAACTAGTCTACTGACTCAGCTACCCTACTGATATAGACAAGTCTGCTGATGCAAGTCAGCTGACCAATTATAGTGCTTGTTTGATCAAACCTACCCAAAGATCATACTCTAATAAACCTATACATTTGATCTAGATATCTTTTTGCCTTTGCTCTATAACAGCTAGTCTGGCACTCATCACTAAAACATAAAATACGTCCAACATTCTATTTATAAAATGAAATCGATTTATACGGTTTCCAATTTGGCTAACCAATGTCAAACATTTTTATGGCTAAAACCGGTTCTTGGCATGAGATTTTTTTCCGAATCATAAAGCCTCATATGGTGTCATAAATGAATTTAATGCAAACGGTGAAAGATGAAAGAACTGAGTCTACTACAAAGCAAATTTTATAACAGTCAATGAACACCTGTCATCACATGGATGATTGTGTGTGTATGCATATCAAATTTTCAACTATTAAGATCAAATTTGAGTTTGGTATGTTGGATCGTTATAACGCAAAATCACTTTATAGGAGGAGGGGGTTGAATAGAGTGATGGAGATAGATGGATATACTGGGATGTACTGGTCCCGGCAGGAGCCTTTCAGATTTTATTGGAGTCGCAGAGATATTTAATACAAATCTTAAACAATCAAATGGCGGAAGAACACTCGATTTGTTTATTAGAAGTATATTTTATACCTTAGTGATCAAATACGTAATACGTGTGATCAAAGTGTGTTTAAAAATAGGTTGCAAGGGCAGATTGACACAGATGCAGTTAATCAAAATAAAATAAATTGTATGAAAGCAGAATTACGCAAAAGTTTATTACTTGTCAAGTTGCTTATGATTTAATTGAAATATGTAACAAATCAGTTGATATTATACTTGAATTGTTAGTAAAGTGACTTAAACTCTACATCGGTGGAATTAACGGAAGTCACCGAGTGATGGTCTCTTTGAAAAGTGTATCCAAGTCTCGTGAAAGATCGGTTTGGGAAGTCTCGCTAAGTTTCTTTCGGAGTCGCAACCCGCCGAGGGTCACCGAGGTTTTGGGTACATTTGAGTTCTACATCTGGGCAATGATCAGTTGGGTGGGATCAGCAGGGTGATCCAACATCTGGGGCATTTATGGCAATCCGAAAAAGATTCTTGGCGGTTAGGGTTTAGGGATCTGTTCCAATAAATACCAACTATATTGATCATTGTAAAGTGTGTAATCCGTCTGAAATTCAGTCATAATAAAATATCTCTTTCTATCCGTGGAGTAGTCGGCACAACGCCGGAAACCACGTTAAATCTTGTGTTCTTCTTGTTTCTGTTCCTCTATATGATTGTTTATGTTAGATTGCTTCTGTGTTTATCTTATTGCATCTGGATTCTCTCTATCATGTTATAACAAACTGGTATCAGAGCGTTGGTTTCTGAGAGAATCATCTGTACGGACAAACTTTATCTTCACCAAGACCTTCACCGGTGCTAGGAATCTGTGATAAAAGTTGTGATCTTTGGCAAGAAATATGTCTGCAGTTAACGTAAAAATTGACAAATTTACAGGAAGAGACAGTTTTAGTCTGTGGCAAATCAAGATTCGGGCCTTGTTAAAACAACAAGGATTATGGACTCATTTATCTGGTAAAAGAGATGTCAGTTCAGCAGATTCTGCCAGTCTAGAAGAGAAAGCACATTCAACCATCATGTTGTGCTTATCTGATGATGTTATCACTGAAGTTGCTGAGGAAGACACAGCTGCCAAGTTGTGGGAAAAGCTTGAAAGCCAGTATATGACTAAGTCATTAACCAATAAGATTCTGCTGAAGCAGAGACTATTTAGTCTAAGGATGCATGAAGGAGGTTTGCTGAGGGAACATCTGGATCAGCTGAACACAATATTACTTGATCTCAGGAATATTGACGTTAAAATTGAAGATGATGATGCAGCCCCAATCCTATTGATGTTATTACCAAGTTCATATGAAAACTTTGTGTATTCCTTCATAGTTGGGAAGGATACGGTGGCTATAAAGGAAGTAAGGGCAGCCTTGCATGCAAGGGAACTGAGACACAAGGCAGCATGCAGGGGCGGACACAGGATCCCGGGTAAGGGGGGCGATACTATGGGCGAGTGTAAATTTTTAGGAGGGGCAAAAAAACACACAACATACATAATAGTGTGTTTTCCGGATCTAAGGGGCGCTTGACCCCTCACCCCTCCTCTTAAATCCGCCCCTGGCAGCATGGACATACAATCAGGCTGCTGGACTAGTATTCAGTAGAAGTGGGAAAAGGCATGGACAGAAGAAGAAATCCAAGAAGGGTAGTTCCAAAGGTCCTAATTCTATAGATGTCCGTATTTACTGTAAAAAGCAGGGGCATTGGAAGTCCAATTGTCCAAAGAAGAGAAGGCAGCAGGAGATCAATTCTGGCACAGCAGCTGTGGCTGCTGAGCATTCTGATGAGGATCTGGTTATAGTTGTTGGGGATTCAACACATCATGCTGATATTTGGATCTTAGATTCTGGAGCATCCTATCATATTTGTCCCACATGGAGTGGTTTTCTACTTATGAGCAGATCGATGGTGGTCATATTTCTATGGCAAATTGCAAGGTCTGCAAGATAGTGGGAATTGGCTCAGTCAAGTTGAGGACAGAGGATGGTAGATTCTGCACACTGAAAGATGTTAGACATGTTCCACATATGACCAAGAATTTGGCATCTCTTAGTCTACTGGACAGCAAGGGGTTCAATTTCAAAGGAGAAGGTGGAGAGCTAAATGTCCACAAAGATTCAGCTTTGGTCCTCAAAGGTATCAAGAAATGAGCCTTGTATATATTACAAGGCTCTACTATAACTTGCTCTGTTGATGTGGCATCCTCAGCAGTTCATCTGTCACAGCAGACTCAGTTTTGGCACATGAGACTTGGTCTCATGGGTGAAAGAGGATTGCAAGTCCTTTCTTCAGCATGTTTTCTTGGGGATATAAGGTCAAGACATTGGACTTTTGTTAGCACTATGTGTTTGAGAAGCTAAATAGAAGCAAGTTCTCAGCAGGCATACACAGTACAAAGGCATCACTTGATTATATCCATTCTGATTGTTGGGGTCCATCAAAGGTGGAATCATTGGGGGGTCATAGATACTTTGTGTCATTCATAGATGACTATTCAAGAATGATTTGGGTGGTGATGATGAAACACAAAAGTGAGGCATTCAACAGTTTCAAGCAGTGAAAGGCTCTAGTGTAAAATCAAAAGGCTCAGAACAGATAATAGTCTGGAATTCTACTGGTCAGTGTTTGATACAATATATAAGGACGAGGGTATTGCCAGACATCATACAGTCAGGAATACACCTCAGCAGAATGGTGTAGCTGAAATGATGAATCAAACTCTTATGGAGAGGGCAAGATGTATACTCTCTAATGCTGGTTTATCAAGGGGATTTTAGGCAGAGGCTGTAACTAAAGCATGCTACTTAATCAACATAAGTCCTCACACAAGGATCAATCTCAAGACACCATTTGAGATGTGGTCAGGCAAGCCTTCTGACTACTCAGTTTTGTGGGTATTTTGAAGCACAGTTTACTATCATATGAATGAAGGGAAACTGAAACCAAGAGCCAAGAAGGGAGTGTTTGTGGGGTATGGTGATGGAGTTAAGGGTTATAGAATTTGGTCATCAGTAGAGTCCAGGGTCATACTCAGTAGAGATGTGGTCTTTGATGAAAATTCTATGATTAACTCATCAGTGGGGAGGTCTGTTGAATCTAAAACCAGTGCTGAATCTCAGAGGGCTGAGAAACAGGTGGAGCTTCAAGTGGAGTCTGCTGATATGCAACAATCAGCTGATCCAAGTCAGCACTCATCTGATCTGGTTGCTGAACCGAGTTTGATCCAAGCTAGTCTACTGAACAAGGATCAGCAGAGCATCAAACAGGGAACATTGGTCAGCAGAGTATAGCTGTCAGCAGGGCTAGAAGATCAAATGTTGGGGTACCTCCTAAGAGGTATGGTTTTGATGATATGGTTGGATATGCACTTCAGGTTGCAGAAGAGGTGGATGGTTTTGAACCTTCTACTTATAGTGAAGCAATGACATGGTCTGAAGCATCTCAATGGCTTTTTGCCATGAGAGATGAAATGAAGTCATTATTGAAGAATCAAATTTGGGATCCAGTTAAACATCCAGCTGATAGGAGAGTGTTTACTTGCAAGTGGATCTTCAAGAAGAAGGAAGTAATGACTGAGGCAGAAGGGGTCAAGTATAAGGCATGTTTGGTTGCAAAGGGGTTCAGTTAGAAATAAGGGGTAGACTTTGATGAGATATTCTCACCAGTGGTCAGACACACTTCAATCAGAGTGTTTCCAGCAATATGACACAGCAGGATCTTGAACTTGAGCAGTTAGATGTGAAGACATCCTTCCTACATGGTGAGGTAGATAAAGAGATATACATGACTCGGCCAGAGGGATTTCAAGTTCCTGGCAAGGAAGATTTTGTGTGCAAGCTGAAAAGGTCCTTGTATGGACCGAAGTAGACTCTAGGTTCGTGGTATAAAAGGTTTTATAGTTATATGATCCGGTTGGGTTATAACGAAGTCCATATGACTTGTTGTGTGTATCACGATCGGCTAAGAGATGGATCACATATCTATCTTGTCCTGTATGTGGATGATATGTTGATAGCTGCTGAAAAGAAGTCTGATGTTCAAAATCTGAAGAACCTTCTCAGTGCCGAGTTTGAAATGAAAGAGTTGGGTGCTGCCAAAATGATTTTGGGGATGGAGATCTGAAGAGATATGAGTCAAAAGAAGTTGTTCTTGTCTCAGCAGGGTTATATACAGAAGATATTGGCTAGATTTGGCATGTCTGCTTCAAAACCAATAGATACTCCTATGGCATCTAATGCTTATTTGTCCATTTATGCTTCACAATCAGCAGAGGAGAAGGATTCTGATGTATGCCATGGTTTGCACTAGGTCTGATTTGGCTCAGACAGTCAGTGTTGTCAGCAAGTTCATGGCTCAACCTGGAAAGGAACACTGGAAAGTTGTGAAAAGAATGTTCAGGTACCTTAGGGGTACAACTGATGTTGGTCTCATTTATGGAGGTGATACTCAAGGTCTGGTCACAGGGTACTGTGATGTTGATTATGCAGGTGATGTGGACAGTAGGAAATCAATGACGGGTTTTGTGTTTATCTTATTGCATCTGGATTCTCTCTATCCTGTTATAACATGAATATAGACTTCAAGATGTATAAGCGGATTAGCAGCACAAGATATCAGCAAGAGCAAGCAACTACTAACACAGAGTGGGGCAAGACAAATCACACAAAGTTTCAGAACCAAGACTCAAAAGCCATAAATTGAATCATCAGACAATTGAAAGAGGGTACAACAAAACAAAATGACAAGATATAGTTAGACTGGCTTTAGAGATCATAAAGTCAAATATACTTATATGTCACTTCAATATTCGAGTTATGACTAAAGTGTATTATGACCTCTAGTTATGAACGGGACCAATCAAACTCTATCTAAACAAAACCAACAGGTTTAGTAACAAAACATTGGACTATTAAACTATCAAAAACACATAGATGAACAAAGGAAAAAAAGATGTCAAAGTTTGAGTACCTTCAAACACACATTGAAGAACACCAGACAAGAACTCGACCACTGATCGCTTGCAACACACGAATTACTAGCAATAGGATTAGGTCTATCACAGTATATTGAAGGCGAGTCGAGGTTGAATCCACAGAGACTCGTAAGACACAAATTAACTAAGAGCGATAACAATTAAAACGTTCGACGACCAAAAATGGTGTAGATAATTAAACAATGGTAATAGTGAACACACAAGAATATGCAAAATTAACACTCCGAGTTTCTAATGAATTAGTTCTAACTATGAGTTATTAGTTATTTCCCCCAATCTATGCATTGATCTACCCCATTGTGAATTTTAATTCTTTAACAGCTATGGGTGTTATCCCTAAAACTTACGATAATTCCATGAGACGGACAGTAGGTGCCTATGTGCAATTAACATCCTTCATTGGTTGTATTAATCCACACGCAATAAGATCTAGGGATAGTCCGCTCAAGACCGAGAACTTCCCTAAGCAACCACTATGGACTGAATGGCACGTTCCTAAGGATGCTAATTTACGATAACATGCAAATAAATGATCAGCTAAAAAACATGTAAATTAAATCTGTCGATCAGGCGTAATTGGCGCTGATTATCATGAATTAGGATTTACTAGGTGTCTGGAAATTGCGATAAAGACAGTCGCTATTGCGAGAGAGCGCAACCCCTATTTCATGATTTCTTCACCAAAGATTCGATCTATGCACATATGGGGTAAATAAACTAACTACTACATAGTAGAACTAAATTAAGCAATTAAACCATACTAATCACAAAGGAAAACAACATAAATACATCTAGAGAAAGGCGGAAAACAATACCCTCGATGCCGAGCATAGATCCTCCGCGGATCTTTCCCTAAAAGGCGATTCCATTGGATCCGTGACTTAAACTCATAGGAAATAAAAATAGACTTTTTATTGCATAATACTTGTAATATTCAAAGTACAATGAAATTGATGTCTGATGCCTCTTATTTATAGCTGAATAAACCGATTTAGCTAGCCTAAAAACTATCGCTCGTCCAAGAAAACATGTTTCCCGAAGCTTCTAGGATGCTCGAATTTGCGGCAATGGGTCTCGCTATTGCGAGGTAAGTTTCATACTTTTTATCTTTGCCTACTCAACTTGGAAGGTCCTGGAATGCCCTAGGCCCAATTCTTCATCCTGTCCGCTCTAGAATCCATCTCAACACTTAGCCCAAATCTTGTTACCTGAAAATTGCCCAATAACACACGAAATAATACCAATTCTAGGAATAATAATAACAAATACCAATTTCTCGATTCATGAACCCGACATAGATCATTCAACACAAATGGTTCATATAAATGGCCGAATAACAACTAGTTTTAGCTTAGAATATGTGAAATGTTGATGTCGTAGGATGTATCATTTTAAGCGTCATCAACTACCCCTTGCTAGACTTTTTCTCGTCCTCGAGCAGAGTATCAAGCCTTTTGCCTTTACGATATTCATCATTGGCTATGCAACGGGCGTCGATCAACAAAGCCCTCAGCTCGCTATCAATAGGGTGGCATGAAGCACGGGGGCGACTCGCTCGCCCTCACTCACGATCGCGGCTCGGATCAAGCCCGCTTGACTAGGCAACCGAGTTGATACATGATGGTTACAAGAAGATCCCGCAGCGGTTACCAACCAAGCTCACCCAAGCGAGCCCACCATATCAGCCATGCTCTTACTTATGCTTTAAATACATTTAATTATGCCTTAATTACTGCCGACTCTTAGTCCCTATAACTAGCGGAATTTGTTGTTGAAAAAAGTGTCCTAAACCCAATCGAGTTGGACCGGATCCGACCGGGTCGGGTCATTTACTGATCTGTTTTAGTTAATGTAATGACTTTATTATGATTAATAAAAGCACTTTTGTTATTATATATTGTTTATCTTCATGTTATTGATTGTATATATATAGTAACGTTCCTAGTGTCAAAGCGTGATAGAGAAACCATGATAGTGATTATGGTTGATGAGATCTCTAATCACTTTAATGAGTTTGATACTTAAATGTCTCTAGTCGTATGTACTGTCGGGACATTGATAGTTTGATTAGACTAGCACGTATTTGATGTCTTCTATCTTATTGAAGATAGAGATAGATCTCATCTATCGAAGTGTAGAGACACTTGGATTGTACGTGGACGTGTATTAGAGAATGCGTATGTTAGACTGACCCACTTACATTAAGTGTCACACTATATGGCAGTTGTGTAATTATCCTTAAGACCGGAGTCTACATGGTATCACGGTGTGGATTGTCATGCTTTGATACTATTGAGATTTCCCCTAGCCACGGGGCGATCATACGGTAGTGATTGGATGTGATATTGAAGCATGCGGAATATACATGTTAGTTCGTCCGGGAACCGCGTATCCTATGATTGGGAATGAATATCCGAAATGGCCTTCTTATAAGGAATGTCCAGCTCTCGAGAATCTTTGCAAAGTGGGAGTAAATGAGTTATTCCGAGAGAGCATGATATCCAGATTATAAGATATGATCGTTAATGTATTGACACTCGAGATACGATCGTATGTATATTATTACAGCGGTAGGTTTGTAATTTAGACGGTAATTGTTTCACATGAAAGGTAGTAGTCATTGCTTTTGACTTTTCTGATGATTGGGGGGCACGGTGTCTTGCTAAACGCTATCCCGTGATCGTTAGGTATGAAAGGCATTTTCGTAATTTGCACTTTGTATCTACGACCAACATATTCAGAAGCCTATCGGGTCACACACATATGAACATCGAGTCGGATTAAAATGCGGTTATAGTTGATGACCAAATAAGGAAAGTTTATTTCAAGACTATAAAGGTTATAGTGGTAACTTAATATGATGGTATTTATTTATTATGAATAAATAAATTACAAGATATTAATTATACATAAATTATATTAATTAAAGAATATTCCGGATGTCAATATTTGGCGAGTGGTGCGTGAGATCACAAGGGTATAAGATACACTTGGATTGTGTAATTTAATTAATGAGATTACCACAATATTAATATTGGATATTAATTGAATTTGGAAAATAGATTTATGGTAATAAGATAAATATATTCAATATAAGATATTGACAATATTTAGTTTTTATTTAATATAGGATATTATAATAAAAGAGATAAATCAATCTAAGTGATTTTCCTTATATTATTGGGAAAATGTTTTTCTCTTTCATCTATCTTCTAGAAGCTAATCCCAATCAGTTTGGGAGAAGGAGTGGGCGCACCATACCTCTATATAAGAGAAGGTTGGCTAGCTCTTTTGTACATCACAATTCCAAGAGCTAATAGTTCTTGAGTGAAATAGAGAGCTTCTAATAGAGAGTTAGATAGAGAGAAAAATGCCGGTCTAGCAGCCGGATTTTTCTGATAGCAATCCAAGGAGGATTCCGGCGAGGAGTTCATGTGGATAATTGATAGAGGCCGGACGCGTGGACGGTTTGCGCACAGTACTACTCTCCATTGACGGTCAAAGCATCGATCTTATAGATCAGCCAAGGTCTATACCGTTGATCGGGGTCAATCAGGTTATAATATACTTGACCACCATAAACCAATACTAGCAAGAGGACTAGGCCCATCGTAGTATAGCTATATTGAATCAAGGTCGATCCCACAGGGAACCAATTGTGGATTATCTTATATACAAACAATTAATTAAACATGTCAAGGACATAGAGGCGGTCTACGACCAACATAAGACAAGAAAGGTAAAGACACGACTCGACACAACGTAATTAACCTCCCCAATTATAGTCTTTATCGTTTGGACCTAGATAATTTATATAATAAACCGAACTTATTAACTCGTCAATCCGTTTGTATCTATCTTAGATTGGCTACGGGAGTCATCCTCTTTAACTTGACTTAGCACCGGTAGGTCACTAGATCACTGTGGTATTGTTACGTGACTTCGCCTTTTGGTGCCTCCATCTCATATAACTCACACGCTTACGACTCTAAGGATGCCGATATTAACCGTACACCTCGTCCAGGCAACATTCCTATGGTTAGGCATACTTCCTAAACGATCACTCAAACTCTCGTCCAACTAACAATTACCAAGTTATAGTCTCATGCTAGTTTACGATCTACGTATAACAAGGTGCGTGCAATTCCCTAATATAAACCTACCTAGATAACGCTGAACGTCCGAAGATCAATTCATGAGCCTACCTAAGAGTTTTATATCGGTATTTCCTTCTTACACGTTTTAATTAAATTAAGCGAGTGACGTAGCCATAGCCATACCTACTGAGATAATAAATTCTATTAAGTTAACCTAACCAAAAAGACGTGGCTATTTAACGGATGAAAACAGGGCTCGGTCGACCGAATACAGACACTCGGTCGACCGAATGGTCCTTTCCCCCAGATTGCATCCCTGAATATATCTCTCAGCGTTTCATCATACACAACGGATTAAACAGTAATTCGTAAAGCATTCATATAAACTAACATAGATACGCATTAATTAAATCAAGTAGATTCATGAATAAATACTAAGTGTATGACGTAGGTTATGGGATCCCCATAGACAATGAGTCACCACATCCCTAATGTCATTGCCTAGATCTACATCATCTAGCTATGATTAACTAATTCAAACGATAAAGCATAATTGGGAAATTAATTACTGAAAATAAAAAGACGAGAAAATAAAGGCTTACATATTGCGGCCCTTAAATTGCGGAAACCCTCAAATTATTCTACATTGTATCAAAGTTATATTATGAATTGTAAGATTGAAGAAAGAATGAAGGGATATGTTGGTGTGTTTTTACAAATTTCGTAGCTGCTGCTTATATAGAGGTTGTAACCGACCTAGGGAGGATCTAGAAGATATACACGCGAAAATCCCGTGAGTGACCAAACCGACATACTCGGTCGACCGAATGATAGGGCTCGGTCGACCGAGCCTCCCTCTGCTCGTGTTAAACGTGCTTTGCGTCTATCTTGTTCCCCACTGCACGCTTCGTGTTGATCTGATTAATCTTTCATTTAATGCTCCGATTTTCTTCCTTATTATCTTCAGATCCATTGATTGAATGACATTTATCCTCTCGATTTGTTGTGATCGCAAAATCAGCATTTATCGCACAATAAATCGGTCTTTTAATAATAAAAACAGCTAAATACCAAATATCATATTAATAATCACTTAACATTAAATAATAAATATAAACGAGTGATTTAATACGAAATATATATTATTTGGCTCGATTTAAGGATAATGTTGATGACATTTACGGGCATAATTTGACCGTCATCAACCGTCAAACTACATAACGTGTTTATTGTATTAAACGAAGTCGATCTTGGGATCGGAAATCAAATTTTAAATTCCGCTGCGTTAAACTAGTGATTTTCTAACATTTGTACCTTGAAAAAGAGATATCTTAATGAAAAAGAGATATCTTAATGAAAAATACGGACAACCTCTGTCAATTTGACGACGGCTTTAATGTTCTACATATCTTCATATTTTCTTCATCTTGTTCTTGAACATCTTCATATTGTTCTTGAACACCACCGCATAACCACCGGAGAAATCATTCCATTTCACTGGATATCGACCGTTAAAATCAATCAAACCCGTTTTTGATATGTCCGACTGTATCAGTATTAGATATAGCTTATAGTAACACATAAGTGGTATAATTGGAAAATTAATCAAACTTAAATGTAACTGGGACGCATATTTCAACATGGTAGTTATTGACCACCATAAAATTTGCCCTGCTACAAAATCCAACACACAGTACTATATTTTAAAAGCATCCATGTCCTTACAATACTAGATTACATAGTAAAAGCAACATTGTGCTCCACAATTACTTCAAATACATAAGTTCCCAAACCCAAGTACTATTACTACTAAGTAAATACATCTTTCCTCCTTACTTTCCTCGTTCCACAGTCCACACAACCTAATTAAAATTCTGTAATGTCTATGACTTCATCATGCGTAACCACATACACTACATGAAGCTCGTGAAACGCCTTGGAAACATGAAAACTCTACGAAAATGAGAAGGTGAGGGAGAGAAAATAACATCATCAAAAGTAAGAGTGGTAGTCACCCTCCTACGTACCCTCATCAACGTTGGGTGTTGTTCATCTGCAAAATGTTAAATTATTAAGAAATGAGTTATAAAGCTTAGTAAGCAAATCCACATCAAGGGGAACAAACCGTTTATTGGATTGATGTCAAAGTTCTAGTTTCCCTTTCACAAACATAGAATGCATAAGCTTAACAAAATCAACAAATTAACACTACATGACATATAATTCAGACATCTACTAGACTACATACCTAGAACAACAAATAAACATAAATCATTATCATTACCTTGAATCCAAATTAATTTTCTAATTCATCATTTTTAAGGTTAGATTTAAAACAATGTAAAAGCATAATCTTTAAACTAAAGACGAAACCTTTTGATAAAAAGAATTCCTTACTGTGGAATATTATATTATATTGGTGTAACACGTTACTTGTGTAACATGACATATTAATTGTATTGTATAAACAATTAATATGTCATAAAGTAACATTTTTTGTCCTATTATGTAATAGTCGACTCTAGCAATTAATACTAGCCGACTCTAGCACTTAATGCTCTACTCCTAGCATTTATTACTCTACTAGGACCTTACTCATTCATGCTTGTATCTATTTATACTCATTCTTTTATCATGAATAAACAAGTTGAGTTTACTCAAGTATTATTGCCTTCTCAAACTCTCTTCATGGTATCAAAGCCATAATCTTCTTTATTCCGCTGCAAAATCTCCTATCTTTTCAAGAATGTCTTCATTATCCGACGCCTCTTCATCCTCAGTAGAGTCTCAGCAGCCTCAGCAGGCTGGGGTCACTGAAAACTATTCTTTTACAAATAACAGACTTGATGGCAACAACTATATACTGTGGTCAAGATCTATGAAAATGTATATCTCAGGCCAGAGCAAGATGGGATACTTGTCTGGCTCCAAACCTGCCCCTGTTGAAACTGGCCCCAAGTTTGAAGCATGGGATACATAAAATAACCAAGTCATGACCATCCTCACGAGGTCAATGACAAAAGAGATCAGTGAGAACTTCATGATGTATGACACTGCTAAGGATATCTGGGATAATGCCAGAGACCTTTACTCGAAAAAGGACAATACATCTGAGGTCTATGAACATAAAGCCCAAATCCAGAATTGCAGACAAGGAGATCTGTCTATAACTCAGTACTTCAACCAACTATCTAAGGCATGGCAACACCTAGATATGTTGGAAACTCACCCATGGAAGGATGTAGAGGATGCTACCTTATACAAGGATATCATGGAGAAGAAGAGTGTATTCAAGTTCCTTACGGGACTGAACTCATCCCTTGATGATGTTAGAGGTAGAGTTCTTGCTACTAAACCTCTCCCCAACCTCAAATATGTGTTTGCTGAAGTCAAACATGAGGAAAGCAGGAGAAAAGTAATGCTGCAAAGCAACCCTGCTGATCACTCTACTGATAGCTCAGTAATGATGGTGGTCAGGAAGCCTACTGAGGTCACTGAGACTTATAGGAGACCTACTAAGAAGACAGGAAAGTTGTTCTGTGACCACTGCAAACGCACAAATCACAACAAGGGCACTTGCTGGAAACTACATGGTAAGCCTAATTCCTCTAAACCCTTCAAACCAACCAGGGAAAGTCAGGGCAGGCATGTCAGTGAAGAAGGAAACAAAGACACTACTTTGGATGCCCAGTTTGCTGCCTTCAAAGCCTTCATTGCTCAACAAAAGGAAGTTAGTTCTATCACTGACATAGCTACACATGCTAAAACAGGTATATTCCACTCACCTCTCAGTAGTGATACTTGGATTGTTGATTCTGGGGCATCATCCCATATGACTGGTAACAAGAGGCTCATATCTCACTTTAAGCCCGTCATCGGATCCACAATATTAAGATTAACGATGGATCTATTTCTGTGCACAAGGTTTTGGAAATGTTAAACTTGCGATAAGATCTACTACATGATGTCCTATTTGTTCCAAAATTAGGCGTAACCTTATATCTGTCGGTAGACTCACTAAAGACCTAAATTGGACAAATCATGTTTAATAACAATCGGTGTATTTTCCAGGATCTTTCTTCACGGGAAGTGATTGGGAGAGCTAAAGCCCGCTCGGGGATCGTTTATGGTCAACCCTACTGAAGACAGAAAATTGAAGACTGAAACTGCCTCAGCAGCCCGCAACCAAACCTTAGACAATATCATGTTATGGCATTATAGACTAGGTCATCCAAGTTTTGGTTATTTAAAGTCTTTATTTCCTGAATTATTTAAAGGATGTGATCTTAGTGACCTTCAATGTGATATTTGTCAGTTTGCCAAACTTACTAAATCCGTGTATACTAAAATATCTTACCTACCCTCCACACCTTTCACTTTGATTCATAGTGATGTCTGGGGACCTTCAAGAGTTAAAAGTATAACAGGAAAGATGTGGTTTGTCACATTTATCGATGATCACACCAGGATCACATGGCTGTTTTTATGAAGATAAATCTGAAGTTGGAACCATCTTCCAAGAGTTCTATAACATGGTATCCACTCAATTTGACACGAAGATTAAAATCTTAAAAACAGATAATGCCCTGGAATACTATGAGTCCAACCTCAGCACCTTCCTGAATGATAAGGGAATTGTTCACATAAGTAGCTGTGTAGAGACACCTCGGCGAGAATGGGGTTCTTTGAGAGGAAGAACGAGCACTTACTAGAGATGGCTAGATCGAGTCATGTTCACCACACATGTGCCTAAATACATGTGGGGTGAAGCTATATTAACAGCCACTTATCTGATCAACAGGTTACCCAGCAGAGTGTTAGGATTCAAAACTCCCATCCAAACCCTGCGAAAATTCATCCCTCTCCTCATCTCATTTCTGACTTGCCTCCAAAAATCTTTGGATGTACTGTGTTTGTCTATATTCATGCCCAACATGGAAGAAAACTTGACCCCAAAGCTCATAAGTGCATTTTCCTTGGTTATGCCAAAGACAAGAAGGGCTACAAGTGTTATTCTCCCACTGATAAAAGATTCTACAACTCTATGGATGTAAAGTTCTTTGAAAAAACTCCTAATTACAGCAACCCTACTAACACTGTCACAAATGGAAACCTGATTGAAACAGAAACACTTTCCTCTTCTCATAGTACTCTAACTCCAACTGCACCCTCAGTTGAGGAACTAGAGGCTTTGCCAATCCCTATACCAACTCCTAATATTCAGCAACCTCATGAGACTCATCAGCCTCTTGACCCTGAACTCCCTACACCTACTGAACCTCAGCAACCTGCGGATACTCCACAACCTCCGAACTCGGCGATATACCTCGGCAACCTGCGATACTCCTAAACCGCCGATATTGATAACGGACCCATTGCTATCCGAAAGGAAAGAGATCATGTGTCGACCACTCTATTCATAATTATGTATCATATGATTACTTGTCACCTGGTTTTGCTATGTTTACATAGGATTTGGATACTCATTCCATTCCTAAGAATATACGGGACGCTCTCAAACATGACGGGTAGAAAGGTCGCTTGTCAAAGCGAAATGAGCGCACTTATTGACCACCATACTTGGGATCTCACCACTCTCCTACAAGGAAAGAAGGCGTCGGTTTGTAAATGGCGATTCACCATCAAGTACAATGCGATGGTACTATTGACAAGTACAAAGCTAGGCCGGTTGCAAGGGGCTTCACTCAAACATATGGACTTGACTACAAAGAGACATTTGCACTGTGGCAAAACTCAACACGATCGAGTCTTGATACGCCTTCTTTGTCTACTTGATCGGCCACTCCACCAATTGGACATCAAGAATGCCTTCCTAAATGGTGATCTCACCGAGGAAGTCTATATTTGTACCTCTGGTTTTACCAACACTCACACTAAAGGGAAAGTTTGCAAAATGAGAAAATCTCTATATGGCACGAAGCAATCCCCAAGAGCATGGTTTGGCAAACTTACTACCGTGGTTAAAGCTTGGATATCATCAGTGCAACTCATATCACAACATGTTTATCAAAACAACCAACTAGAGAAGATCCATCCTTATTGTCTATGTGGATGATATCATCCTTACTGGTGATGACCCTGCTGAGATCCACACATTGAAGATCCTCCTGGAAAAAGTGTTTCAAGTTAAAGATTTGGGCTACCTCAAGTACTTCCTTGGCATGGAAATAGCAAGAAATAACCAAGGTATATCAGTTTCATAGAGGAAATATGTGCTGGACCTGCTGAAGGACACAGGCATGCTAGGGTGCAAACCAACTATCTCTCCAATAGACCCCAGTAATCCACTAGTGCACGGTAATGTAGCTGTAAGAAAGGAACAATATCATATACTTGTAGGAAAACTCATTTACCTCTCCCATACAAGACCTGATATTGCATATGGAGTTAGCCTTGTCAGTCAGTTCATGCATTGCCCTGCGAGCACCATTGGGATGTCGTCTACGAATACTAAGATACTTAAAGTCAACTCACGGCCAAGGCTTGCACTTCACTAAGTCTCGAAAGATCGGTGAAGGTCTATACTGATGCTGACTGGGCTGGTTGCCATATAGACAGAAGATCTACCACAAGCTATTGTTCATATGTATGGGGTAATCTTGTCACTTGGAGAAGCAAGAAACAACCTCGTTTGTCTCCGGAAGCGATGCGAAGGCCGAACTCGGGGCACTTGTTTTGGGCATTTGTGAAGCAACGTGGCCGAAAAGAGTCATTACGACCTTGACAACCTATCATCCTCTCTTTGTGACAATAATTCAAAGCATTATGCATGGCGAGAGGATCCGTTCATCATGATAAGACAAAACATGTGGACATTGACGGACATTTCCTTAAAGAGAAGATTGATGCCCGGATCATTCAACTTCAATATGTTTTCTCGACGGACCGAATCGATATTCTCACCAAGGCCATTCCACCACTTATGTTCGAGAGGCGAGTAGCAAACTTGTTTGTATTGACATATACAACCCGATTTGAGGGGGGTGTGGAATATTATATTATATTGTTGTAACACGTTACTTGTGTAACATGACATATTAATTATTTTGTATAAACAATTAATATGTCATAAAGTAACCTTTATTGTCCTATTATGTAATAGCCGACTCTACAGCAATTAATACTAGCCGACTCTAGCACTTAATACTCTACTCCTAGCAATTATTTGCGATGACGTAGATCAAGTGATAATAAAATACTCGATCACCATAAACCAATAATAGCAAGAGGACTAGGTCCATCGTAGTATAGCTATAGCGAATCAAGGTCGATCCCACAGGGAACCAATTGTAGGTCATTTATATACAAACAATTAATTATTCATGTCAAGGACACAAAGCGGTCTACGACCAACAAGAGACAAGAAAGATAAAGGACTCGACTCGACACGACACAACAAAGACAACGTAAGTAACCTCCCCAATTATTATGTTATCGTTTGGATCTAGAGATTCTATATAATTAAGCTAGACTCGACAACTATTAATCCGATTCGTATTTCTTTTATATTGGCTGCGGGAGTCATTCCCTAAACTAGATCTAGCTCCGGTTAGGCCATCTAGATCACTGTGCTACATTACGTGACTTCGCTTCGTAGGCCTCCATATCATATAATTTGCACGCTTACAATACTAGGGATGCTGATATTAACCGTATTCCTCACCTAGGCAACTTTCATGTGGTTAGGCATACTTCCTAAGTGATCGCATCAGTCTCCGTCCCATTAACACTAACTTTTTAGGTATCATGTTAATCTACGATTTACGTATAACTAGACGAGCTCAATTCCCTAATATAGAACAGATCTAGATCTTGCTGAAAGTCCCGGAAGATCAATTCATGAGCCGACCTAGGAGCCCTATATTGGTATTTTCTAATCATACGCTAATTAAAACAGACGAGCAACGTAGCCGTAGCCATACCTACTAAGATAAGAAATTCTAGGTGGACAATCACACCGTAAAGACGTGGCTAGATTGACGTGGCGAAAACCTAAATCTTAGCGTTTCTACATACGTAATGGATAAAATAGAGATTCATAAAGCAATTATATAGATCTACTAAAAACATGATTGTCGATC
Organism: Gentiana straminea; assembly: GCA_036785695.1. Lineage (NCBI taxonomy): Eukaryota > Viridiplantae > Streptophyta > Magnoliopsida > Gentianales > Gentianaceae > Gentiana > Gentiana straminea. The sequence goes on from JAVUPR010000436.1 coordinate 802,662, forward strand.
ATACCAAAGTCATCTATAGGTCACCGGATAACAGATCTGGGCGTGTGGATCCTTATAGAGAAGGAATCCCCACTGCCTCATATCGTATCCTTAGATCTACATCATCCGGTGAAGAACGAACAACCTCAAACGATAAACAATAATTGGGGGGACTTAATTACAAAGAACAAAGAACAAATAAATACAAGAACTCACATAATTGCTGCTGAACTTGTATTAAAAGCGCTACGAGCGAGAATTTATGTTATGAGTTGTGTTATTCAAGATATAAAGTGATAGAATGAAAGGGAGTTTATATAGGTCGTAAAACCGACTTAGAATAACCGTCGGCCGACCTAATTCGTAAATCCTAAACCCTAACGAGATAGAAAACGCGTACGGAGAAGTAGGGACAATTTAGTCAACTCTCTGGCGCCGGAGCGGGGCTCGGCATTTTGCCCGGCGAGCCCTGTTGATTCGCCACGGGCCTTTTTCTCGCTTCATCCGTCCGTTCCTAGTCCGTTTTGGTGCTTTTATCCACTCCAAAGTCCAGCTAAATTGCTTCCGAATCAAGCCCACTATAAATTAGACATAAAACAAGGCTTGTAATATCAAATAACATAATAAAATGGCTAATTACATAATAACGAGTCGTAACTCGGTTCAGGTGTAATTTATGCATGAGACGACTAATTATTAACCACTTAAAGCCCATTTATGCTAGAATCGGGGGTAATAAATAGATAATTAACGGTGTAAATTGACCATCATCAACTACCCCCCACTTAGCCTTTGATCGTCCCGAGCAAACACAGAAGGCGAAAAAACCACCGAAACATAATTTACTATTTGATAGAACACTCATTCAAAATTCCAAAGTAAATAAAATAGCAAACACGTTTGTCAGTTAGGCATTAACCTCTATTTCATCATTGAATCAACGTGTGTGTGATATAACTGTCATGCAGAGTATTCGAAATAGAGAGATTCGAATTATATTGTCCTCTAGATGCAACTTTCACCACTCAAAACTTTGTGACGCCTCCTTATCATTAACAAATAATACAGGTGTAATACCAGATTCTAGTGAAGCGGGGCGGATTTGGAAACCAAGAAACTTTTCTCAGTTCACGTTTGTTTCTTTGCCAGGGCCGCGTAGATTCTAGGGACAGTAACCTGCAATGGTGGTTGCCTAGCAAGCAACTACCTTCAAATCTCCACGAACTTGCTACCCTACTGCCTTGTTTTACAACCGCGCACCTTGTGCTCCATCGGTTTAGCAGTCTCTAACCTAAATGTTCATAATAATTTTTTTCCGTTTTTTTTTCTCTTTTTTTAATTTTATAAATCAAATCCTGTTTTTTCTTGCCCGGTTTTGCTTCACTATCATTGATATTAGCCTTATCGAAAGTATGACAAGAAGAAGTAATCACAAAGTCAAGTAGTTCCTGTTTCAACCTTCGGAAAAAATAATTTCTTATCTAACCTTTCAGACTTAGCATTTAAGTTATATGTGCTTAAAAAGGCTGACTCAACGACAAAATATATGTTTAATACAAAACTACGCACACAACGTGATATGATATTTACTAAGCAATTTTGAAGTAAGCATGGCAAAAATAAGTTATAACTATGTTAAAGAGCTTCTTTCATCATCTATACATGCTCGGTTTTCACAAAAGATAAATGTGATTCAAGCTTAAAATGTTAAATTTACTTATTTATTGATTATTTGATATACGGAAGCTAAGTGACTCGTACCCCCCACTTAACCGATGCATTGTCCTCAATGTATAAAATAAAATAAAGATAGGAACTTAGCTTCGGTCAAGCGGCCGAAGTGGAACAAGTCGATCAACTTCGGGGCACATAGATAGACCGTGGAACTAACAAGAGATATATCGCCGCAAAACAAATCTTCAACAAAGCTCGTAACTCGTTACAGCGTTAGCCCATAAAAAGTAATAATCAAAAAGGGCAAGTAAAAGGAATAAAATAAACCTCAAAGCGATGTTTAAGCCCTCACTATGTTTATTTTATAGCATTAAAACTACTCGTTTAGACACGATGTACTAAAACGAATAAGATAAAGGATATATGGACTCAAAAAGAAAAATACTAAATAGAAAGAAAAATAAACAAGCAACTAAAGATGGTAGTCTTCATCGATATCCTCCCCTACAAAAATATTCTTGAAACTGGGTGGAGAAGACAAAGATCAAAAAGAATTACCCCATGTGGGAAAACACGAGGTTGACTGGATCAACCATGTATTCAATCCAGTGTAAAAGAGAAACTTGGTAAGGTATAACAGATTGAATGTGACCTATAGGCTAAAGATAAAATCAGATACTTAGCGCAGACGCTTCACGTTTTGATTGGATATCAACAACGTAGGGAGATGTAGCTTCTCCTCGAAATTACTAATTACCCAATTTATCACGTAGAAGGTCTCAACGTCATCAACAAGGTCGGATCGGTGTGATATTTTAGAACAAAGCTCATCATCTATATGTGCCGGAAGGGTTAGAAAAATTGTGAAATTGAAATCTTCCGGTAGAAAGAGAAGTTGTATTTCGATCGAACCAAAAACTTATAAAATCTAGCTAGGTTCAGAGCTACACTTACCCCGGCTAGGATCATGAAAACCAAAATGATAAAAGATAATCATTAAAACTTAGCAATATTACTAATTTCGCAATGAGAATGGTATTTTGTAAACAAAATGGAGGTTGAAAGTATGATGGGTTTAGAAAAAGATATACATAAAGTGTTAGGTGTAGTGACCGAAAGACAATTTGTGTAATTGTTTTTTATATTGGATGACGAAATTTATCTCACCTTAGTTACTTGCTTTGTGCTTGTAAAGTAATACACCTTTTGCAAGCCCTAAGTATATCTATATGTAACCACTTAACTCAGAGTAAGGATTACACGTGAGGATTGAGTTAGTGGAGATATGCTTAAACTGTTAGTCCGTGGTGAACTTAATTAGAGTTTAGGGTCTCTTGATTAAAACACCAATAATGCGCCCAGAGCACCTTAGAGTGTGATAGTCTTATCCGGATTTGTCGGTAGAGGTACCTACGTGGGGCATTTATATATGATGGCATTCATATAGGATTTGGACCGATTTAATCGTATTTCTCGGTATAATTCCGTAATCGAGGAATCTTATTAAATCATTAGATGATCATATATGGATCAACCTTAATCCTGAGGTGATCACAGGGTGCTGCTTGTCCCGGGGTAGTGTTTGATGTGTTAGTTACGGTTCACTTAAATATGTGTTCCAAGCCACTTCTCATTCGCACTATCTCTAGATGAGTGAGTAGTTCTGATTTTCATAGACATGGAATCCATTCCTTCCTGCGGGAAATAGAGAGACAATCCCCTTATTTGTTAGCCCTAAGAAAGGGATCGATCCCGGGAGTTTCGCATTTGACTAATTAGCTACTAGTCAGATATGCATACTAATTGATCATCAGGGGTTAATGGTAAATAAGGATAAGATATTCTGAGTCGGGTTCACGGAGACGTCCCACTCAGAATGGACAGTCTATGGAGGGTTAATCCGTATGTAGTGATTATATCAATGGACGCTTATTCACTCTATGGGTTGAGTATAAGTATACATCTATAATCGGTAGAGTTCGGTTTCGGGTTTATGGTGGCGTAATCCCGTAATTAATAATTAATGTACTTATTCGTTCGATGAATAATTAATTATTGGAGCTACTGGTTATAGGTCCATGGTCCCCGATGTGCCTTCTATAATTCGGAATGATATTCTTGTTATTTGGGTCTCAGTGATAATTAATTGGTGGGCTAATTAATTGATATGCATGGATATTATTTAGTTGGAAATTTAAATAATATAATACACGAAAAAGACATTTTTACGTGGGCACAGTGGGCTTAGTGTGGCGCCAATATGTCTTGGATTTTCCAAGAAATTAGTTTTCTTGGATAATGACATATTGTGTAATTAGTTATTTATTTGTTAAATAATTAATTGGATAAATAAAAGAAAATAATTTATTTATTATTTATCTCTTAACTATAAGGATAATTATATTTTCTTATTATAAGATTATAATTATCTCTTATTTTTATTGGATAATAATAATTAGAATTATCTCTTTTATTTTGTTAAACCGATTGGGTATATGTTTTCTCTCTTGGATTTTGCCTATAAAAAGAAAGTTCTCCCCGAGCCCTAGGTGAAGAGAGGGCCACGAAATTTATAGAGAAAAAAGGCTAAGGAGTTCGATCCTTAGCTCCAACCGGTTGGAGAAAAAATAGGGTTTTTCTCGGTTGCATATCAAGGAGGTTCGTTTATCAAGAAGGGTGTCCACCAACCGCCGTTTGGAGAACACATCGGAAGATCAAGGCTTCTCTTCCCGATATTGGTAACATAATCTTAACCCCCTTGTAGTAGTTTAAGTCCTTTAATTATGTATTGTGATGTATAAGTCATGATCCATCCACTGCGCGTAGATCTAACTCGTTTAGATCTAAGATCCTACATCCTTCATAAAGATGGTAAGAAAAGATAATATAGGGATGGGGCGAGAAATTGTGTTCGGGTGGGTATTGGTGAAGGGATTGGGTTAGGGTGAGAGAGTGAAATAGATGGAAAGAAAGAGAGGGGATGAAAGAATGGTTAGAAATGTGAACTGTTGGGGCGGATTGGTGAGAGGATCGAAAAGTTTGAAGGTGAAAAAGTGTAAAGGAAAGGATAAGGGTAGTTACAGAATGAATTGCACACAACTTTGGATTTTCACTCGGATCGCCATTCTAAAAAGTTTTGGGAGTTGACCAAAAAGCGTTCTTGTTCGCACCAATCATTCTATGTTACATTTGCAATAATTCTCAAGCTCTCTTAATGCTTCCATCTTAAGGTTGATTGCTAAATTACCTTTTCATTAGCAATTTTTCGACTCTCCTATTAAACTCTAATTCACGTGGCCTATATTGAGTAAAAAAGTTTTGCACATCCTTAGCCTAATGGCCATCGGAACACGGCAAAATAAAAAACCTCAACATATGTCACGTTACTCTTATTTGACTCAAAGAAAGGAAAACCTAAAAAGAAATCCTAAGGGTTTTAGAAGTAGTTCTGAGTTTAAAGTCTTCAGCTCGACTTTCCAAAAATTATCCTTATCAATTATCATTCTTGGATCGCCAGATATTGACCCATTGAGCACTATATGAGGTGGGCTCGTTGCATTTGCGGATTAATATCCTTCCCTTGGTTGTGAGACCTAGGAAACGACATCTATCCATACCATTTATACAAAGCTCTTACCTCGACTCTCGTTTTAGGAACTAGTGAATTCTAAGAAGATTTAGTCCTAGGGGCTTATTTTAATAGCATCCTATATAATGCTGCTTCATTATGCTCTCTCAAAACTCAACGTCTTCTTTATATTGAGAATTCTTAAAAACTACACAAATTGTTGCTCCCATGGCCAGTAGAAGCAATCTCATGCATAGGACAATGAGATTTTGATAGAACTACGAGGAACTCTTTATTCACTGCTTCCATTCAATAACTACATGTCTCCCCACACCCTCTAGATGAGACAGATTTGGGGCAGAAACCTTCGGCATTAATAAAATTAATCTTACAAACCAACTCCGGGCTAAGATTCTCATTCAGGTTCATGTAAAGACTAACTTATGTTCAGAAAACCAAAAGATTGTAAAACATAAGTAAAAAAGGTAGTACCGTGCCTTCAACATTGTACCATGAACAATTCGAACCTTTTAATATTTATTTTCTCGGAGCCATCTTGGTGCTTTAAAGGCGTTGCTTCCATTGCTTTTCCCATCGTAGATTCGTAGCTCCACTTGTTCTTTGGGTTATTTTCTCGGCGCCCGTGAAAAAAAAAAGCGACTTGGATTATTGTTTCCCTGGTTTCTACAAACGAGAAGAAAAACAAAAAACAAACGAGACCGTAGGATCGACTTTAACATGGTTTCCCATGCCGCTATCGAACTACGGATTAAACATACGGAGATAAACGGACACGCGAAGTCCCGAGAAAACGAGAACTAGCTCGCTCGGCGCGGCAAGAGACGATCTCGCCGGGAGCGAAACCAAATTGTTCCATTACCCGGAATTTTTTACACACAGCAGACAACCAGAGTGACTCAAAAATGTAAAAACAGACTCTAAAACAGAAAACTTAACATGAATAAAAAAATTATTTATATATAAAATTGACCGTTGGTTCCCCGGCAACGGCGCCAAAAACTTGATGACGTAGATCAAGTGATAATAAAATACTCGATCACCATAAACCAATACTAGAAAGAGGACTAGGTCCATCGTAGTATAGCTATAGCGAATCAAGGTCGATCCCACAGGGAACCAATTGTGGGTCATTTATATACAAACAATTAATTATTCATGTCAAGGACACAAAGTGGTCTACGACCAACAAGAGACAAGAAATATAAAGGACTCAACTCGACATGACACAACAAAGACAACATAATTAACCTCCCCAATTATTATGTTATCGTTTGGATCTAGAGATTCTATATAATTAAGCTAGACTCGACAACTAGTAATCCGATTCGTATTTCTTTTATATTGGCTACGGAGTCATCCCCTAAACTAGATCTAGCTCCGGTTAGGCCATATAGATCACTGTGCTACATTACGTGACTTCGCTTCGTAGGCCTCCATCTCATATAACTTGCACGCTTACAATACTAGGGATGTCGATATTAACCGTATTCCTCACCTAGGCAACATTCTTTTGGTTAGGCGTACTTCCTAAGCGATCGTATCAGTCTCCGTCCCACTAACACTAACTTTTTAGGTATCATGTTAATCTACGATTTACGTATAACTAGATGAGCTCAATTCCCTAATATATAACATATTTAGATCTCACTGAAAGTCCCGGAAGATCAATTCATGAGCCGACCTAGGAGCCCTATATTGGTATTTTCTAATCATATGCTAATTAAAACAGACGAGCAACGTAGCCGTAGCCATACCTACTAAGATAAGAAATTCTAGGTGGACAATCACACCATAAAGACATGGCTAGATTGACGCGGCGAAAACCTAAATCTTAGCGTTTCTACATACGTAACGGATAAAATAGAGATTCATAAAGCAATTATATAGATCTACTAAAAACACGATTGTTGATCATACCAAAGTCATCTATAGGTCACCGGATAACATATCTGGGCGTGTCGATCCTTATAGACAAGGAATCCCCACTGCCTCATATCGTATCCTTAGATCTACATCGTCCGGTGAAGAACGAACAACCTCAAACGATAAACAATAATTGGGGGGACTTAATTACAAAGAACAAAGAACAAATAAATACAAGAACTCACATAATTGCTGCTGAACTTGTATTAAAGCGCTTCCGAGAAGCGAGAATTTGTGTTATGAGTTGTGTTATTCAAGATATAAAGTGATACAATGAAAGGGAGTTTATATAGGCTGTAAAACCAACTTAGAACAGCCGTCAGCCGACCTAATTCGTAAATCCTAAACCCTAACGAGATAGAAAACACGTCTGGAGAAGAATGGACAATTTAGTCAACTCGCTGGCAGCCAGAGCAGGGCTCGCTGCCAGCGAGCCTGTTGATTCGCCTGGGCCTTTTTCTGCTTCTTCTGGTCCGTTCCTGGTCCGTTTTGGTTCTTTTATCCACTCCGAAGTCCAGCTAAATTGCTTCCGATTGAAGCCCACTATAAATAAGACATAAAACAAGGCTTGCAATATCAAATAACATAATAAAATGGCTAATTATAATAACGAGTCGTAACTCGGTTTGGGTGTAATTTATGCATGAGACGACTAATTATTAACCACTTAAAGCCCATTTAAGCTAGAATCAGGGGTAATAAATAGATAATTAACGATGTAATTTGACCATCATTAATTACTCTACTAGGACATTTCTCATTCATGCTTGTATCTATTTATACTCATTCTTTTATCATGAATAAACAAGTTGAGTTTACTCAAGTATTATTGGTTTCTCAAACTCTCTTCACTTACCTTAAAGATGAGTCGGACTACAAACCGAACATCAAATGACTTCCAGATATTATTTGAATCTACAAACAAACAACGATTAACCTTCGAATCTAACATATTATGATCAAATCCAATGACTACTATAAAAATATTGAATCTTACCTTCATAAGATGTATCTACGCCTGAAACTGCTGTTGCAGTCAAAACTGCTTTGAAATCACTGTTCTGACCTGCCAAACAGAACCCATAAAAGCCATTTGAAGCTCTTAGAGACTTAATCTAGGGCGATTTTCCGGGTGAGGGGCCGGAGAAGCGGCTGAGGCTTTTCTAAAAACTGTAAAAACCTGAATTATGTGAAGTCAATGGCTATCTAGAGGACTTTTATTGGATTTCCGAGCCTAGGTCAGTTTTAAGGTGTCCCGTAGGAAAAGAAAATGTTAATCAACCTTAAACTACTAGGAGAATAAAACCTAATTCTAAAAGACAGAAATACCCTTAGTTAAAATTTCGAGGTTTTACATTCTTCCAACCTTAAATGAAATTTCGTCCTTAAAACTGGTAATATGCCCCCTCAACACATCCGCAATGCACTCTGATCAACCAAAGATATCCAAGCCTATATTAACAAATCAACTTTTAAAAGGTATATACTTCAGGGTTAACACCTTACGAATTTCAAATCCAGGATAGCAGTGTTTACGACCAAACTTTCCTGACTTAGGTTCGCCCAAGTTTCCCTAACATAGTCTTTGATACCAACTGTAACGCCCATATCCCAGATACTAAGTATTTATGTAGAAAATGAATGTTTGGCACATGAAATTTACAGTAAACCTTAAATCTCATGTAAGCCTTATGTCATATTAAAGTAATTAACAAACGCATGGAAGAAAATAAACAAACAAAAGACTCGGGAATCTGACACTCGGTGTCTTCAATTAAACTACTCAACTGAACTACAAATGATTTCAAACTAGAATCACAAATAAATGGTAACATACATTACAACTCAACTTCACTAAAAAAGAAATTGCTGAAACACGATAAACTTTAGGACTTCATACCTAAGTTTGCTCTTCAATCTCATATCCAACTCGTCTTCAATGTGTATATCTTTTTATTCCAAATAAAAATGTGAACATTCATGACTGCCAGTAAGGAGAATGAAAATCAAAACGGAGATTCATGTTTGTCCGGTGTCGGGAGACATAACTTGAATCTACTTCTTCCAGTTACGAAAAAGTTGAAAGCTATCACTTGAAACATTAAGAAAACTACTTTTAAAACACAACTTGAAACATAAAGGAAAGCCACTTTAAAACCACGTTGAACAATGCATAGAAAATGTTACCTAATAACTATGTTCAGGTCATCTTACATGTACTTGTCTAGTGTATTTCATACTTAACATGTTCGCGTTCTTCTAATCAAACTTACATAAGCTATTTACCATTATATACTATGCTGGCATGTTCATGTCTTACTTATCATGTTCATGGTACTTAGCATATTCATGTTCTTATCTTGTCTTTCGAATTCATGTTTCGTTACATAGAACTAATTAATCGCTTAACTTGAGGGCATGATTTGACACGGGGAACATGACTAGTCATCCGTCCAACATGGGACTGGGTGCCCCGTTCGGTACATTTTCTTAGAAACGACATAGGGAATACAACTAGTCACACATCCAACATGGGACTTTGAATACCCATGGTACTCCTTCAGTACATCGCAAGGTCACTAACTATGAGCAAGTAGGAGCACATAAAGCACACAAGTTCATGTTAAATTTTGTATCTTACTTACGTGAGCATTCGAAGGCCGTAACAACACCGGACTCTCAACTTGTCTCCACTACTCGTAACCAGAATGCATAAAACAATTTACAGAAGAGTACTAGAAAACCAGACAATACTTTGAATTCAATATTACAATTAACCGGCCAACACATGATCATATTTGTATTCGTGCGGTTTAACAGAAAATAGTATTCAAAATAATGTAATAACATAATCTTTAATCTATTTTTGATAAAAAGAACTCCCTACGTTAAAACCAAGAACTACTAATAAAATATAGATCTTACCTTCATAATATAAATCTAAGCCTGAAACTGCTGCTAGAGTCAAAATTGCTTTGAAATCACTTTTGTGACTTGACACACGAACCTAGAAATGCTAATTTAAGCTCTTAGAGGCTAAGTCTAGGATGATTTCCAGGGTGAAGAACTTGGATAGCGGCTGAGGCTTTTCTGAAAACTTGAAAAACGCAAATTCTGTGAAGTCTATGGCTATCTAGAGGCCTTTTATATTTTCTGAGCCTAGGTCGGTTTTAAGGTGTTTCGGAAGAAAAGAAAATCTTAATTAACCTTACACTAATAGGAGAAGAAAATCTAATTCAAAAAAGACGGAAATAACCTTAGTTACAAGTTCAGGGTTTACATTATCTTTTTCATCAATCATTTTTTAACATTGATATAAGGAAATATAGGAGCACATTTACTAACGTCAATTGGTTTTAGTACAACGGTAAGCGTTTGATCCTGATATGGTATTGGAGCAGGATCCCGAATTCAAGCCCCGCTTACAGGACAATAAAAAAAAAAACCAAGTGTTGTGCTCCACTCTATTCTTATATGCCCACACTTCCCAAAAACAAAAAAGAAAAGCCAAGTCTTGGGTCTCTCTCCCTTCTTATAGACTCACACCTGAATGTCGTGATATAAGAAAAATAATAGCACATTTACTAGCACCATTTGATTTTAATACAACGGTAAGCACTTGATCCTAATAAACATTCATATCTTTTGATTTACATCGCTCAAAATGATAATTCTTTCGTTATTTTTTTCATCCTATTTGTTTTAATACTTCACTTGATAACACGCCGTCGTTACCCATGTGATTCATTGCCAAATTTACTCACTAATTTTATTTTATTTTGAGAAGACACTCACTAATTTTCGACAGTGTATTTCATAAATTATGTAGAAAAATGTGGTTGTCGTGGTGTTAAAATAAAAATCACAAAAACTAAAAAAATGATGAAAGAATTATAAGTGCTTCAAAATAATGGATAATAGTAAAAAAAAATTAAAAACAAAACAACCGCTCAGAAAAGGTAAAACGAAAGAGAAATGTTTGTGGCTCAACAAAATATACACAACAAATATTTAAAAAAAAATTTAAATCATTGATTTTTTGAGACTCATATGAATCAACATGTCCCACATCATAATAAATGAAACACCCCAAAATATAATGTATACAATATTGTTGTCATTTTATTATGATATTATCATTACTCAAAACGAAATTCTGGGTCACTAAAAGTAAACAAAAGAAATAAGTGAGGTTTTTTTTTTTTTTTTTTTATAATAGAAATAAGTGCTTCTAGAAGACAAACAAAGACACACACAACAAAAACAAAAAAAAAAAAAAACAAAAACCAATAGATAAAACAGTCAAAAACTACCGGGTGCCAGATCAGCATGAGACAGAAAACAAATCCCATACCTCTTGCGTGGCGCCGATGGGTTTCAGTTATCGCCCACAAAATTCCGTGAGAAATGTTGGCGCCAATGACCCACTTTGATATAAAAATATGTTTTATATTTATTTAAATATTTCATATATATATTTAGATTAGAGCACTTGCATTAGTGTCTCTGAATAGAGTCTCTACTTTACAGACTCCAACATCATTTACAGAATCTCTACACATAGTCACCCTCGCGTAATCTTTACCGAACTACAATAATAAAGAATCGTAAACCAAAATAATTATGACATATTTACAAAAACAAATACACATATAAATAATTTATTGTCTATTATTATAGTGATAAATATTACCTTGTATGGATATTCAAAATATGTATAGAAGATCTTATTAATGAAATATTTGTAGAAAGCATTTTTTGTGACTCGAAATATATATATATAATGTTAGAAATAGCAAAAACTTGAATCTGTAAAAAAATTCAGATTGCGGTAGATATAGAGTATGATGTCCAATTTTATCCAGGAATCTGTTGAATAGAGATCATGTATACGATTCGATGCAAAGACATTTTAATTGGATCGGAAATTTGTATATACAGATTTACCACTTCTTACAGATTCTAATGCAAGTGCTCTTAGATGAGTTTTATCGACACACCTCAAATTATTATTGACATTTATTTTTTGATTATTTTTTCGGATGAAAAAACGTCAGTTACACTGATGTTTCTTGTTGAACACCGTCACTGACGTTGGTGTTCAACAAGAAACATCAGTGGAAAGTCGTGGACTAACGTTTCTAAGTTTTAACACTTTTTATAAAGGGAACGTCGGTGTCACTGGTGTTTCTTGTTGAACACCAACATCAGTGACACTGGCGTTGGTGTTCAACAAGGAACACCAATCTAACTGACATTCCCTTAATAAAAAATCACCGGGTGTCGAAAGAATTTTTTGTGACGCCGAAAGTAATAGGGTGTCAATAGTAAATTGTGATGTGTCAATAGAATCCATTTATATTTATAAAGAATCATCCGGGAAAAAAACATTATTGAAATCTCAAATGATTGTAACCGTAGACAAGCTGAGTAACTTTTCTCATACAAAAGGAGATGCACTTCACAATTATACCTCAGAATGAACTGAAGCATTTGGATAACCACGCAAAGGGTTAACATCAATAATAAAAGACGGCTTCTATCGACATCATAAGAATACTAACGGTATTATTTAATTTATTATTTTTCATTTACATTACTATACCACATAATCACTCAATGCATAATTTAAAAATAATCATTATAATAATTTTTAAAAACTATACGTTTTAGTCCCTCGTGTTTTATAAAATTAAACTCTTTAGTCCCTCATTTTTTAACTTTTACCCCTTTACTTTTTAAACATCCTTTAACTTCCTCTACATCTTCATTACTTCTCTTTAATTTTCATTTGAAACAAACTTGCGTCTACAACCCTAATTTTCGACGGTGTATTTCATAAATTATTTAGAATTGTGGTTGTCGTGGTGTTAAAATAAAAATCACAAAAACTAAAAAAATGATGAAAGAATTATAATTTCTAAGGTTATTAATTGGGAAATATAAGTGCTTAAAAATAATGGATATTAGTAAAAAAAATTAAAAACAAAACAAGCCCTTAGAAAAGGTAAAACGAAAAAGAAATATTTATGTCACAACAAAATATACCCAATAAATTCTATAAAAAAGTTTTTAAATCACTGATTTTTTGAGACTTATATAAATCAATAGGTCCCACATTATAATCAATAAAACACCCCAAAATATAACGTATACAATATTGTTGTCATTTTATTATGGTATTATCATTACTCAAAACGAAATTCTTGGTCACAAAAAGTAAACAAAAGAAAAAAGTGGGTTTTTTTTTTTTTTGCCAGATCAGCATGAGACAGAAAACAAATCCCATACCTCTTGCGTGGCGCCGAAGGGTTTCAGTTTTCGCCCACAAAATTCCTTGAGAAATGTTGGCGCCAATGAACAATATGTTTTATATTTATTTTAATATTTCATATATTTATAAAGAATCATCCGGGAAAAAAACACAATTGAAATCTCAAATGATTGTAATTGTAGACAAACTGAGTAACTTTTCTCAAACAAAAGGAGATGCATTTCAAACTTATACCTCAGAGTGAACTGAAGCATTTGGAAATAATAAAAGACGGAATCTATCGACACCATAAAAATACTAAAGACATCTTTTAATTTATTATTTTTCATTTACTTTATACACCACATAATCACTCAATGCACAACTTAAAAATAATCTATATAATAACTTTTAAAAACTATACGTTTTAGTCCCTCGTGTTTTATAAATAAACTCTTTAGTCCCTTACTTTTTAACTTCTACCTCTTCATTTTTTAAAAATCCTTTAACTTCCTCTACATCTTCATTACTTCTATTTAATTTTCATTTGAAACAAATTTGTGTCTACAACCCTAAGAAATTTGCCGGAGTTCTCGTCGGAAATTTCGTCGAAAAACCGCAAGTGAAGCTAAGAACAACATCACTTTGATCCAAATCATGAAAGTATCTTGTTTTCTTTGCATTTCGGTTGTAAATTGATAGAAATCGAAGGTGTAAAATCTCACATCGGTAAAGTAAAATCCTGCTCACCCCCATATAAGTGTGAGACATAAAGGTCTTGTCAACTCGAGTTAGCCCTTTTAGACCAAGCGATGACGGCGGTCTAAGCAGTTAACCGGACCATTTATGACTCATTTAACGCTACCAGACCCGGGGTCTGGGTGCGTTACAGAATGATATTCAGAGCCGACTATCATACGGAACTAAGTGCCACACCGTGAGAGACGGTGGGGGTCACCTCTAGAATCCTATGGTAGGGACGAACTAGGAAAAGTCTTCGTCGTCCTGTTGAGGACGCCAATTACTTATGAGGGGGGAGAATGTAAAATCTCATATCGGTAAAGTAAAGTCCTGCTCACCTCATATAAGTGTAAGACATAAATGTCTTGTGGTCTTGGGGCATTACAAAAGGTTTTAATGTGTATTCGTTTTTTTTGTTGAAAACGGGTTGGAATAGGGTTGAAATCGGAGGTTTTTTTGGGTATTTTTCGATAAACCGGCCGTTTTCCGATCGGAGGAATAGAAAGATGGCAGGCCGAACATTATGTTAAAAGCCAATAACATTATGTTTTCCGGACTAATGTTTGGTCTGAATAAAAAGACATTATTATGTATGCTTGAGAAACAATACGTACCACTTTACAGGTCGAAAAATTACGTTTAACACTTCTATTTCAAGTCAGAATATAACCACGGCGCTATGAAAGTTTCAAAAATATATCGGACCATTATAGAGGCCGAACGTGTAATATTTTCCGGACCGCGTTCGGGCCAGAAGAAGCTAAATTATTCTGACCACATTTGGATAGGTATAATCTTATTTCAAATCAGAATGTAACCACAACGCTATCAAAATTTCGGAAACGTATCGGACCATTTTAGAAGCCGAACATGTAATTTTTTCTGACCACGTTCAGGTCAGAATAAACTATATTGTTCTGGCCATATTTGGGTAAGTATAATGTTTCACATTCTAAATGAACTCTGATCAGAATGTAGACACGTAAACAGAAAAAAAAAAATTAAGAGTAAAATTGAAAATTAATTACTGTGTAATAAGACAAATGACAGTATGAAAAAAAAAGCATTTCCAATTTAAAACATAAAATTAAAAAAATTAATTATGTGTTAAAAATTTTGCCGTCTAAAAATACATTTTTTTTGACAAACTTTATGACGGTCCGGAATCAATCATATTTCACTATTTACCAATGACCTTACATGTTTAAAAACATGTTATTAATTTTAAATTTTATGATTGGTCGTAAAAGTGATGACATGATGTGATTGAACTACATAATTAGTATTATTATTTTTATTCTGGCTACAATCAATGATTTGCGTTCGAAGTTTTTTATAATGAATTTATTAAATTTTCGTTTGCCTATATAAATACCTTCCTTCCCTTTCCAATTCACACCATTAATAACTTTCGCCTCTGTTTATCATTTACCCCCTTTCTATATCGTTGAGTGCGCAAATTTTCATTTCTAAGATGATCGGAACCCTATTTCCCCCCACCGCCAGCTGCCACAAGGTGTACCCAAACCGGAAAATATATTTCACCGGAAAATCCTCCTGTAATTCTACGATTTATGCAGCTGCGACTCAGGCAATACCGCCGGTGGTCGAAACCAGCAGGAAAAAAGTTAATCCCTATGAAGTTCTGAAAGTGAAGCGAGAAGCGTCTCAATCGGAGATCAAGAGAGCGTACAGGACGCTAGCAAAGATATATCACCCTGACGTCGCCGCTGCTGCAGCCAAGCATCCGGAGGAGTCTGTCGACGGTCGTGATTTTATTGAGATCCACAACGCTTACGCCACGCTATCGGATCCGTCCGCCAGAGCGATGTACGATTTGACGATGAGCATCGGTAGTCGCCACGAGCAAAGACCGCTTACGAGAGACTATTCTGGTGCCGGAGGGTACCGGAAATGGTCAGGGTATTACTCGACCAGTCGTTGGGAAACGGATCAGTGCTGGTGAAATTGTTAAAGAGTAGGTTTATAGAAGTTAGTAGATCTCTCTCTCCAAATTCTAGGGCCTTGTTTTTTTTCTACCTAGCCGGTAGTTTGATATGCTAATGCACAAAGGCCTGCCATGTATATTTGACCTCTGCTTTTTCTTGGTTCGATCTTGCTTTAATGTTCTTATGGATCTAACTTTGTTAATACTCTAATTTTCTGTTCTCCTCATCTTTAAGGATATGCCTATGTCTGGTTTGAGATTTTACATATCCCTCCGTCACAATTTTGGATCATAATGTATTTTCATGATGATCCAACTCCAGATATTTGGTTTGAGATTTTCCATGTTCCTCCGGTGACGTCCTGTCCCAGATATCGAGTACTTATTCATAAAAAAACGTCCAGTATATGTTAATTTTTAAATTGCTAAAATTAATATATATATAAACATCGTAACAATTAATCACAGTAAAATCGGAATAAATTAAATGTAAAAAATTATTAGGAAAAAAAAAAATCAAACAACCGTTAAAATGTCTCACCAAGTCCTAAAATCCGCGTTTAAAAAGCTAAAACGACAAAACAACGAAATAAATGTTATTCGACTCAGTATATCTCAAACGAAAAAGGAAAAGGTCTATGTCTCAAACTGAATGATTAAAATTGCATAAGATAAATGTCCAATTCATCGTAACTTTAGAGCTCAAGTGTCAACTCTATCAACCCTATCATCATAACCAAAATCATCATTATCCTATCAACCACATTCTCGGGAAAAAAAGAGGGTAAGTACTTTCGTACTTAGTAAAGGGTAGAAGAAACGATAATAATAAGTAGCAGTATAAACATACACATTTTTTATAATCACTACCACATTGGTTACAACAATAGAGCTCGTTCACCTTCTACTAGCTCCGCAGTACATCATCGCACAAGTAAGGTGTGTTATATCAATATCAAAGGACACTACGCATGGTGAGAAACGCACCACAACATGGGCGGCACCACTCATGGGGGCATGGACTCATGATCCATGTGGGAATTACACGTAGTCCCGTAGGAGCGGTAAGGGTCACATGCTTCGATGTCAAAAATGTGCCTCACCACTGATATTGACGTATTTGAAGAAAATCTAGGCCCAAACTCATATAAGAGGAGGGGCCTCATCCCCAAAACCTAGGTTATGAGGTGAAGGAAGTCCATCTTTTAATATGGTGGGTGAAACAATCTAAAGCTCCCAATGTGGGACACTTTAACATGCCCCCTCAAGTGTGGGTCGGGGCACTCTTAAGGCCAACAAAGAGGCCTAACACTTGAACAATGGTGGCTCTGATACCATGAAGAAAATGATCTCAATCACTTTGAAGATGAAAATTGAAGAACAAAGATCTGGAAAACTAGGGTTTTCCTTCAGGGAAACCAGACGAAATAAAACGGGGAAAACTTTATTGATTTTTCTCTCTCTTAGTACATAGATTGTCTACTATCAGCTATTTATATTTTCTACCCCAAAATATAGAAAAATAATAAATAAAATACAGAAAACCAAAATACTCTCAATATACGCAACACCCCTCCTTAAGATGGACTAGGGGAGCTGTAGATGTCCTTCATGTGGAAATGCTGCCGCAACGAGTGAAAGATGGGACCATCCAAAGGTTTCGTAAAGATATCCGCGAGTTGATGCAAAGTAGAAATAGGAATGAGCTTCACAAGGCCATCTTGGATCTTTTCTCGAATAAGATGACAATCGATTTCGATGTGTTTCGTTCTCTTGTGAAAAACTGGATTGTGTGCTAGATGGATGGCACTAATGTTGTCACAATGTAGAGAGATGGGTCTTTGAAAAACAGCCCCGAAATCATTCCCAAGAAAGCACAGCCACTACAACTCACAAACAGCAAGACCCAAAGCCCGGTATTCTGCCTCGGTTGAACTACGGGACACCGTTGTTTGTTTTTTTGACTTCCATGACACTAAGGCATTTCCAATAAACATGCAATATCCGGTAATACTGCGACGAGTATCTCGACAAGCACCCCAATCCGAATCCGCATACCCAGACAAAATAAGGGAGTTGTGTGCCGAATAAAACAAACCTCGCCCAGATGCTGATTTAATATACCGAAGGACCTGCTGAGCAGCATGGAAATGGTGAACCGTAGGGGAATCCAAAAACTGGCTCAGTTGTTGGGTGGCATAGGAAATGTCAGGGCGTGTGATTGTGAGATAGAGAAGCTTCCCTACTAGGCTGCGGTAAACCGTGTTGTCAGTCAATAATTCTGAATCACCATGGTGTTACGACTCCTTTGAATTCATGGGTGTGAATGCAGCTTTGCAGTCTAGCATGTCAAAGGTATCCAATAGATTGAGGGCGTATTTGCGTTGTGAAATCATTATATCTGAACCAGACCTGGATATTTCCAATCCAAGAAAAAACTTCAAAGTCCCTAAATCCTTGATCTTGAACAACTTATGTAGATGATCCTTGATTTCAGTGATAAGGGGATGTGGTTGCTTGCTAAGATGATGTCATCGACGTAAGCCAAAGCAATGAGAAATTTATCCCCCACTCGTTTAATAAACATGATGTAGTCATGTTTAGATTGTTCATAGCCTAAATCCAGAAGAGCCATGGTTAGCTTATGGTTCCATTGACGACTAGCCTGTTTTAATCCGTAAAGTGATTTCCTTAATCGACACACTTGATTAGGACAATCAGCTGTGAAACCAGGGGGCAAACGCACATACACCTCTTCGTCGAGGTCCCCGTGTAGAAAGTCGTTGTTTACGTATAATTGGTGTAGCAACCACCCTTTTGCTGCTGCCAAGGCAAGTAAGCTGCGAATGGTTGTGACCTTTGCTACGGGGGAGAAGGTCTCCTCATAGTCTATTCCAGCTGTTTGGGTGTACCCTTTTGCGACGAGACGTGCCTTATATCGTTCTAGTGACCCATCAAACTTATATTTCACCTTATAAACCCATTTACACCCAATGGGTCGTTTCCCTTTTGGCAAGTCTGCAATTTCCCATGTTTTGTGGATTCTAGGGCGTCAATCTCTTGTTTCATAGCTGCTTGCCATTCAGGACTGGTAACAACCTGATTATATGTTTGTGGTTCACAGATTTTATCAAGAGCAGTGACATAAGAAGCATGTGAGGCAGAAAGTTGTTCACAACTCATGACAAATTCTAATGTGTGGGGTGAGACACGTTTCTGAGTGTGTGTGCACAAATGTAATCTTGCAAATAAGTGGGAACTTTGTGAGTTCTAATGGGCCGTTGAGCTGGATGAGGAGGAGATGTGTGTGGATCCCCAGACTGTTGTGGAGAGGTGTGCACATCCGGAGATGGTGACTGATGTGCATCATGAATAGCATCAAGTTCCTCAATATCATCATAGTGATCTATATCATCATAGTGATCTAAATTTTGAAGAAAACATGGCATGGACAATGTGTCTAAGTGATCTGGTGAGACTTGACCGGTTTGAGTATTCAAGGGGAAGACCAACTCATGAAAAACGACATCTTATGAAATGAAAATTTCTCTTGTCACTAAATCCAGCAGGACTTAGCCCTTTGATGTTTCTGACATGCCTAAATGTATGCAGGTACGGGCTCTTGTGTCAAATTTATGCCTATCCCTTGTCAGTGATGCTGCAAATACCAAACAACCTAAGACTTTCAGATGCTTCAGGTCAGGTGGCTGATTGTACAACAGATTGTAAGGTGTAGTATCATCTAAAACAAGTGTGGGTGTGATGTTGATCAATCTGACTACATGTTGTACATAGTGCCCCCAATAAAGGATAGGAAGATTATCTTGGAATAGGA
Source organism: Gentiana straminea (assembly GCA_036785695.1). NCBI lineage: Eukaryota > Viridiplantae > Streptophyta > Magnoliopsida > Gentianales > Gentianaceae > Gentiana > Gentiana straminea. The sequence continues at coordinate 822,604 of JAVUPR010000436.1, forward strand.
GGGACCTAGCCACATTAAGACTGTGCTGGTGTTTTCTCTCCACCACCCCATTTTGCTGTGGAGTAGAAACACAGCTCTCTTGATGAATTATCCCTTTCTCAATATAAAACTCTTCCCATCTGAATTCAGCCCCATTGTCTGTCCTCAAAACCTTTATTATTTTACCAAATTGTGTTAAAACATAAGCATAGAAACTATGGATTAAAGATCTAACCTCAGCTTTAGACTTAAGTAAAAATACTCAGGGTATATGACAGACCTAAACCTAACCTTGGAAACGGCGCCAGAAAGCTGACGGACATTACCTAGGCTATACAGATCCTAACCGGCAGTGTACCGGGTCAAATTGTAGTGCTAGTCTGGTGAGTCAGGTCGTATTCCTCAGGGAAAACATGGTAATTCTTTTAAGTGGGGTTAAACACCAAGAAACTATTATTAACTCGATCTAAGTCGCAGTTTTTACTTTTCCTCGGGTTAGATAGTTAGATTAGTTAGATGTTAGTAAAACAGTAAAAAAAATTAAATAATATATATAGATATTTTTGAGATCTAGCCAAGAATACGTTACTGAATTACGATCTCTTTTTAGTAGAAATAAATGAGACAGATCTTCCTTTATTCAAGGTGTAAATTATATATGAATCGGTGTACTCCTAAGCTAGACAACTCCTCCTCACACGAGCGTATGAAATTGTCATATGTCAAATGTCATCGGTCCAAGGTCCACAACCGCCCCATGCTAATCTTAGTTAGTCCGAACAGTACCGAGTACAAATCTACCCCGGATAAAAGAGGTTATTCCGTTCGTCGGACGGCCGATGTTATTCAAGAGGCTCCGGTTGTCGGGCGGATCGATTTAACACAAACGGTGTAGTTTCAATTAAACTGTGATTTTAACATTATTAAGATCTCGAGTACAAATTTCAATAAGATTCATCTTTCCAGGACAAATCTGCCCCCGGGTAGGAAATAGGATTCCGTTGTCACGTTTTCACTCGGCCAATTTTACCCTCCGGTTTTTCTATTTTTTATCTCATATCCTAACTTCTCTGGTCAGTTCATCGTCAGGTTATATGTTGCGATTCATCTTGATTAATTACGTCAATCCGAATATATTATCAATACGTTGCAAAATAGAAAAATATTCATTATAATTAGTTTTAATCATGATTACCAGAGTCGATCATTCATTTTACCAAAAGATTAACTAATTCAGATTCATATCTTGGCTAGATATTACTACTACTAATATATATATATGTATATAAATAGATAGAAATAATAAACATAATAACATTAGAAAATTACCGATTACAACTGCTGAATTGGAGCCTAATCCTCGTGAAAGTAACAACGGCTTCCGAGACAACAATCCTCGATAATAAATCCAAGCATTACAACGATACTACTCTATTTATTTATACACATATGCATATATATATACATACATCGACATATATATATATATATATGGGCCCAAAATGAAAACAAGAAAAAGAGAAGAAAGGAGATGGAAGAAGAGGGGAAATGGAAGAAATGGGAGGAGGTGGAGAAGAGAGATCTTGGCCAAGAGTGGCCAAGATGGGGCAAGGATTTTTATGGATATGGGGAGGTATTTATAGGGGGAGTTGAGGAGTTTGTTGTGAGGGAGGTGATATTTGAGGGAGATATTATCTCCATTTAGCATGTGGGATAATCTTGGAGAATATTTGCCATCATGTGGAGGAGGTGAGTCATGTAGTAGCATGTGAAGTTTGTTACAAGAAATCATTACATGCCACATGCAAGTAACATGCAAGGAACATGCAAGGAACCTCCCTAAAATCTCCCGGTTCGTCCCGAAGTTCCAGCTGTTCGGTATAAAAATCATAACTTGAGTTGTAGACCTCCGATTGACATGATTGAAAATGCGTTGGAAATATCATTTTAGTATCTACAACTTTGATCAAGAACTCTTCCCCAGAAAACGCCTCTAAGTTGGGTCAAATTTCCATCGAGAACTGGTTACGGTAGAAGCACGTAGAACAATTTGATCCGTTTTGAACTTGTAAGCTTGTGGCATCTTCTTCTATCCCTCAAAATACCTCTTTTAGACTCAAAACATGTCGTTACGTGGAATCTTGGTCAATGAATAATCCCGCAATGAACCACCAAAATACCAAACGTAAATCCGACACGACACACCGGTTACTAAACCGGTACAAAACTTATAAAAACTTATAAAAATACGATAATTTATATAATAACTACTACTTATACATTTGAATAAAACTTAGTAATTTTGACTTGATTTGATACAATAATGCTCAAAATGGTATCAATATTGGGGTAAAATGTCGTAATAATGATCATAAATTTATCTCTCATCACAACCCCCTACTTAGCTTTTGGTCGTCCTCGAGCAAAACAAGCGATAAAACAAAATGAATGAGAGATAAATTCATGAAGATAGAAGATATAAGGGACAACTAGATAATACAACCATTAGAATTACAACCAGGCGTTAACCTCAATATAAATGTATAACAGAGTGTGTGTGTGACAAGCCTTTTCAATTTCCACTATCCTCTCTTGAATAAATCAAGCAAAACACACAAATATCCATTCGAATGTACCCCTAATGACTTTCCTAGGTATAAGCAGAAACAGTTCCACACAAAGTTCTTCCGAGTACTTATTAGGATAATCCCTAAAGCATATCATTCAGTTTATACTGGGGATAGTCAGAAGATAGCTAAGTTTTCAACCACGCTTAAAATAAAAATAAAAAAAATTTCTTTTGATGAACTTAATTTCACATGTGTAGCATATGCCTTCATTCCCAGCAATAGGACGTTTCGTGATAACACCCTAGCTGGACTACTATCATCAGGTAGTCGGGAGCTTTTAAACCTCATAGTGACATAGGACGTTTCGTGATAACGCCCTACTGCACTCAAATCATTGGTAGCTACAACCAACATATAGATAGTTCATCTTAATTTGGTATTCTTCTTTAACTTATATCCTTCCTATCACATTCAAACCTTCAGATATTCACAGTACACATTCAAAAGTTAGGTACTAAGTTACTGCAATTATCTATAGAATAACCACTAGGATACTGAATGGATACAGTTTAAAATTTTCGTTTCAATATCAAAGGCTTACGTGAAGGAATTCATGTTACACAAATATATTTGGAATTACAATGCACTTACGGTTCACATTGGTTATACACATCCAAATTGATCATTATATCTTCAAATCCATGAAATATATACCTTATACAATTTATTTTAATCAACTAAATAATGCTCGAAAAAAATCGAAAACTAAGGGATTTATTGATACAAAATAAACATTAATTCCATTGCTAGACCAACGACTCCACTCCCCACTTACGAACTTACATTGTCCTCAATGTAAAGTGAGTGTAAATAAGTTGTTGGGAAAGCAATGGTGCACTAAAACAAGTCAAAACAAATACTGGGATGATAAAATGGGTGGGTGGGTGGGTCAAAGTTATGACCTCCTTAATTCCATAGTATTTGAACTAATACATGTCACACGTTATTTGAAATTTAAAACAGACTAGATCATGAAATGTAACGTATGGCAAAGTATTAACTCTGAGTCTTTTATACCCAGATCCTCAAGGGTTATTTCAAATCGTTCGAACAACCTAAGTCCAAGAAATGACGCATTTGAATTTTTCTCTTTTTTCTCCATCGGGATTTTCGGATAACCACCTAATCATTCCCTTTTTTAATGACATTCAAACATTCATCCTAAGAATTGGTGAAACAAAATGAAAATCAATCCGAAGTATTAGCAAAGTATCATCCAAAGTATGAGTAATTATTATATTTAACATTTTTACGGGCTGCCTCCCGGTAGCGCTTTTGGTTAACGTCGTTTGCTCGACCAAAATGATAAGGATTATCTAATATAATATACTAAACAAAACGGGATACTTCTAACAATTACTCACAAAAGCACGTAACAATTAAGCACATAATCCACTAAAAATAAATGCTTAAGGAGTAAAAAGGAAGGATAGTACCCGTCATTGACTACATTTATAGTCTATAGCCGGACTTTACCGTGCTTCGTTTTTAAGGCACCGGTGGTGGGTCATCCTCACGCACCGCATCCTTCTTCAATACCGGTTTCCAACAGAGGTTAGACAATTCCCACCAATCCAAACGATTCTTGACCTTTTCCTTTGATTTTCGAGCCTTCGGTTTGTGAGCTTTTACATTATTTCGAAGTCATCTTCTTCAATTACTCGCGTGTTAGTACAATCCACAAGCAAAAAAAACACAAAGTGTACACACAAGAACAAGATTCTAGTGTAATGCATGGATATTTCAATGAATTGTAAGTGTTGAAGACAACGCTCTCATGATTAACTCCCAAACTTCTCCCTTACTAAAATCGTCAAGAAAACATACATACTTTTTATCCAACTTCATCTTTGTAATAGGGATAGAATGTATACCTTCCTTACCCTTGTCATTAGATGAATATGGTAAAGCTTCCTTGAATGACCGTGTTTCATCATTCTCGTACCTTTTTCTTCAAAATATGCATTGGATATGGTGTTGCCTTATCTCGGTTGAACCGAGATGAATTTGGGTTGAAATTTGGATAAGGTTCGGTTTGAATTGGCCCTTTCAAACTTGGTTCCTTTTTAACTCGCTCATTGAACAAGGTCCTACCCATTCTTGGATTTTTCAATATTTTAGGAACCTTGACCCATTCCTCATCCTTACTCTCAGCGGCCATTTTCTTATTTCGATTTGAAGATGATCCTTGGTCAGGATTTCCCTGACTAGTATGACCTCGTTTTCTTTCTACTCTTAACTGTCTTTCGTAAGTGTTTATGTCAGGCTTATAAGGAGTGAGTGGTGCCTTACCACTTCTGGTCATCAACTATCTAAAATAGAAAATGCTCATTACGATTATTCTTATTCCGATTCTGATTATTTCTATTATTCTGATTCTGGTTATTAGGTTGAGGTAAATTCTGATTAAGGTTTTGGCCATGCTCTTGAGCATGAGCAATCCCTTGTTCAGGTGTTTCACCAACGGTTTCGGCCATTTTCGTAACTAGATTTGACAATTCTTGTGGAATAGAAATATCGAATAGAAAACAATACGAAATCGATAAAAAAAACCACTTTTTTTTTTCTCTCGGTAATTACCGAATCCACTCGGTATTTACCGAGTGTATTTTTTTTTTTTTTTAATTTAATTTTTTAAATTGGTATCTTACCAATAGGTAGGTACCAACAAAAATAAACGAACTGCGTTTACTTTCTACTATCGAAAATAGAAAATAACTCGAAATTGGTAGAAGAAGAAAATTGGTAACGAAAAGAAGGTAGATACCAACGGAAAACAAAAAAAAAAGAAATGTGATAAGAAGAGTGTTGACTTATCCTCGAGAATTTTGAGCTAATACAAGTAGTAACCCTAGACACAAAGAAGAAATTAGCGACGTTTTCCCCGGCAACGGATTATCAAGGATATTTCCCCGGCAACGGCGCCAAAATACTGACAGACCTAAACCTAACCTTGGAAACGGCGCCAGAAAGCTGACGGACATTACCTAGGCTATACAGATCCTAACCGGCAGTGTACCGGGTCAAATTGTAGTGCTAGTCTGGTGAGTCGTCGTATTCCTCAGGGAAAACATGGTAATTCTTTTAAGTGGGGTTAAACACCAAGAAGCTATTATTAACTCGATCTAAGTCGCAGTTTTTACTTTTCCTCGGGTTAGATAGTTAGATTAGTTAGATGTTAGTAAAACAGTAAAAAAAATTAAATAATATATATAGATATTTTTGAGATCTAGCCAAGAATACGTTACTGAATTACGATCTCTTTTTAGTAAAAATAAATGAGACAGATCTTCCTTTATTCAAGGTGTAAATTATATATGAATCGGTGTACTCCTAAGCTAGACAACTCCTCCTCACACGAGCGTATGAAATTGTCATATGTCAAATGTCATCGTCCAAGGTCCACAACCGCCCCATGCTAATCTTAGTTAGTCCGAACAGTACCGAGTACAAATCTACCCCGGATAAAAGAGGTTATTCCGTTCGTCGACGGCCGATGTTATTCAAGAGGCTCCGGTTGTCGGGCGGATCGATTTAACACAAACGGTGTAGTTTCAATTAAACTGGTGATTTTAACATTATTAAGATCTCGAGTACAAATTTCAATAAGATTCATCTTTCCAGGACAAATCTGCCCCCGGGTAGGAAATAGGATTCCGTTGTCACGTTTTCACTCGGCCAATTTTACCCTCCGGTTTTTCTATTTTTTATCTCATATCCTAACTTCTCTGGTCAGTTCATCGTCAGGTTATATGTTGCGATTCATCTTGATTAATTACGTCAATCCGAATATATTATCAATACGTTGCAAAATAGAAAAATATTCATTATAATTAGTTTTAATCATGATTACCAGAGTCGATCATTCATTTTACCAAAAGATTAACTAATTCGATTCATATCTTGGCTAGATATTACTACTACTAATATATATATGTATATAAATAGATAGAAATAATAAACATAATAACATTAGAAAATTACCGATTACAACTGCTGAATTGGAGCCTAATCCTCGTGAAAGTAACAACGGCTTCCGAGACAACAATCCTCGATAATAAATCCAAGCATTACAACGATACTACTCTATTTATTTATACACATATGCATATATATATATACATACATCGACATATATATATATATATATATATATGGGCCCAAAATGAAAACAAGAAAAAGAGAAGAAAGGAGATGGAAGAAGAGGGGAAATGGAAGAAATGGGAGGAGGTGGAGAAGAGAGATCTTGGCCAAGAGTGGCCAAGATGGGGCAAGGATTTTTTATGGATATGGGGAGGTATTTATAGGGGGAGTTGAGGAGTTTGTTGTGAGGGAGGTGATATTTGAGGGAGATATTATCTCCATTTAGCATGTGGGATAATCTTGGAGAATATTTGCCATCATGTGGAGGAGGTGAGTCATGTAGTAGCATGTGAAGTTTGTTACAAGAAATCATTACATGCCACATGCAAGTAACATGCAAGGAACATGCAAGGAACCTCCCTAAAATCTCCCGGTTCGTCCCGAAGTTCCAGCTGTTCGGTATAAAAATCATAACTTGAGTTGTAGACCTCCGATTGACGTGATTGAAAATGCGTTGGAAAGATCATTTTAGTATCTACAACTTTCATCAAGAACTCTTCCCCAGAAAACGCCTCTAAGTTGGGTCAAATTTCCATCGAGAACTGGTTACGGTAGAAGCACGTAGAACAATTTGATCCGTTTTGAACTTGTAAGCTTGTGGCATCTTCTTCTATCCCTCAAAATACCTCTTTTAGACTCAAAACATGTCGTTACGTGGAATCTTGGTCAATGAATAATCCCGCAATGAACCACCAAAATACCAAACGTAAATCCGACACGACACACCGGTTACTAAACCGGTACAAAACTTATAAAAACTTATAAAAATACGATAATTTATATAATAACTACTACTTATACATTTGAATAAAACTTAGTAATTTTGACTTGATTTGATACAATAATGCTCAAAATGGTATCAATATTGGGGTAAAATGTCGTAATAATGATCATAAATTTATCTCTCATCAGTATACCGGCTAAAATCATCTACAACTGTCATGAAGTAATGATGGCCATGCACTGTTGATTGTCTATATGGCCCCCATAAGTCCATATGCACTAAATCAAAAACTGACTCAACAGTACTTACACTTAAAGGAAAAGACAACCTCTTCATCCTAGCATGAGGACAAATGTATCAAATACTATCAGCAGCAGGTATCACTACTTCATCATTCTTCTGCTTTAGGACATCTATCCTTTGTTGAGACATGTACCCCAGCCTTAGATGCCATAGCAGGTCTTTATTTGGAGCTACCTTGAAAACACTTCTTGCACTATTGCAGAATCTCTCAGCTGCATTGTTTGCTGCTTTATTCTTTACTTCAGTCTGCAGTATGTAAAGCCCTCCTTCTTTCTTAGCTATACCAATCTTCTGCCCAGTTCTCTTGTCCTATACAGAACACATACCATCCACAAACAAAACACTTAGTTGTTTATCCACAGTCAATTTGGTCAGTGAAATCAAGTTGCACTTGAAAGTAGGTATGCATATCCAGAACCAAACTATAATGTATTCTCACTGTGCCTATGTGTGACACACTAACTGTTGCACCATTTGGCAAACTTACTGTGATCCCTTCCACTGTACTGACTTGTTCAAATGTGTCAATAGAACTAGCAACATGATCAGTTGCCCCCGAATCTATAATCCAAGAATTCATACATTTACCTTGCACTTCCTTATCAGTCTGCCTGAAGTTGGCTGTCATGATGCTAGCCTGATTCACCAATGGTTCTTTTCTGGTTTGTCATCAAAATCCATTTGATCCAAGAATTGGACAATTTTTGAAGTTGCTGTGCACTCAACCCCATTCCCTTCTCTGAGGATTTGCTGTACTCAAAACCTTGAGATCCTTCATCTCCTCTAACATCATCATACCTCTCAGCAAGATTGACCTTCCTCTTTGGTTTCCATCCCGGCGGATATCCATTCTTCCTGTAACAATCCTCCACTGTGTGTCCATTGAAGCCACAATAGCTACACTGAATCTTCCTATAGGTTCCTCCTCTCTGACTTCCTTCCCATCTAGCCTGATTCTTGTCACCATTGAACTCAGTCCCCATTCTATTAGCAAAGATACTTGCCTGTGTGTTCTGTGGGTGAGTAACAGCATACTCCAGTTGCCTTTCATACTGAATACTCATTGCAAAGGCCTCACTAATGTCAGGAAGAGGTTTCATTAGCAGAATTTGTGACCTCACTGGAGCTAAAGCCTCACTCAGGCCTTTTGTAAATCTTATGACGTATTCCGACTCCAGATATTTAACAAAAGTAGGAATCACATTGCAAGTACATTTTACAAAGCACATGTACGGCTAGAATAGGTTTTAGGATCATAATTTCGTCCTAAACAAGTCTTTAGAGCAGCAAAATACTCAGTAATTGTTTGATTACCTTGTGTTATCTGGTTTATCTCCTCTAATAAATCAGATAGACGGAAAGCATCCATGTTCGTGTACCTACGAGGAAGATCGTCCCAAATCTCCTTCGCACTATTCATCCAGGTGATGCTCCTCTGTATAGCCGGTGAAACTGACTTCGTTATCCACGCCATAACTGTGGTGTCACATTGATCCCAACGATTCATCATTCTCTCATCATCGACATGCTTCGGAATTGCTCCATTCACAAAACCTAGTTTGTTCTTCATCACTAGTGCCATCCGCATCGATCTACTCCAGGAATGGAAATTTCTCCCAATCAATGGCGGATCAACCAAAGCGAGGTTAGGATTCTCGTTTGGGTGGATGTAATAAGGACTTGACGCCTCAATTTCTATTGCAGCTCGAACTTGTCTCCCATTTGCCATTTTTAGATCTGAATCGTAACAGCAAAATTCTACAAAAAAAAGCTGAAAACGAAGGACAATAGGATCTTCTAAAACCGCTCTCTTAATATGGTAGATATAAGATGAGGGGCCTCATCCCCAAAACCTAGGTTATGAGGTGAGGGAAGTCCATCTCTTAATATGATGGGTGAAACAATCTAAAGCTCCCAATGTGGGAAACTTTAACATTATTAGCTTTTAGACAACCACATATGTATTTACGAGTTAAGTTCTAACCATCTGATTCATTCACATAAAAAGGCTTCTTAAAGACTTCTAGTCCTAGACATTCTATTTACATTACCTAGCACATTGTAAAAGGATCAATGACTACTAAGTTGATGTCCCACAAGGCCTAAACAACGCCTTCCGGTGCGCCTACCTTTTTCCCGCAGAGAGTCTCAGTTGTGGTGCTGAGCCAATATTACCAGAAGTCGATGTTAGACATTGTCAATTAACATTTAATGCCCTCAAAGGCATGCACAACATTCAAAAGCGAACGTACAAGCAAAATCAACAAAATAAGGGGAACATGGTATTTTGGCGCCCGTCAAACACCATCATACCTTTTATGACATTCATTTATTCAAAGAGCTTACATCTTATAACATCATAGCTATAAGATACTACTTTTCCGGTTAGGGTATAACCATTTTTTAATAAGATACTACTTTGTATCAATTTCAGATATATAGTTACTACCTTTTACATATTTTTTTCCTAATCAGCCCAACCTCTATAATAGTAATGATAACGAAATAACAATAAAATAACATAAAACATATACCGGATGAATAGAATCACATCCTGAATTGCTAAGGGTGCTGCCGACGTAATTTACAGAAGAGTATCTAGAAAATAATTTTTATTTTTTTATTATTTTTTTTTTTGAGGGTTTAAAGCGAAACTTTTATTAGCCGCGATCTGCGGAACTAGCAAGAATTACATGAGGAGGGAGAAGAACCCCATTCTACACTGTCTATAAGGCGAAGACTCTCTCTAACTAGAAGATTGACATGAATGTTTCTTTGTCTTTTGATAAAAGAGAAAGAAAATGTAACAAAACAAGATACTTAAATACTTAAATAATAACAACATTTTTTTTTTTTACCTTCCTCGTACTAATTCATAGTACTACTTGACCCAAGTACTATTCAACATACAATGAAATATGATAATGTCGTTTCAACCAAAAGCTAAACTGTTTGCTTTGGCCGGCCGAACCCTTTCATTCGTTTCCTTCTTCTTTTTCGGCAACATAAAATAAAAAGTATAACAATAAACCCCAACAATAGTTATCGTAAACCCGGTTGCCTACCTATCTTTTATATTTAATCGTGTCGGAATACGACACATATAAAAAAATCAAAACGAACATAGTATTTATTGTTTTTTTTATAGTTTTTTTTATTATAGGTTTTTATAGTATTTTATAGTTTTTTTAGTTGGTTTTAAATATAAGTTGATTAAAAATGTTGTTTTATTAAATATTACGTGAGAGATATTGTGTTATTCTTCTTATATGTAAATTATGTTATTTTTTCAACGCTTGTACCGGTAATTCGGTTGCCTACTTATCTTTTATATGTAATAATGTCGGAGGATTAACACATATAAAAAAATCAAAACGAACGTAGTTCTTATAGTTTTTTTTAGTCTTTTATAGTTTTTTTATAGGTTTTTATAGTATTTTATAGTTTCTCATATTTTTTTAGTCGGTTTTAAGTATAAGTTGATTAAAAATTTCGTTTTATTAAATATAACGTGAGATATATTGCGTTATTTTTCTTATATCTAAATTATGTTATTTTTTCAATGCTTGTACCGGTAATTCGTTTGCCTACGTATCTTTTATATATAATCGTGTCGGAGGCACGACACATATAAAAAAATCAAAGCGAACGTAGTTCTTATAGTTTTTTTATAGTCTTTTATAGTTTTTTTTTATAGGTTTTTATAGTCTTTTATAGTTTCTCATATTTTTTTAGTCGGTTTTAAGTATAAGTTGATTAAAAATGTTGTTTTATTAGTTGTAAATTTGTGTATAAAATGGAATTTTTTTACACTTGTAAAAACATTAGTTGAATAAAATACAAACCAAATTTACTTATAACTTAAACCGTATTGAAGTAACGATTAAATCTGAACAACTTTAAAAATCGGTATCGTAAAGTAAATTTGATTGTTGTTTTTAACAACTAAACAAACTTGATAATCAAATAAATGAGTAGAAGATGTAAACTTTTTTTTTGAGGGAAGAAGATGTAAGAATTGAGAGGAGAGTGGAGTAAGAAATTGGAAATGGAATATGATAGTATTTATAGGATTTTTTTGAAGTGTTTGGAAAAAAAAAGCCGTTTGTAATTGTAGCCGTTGGGGACGGTTCAATCGCCGGTTAGGGTTCCGGCCGGGCCGGTTGAACCGCCGGTTCCGGTTACCAAAAATCCCTAACCGTCCAACCGGCGGTTACACAAACCGCCGGTTCCGGTTTCATTTGGCCACCACTAGCAATAGTAAATAAAAATAATAAAATAACACCTAACTAAATACGATTGAGCACCCAAAATTCGTTTAAGAACACTCCATTACCTTTTAGCAATTTGAAAGCGAAACCAAAAACAAAAGCTTGATTCTTTCGATTCCACCACTCCTACGACCAACCTACGATAATTAAACGACAAGCTACGGTTAGCCAATCCTCTAATTCACCAAAATCTCAGATTTTCTCAAGTACGAACGAATCTTATAATTAGGGCTATGAAGGAAAACTTACCGAAAAAAGAACGCCTAGTATCGAAACGACCGCCTCCTCGCGGTGATCAATTTCTTCTAATATGGTCTGTACCGAAAATCATCCGTTAAACCCCGAATTTAAAAAACAGCGTTCGACCTTTTTTTAACCGCCGGCCTCTCTCTCAGCATTCAGAAAATTTCAACGTGATGAGATATGAGTAATTTTAGGTAATAATACCCCCTTTTATACCCATTAATTAAAATCCCTTAATTAAAATTTAATTATTTTCTTTAATTAATTCATTTAGGTCTAATATAAAATAGGGAAAAAAAAAATAAATTTTCCTTTTACAATTATACCTTTTTTGAATTTTCGGGATATTACATCTATCACAATTTTGGATCATTATGTCTTCAACAATTTTGGATCATTATGTATTTTCATGATGATCCAACTCAAGAAATTTAGTTGTGTGAATGGTACGAGCAGTGGGCAATGATAACACAATCCGTAATGACTTAGGACCTATTACCTCCATTTCAAAATATAAGTCATTATGCATTTTTTGTTTTGTCTCACGATATAAGTTATTCTACATTAACAATGCAATATTTATTACTCTTTTTTCAATCTTAACCCTAATTTATTATCAATCCAATCATTTTTCATTTTTCATTCATTAACAACTATAGAATTAATGATAGCCAAGGTTCATTTTAGACATTAACCATCAAATTTATAACATTCAACCCATTTCTTAATCTGTGTGAAAACACCTAGGATGACTTATATTTTATAACATATGTAGTATTATGTATGATGTTATTAAAAAAATAAAATAAATGTTTGAGTCATTGTGAAACATTAGTTGTGGTTTGGGGTGTACACGGATATGGATGATCTGAAAACCGAACCAAATTGTAGTAATTCGGTTCGGTTCGGTTAATTCGGTTCGCATTTTGAAGAAACCGAAAATTTCGGGTCGGTTAGTGATATAAATTAACTGTAACCGAACCGAAAACAGAACCGAATAAAAAACCAAACCGAACCATTATCCGTACCAACACAACCAAATTGTTTTAGTTACATTGTAACCGAACAGAAAATTATTAACCGTATCTTTTTAAATTTATTATTATACATTTTTTTTACGAATTTTATCTATTATACATACATATTCTATAAATATTGCAAGTACGAATGACACATTTTCCCAAAAAAAATCTTAATCAGTATAGTTGTATTACGGATTAATCTTTGATGTTTGGTCGTCCAACTCGTTTGTCGACACTGTGTGTCATGTCTTCTTCTTAATTACCTCTCCCCCCTTCTTCCCTTCGAAATTATTGTTCTCGCCCTTCTTCTCCTGCTCTCTCTTTATTTCACTCCCCCTCAATTCTTGTCCCCCCAACTTTTCTTCTTGTTCCTCTCCTGTGTGCTTCCGTCTCCAACAGCTGCTGGGATTCCGAAACGACGACATTATGCCGAAATCCGACCCCATTTGTTTCCCAGTACAGACCAGCAATGAGAATTTTTTTCCAGAAACACATCCAGCCTAGCATTCAAAGAGTAGATCTTAGATTCCATAAAGCGCTTTCTATTATTTCAGCAATGATATACAATGGATGACCTGCAATGAGTATTAATGTACAACTCACTGGCTATGATGCACCGACACTCCAATCCGGTCGCCGTGCGCCGTGTCCGACACAAGACACGACACGACACACTCCGACACGCTCCGACACCGTGTCCGACACGTGTCGGATGATTAAATTAATATTATTTAAATTTTAAATATCCGACACGCTTCCGACACACTGTCGACACGCTTCCGACACACTGTCGACACTCCCCGACATGGCACCGACACACCCCGACACTCCTGAACCCATTTTTTTAATTTTATTTTCTTTATTTAAGTTTTCTTCAATTGAAACGTTAAAATACACGATTTTTATTTCTATAATAATTAAATAAAGAATACGTTGTATCAAGTTTATCTGTTTGTTGATAAACAATCATTTTTACAATTTGTAATATTCTGAAGGTCAATCACATTTTCTTTTGACACCGTATGAAGGTCGAATATCTATTCTAGATATTCATAGAGTTTATGTAATACATATCTTATTTTGTCTAGTTTTTTTCGGATGTTTAAGAATATTTTTTTTGATAAATTGAAATTTATTTTTATATATATATATATATATATATATATATATATATATATATATATATATATATATATATATATATATATATATATATATATATATAACGTGTCGGCGGCGTGTCGTGTCCTTAAATTTTGGAATTAGCCGTATCGCCGCGTCCGTGTCGTGTCGCGCGCCGCGTCCGCGTCCGTGTCCGTGCAACATAGCTCACTGGTATTGGTAGAGATGACAATAGCCCTTTGAGTGGAATATAATATTTCAATGAATCAGAGCCTTCAATACATGTTTGGAAAGGAAAAGTTACTCTGACAATCAAATAGAAAATCAATATTTGAGAAGGGTATCTAAAACGGAAACATTTGTGCTTGCATAGCTATGTGAAACAAACACATAGTATTGTAGCATGTTAGCGTTGAATACTAACACAATACCAATATGAAACCATCAACGCACAAAAAAATCAACGGCATAGCATGTCTGTGCAAGCTATAAGATAGTCATTTAGAATATATTACAGAATAACCCGTTGGATATTTTTATCCTCGTGCATCGCACGGGTAAGGTTTACTAAAACATATCAGGGTAGATGATCAAATTCAGAATATCTCATAAAAACAAAAAACAGAAAAGAGAGTAAAATGTAAAATTTGAATAAGGAACATAAAAACAAAATTCTAAAACTAAAAGACAATTAAACATGTATTGAAAATTATCGTTCTGATTTCAATATTCACAAAAAGTAAAAAAATTATTGCTCGACAGAGACAGGCTTTGTAAATTGACGATAATATTCTTCTAAAAAAAGAACCACACTCATAGTAAGAGACATCCTCAAGTGTTTTTTTATATCTAGATTGTTTTAAAGGACTAAAAAGAAAACAAAAATAATGGAGATCTTAAGCACGACGCACGTATAATTCTGTTACACACAACAAATCTTAGACAGAAAACTGTTGCAAATATCCATATCAAGCTCATGAATCATGAACCCGAAAAGATGTATAACTTCTTCTCTTGGATGACTCTTATCAAGCATTTGAACCAGATGTCTCAAAACATGATAAAGCGAAAAGAATTACTGAAATAGGAAAACATACCTTTGGAGGAAGAGGTCATGTGGAGCCATAAACGGAAGAGCAGGTACAGCTGTAATTGGCTCAATGATTATTATTCATGGGAAAACGACATAAAGAAATAGTGTAAGTATAAAAATTCTTAGACAACGGCGAGATATATTTGGCAGATCCACTCATTCTAGAACTAAAATGAGATGAAAAATAGACACAAAAGAGATGATGGTTCAGCAACCACACAAAAACGTAGCATATAAATCGATGCTGGACGTGAAAAGCAACATATGCAGGTACCTCACATACGATGAATACAGATTGCCAGAAATGAGAATATATAACCATAAATGTAGTAGAGTGAAATTCATTCAATGTTCACATTACTGTGAATTGTTTACAACTAAGAAAACGAAAAGCGATGAGACCAAATACTCGTAAGGCATTTGCAAGAAGATATACCACGTGATTGCTGATCTATCCGACTGGCCCCCGCTGCCATTAGAAGCTGGTTCTGGAGAAAGTTAATGTTCACAATGAACCCTAGACAAAAAGAATAAATCCAGTTTGATTGGATAGATCAAGGACAAAAAGATGTGAAATTAATATCAAAAAGGCAAACGGTTACTATGCCCAATAGGAGATACATTCGGCATTTATAGTAAATAGACATCGTTGTAGTTAAATTCGTTTAGCCATTCAGAGATTTCCACAAACATTATAATGCCTATGATTATTCAAGAGGGTGAAATCACCGATCGTTACATTCAATCGATACCAAATAAACAAAAATATGAATGATGAGAGACAAAATACATTGATACTTGTCTAGTGGACTATGCACTGTGCCGGCGACTTGAAATTATCATCACTCAAGTAACCTGATAAAAAGAAGGCAAACATATCAGCGTAAGTAAGTAAATCCATGAAAATTGCTTAAGTTTTAATTGGCTAAGAATCATTCCCAAATGAATGCCACAGTAAATTTAACCAAAATAAATTAAAATTTGACAGTTCACCATATATGCAAAAGATCCGAGCTTTCACCATAAAGGAGAACAGTATCACGGTGGAGGGGCGGACCCACGTATCCTAGGGAGAGGCACGTGACCCACTGGAATTAAAAAAAAATATAGTATTAAAACTATGTAATTTTGTTGTTAAAAAGTGTCATTTTATAGATAAAAATTGATGTTTTAGACCCCGGTGACCCTATTGAAATTTTTTTTGGATAAAATACGTAGTTTTATCTCTCGACCCCACCGAATTTATTCCTGATCCCATCTGGCCGCGTGGTTCCTTCCCGCTCGACAACTTTCATGACGGAAAACCTAAATTTCAAAGTTTGATCGGCTTGGAAAGGATGGAATAAGAAGAGAGATTTGTGGCTCCTCGGTGAGACATGGTTTTGATTTTTGAAATAAGGGTGTCGATCAAAAGGATGGAGGAATAGAGGTTACATGTTTTTTTCCGGGTAATTAAGTCGGGTCGAAAGGCGGGTTGTTTAGATCAAAGTTCTGGATAATTGGGTTAAATAAACATTGTTCACATAAATATCAAAGAGAATGCTCTCAAATTGGATTCCTCATCCCCCGTCAGTTTGAATACCATCAGTTCTTAAGTACGGGGAGCTCCTCAATTACACCCGCCGAAAACCTAGCCGCCATCAGTTATCGATTCCTACTATTAATCTTACTGGAATTTTTCTCATTCTTCATGTTCTCATCTCAACTCCGATGATAGAAAAATGTTGAGGGGAAAGGCTGTTTGTGTGCAAGGAAACATTGATTCAGACCCAAAGGATGGCTACAACCCGTTTTCTGATTCGGTGGAGCAGATTGTGGATGATGCCCATAAGGTGTTTGACGAATTGATGCAGCCTGTTACACTCAGTGACCTGGTTCATAGCTTTATGGAGTTTGGAGAAATCTGTCGTTCAAGAGTCTACAATGACTGATATCAGATCTAATCAAGCTGCTCAACCAACTCTTGATCCTATGTGGTTCTTTAAAGGTGGAGAAATCTGACATGTTCATGCTCTGCAAATTCTAGACATACAAGGAGTATGAATTCAAGGACGGTGGCTGTTTGTACTCCCTGAGCAGTCATTGGTATGTATAAGTCGGATTTTTGGTTGATTTATTGTAAATTTCAGATCTTGGTAAGACTTATTGGTGCTGGATTTATTTATGCCTTGATGTAGTAGGCACAGAGACAGCCTAATTTACTTGAAACTCTTGTATTGCCTGGAGAGCACTTATAGTTAATGAAACTTGTTTTTGTGATTGCCTTTGTTAAATTAAGGCCATCTTGTTTCTTGGTATGACATCTTCACAAAAGAAGAACAAGACGACAACATCCAAGAAACAGGTTCGTTCGATCCAGAGTCACAAAAATTTCTTGATAAATTATTACAAAACCCAGAATTCAGAAAAATGCATTTATCTCAACCTTTACCGAACACACATACACAATACTTTCCACTTAACACAATATATATATATATATATATATATATATATATATATATATATATATATATATATATATATATATACATACACGCGAAAAACGGTTTACACAGTTAAACCATACTCACAAAATATTACTATGGTTGAAGTCGGTTTTCATAGCCAAGACCCCTTTCAATCTCTCCAAAATTACTTTAGAGCAGGTTGGTTTTACAAACCTTGGGATTTACAAAAAAACTCCAATATTTTACCAAACAATCTTGCAAGATACACAGTCAGCAAGCTTTGATCACAAATACTATCAAAATAACCAAACCACACCTGCATTTTTAACTTGTAAAATTCATCAAGTTATTTCTCCAAAAGATTGGTATGCAGCTCCATCTGCGTCCATTGCATTTCCATAAGAAGACAAAGAACAACCTTTTTATACAATTACATTCAACTATTGGGAGTATCAACAGGCATGGTTCAATGCGTTCTTTATACAAAATCAAAACAATCAGCATACTTGGTTGATGCACTTCGATACCAAAATTGCAGACATTTCAGGATTTCCATCATGGTGGGTTCAATGGTGGGAATGTTTTGGTTCAGTACCAGAAATACAAAAAACAACAGTGCTTGAATCTTTCAATCTTTTCAAAGCAAAGTACAAACCTTCCGAGGCAGAAAAGAGATTTCTTGCATTCGCAACATTATGTACAAAATTCTATCTACGATGGATAGTGAACTGGTATTTAGATTATTCTGATCATCCTATGCAACTTATCCGAAGAAGATTTAAGGTAAGATGGTGGGAAAAATGCAACATTATCCAAAGTCTACTACCAACAAATATGGAGAAATAGTTACAAACAATACAAAAACCCCAGCAATCTCAAATACAACCTACTGCGACTACACAATTTTCAGTAAGAAAAGCACAAATGGCAGCATTATTAGCTGCGTCAAAGACGGATGAGGAATTACAACAAATCTTATCTCAATATGCCTCAACTTCACATACTTCATCTATCAGTTCAACAGCATCGTTAACGATGGCGAGGAAGACGAGGATTATTCACCATTCTTCTGAAAAAGAAAAAGAAAAAATAAAAAAAAATTTTGAAAAATGAAAATACAAGGACTACATAACAAAATAATTACCTGCAACACTCACCTAACACACAGCTCAGCAAAAATCAAAATGGCACACATGACAAGACGTCACTAAAATTAAAGGAGATCATTCATCGCAAAATGACAAAAGACGACTCACCAAAGGTCTTCCACTGCAAATGGCAGACAAGACAAGACACCACTAAAAAATAATGGGCATCACTTCACACAAGACGATAACAAAACAACTCAACCACACCATTATGGCAGACACCACTCACAAAAGAAGACACCATATACAAAAAAGAGGACATCACTCACAAAAGAGGCCAAGACTTTACGTTATTACTGCACTTACAATTATTCTATGAGGACTATAAATAACAAGACGGAGAAGGGAGAAAGGCAGACTCTTAGAATACATTTTCAAAAGTTTCATATTTTCTTTCTGCAATTGTCTTTGCAGAGTAGTTACAACAAAACAAGCTTTATTTTATTCATTAGCAAAGACGGCAACAAGGAAGAGCCATATCTCTTCTGAAATTTGTATCTCCACAATTGTATCCGTTTCAAACATTTTATATTAAGGTATAAATCCTTGCATGTTTCTTTGACAAAGCATTATAAATTTATTTTTACACAATTACTGCCGTCCATTATTTTATTGTGTTAAGCATTCCTGTCTATTATTTTATAGTATACATTTCATTACTGTCCATTACACAATTGTTATAATTGTTAGATTTGTTTGAATCCTTCATTCTTGTTTAGTTTGTATTACCAAATCCTTCGTTGATCACCTGGGCACCTTTTGGTATCGGAGCCACACGAAGGGATAGTTATACTTAATATTATTCAAACCTCCTTTGTTAGATATTCATACTGGCTGGGTGTTTTTGCCCAAACAGTAAGAGAGTAAGCCTATTGGCATTTTAATCTTATTTTGGGATTGTAGGCACGTATGAATTATTTATAACAAAAGGACTATGGATTCTATATTTCGTAGAACTACATCTTCTAAGTCTGTATCAAGTTCTGTTCAAGAAAGTTCCAAAAGGGTTATACATACATATGAAATAATAATAATTGAGGATTTTAATAAATCTCTTGACAATTGGAAAATTCCAAAGGTAAACAAAAACCAAATTATAACAGAAGAAAGAGATATTAAACTATCAAAACCCTTGAAACCATACAGCTTCTTTCTGCAAACTCCTTACAAAAACATCGTCAAAAATTATACCAATATATTCAAATTGATCTAATACAAGTAGGAATAACACCTCTAACCAGAGACAGGTTAAACACTTCCATTAGAGCGGTTCTTAGAGATACAAGACACTTAGACTTTGAAGATTCACTTTTAAGTTCTGTTGAATCCAGTCTTTGTACAGGTCCAATTATATTTGATTGTTGGCCAAATATTTCAATTTCACTAAATGATCCAAACATCCTCAAGTCACTTGTGCTCCAAATAAAAACTTACAAAATGCTAGCAGGATCAATTCCTATTACTATTATTTTTAGATTACACTATAAAGCCATGATTTCAGCCTTTTCTCAAAAAGTACGATGTTATAGTCCAAAAGGAGAAACACTTCTCCTACAAACAGATCTTTCGAGGTCTAATAAGTGTACTTCTAGAACCATCAAATGGAAAGATATTACTCTTCCAGACGAATGGGTCTTAGAAAATGTAGTCCCAGTCCAAAAAGTTCAACCTGAACCAAATTCAGAACTAAAACATGTTACGCAATTCACTGATGGCAAAGTAAAACTTCTTTTTGACAGAAGAAGAAGTACAAGTGCACGATACACTAGTTCTGGATCGGTATCTGACGATACTATTGATCTAGGCAGAGTATCACAAATCTCGTCGGTTATAGGCACCTCGAAACAAAGGAATTCAATCACCGACATCCCGGTTACAAGATTAAGAAGCGTAGATTATGTTTCACACATTCCAAGATCTTTTTATCATACGAGAAAATGAGGTGGTCAAACGAACCAACAAACCCTCCAGAACCAACCAATTCTTCCTTTTCAGCCATTACTGATAATTTTAATGAACTAAATGTAATTGAAAAAGATTTTACAATTAATAAAAAAGTTCTCCAAGATTAATTTTACTCTGAAAGAAATGTAAGGAAAAGGACTTGGTTCTTTGACAAATTTCTGTCAAAACGACATGAAATTCAAAACAAATACTACGACTTTGTAAATAAATATAAAATGCATATACCTTTATTTGACTAGTTTGAAATTTACTCCTTCGAAAATCATATTGACTATCCTTTCTCAACCATAATTAGTCCTATTACCATTTGAAATAAGAATCCATAATGGGAAACTACTCAAAATTCTGAAAAAATAAAATCTTTTCACCCACCTTTCCAAGGAATAAAGATACAACACCAAGATCAATATATAGAAGCTTATCCGATCAAAATGTCCGGAGAAGACGACAAAAGAAATATAAAAAATATTATTTCACAAAATAATTACACGAATACTAATCTCCATACAATCGGAAAACAATTAGAAAAAATGGAAAAACACATGAAGATTAGTCAAATTGAGAAAACTCCTCAAACTGATAATTCCAATATAATAAAACACCCAACAACCCCAGTCTTCAAACCATACCAAGTGTCTTCTTCATCTATCAAAGATATACAAAGAAAAAAATCTGATTTATTCAAAGATTTACAAGACAGACTTGAAAAGATGACAGCCAGCTCATCTTCTGAAAATCAAATAGCACCTGACACCCCCACAATGACCCCCACAACGACATTACATATTAATACGATTGGAAAAAAAATATGATTTTGACTCACAAACAGACACCGATACCTCACTAGATAAAAATAAACAAAATAGGAAGGAATTCACAACAAGTTCCAAATCATCCTCTGGATATAATACCAGTAGAAACTCAAACTCAAAATCGTTTTAATGCATCATCTGTTTACAATTGGACCTTAGATAGTATGAATGAATATCAAATTCTATCCTTCCTATAGCAAATGACAATGGTTGCAAATGCATATAGGACACAACACTGAGTCCAAGATAGGACTACCGCTGAACTACTAATTGCCGGTTTTTTTAGGACAATTGAAAGGATGGTAGGATTTTTATTTAACACCTGAACAACATGACCAAATACTTAATTCACTAAAATACGACGAAGAACAAAATCTGATTCTTGACGACCAACAAGAACCTTTACAGGATGCCGTATCCACGCTAATATATACTATCTCAATACATTTTCTTGGAGATCCAGCAAAATTAAAAGAAAGAAATACTGAACTACTTTCAAATCTACGCTGTAAAAAAATTTGTGATTTCCAATGGTATAAAAATAATTTCTTAACAAGATTAATGCAAAGGGATGATTCTAAAGGATGTAGGATCTTAGATCTAAACGAGTTAGATCTACGCGCAGTGGATGGATCACGACTTATACATCACAATACATAATTAAAGGACTTAAACTACTACAAGGGGTTAATTTTATCTTACCAATAGTAGGAAGAAAAGGTTTAATCTTAGGATGAGAAGCCTTGATCTTCCAATGTTTTCTCCAAACGGTGGTTGGTGGACACCGATTCTTGGAATTGGAACCTCCTTGATATGTAACCGAGAAAAACCCTAAGTTTTTCTCCAACCGGGTGGAGCTAAGGATCGAACTCCTTAGCCTTTTTTCTCTATGAATTCCGTGGCCTTCTCTTCACCTAGGGCTCGGGGAGAACTCTCTTTTTATAGGCAAAATCCAAGAGAGAAAACCTATACCCAATCGGTTTAACAAAATAAAAGAGATAATTCTAATTATTATTATCCAATAAAAAAAGAGATAATTATAATCTTATAATAAGAAAATATAATATCCTTATAGTTAAGAGATAAATAATAAATAAATTATTTTCTTTTATTTATCCAATTAATTATTTAACAAATAAATAACTAATTACACAATATGTCATTATCCAAGAAAACTAATTTCTTGGAAAATCCAAGACATATTGGCGCCACACCAGGCCCACAGAAAATGTCTTTTCTATGTATTATATTATTTAGCCCAACTAAATAATATCCATGCATATCAATTAATTAGCCCAGCCAATTAATTATCACTGAGGCCCAAATAACAAGAATGTCATTCCGAATTATAGAAGCCACATCGGGGACCATGGACCTATAACCAGTAGCTCCAATAATTAATTATTCATTGAACAGAATAAGTACATTAATTATTAATTCCGGGATTACGCCACCATAAACCCGAAACTGAACTCTACCGATTATAGATGTATACTTATACTCAACCCATAGAGTGAATAAACGTCCATTGATATAATCACTACATACGGATTAACCCACCATAGACTGTCCATTCTGAGTGGGAAGTCTGCGTGAACCCGACTCAGAATATCTTATCCTTATTTACCATTAACCCCCTGATGATCAATTAGTACACATATCCGACTAGTAGCTAATTAGTCAAATGTGAACTCCCGGGATCGATCACTTTCTCGGGGCTAACAAATAAGGGGACTGTCTCTCTACTTCCCGCAGGAAGGAATGGATTCCATGTCTGTGAAAATCAGAACTACTCACTCATCAGGAGATAGTGCCAACGAGAAGTGGCTTGGAACACATATTTAAGTGAACCGTAACTAACACATCAAACACTACCCCGAGACAAGCAAAGCACCCTGTGGTCACCTCAGGATTAAGGTTGATCCATATATGATCATCTAATGATTTAATAAGATTCCTCGATTACGGAATTATATCGAGAAATCCAGATTAAATTGGTCCAAATTCTATATGAATGCCATCATATATAAATGCCCCACGTAGTACCCTCTACCGACAAAGTCCGGATAAGACTATCACACCCTAAGGTGTTCGGGCGCATTATTGGTGTTTTAATCAAGAGATCCTAAACTCTGATTAAGTTCACCACGACTAACAGTTTAAGTATATCACCACTAACTCAATCCTCACGTGTAATCCATACACTGAGTTAAGCGGTTACATACTGATATACTTAGGGTTTGCAACAGTGTATTACTTACAAGCACAAAGCAAGTAATAAGGTGAGATAAATTATGTCATCCATTATCAAAAACAATTACACAAATTGTCTTTCGGGCACTACACCTAACAGATTCCAATCAACCTTTTTGAAAAGAAAAATTCCTTGCAGGATTACCAACCTTATTGGGGGAAAATGTCAGAAATAGAATTCGTGAGGCAAACAAAATAATTACTGTAGTAGTTTTTGTGTGTTCGGTAATGGTTGAGATAAATGCATTTTTCTGAATTCTGGGCTTTGTAATAATTTATCAAAAAAAAATTGTGACTCTGGATCGAGCGAGCCTGTTTCTTGGATCTCAATCTTGGATCTAAACTTTTACTGAACACACAAAAACTACTAAAGTTACCCACAGTATCATCATTAAGACCTACTGCATCTTCATCAAAACCCATAGCATCATCATCAACAAGACCCATTGTTTTAACTTCAAATTCATTCCAACCACTAGCAAGACCTACTACCACACAAAATACAAGAACACAAAAGACGGTTTACACAGTTAAACCATACTCACAAAATATTACTATGGTTGAAGCCGGTTTTCATAGCCAAGACTCCTTTTAATCTCTCCAAATTTACTTCGGAGCAGGTTGGTTTTACAAACCTTGGGATTTACAAAAAACTCCAATTTTTTACCAAAAAATCTTGCACGCTACACAGTCAGCAAGCTTTGATCACAAATACTATCAAAATAACCAAACACACCTGCATTTTCAACCTGTAAAATTCACCAAGTTATTTCTCCAAAAGATTGGTATGCAGCTCCATCTGCGCTCATTGCATTTCCAGAAGAATACAAAGAACAGCCTTTTTATACAATTACATTCAAATATTGGGAGTATCAACAGACATGGTTCAATGCGTTCTTTATACAAAATCAAAACAATCAACATACTTGGTTGATGCACTTCGATACAAAAATTGCAGACATTTCAAGATTTCCATCATGGTGGGTTCATTGGTGGGAATGTTTTGGTTCAGTACCAGAAATACAAAAAACAACAGTGCTTGAATCTTTCAATCTTTTCAAAGCGAAGTACAAACCTTATGAGGCAGAAAAGAGATTTCCCGCAGTCGCAACATTATGTACAAAATTCTATCTACCATGGATAGTGAACTGGTATTTAGATTATTCTGATCATCCTATGCAACTTATCCGAAGAAGATTTAGGGTAAGATGGTGGGAAAAATGAAACATTATCCAAAGTCTACAACCAACAAATATGGAGAAATGGTTACAAGCAATACAAAAACCCCAGCAATCTCAAATACAACCTATAGCGACTACACAATTTTCAGAAAGAAAAGCACAAATGGCAGCATTATTAGCTGCGTCAAAGACGGTTGAGGAATTACAACAAATCTTATCTCAATATGCCTCAACTTCACAGACTCTTAGAATACATTTTCCAAAGTTTCATATTTTCTTTCTGCAATTGTCTCTGCAGAGTAGTTACAACGAAGCAAGCTTTATTTTATTCATTAGCAAAGACGGCAACAAGGAAGAGCCATATCTCTTCTGACATTTGTATCTCCACAATTGTATCCGTTTCAAATATTTTATATTAAGGTATAAATCCTTGCATGTTTCTTTGACAAAGCATTATAAATTTATTTTTACACAATTACTGCCGTCCATTATTTTATTGTTTTAAGCATTCTTGTCTATTATTTTATAGTATACATTTCATTACCGTCCATTACACAATTGTTATAATTGTTAGATTTGTTTGAATCCTTCATTCGTGTTTAGATTGGAAATGCTTCCATAGTGAACAAAAGTGGATGTTCTGGGTCATTTCATTTTCACAGGCATGAGGGTGGTGCAACAACTCCATCTTCTAGCTTAGAATATTAACGATTCAAAGTTGCTCAGAAAGTGTTCGACGATTTGCAACGAAGTCTGAAGTGTAGCGATTTGGCCAAAAGATTTAAAGACATGGAAGGACTTGTTGCTCAGATGGAAAAAAAGTAGCAATCAATTGTTAGAAGTCAATGACTTCTAGATTATTCTACAACTAGTACATGGGAAAAATCTAGAAATTATTTCCTTAGAGAATAGTCTAGAATTCTAGAAAATACTTAGATAAATATCTAATGCACACTTTGCCTAGAAACATCTAGTGTGCATATTCTCTAGAAGGATCTACCACTTTTTCTAGGATATTCTTACCTTTCCTATAAATAGGAGTTGTAACTTAGGCCAACAACACAACACAACACACACAAGTTGTGAAGTGAGTCTCCCACATCAAACACTTTCTAGTTGCTCTGTTCTTGTATTTTTCAAGTGTCCCATTTGTTGTATATTTTGTATATCAATAAAATATCAAGTTCTATATTCCAAGTGTTTGGACCTACCGCTTACGACACAACAAGTGGTATCAGAGCCTTGTCGATCGGGCGTAGTTTTTTGTGGTGGTGATATTTGGTCGGGGACCAACGACGTCGTCACTCTGCCGGAGTAAAAGGTCGGAGGATATTATTCACCGTTTGAGAAGAATCACTCAACGATTCTTGTTCATGCGCAGTCCGGGACTGTGGAGCTGTTTGGTCTGGGACCTAGCTTACTTAGTGTTTGATAGTGCAACAAAACTAAGTCACGATGACGGATTTTTCGGTGAGTAATATTAACAAATTAAATAATCACAATTATAGCACATGGCAATCGTGTATGGTGTCATACCTAGAGAGCCAAGATTTGTTGGAGTATGTCACCGGAAGTGACGCAACGCCGCCCGCTTCAACAGATGCCACGGCTTTGCGTAAATGGAAGGTGAAAGCTGCGAAAGGCATGTTTGCTATAAAGACATCAATCGAAGATCAGGTGATTGAGCATATCCGGAAAGCCACCACGCCGAAGGAAGCATGGGACACGTTGGCTAGTCGTTTTTCGAGGAAGAACATTTCGCGCCTGCAAATACTGGAGAATGAGGTGATGTCGCTCACCCAGGGAAATCTATCAATCGAGATTATTTCACCAAGGTAAAATCTCGTGTTATGAGATTTCCGAATTAGATCCGGAGTCCAAAATTGGTGAGTCTCGGATGAGAAGAATATTGATACATGGTTTAAAACCCGAGTATCGAGTTTCACAATGACGATACAAGGTTGGGCCACACAACCAACCATTGATGAGCTGGAAAATTTATTAGCCGACCAAGAGTCGCTGGCTAAGAAGATGGCAGGCGTAGTTATAAAGTCAGAAGAAGAGGCGTTGTATGCAAGTCAAGCAAGAGGAAAATGAAATAGCTCTAACAATAAGGGATTCAAAAGACAATATGATGGAAAACAACAAAAGGACGAAGGACAGAGTTACCAAAGAGGGGGAGCTGAAGAGAAGAGACATGATAATAAGAAAAGTAATGATAGACCTCAAGGAGGAGACAAACGCTTTCACAAGCAACAAAATGCTTGCTTCAATTGTGGCGAGAAAGGGACATTTTGCAAGAGATTGTAGATTCAAGAAGAGACAAGTTGAAAGAAACGCTGCCACTTCAGATACCCGAGATGACCAAAGTGAAACAGAATGGGATGTCCAAGCATCTTTCTCAGTGTTGAAGTCCGAGCAAGAAAATATTGACACTACTATGGTGAAAGAAGAAGACCAAGTAACTTGTGCAGCAACTATGACATGTGATATTGGGCGTGTTAACTTTCACAACCTGTGGATCGTTGACTCAGGAGCTGGCAATCATATGACCGGTGATAAAGAAAGACTTCAAAGTATGACAGAATACAAAGGAGGCCGTGTTGTCGTAACGGTGGATAACACTAAGCTTCCAATTAGACACATTGGAGAAACAGTGATCACGCCAAGCTCAAATTCTCAGCCAGTGATACTACAAAATGTGATGCATGTTGATGGAATGAAGAAAAATCTCTTGTCAGTATCACAACTCACAGAGTCAGATAATTATGTATTGTTCAGTCCACAATATGTGAAGGTTTATCGTGATCTTAGAGTCGTTGGGACTCCAATCCTAGAAGGTGAAAAGAAGGAGTCAGTATATGTACCGATCGCCGAAGCAAAGACATATGTAGAGAAAACCGGGAAAAATGACACAAACTGATCTATGGCATGCACGTACGGGACATGTCGGTTATAAGAGACTTAAGGTCATGATGAAAGAGTCTATGCTCAAAGGACTTCCTAAGTTGGAATGTCGGGACGACACGGTTTGCGCCGGATGCCAATATGGAAAAGCGCATCAACTCCCATATAAGGAGTCGAGATACTGTCTCGGATTTTATCAATGGAAAATAACAAGTAATAAATTTATAAATCCGGTATTCCCCAAGTGTAGGGATCGTAGTATAGCGATTAATACCGGAGTCGATCTCAGGAAATCGAGGTTGTTTAATCTAGTTTATTAATTCTTCAAATTTGTTACTACTAAAACAAAACTAAAAATGATAAAACAATCTGGACAGAGGATTGTCAGTCCAAAGCCAGGAAGGATAAAAGCGAAAACGAAATCTAAACTATAAACTATAAAATAAACAGTAAACAAGAAGATGATCATGGTGATTAAACAATGAACAAACAAATATTCCTCCGATCCCGCAACCCATGTGGTCCACCTAACGGAGGTATGAATTCCTACTCTCGTAGATAATTTGCCTATCAATCTCTCATCTCTCGATATATAAGATTGACGCTCTCAAACCAAGGTGTAAGATCTCTCAATCTAGCAACCTAGATATTCAACCTATCAACTCTCGTTATGTCAAGATTAAAAATCCCATCTTTCCTATGGTGATCTAAGGTTTACACCGACTCTCGTCATACGGTAAACATCAATAAGCAATACATCTCTCGATATCGATTGCATAACACATAAGCATAGAAAAAATACAACTTTAATCTAAATCACAAAACAAACTTAGATTGAAAATATAAAAACCTGCTGAAAAGGATTCACATCGTTTGAACAATTGCTCAGCCCCAAGCACTCAGCATCAAAACATCAGCAAAACGAAAATAAAAAGCGGAAAAGAAACACCCTCGGCCGGCCAAGCACCAAGGCTCAGCCGGCCGAGGTGACTTGATCTCGAAATTAGGGTTTTCTAAGTGTAAGATGCGATCTAGTATATCTCCTAGGGTTTAAGGAATGCGTATATTTATAGGGATTTAAGGCGGCTGCTAAGTCGGTCTACGGACGCCCGTCCGAAAGCTTGGACGCCCGTTCATCAACTTCCTGAAGACTCTGTACTGTTTTTGCCAACCCGGACGCCCGTTTACTTTGATGGACGCCCGTCCAACCCGGACGGGACTTGAACGAACGTTCGGCTTGCTCAAAAATCGATCTTCTCATCTTTATCTTCAATCGATTTCATCTTTATCTCTTCTCCTCTTCATTAATCCGATTGTTAACCTCTTTTAATCATCTTCTTGGTCGAAATTGTGTATCTACAATACATCAAACACATTGCAAAACGTAGTATCTTCCAAATCAATATAAAACCATCAATTTTACACATAAATCATACAATTTTGCAACTAACCCATTAAAAACATCACTTGCTCAATACTTCAATATAAAGCTCGATTTCTGTGAAAAACATCCACATATGGGGGAAAGATATAAAGTATATAGTTAAAAACACTATAAATTCACCCTAAACAACACCCCCACACTTAGCTTTTTGCTCGTCCCGAGCAAAACAAGACATAATCAAGGCTCGAGACAAAAAACAGACATTCAAGCAAATATAACATACATTCAATAACTTAGAGGTTCACCCCGGTGTGTGTGCAAAGCCATAACAAACTTCCACTAAGTCCAAACTTGAAAATTTCAAAGCAAAACTAGCTAACACCCCCTTCAAACTAGAGATAAATGATACTTATAAGATGTACCCTACAAAACGTGACATATCCCGAAAACGATGATAGAGTATATCTAGGGCCTTTCGTGAGATTCAGGTGTCCACGCGCCTTGATTAGTGATGAAGGGACACACTTTTGCAACCGACCTCTGGAGAAAGTTCTTGAGAAATATGGTGTCCGGCACAAAATTGGCACACCATACCATCCTATGACTAGTGGTCAGGTTGAAAGAAGCAACCAAAGTTTAAAGAAGATCCTGGAGAAAACAAGTTAACGATCATAGAAAGAGGCGGAGTCGAAAGTTGGATGATGTACCGTGGGCATATCGAATCGCCTATAAGACCCCCATGGGTACATCACCCTATCAAATGGTTTATGGTAAACCATGCCACTTACCAATCGAGTTAGAGCATAGAGCGTATTGGGCCACGAAGTTTTTAAACTTCGATACCCAATCTTGTGGAAAACATCGATTGCAACAGTTACATGAGTTAGACGAATTTAGACTTCAGGCCTACGATAGCGCCAGGATAAGTAAGGAAAAGACAAAACTCCTTCACGATGCCAAAATCAAGAAGCGAGAATTTCAAGTAGGGGAACAAGTTTTATTGTACAATTCCAGGTTACATCTGTTCCCTGGTAAGCTGAGGACACGATGGTCCGGTCCCTTTGAAATTCTCCAAATCATTTCTGGAGGTGTTTTAGAACTAAGAGGTCATGGTGACCAGCCGTTCAGAGTGAATGGTCAAAGGTGTAAGCATTATATTGGTCAAACCAAAGAGAAGCCTTTGATTGTTAACTTCCTCGACATCCTCGGGTGTGGTACTCCTGAAGTCAATGAGTTTGACGAGTTTTCGCCCGATTTGTTTTCTGAGAATGACGGCAGTGGTCCAGTAGAGGAAGTTCTGGCTGGTAGTTGGGATATGGAAGAGTTTAAATGGGAGGCACAGTTAAAGAGAAGACTGAAGAAGAAGAAGTCTGCAATGGGGAAAATTAAGAATGTTTGGAAAGCGGTAAAGAACCTGACCCCATGTGTGAGATGCTATTTCTGTAGCCACACTAATGACCAGAGCTTACACGAAGTAGTGGCCGGAAGGAAGATTAAGTGGCCTGATCCAGGCTGAATAGTACGTGTGTCTAGCCAAAGACACTAAAGAAAGGCGCTTGTTGGGAGGCAACCCAATAATAAGAATAGTTTTTTTTTTTTTGGATTATTTTGTTTTTTTGTTGAATAAGGGGGGCTAGTTTTGTCTTGTGTCGTCTAGGTTTATGGTGTCGGTTTTTGTTGCCTGGTAACTTGCATAGGCGTAACTTGCAGAATCAATATAACCTTCTTCCTGCTATAGACATGCTTCGTCGCTTAATTCGAATTGTATATTGGGGCGATATCTATGAAGATTAGTTTGGGCTAGCATTTGTGTTTCTATTCTTTGCATTATTAGCATATTTGCATATCATTTTGTTGCTTTGTGTTTAGTTTCTGTCTCATGTCATTTTGTTGCATCTAGCCCTGCTACTTTGTAGTATCCTCTATCATTATTTTTTGTGCGACTCTGCTTCAGTCCAGCTGTCGTTTCTTTTTTGATTCATCTGGACTTTAGTTGAAGCTACTGTCGGTTTTCCGTTGCTATTACTTTTTGATGAATCTTGTAAGCCTTAATGCGCATTTGCACTTTCAGTTGGAGTTTGGTATTTCTGTATGCACATGTTGGACCATATTTGTTTTGTAAACCTCTGTGGTTATATTTGACGCTTAGATGCCCTGTGTTTTCCCTGTGTGGTGATTTTCCATCTGAGCAATTATATCTTGTGCTTATATCAGTAATATGTTATATTCCCCTATTCCCCGAGGTACGTTTTGTTTTGTTTTTCAAGTGTGCAGGATATTTGCGATAGCGCTTGTGAGCTTTTAGATGAAGCCAGTTTTCCGGTGGATGGTCCACAGTTTACTGCTTTCTTCAGGCATTTCTGGATATGACTTGCTACCAATTCCAGAATTGCCACCTTCGAACGACAAATCAGCTAAGTTTTTCTTATTCTGCACAACATGAGGACATGTTGTTAGTTAAGTGTGGGGGAGGGATTGGTTGTACCTACAATGTGCTTAATTTAGTATGCTTACCACCATTCTTCAAAAAAAACCAACAAATTTTGAAATTTTTGGTTGAAATTGTCCCGAGCATGATTTTATTTTGGCTTACTTACTTGTTATATTCCCGTACTTGTGCTGGTTGACTAGTATTTTTGCATAGACCTTTGATGAATAAGCCTTTACTCGCATTCTTTTCACGTAAGCCTCTTCGATGACGAGCTGAAGTTAGGAAGATGTACCCATTTAAACCGATGATGTTTGATTCTGGTTATCAGAACGTTCACTTAGTGCTCATGTCATGGAAATTGTAATATGTGCGTAGTTGGAATTAAAGTAGGAAGTATCGTGAATGTACCAAAGTCTGAATGTGATAAGTGAAACGTAACTATTGTGCTTTAAAAAGTATGTTGCAAGAAAAAGTAAGTGAATTAATTGTGTGTGTCGAAAGCTGGTCGATGATTTGAGTGCGGTAGGTCATATCTCGAATGTCCTATACCACTATGATGACCAAAAGCTCACGACGGTCAGAAGAAGCTGCCTTATGATTTGAGTAAGGTAGGGCATATCACGAATGTCCTATTCTGCTATGACGGGCAAGAGCTCATTCTGATGTGCGTATAAATGTGAATGCTGATGAAATCAACTTACATAAGGAATTTGGTATGAATAAGTGAAAGACTTAGTTATCGCCTACCTTATCCCCAAGTATAGGCCAAGGTATATGTTGTAGGGAATATCCTCGGATACGGACTGAAAAGATTTCGAAAACACATGTATTACTCTAGTCATGACGTGAGCTGAAAAGATGTTTGATTGAAGATTAAATGGAAGGAAGGAGATGCAAGTCGAAGGTAGAATGAAGCTTTACAAGTCTGGACGCACGTTTGAGGTCCCGTCCAGTGGAGTGGCGTCCAGAAGAAGTGGAGTGGCGTCCAGGAGGAGCCTTTGGATTCAGGATGTTCAGATTTTCGGTGGACGAGTGTTCAGAATTGCATAGGACGGGCGTTTGAGAAGACTCGGCCCGACTCGAAGATTTCAAAGCAGTTGGACTGGCGTCCAGAATCCTTGGACGGGCGTCCAAGCACCGCCTCAGCCTAAACCGACTTCAAAATCTATAAATAGCTGCGTTTTTCTCAACCCAAAACAACCACAATTCGATCCCTGGCCGCCCCAGGCCCCTTGGGGGTGCCCTAGCTGCGTTTTCCCACCATCATAAACATCTTTTTATCTTCTTTTTTATTTATATGATTTGTATTCCAACGATGAGCTAAGGCTAAGCCTAGAACAAGCGTGTGAAGCCGATCGTGCAGCGTTTTGATTTCGAATCTTGGATTGTTTTGTGAGTTTTTATTTAAAGTTTGTATCTTTATTATGTGCTTTATTGATTATGCAATTTATATCGAGAGATGGTTTCTTTGTGATGTTTAACGTTTGATGAAAATCGTTGTTAGACCTAGATCACCGTAGTAAAGATTACATTTTTAACCTAAAAATAACGAGAGTTGCTAGGTTAAATTTCTAGGTTGCTAGATTGAGAAATCTTACACCTTGTTATGGAAGCGTTAATCTTTAAGATCGAGAGATGAAAGATTGATAGGCGAATTATCTACGAGAGTAGAAATTCATACCTTTGATAGGTGAACCACATCTTTATTAAATCTTCACTAAACGATCTAGAGTAGAAATTTAGAGTTGCGAGATAGGTGGATCATTGCTTGTTCCTCGTTACCTTAATTGAAAGAATCATTGTGCCTTGTTCTTCGTAGCTAGCTTAGAATTTTATTTTCGTTTTAGTTTATAGAATAGAATTAGTTATTTTAGGTTCGTAATCATATTTCCTGGCTTTGGATTGACAACCCTCTGTCCAGTTTATTGTTTTCCTTTTTAGTTTCGTTTTGTGTCGTGACAATTTAGAAGAATTAATTAACTAGATAAACAACCTCGATTCCCTGTGATGCGACTCCGGTTGTAATCGCTATACTACGATCCCTGCACTTGGGGTAAACCGGATTATTTTTATTACTTGTTTATTTTGCTTAGATAAAACTTGTCTCGGATTTTATCAATGGAAAATAACAAGTAATAAATTTATAAATCCGGTATACCGCAAGTGTAGGGATCGTAGTATAGCGATTAATACCGGAGTCGATCTCAGGGAATCGGGGTATCTAGTTCATTAATTTTCCTAAGATTGATACTATTATTATTAAAACCTAAAATAACAAAACGAAAAGATAAACTGAACAGAGGATTGTCAGTCCAAAGCCAGGAAAGATCGTTGCGAACATAACTAAACTATAAACGAGAAAAAAAACATAAAACAAAGATACATGGAATCAAACAATATACAAACCAAGTGATTTCAATCCAAGTTCATCTCATGGTTTTAATTCAATATTGTGGTTTCACCTTTACACGAGATACGAACTCCTAATTCCTTAGTGAATCCGTTTCTCAAGCTATGAATTCCTAATCTCTTAGTGAATTCAATTATCGATCTCTCCTCTCTCGAATGTTGATACCAATTTCATACAAAACGAAGGTGTAGATTCAAGTTAACTCTCGTATTTTAGAATCTAGCAACCTAGATAATTAACCAATTAATTTGTCACGGATTAACGATTAAAGATCCTATCTTTCTAGGGTGATCTAGCCTAACAATGATTCTCATCAACGTTAGACAACAATTAGCAACCAATCTCTCGATCTAGTCACACAATAGCATCATAAATCATAGAAAGATACAAAACAAATCAAAGATCATAAGAATAAACAAAGGATTGAATAAATTAGAAGATAAACTCACATAGTTTGGTACAATGGATGATCTCCATGAATCAACAAACGAAAATAAAAGCATCCTAATCTAACCCGGATCACCCGAGCACAAGGCTCGGGTGATCGGCCTTGAAAGCCTCAGAAGTGCGGCTGCTGTGTGTATTTGGTGTATAAAAATCTGATTATATTAGGGTTGAGAATGCGGCTGCTTTTATAGAAAACTAGGTCGGTTTCAGCATGGCGGCCGTGGACGCCCGTCCACGCCTTCTGGAC
Organism: Gentiana straminea; assembly: GCA_036785695.1. Classification (NCBI taxonomy): domain Eukaryota; kingdom Viridiplantae; phylum Streptophyta; class Magnoliopsida; order Gentianales; family Gentianaceae; genus Gentiana; species Gentiana straminea. The sequence continues at coordinate 857,769 of JAVUPR010000436.1, forward strand.
GCCAGTTCAGTCTTTAATAAAAACTTCGAGTCGGGCTGAGCTGGATCAGACGCCCGTCCTTCTTTAATTAGGACGCTCGTCCAGCAATGTTGGCAAGACTCTGAATCAAATATCTCCTCCTGGACGCCCGTCTGACATAGTGGACGCCCGTCCACCGGACGGGACTTGGACGCCAGTTCAGTGTCGATCAAATCTTGATTTTCTCATCTTTATCTCTTCTCAATCATATAAATCCGATCTTGCACCCCTTTTACTCCTCTTTTTAGCTCGAAAATGTATATCTACAAGGGGGTAAAAATATGCAAACTGTAGAAATATATATATAGATAGAAAATGACTAATAAACCACATAAATAGCTCGAATTTGCATTTTTAATCCTTTTCATACACAACCCCTCAATATTTCAATTAAACTCCTACTTTTCTATAAAAAGTAATAAAATACAAAGAATATTGTTACGGAATAAAGCGATAAAAACCATAAAATTCACCGTTAACAACTCCCCCACACTTAACTTTTGTTCGTCCCGAACAAAATAATCAAAACTAGCTCACTTTCATGCAATCCATATAGATTCCTAACTCACGTAACAAAAGATACGACAAATATAGCAATTAATACCAACATAGAGATAGATTCAGTGTGTGTGTGAAAAGCCCTTTTCAATCTCCACTATTCTTTCGCACAAAATCCGTTCAAATAATCCTAATGACTTTCCTAGGTATAGGCAGTAACCATTCCACAAAAAGTCTTCCCGTGTACTTATTAGGATAATCCCTAAAACATATCATTCGGTTTATACTGGGGATAGTTAGAAGATAACTACGGTTCCTACCAACTTTCCATAGTACCATTTGCCAAATTTTCTTTAAGATTAACTTAATTCCACATATATAGCATATGCCCTCATTCCTAGCAATATGATGTTTCGTGATAACACCCTAGCTGGACTACTATCATCAGGCAGTCGGGAGCTATTAAACCTCATAGTGGTATAGAACATTTCGTGATAATGCCCTACCGAACTCAAATCATTGGCAGCTACATCCGACATACACATATTTTATTCATATTATTCATCTTAGATTGGTATACAAACCTTAAGATATATCCCTCCTATCACATTCAAACCTTCAGATATTCACAGTACACGGTTAGAAATTAGGTGTAATGTTTACTGTTACTATTAAGCACAAGTCTCTCTAGGATAAATCACTAGGATAGTGAATGGATAAAGTTTAAAAATGTCACTTCAATTTCAAAGGCTTACGTTAATATGAAATGAATACTATCTCATATTAGTAAAAGCATGCTATAACTATCTCACAGAAGTTACAGACAATCATCGTCAGGAAACTACAACTAGCGAGCCTTTTTGTTTCAATTACATGCTCAAGATTTACAATTATCCACGTTTACTTTGAAAATTTTTATAAATTTTTGCCAAGGAATTCACATTTTCTCGCTTTTCAAAATATAGCATGATAACATACCCAATTTAGACACCCCCCACACTTAAATCACATTATGTCCTCAGAATGTGCAGATAAAAGAAAAAAAACGGTTAAGGAAACTTAGCTGATTTTGTAATGATCCGAAGATTGGCTGAAGAAGGATAGATAATCGATCTGCGGTTCCGAGGCACGAGATGTCATATGTATTCCTCTCCAGATTCACTTCCAAGGCTAGCTTAACAAAAACAACCCAATTATAGCATTTTCTCGCTTTTCAAAATATAGCATGATAACATACCCAATTTAGACACCCCCCACACTTAAATCACATTATGTCCTCAGAATGTGCAGATAAAAGAAAAAAACGGTTAAGGAAACTTAGCTGATTTTGTAATGATCCGAAGATTGGCTGAAGAAGGATAGATAATCGATCCGCGGTTCCGAGGCACGAGATGTCATATGTATTCCTCTCCAGATTCACTTCCAAGGCTAGCTTAACAAAAACAACTAAAAATATGCCTGCACCACTCAAAGAAATATGGCAGTATCTCGGGGGACACGGGGGAATACAACATGTCGCGCAAAAAAATATAATGAAAGACAAGAAATAAGCACATGATATAATGGCTCGGATGGAAAAATCACCACACGGGGAAAACACGGGACACCTAAGCGTCAATTATAAAGCCACGAGGCTTACTATACAAATAAGGTCCAACATGTGCATACGAAATAATGATAGAGGACACTACAAAGTAGCAGGGCTAGGTGCACTAAAAAGAAAAGAAAATAATAATAAAAAAACAAAATAAAATACAATGCAACTAAATGATATGCAATTATACTAAAAAGGAAAAAAGAAAATAAAGAAATAAACTAGCCCAACTAATTCCATAGATGTCGCCCTAATCTAAGCGAGGTCAAATATATAAACATCTACTCAATAACGCCACAGAAGCGCAACAAAATTTGATTATGCAAAGCCACAGAAGCTTGCCATGTAAAGTGTAGACGGGAAGATGATTGGACATGTAGACGGCCCCTAAACAACCCTAACATCCTAGATAGACGACAAAAGGAACAGCATAAATCAAATTGGAATCACATCTAACTAGGTGAGTTACTCAACATGGACTGCAATAGATGGAAAGAAAACCATAACGGTGAAAGAACAGGACATCTACGCATATACAAAGGCCACAGAGGCTCACAATGAAACATCCATGTCAATTAATGAAGCATGTATATAAAAATTAATCAATTATTTAACATGGATTAGTAGATGGAAAGATGTAAACATGCAAGTTCAGAACATCTACGTAAATATAATTAGCCACAGTAGCTCGTATGAAAATATCCACGTCAAATAAAGCATTAAAAATCAAGTCAAGAAAAATTTGGAACCTGAACGTGCGTTCCTTTTTCCAAACGGCCGTTCGCCTGGAATTTCAGCCCTGAACTGCCGTTCAACAATTCAGCCGCGCGTTCACCTGCGTGTTATGGACTGGACGGGCGTTCTCTTACCTTGAACGCCCGTTCAAACATCAAATTTGCAACAGAAACGCAGGAAAAACACAGCAAACCCTAAATAGCTTAAAAGATCATCAATTCAAAACAAACCAGAAACACAAAACCCTAACCTCATAAACCCTAGAAACCTCAGAAACCCTAGAAGGCCTTTTATTATTATTATTATTTTATTTAGAAAAGATAAAGAAACAGAAAGAAAAAAAAGAAACGGAAACAGAAACCTACCTACGAAAAATTTAAAACAGAAAACAAGAAAACGATAAAAGGGAGAAAAACGTGTTGAAATCTTCTGAGCCCAAAATGGAAGGGAAAACAGCAGATTTTGACCTCGAAAACGGTGTGGAACGGCCTCCGGCAATTCACCATGTCGTCGGCGTCGGAACGAGCTTTCTGAATTGGGGTCCTGCGCGCCAAACGGACACTCGAGCCGAAAGTTACGGCCAAAATACTACCATGTGCCCTAACGATCCCTTTTAACCCAACTTTTAACAGAAAATAAGAAAAATTAATAAACTAGACAACCGTACCGATTCCCCGGCAACGGCGCCAAAAACTTGTCTCGGATTTTATCAATGGAAAATAACAAGTAATAAATTTATAAATCCGGTATTCCCCAAGTGTAGGGATCGTAGTATAGCGATTAATACCGGAGTCGATCTCAGGGAATCGAGGTTGTTTAATCTAGTTTATTAATTCTTCTAATTTGTTACTACTAAAACAAAACTAAAAACGATAAAACAAACTGGACAGAGGATTGTCAGTCCAAAGTCAGGAAGGATAAAAGCGAAAACGAAATCTAAACTATAAACTATAAAATAAACAGTAAACAAGAAGATGATCATGGTGATTAAACAATGAACAAACAAATATTCCTCCGATCCCGCAACCCTTAATTTCCTCTCTAAAGTTATCTTGTGATGATTTAATTAAAGATGTGGTCCACCTAACGGAGGTATGAATTCATACTCTCGTAGATAATTTGCCTATCAATCTCTCATCTCTCGATATATAAGATTGACGCTCTCAAACCAAGGTGTAAGATCTCTCAATCTAGCAACCTAGATATTCAACCTATCAACTCTCGTTATGTCAAGATTAAAAATCCCATCTTTCCTATGGTGATCTAAGGTTTACACCGACTCTCGTCATACGGTAAACATCAATAAGCAATACATCTCTCGATATCGATTGCATAACACATAAGCATAGAAAAAATACAACTTTAATCTAAATCACAAAACAAACTTAGATTGAAAATATAAAAACATCTGTTGAAAAGGATTCACATCGTTTGAACAATTGCTCAGCCCCAAGCACTCAGCATCAAAACATCAGCAAAACGAAAATAAAAAGCGGAAAAGAAACACCCTCGGCCGGCCAAGCACCAAGGCTCAGCCGGCCGAGGTGACTTGATCTCGAAATTAGGGTTTTCTAAGTGTAAGATGCGATCTAGTATATCTCCTAGGGTTTAAGGAATGCGTATATTTATAGGGATTTAAGGCGGCTGCTGCTAAGTCGGTCTACGGACGCCCGTCCGAAAGCTTGGACGCCCGTTCATCAACTTCCTGAAGACTCTGTACTGTTTTTGCCAACCTGGACGCCCGTTTACTTTGATGGACGCCCGTCCAACCTGGACGGGACTTGAACGAACGTTCAGCTTGCTCAAAAATCGATCTTCTCATCTTTATCTTCAATCGATTTCATCTTTATCTCTTCTCCTCTTCATTAATCCGATTGTTAACCTCTTTTAATCCTCTTCTTGGTCGAAATTGTGTATCTACAATACATCAAACACATTGCAAAACGTAGTATCTTCCAAATCAATATAAAACCATCAATTTTACACATAAATCATACAATTTTGCAACTAACCCATTAAAAACATCACTTGCTCAATACTTCAATATAAAGCTCGATTTCTATGAAAAACATCCACATATGGGGGAAATTGATATAAAGTATATCGTTAAAAACACTATAAATTCACCCTAAACAGATACCGAGCAAAGACACCACTTGAGTTGATTCATTCAGATGTTTTTGGACCAGTAAAGCAGCGATCGATCGGAGGAGCAAAATATATGATCACCTTCATTGATGATTTCTCAAGATATACGTGGGTGGATTTCATGAAGGAGAAATCCCAAGCTTTGGAGAAGTTCAAGGAATTCAAATGTAAAGTAGAAGCAGACTTTCCGCAAAGAGTACGTTGTCTACGTACAGATAATGGAGGTGAGTATACATCCACCGAGTTCTCGGAATATCTAAAGCAAAATAATATTCGCCGGCAGTTGACTTGTCCGAGAACACCGCAACATATGTCCTATGATCGACATTTAGCTGAGACATGTCGGAGTATGATACATGCAAAGAATGTCCTAGCCCGTTTTTGGGCGAATGTATGTATGCGGCCATGTGATCAATCGCTACCACAAGCAAAGCTTGGATTCATCTCACCATATCGAAACTCAAAAGAGAGAAACCAAGCGTAAGTCATTTCAAAGTATTTGGGTGTATGCGTTACGTATTCGTCCCGGATGAGCTACGAAGCAAATTTGACAAGAAAGCAATCGATGCATCTTCTTGGGATACGAAGAGGAAAGAAAAGGATGGAAGTGTTGTGACCCAAAGAACGAATCGATGTATGGTGTCAAGAAATGTTGTATTCGATGAAGCATCTTCTTGGTGGTCATCTCAAGATGAGGAGCTTCCGACTCACCTATTCTAGAAGAGAAAATAAGAGAAAAGCGGAGAAGAGTTATGCACTACGAAAGTAAATGATGATGGCCAAGAGAAATCGGCGGCAACTCAAGAGATGGAATATAGCGTATCGAAAGTCCAACACCGGAGATGGAGGAAGTTGATCATCATGAACAACAACTTAGGAGATCATCTCGACGAGAGGAAACCAAATCCTAAGTATGCTAACATTGCGACGATTGATGATACCGCAACTATGGAGCCTTCAAGCTATGAGGAGGCGTCTAAAAAAGGTGAATGGATCCAGGCGATGAAAGAGGAAATTCAAGCACTTAAGCAAAACCAGACTTGGGAACTTGTTCCTCTTCCGGAAGGAGTAAAACCAATATCTTGCAAATGGGTTTACAAGGTGAAAACACGACAAGGCGGATCCATATAAAGACATAAAGCTCGATTAGTTGCTCGAGGTTTCTCACAACAATATGGCTTAGACTATGATGAGACGTTTAGCCCGGTGGCGAAGATAACTACAGTACGAGTCTTACTGGCCCTAGCAGCTAGTAAGTCTTGGAAGCTATGGCAGATGGATGTGAAGAATGCCTTCCTACATGGCGAGATCGATCGAGACATATACATGGAGCAACCAAAAGTCTTCGAGAGTACGACTCATCCTAAATACGTGTGCAAGTTAAGAAAGGCGTTATATGGATTGAAACAGGCGCCAAGGGCTTGGTACGGAAAAATTGCAGAGTTCTTGACTCATAGTGGATTCTCTATGGCTCCGTCCGACTCAAGTTTGTTCATCAAGTATCAAAATAACAAAGTAACAGTCGTGTTGGTATATGTTGATGATCTCATCATCACTGGAGATGATGACAAAGAAGTTCAACAAGTCAAGAGGAACTTATCAGTCCGGTTTCAAATGAAAGAACTTGGAGAGCTTAAGCACTTTCTTGGACTAGAAGTCGAGTACACTAAAGATGGGTTGTTCCTCTGCCAACAGAAGTATGTTAAGGATCTGTTAAAGAAGTCTGGAATGATAGACTACAAGCCTTCTCCAACACCAATTGAAGTCAATGCCAAGTTAAGCTCAAAAGAAGGCAAAGAGTTGGATGATCCTAAAAGTTATCGACGACTAGTAGGAAGTCTGATATACTTGACGTTAACAAGACCAGACATTTCCTTTGCAGTTGGCGTCGCAAGCAAATTTATACAAAGTCCAAGAAAGCCACATTGGCAGTTAGTTCAGAAAATTATGAGGTACGTCAAAGGAACTTATGACTACGGTATTTTCTACCAGAAAGGAGTGCCATGTAAACTTGTTGGATACTGTGACGCTGATTATGCTGGGGATCATGACACTCTCCGATCAACTACCGGTTACGTGTTCAACCTTGGTTCTGGAGTAATATCTTGGTGTAGCAAAAGACAACCTATCGTATCTCTATCAACTACCGAGGCGAGTACCGGGCAGCCGGCGTAGCGGCTCAAGAAGTCACTTGGCTTGTGCGGTTATTGAAGGATTTACACCGACCGGTTGACTATGCGGTGGATTTACATTGCGACAATATATCATCACTTCAACTAGCGAGAGAATCCAAGTATTTCATGCAAGGACCAAGCACATTGAAGTGCACTACCACTTTATTCGAGAGAAGGTTCTTCAAGATGAGATACGGATGATTCACGTGAAGGCGAAGATCAATTAGCGAGATATATTCACAAAAGGATTAAGCGGACGCAAGCTCGAGGAGTTCAGAAATGCTCTTGGGATGCAAATGAGCTCGTCGTCAAAAGAAAGAAGTCATTGAGGGGGAGTGTTAGAAGTCAATGACTTCTGGATTATTCTACAACTAGTACATGGGAAAAATCTAGAAATTATTTCCTTAAAGAATAGTCTAGAATTCTAGAAAATACTTAGATAAATATCTAATGCACACTTTGCCTAGAAACATCTAGTGTGCATATTCTCTAGAAGGATCTACCACTTTTTCTAGGATATTCTTACCTTTCCTATAAATAGGAGTTGTAACTTAGGCCAACAACACAACACAACACACACAAGTTGTGAAGTTAGTCTCCCACATCAAACACTTTCTAGTTGCTCTCTTCTTGTATTTTTCAAGTGTCCCATTTGTTGTATATTTTGTGTATCAATAAAATATCAAGTTCTATATTCCAAGTGTTTGGACCTACCGCTTACGACACAACATCAACTTCTATATTGTTCTTAGTTCTATATTCATTTCATGTAATATAAACGCTTTTTAAGCCTCAGCCTTCAAGTTAATAGTAGAGGATCATCGCCATATATCAATACTTTGGATGAGCTACCAGAAGGAATCATGTGCATACTTGTTGTTTACAGATCAGGTGATGTCATGCTAAACCTTGGTGACAACCAGTACTTAGGATCTTCCATAAACTGTTAAACTACTCTACTGAGTACTTAGGATATGCATCTAGAATCTGAATTTTGTGCTTGATTGATTAGAAATCACATAGAAGTTATCTTTTTAGTGGGTTGGTTCCTGCTGGTGTCATCCCTTCTCCATTTGAGTTTGCTGATGTCGTTACAACCACAACACACAAATCATTACGTGGTGCCATGATATTCTTCAGGAAGGGCGTGAAGGAGATATACAAACAAGGACAAGAAGTGAGTGTTTTTTTTTACTTGTTAGGCTTGTTGTTTTGAGTTTAGTCTCATCGCATTACATAATACATACAGAAAACAAGCGGATTCTCTGGTTTCTTTCACAGTAAGATTTGATGTTTGAAATAATAGGTGAAGTACGATTATGAAGACAAAATCAATCAGGCTATTTTTCGTGGCCTTCAAGGCGGTCCTTACAATCATACTATAACTGCTCTAGCACTTGTTCTGAAATAGGTACTCCCCCTCCTAGTATTTATGCTTAATATTTGGTTATAACTTCATGCATTGAAGGCCAGCACACCACTGTACAAGGCATATCAGCAAAAAGTATTTAATAATTGCTCGAGGTTTAATTGCTGAGGCACTAGTTTTGATCTATTGAATACGACAAAATTAACAGATAATGACACTTGCAGTTAAATTTTGTTCCACTATTTGTGCAACTTCTATCATCACTGTTTGATCATGACACACTTTGCATAGACAATTAATTGCATATATATGCATAAACATATAAGTTCACTATCTTCCACCTGCGGTGATCATTAGCATCATTGTGAGTATCGAAACTTGCATTCCCAAGCGAAACATGTACAGAAGCCTACACCAAAATATCCATAAGATGAAATTAACATTCCCCGTTACCTCCTTAGAGATAGATTTCAGCTCAACAACCAGAGCTTTTGCAGTTTTCTCGATCCACGAGTCATAAGGACAGGGTTGGCACCAGCTGCAACCACCTACATTCATGATGTTCAATATTGTGACTTGTAAGTTACAGGTCAAGAAATGAAGAAAAGGAATGGAAGTATGAAAACAAAGAATTTGGTGAAATAGACCTTGACTCCTTCACCTATAAGACCTTGTCCAAGAACAACAGATGTTGTTGTCCTATCCCCAGCCAAGTCGTTGGTTTTTGAAGCTGTTTGTGTAACTAATTTTTAGCACCAATATTTTCAACTGGGTCCTCCAACTCAACCTAAGGGAAAGCCAAAGGTAACAACACTCATGGTTAATATGTATTATATATGAATATATCGGGTCTCAACTCTCATGTAAGAATGACGCGGAAAGAATGCTACATAGGCATATCAACTTCACACAACAACATAAAAAGCTCATGGATTACAACATCATAAAACAGATACATCTATCATTCTATTTTACAGTCATAGAAATCAAAACGCAGCTTACCTGTTTGGAAACAGTCACAACATCATTTATAATTTAAGGGGCGTCATATTTACTCTGAAGAACTATGGATACGAAATATACACACACACACACATTTAAACATGGACACATGGGAAAAAAACATTTTACATGATGTGCAGTGCAGTGTAACATGTTAAGCAATTACATGAATCTGACATAAACACCAACATAAATCAGCCATTTAATACAAAGCACCTGCCAATTTACGATAGAAATCCAGTTCAGTGTTTTTGAAGTATTGATTTTTCAAACCAAAGATCCTACAAAAGATCAATGCATGATACGGGAATACCAGAGGTGCATGATAAGTAGTTGTTCGGTGTTATTTTACAAGACAAATGTGCTGTTTTTTTTGTCCTTAAACCCACAAAAGAAGCTACACATTATGAATCATCAACACTCCCTGGAAGATAGTGAACTTACATACGTGGCTATAAAGAGTTAAAAGAGAAATAATAACCTCAAGTATGTTCAGTGGGTAAGCATCGTATGAAAGAAGGTAAGTATCGTATGAAAGAACCCTAGGAAGAAAACCCTAGGAATTAGCCTATTTGATTTTTTTTTCCAGAAGGTAAGCATCGTATGAAAGAACTCTAGGAAGAAAACCCAGTAAGGCTGATGTTGTGATGTGTCCTACAACATCACAATGTAAGCTTTACTTTCTCCCGTGAGACCGATGTCTGTCAAACCATAACGCATGCAAGGCATAAAAGGAACCGTTAAAGAAAAAAAGACATACCTTTTGAATAAGTAGGGAAATTTTCCTTTGTTTTGCAACTTTCAAGCCTTCATACTTCAACTGCAGTCAAAGCAGAACATCGCAAGGACTGAAATTCGATAAATATGGAAATAAAAATGTAGTCTTTTAGTTCATTAACTTAAATATTGCGCACGAGTATGTCATTGTTTCATCCAGAAACAGAGAGAAAAGTTCATTGCTCTGTCAATCAATAATATACAGAATATAACTTGGTTAATGCATCTGTAAATTGGCTATGAAATTTACCACAATGCACACACACTACAGAAGCTTCATAGCATATATGTATATATCTTATAACTTCATTCAGATGATTACTAACCAACTCATAATGATGCGAGATATTATGACGAGTTTGTGTGGGAGTATTTTGCCTAGAAACAAGTCATAAAGAAGTACTTTGTAGAAGATAATCCAGAAGTTAGATGCATAGGTGTCCACCATCCCCTATCATTCAATCAAAATGATATGTAAATGACGGATTTAAGAAAGGTTTCTATTGTAAAACAGTTGCTAGGAAGATGAAATTTGTTTTACCTTTTGGAACTTAACTTTGAGGTAGAAGCTTTTAGATTTCTGTTGGCAATAAGTATCTGAAAAAACAAGATTCAGAACTATGAAACTACGATGTGCGCGTAAATATACATCATTGTATTATATAATCAAGATTGTTTTACTATTTTAATTTACCTTCCAGTAAAATTGAGGGCCATGAACTCTCACTGCCACTTTCAAAAATCTCGTCTTTTGTGTTCCTTCAAACGTGAAAAGTGTACCTCCGTCTTTATGTAAACTTCAATCTAATCCAATATCATACACATTCACGAGAACTGATCACTACATTAACAACTAAAGCATGTAAGTTAGGTACTGAAGGACCAAATGTCTAAGCAAAAGTTTCAGGATGACTAATCCATGATTTAGGGGCAGCATTCATAGAGTTCAAATATTAGCAGTGAGCCTACATGTAAGCACACAAGCAAAAAGTTTAAGATGGATGCGATAAGTGGATGCTAAATAGAGACTCAATAATCTGAAGGGTAGGTACAACCATAAAACAGAACTAAACTGGAAGCTTAAGAAACCAAGCAGAAAAACCCCAAATTCACAAACAAGAGGTTTGCATCATGTCATGTTTCTTTTATTTTTTTTGGTAAATTTTTATAATGCAACAACATAACCAAGTGTACATGAGGATAGAATTATACATACACAAACAAGAAACAACTAAAATTCCACAAAAACGACAACACAAAACAATTTTTTTTTATCACAAATGCACCTTGAACCAAAGCAATTTATTGAGACCAATGACTGAAATCCTACACAAATAAAGCCTGAGTAATGCATACAAAGGACGCAAGAATGTGAGTGAATTTGAAGGAGAATACAACAGAGCAGATAAATAAAATTCACAACTGAATAGGAGATCACAAAGAAGGTGAATCAAAAGCACAAGGGATCCGGAAATGGCATGTACATCCGAGCCAATGCAAAATAATGGAGTTTACCTTTAAAAATAGTGGTGTGTGAGAAGCTGACTGTTGCTCACCTTTAAAACTCCAAACCACACCCTTATATTGGAACCAGTCTATCCAGGAAGCCGATGCAAAGGATTTGGTCAAAAAAGTAATGATTTGCAAAAACCATGGTTCATTTCGCAATGAAGCTGTAAATCAAACCTTTTGGATTCATCTTTTTTCCTATACGATTCAAGCCACCAGGTCCCCTATCTATTCAACCTGTGTCATAGGAAATGAAACACCAACTAAGACAAATCTAACAGTCAACAAATCTTACAACATTGTGTCTTTAGATTTTAATATTTCCAGGATTTAAACAGTATTTATTGATGTCAGATATGTAGATCACGTTAATAAATGAGGAAATTTTGTTTTTCTGAAGGAAGAATCATAATATTAAAAATAAATCAAGCAACCAGAAGTAAATGAGATGAATAGGATGACATTTAATACATAGAAACCAAAATACAAGATCAAACAGTATCATAATTAGCTCATAATATAAATAAAAAAATTTAGCTCACAATTAAACCTGAACTGATGATCTGCTACGCTAATCTGAAACTGCACAAAATGCGGAGAGAATAAAACAACAAATGTCCAAGAAAGGATTAATCTAACGAAGAGAATCGAACCCATTACCTTCTTCCCTTTTTAATTTTACTGTTATACACTAAAATGAATCATATAGAGAAGAAAAACGACCCATGATACCGTGAATATTCAAGCTATTCGTAACGACCTCAGATATATGAATACAAAGATCAATGGGCATGGCTGCAAATCAAGAGGCAAAACCCACACAGGGGCTTCGCCATTCTAGACTGCCATGCCAAGATGTCGCTGATATTCGTCAAATTCGATTGCCTTAATCGGCCTCTGGCATCTCTCTTCCTCCTCGTCTTTCCTTATGATTTTCACCAGATGGAGTACAAAATAAATAGACATTTGAGAGTATGTTGAAGCAAGCAGCAATGCATGCAAATATTCAAACCAAGACCAATCAGGTAACCCAAAAATATGCAGCCAAACACATAAGGGTTATATCATCATTTTGGTTCAGAATTATGTTTCAACTATAGAGATATAGTTAAATCATAATCAGACTGTAGGACAGGAACACCTAATCAACTAATTAAAAAGGGCTCAGAATTACCTAAACCAGCAATTCAATTAGATGATTAAACCGGACATCAATTGCAGCATGAATCTGGCCATTAACCGTGGTAAAGGTTCAACCTTTAGGTATCCGAACGGTCAACCCTAAATCAACAGAAGATTGACACAAAATTAGGGTAGAGATCAAAGTTCAAATCAGTAATAATATCAGATATACGTTATAATAAAGGAAAGAATTCACCTATATTCAGATATTTAAATCCTCTGAACATAAAGCTTATTGTTCAAACCAATGAATTTCAGGCTAAACAATCCATTAAGCATTTAAAAAAAAGCGTTATAGGGATAGAATATAGCTGATCAGTGATGACAGATATCTTACAATACTAAGCACTAAGGTCAATTACATGTATACAAAAGCTACTATGCATTTGTTCCAAGAAAAAAAAAAACTAAAACGCGATGAAAATGAACCTTTCTCCAGAAAAACATGAGTAATTCTCAACAAAACTTGGAAGTTCAGATACAAAACCTCTGAAATTGTTCATGTTGAAATAGTGTCCTAAACCCAATCGGGTTGGACCGGATCCGACCGGGTCGGATCATTTCTACTATTTCTTTATGTTTATACATATATTAAATGACTTTTCTGTTGTCATATATATGTTCTTTTAAAGAACCAATTATGAATTGCTATATGATGACGTCCTTAGTATTAAACTGTGATAGAGAAACCATGATAGGTGTCTCGGATTTTATGCTAAACGAAATATAGCAAGTAATAAAATAAATCCGGTTTACCCCAAGTGCAGGGATCGTAGTATAATGATTAAAACCGGAGTCGAATTCACAGGGAATCGTCTTTGTCTAGTTTGATTAATTTTCCTAAAGTTGTCACGAGAAGTAAAAACGTCCTATCCTAAACAATTTAAAGACTACAACTAAAATAACAAAACAAAATGAACTAGTAATGAAAACAATAAAGTTAAACTGGACAGAAGATTAAAAATCTAAAGCCAGCGAAGATAGTTGCGAACCGAATAACGAAAATAATTCTATTATATAAACTAAATAAAAATTATAAAATTGCTATGGTGATAACAAATGATTTTTTTCAATAAATTTAACAACGAACAAGCAATGATCCTTGATCCCGCAACCCTCAATTTCTTCTCTAAGGTTGTCTAGTGATGATTTAATAAGAATTGTGGTTCACCTATCATAAGTATGAATTTCTAACATCTTAGAAAAATTCACCTATCAATCTTTTTCGTCCATCGATCCTAAAGATTAACGCTTTAATTATCAAGGTGTGAAATTTATCAATCTCGTAACCTAGATATTCAACCTAACAACTATCGTTAATTAGATTAAAAATCCAATCTTTACAATGGTGATCTTAGTTTAACAACGATTCTCATCAAATATTAAACATCAAACAACAATACATTCATCAATGAAATTGCATAATAACAATACAAACATAGAAAAGATACAATCTCATTAAAACTCACAAACAATCCAAAGAGTCGAAATTGAGATGTTGCAACGATCGGTTTCACAAAGCTCGTTCAAGAAAGCCTCAGCCTCTGACCATCGTCACACCGGAGCAAAATAAAATAAAATAAAAAATACAAAAACACTCGGTCGACCGAGCCCTACACTTTTTTTTTGCTTTTTCTTGTCGCCTCTTTTCTCCAGATGCTTTTCCGTCCCCTCTCTGTTCCAATGACTGCGTCCTTTTATAACCTTCTTCGAGCTAGGGTAATAATTATCCTATTTCATTTTCTTTAAAAATAAAAACTAAACCCTAATAAAAATATAATAATTCCAATTTTGTCCTTCTAGATAAGTCTTCAAATAAAATGCTGTTCGAAATCCTTCAGCTCGTTGACTCGTTCCACGATATGCTCGTCGTACCTACAACATAATAAAAAAGTGTAAAGTGTAACATCACATATATAAATAGATAATTGCTAATAAAATCACGTAAATAACCCGACTTTGCACTCTAATACTTTCCAACTTCATTCTTTCAATAAATCCATTAAACACTTAATTTTCTATAAAAAATAATAAAATACCAAGGATATTGTTACGAAATAATGTAATATAAATCGTAAAAATCACCGTAAACAATAGGCGATTATGGTTGATGAGATCTCTAATAACTTTAATAAGTTTGATACTTAAATGTCTATGGTTGATGAGATCTCTAATCACTTTAATAAGTGTTATACTTAAATGTCTATAGGCTGATGTACTATTAAACAGGGCATTGATAGTATGGACAGGCTAGCACGTATTAAATGTCCTCTGTCTTTAAGGGCATGGATAGATCTCGTCTATCGAAGTGTAGAGACACTTGGACTGTACGTGGACGTGTATTAAAGAATGCGTACGTTAGACTGACCCACTTACACGGATAAGTGTCACACTATGTGACAGTTGTGTAATTATCCTTAAGACCGGAGTCTTCATGGCATCACGGTGTGGATTGTCATGCTTTGACACTATTGAGGTTTCCCCTATCCATGGGGTGATCATGCGGTAGTGATTGGGTGTGATACCGAAGCATGCGGAGTATACGTGATTGGTCGTCCGGGAATCGCGTATCCTATGATTGGGATCGAATATCCAAAATAGTCTTCTTATAAGGAATGTCTAGCTCTCGTGAATCTTTGCAAAGTGAGAGTAAATGAGTTACTTCGAGAGGGCATGATATCCAGATTATAAGATACAGTCGTTAATGTTTGACACTCAACGTACGACCGTATGGACATTATTACAGCGATAGGATTGTAAGTTACACGGTAACTGTTTCACATGAAAGGTAGTAGTCATTGCATTTGACTCTTCCGATGATTGGGGGTTACAGTGTGTTGCTAGACGCTATCCCGTGATCGTTAGGTATGAAGGGCATTTTCGTAATTTGCACTTTGTGTCTACGACCAACATATTCGGAAGCCTATCGGGTCACACACATATGAACATCTAGCCGGATTAAAATGTGGTTATAGATGATAACCAAATAAGGAAAGTTTATCTCGTACTATAAAGGTTATAGTGGTAAATTAATATGGTGGTATTTATTTATTATGAATGAATTAAATAGAAGATATTAATAATATTATATTAATTAAAAAATATTCCGGATGCCAATTTATTGGCATATGGGGCACAACTTATTAGTGTATAAGATACACTTGGATTGTGTAATTTAATTAATGATATTACCATATATTAATATAAGATATTAACATATGAATATATATGTTCACCACACGTGAATTGCATATAGGATATGCATGTTCACATTTGTGATAAATATATATGTGTAGATTTATATTTGTAATATATATATATATATATATATATATATATATATATATATATATATATATATGTGATATATACACATGTGTAAATTGATTTATGGTAATAAGATAAATATAGTCAATATAAGATATTGACAATATCCTAGATTTATTTAATATAAGATATTATAATAAATGAGATAAATCAATCAATTATATTTTCCTTATTTTATTGGGAAAAAGTTTTCTTCTCCTCCACACTATACGGCGCGCCACCTACACTATAAATAAGGGGTGAGTGTCAAACTCCTTTTACAACACAATTCCAAGAACTAATAGTTCCTGTGTAAAATAGAGAGCATCCTATAGAGAGTTGGAGAGAGGGGAAAATGGCCGGTCTAGCAACCGGAGTTTTCCAATAGCAATCAATGATGGGATTCCGACGGGCTGTTCGTGTGGACTAGCGGTAGAGGCCGAACACTTGGGCGGCTCTATGCAGAACTACTCTCCTTAGACGGTCAAAGCGTCGATCTTTTAGACCAACCAAGGTAACCACCGTCTACTAGCTTATTTGGTTATTGCTTAAACGAAATCGATCATGGTTAAAAGGAAATAAAATTTTAAATTCCGCTGCGTTCCCGCGTAGATTTCCTAACAGTGGTAGCAGACCGAGTTTCGAGCTTAAGCAATAAGCATGTTATTTGCGTAGTTAATTTTATCGTTTAAATTACGTAATTAAAAGATGAAAGATTTTTTATTCGCGAAAGTGATACATGAAAAGAAAAAAAAAGCGAGATCGGGTGGGGCTTGGCCGACTAGCGGCTGCACCACCACCGGCGGTGGCTGGCCGGAGGCGGCGGCAACAGGGCAACCTGCTGCCGGCAGTCGGTTGACCGGTCAATACTGTCGGATCTCCAAATTTTTGTTTTGTGTATTTTGTGATTCAATATGGTTCATTGTTGTGATTGGTAATTTCTCCTTTGTCTAGTTGTGTCATATGACTAACCAATGGTTCAAATAGTTTGGGCTATTGGGATGCCACATGACATTAAAATAATAATGGTCTTTCCAAACTTTGTTTCGAATAGGCCTAGGCCCTTTCCAAATATTTGATTTGGGAAAAGGCTAGGCAAAGCCACTTCCAAAATTTTGATTTTGGAAAGTGGCGAAGCCTAAACCAAAATTATTTGGCCTTTCCAAATATTTGATTTTGAATAGGCCTAGGACCATTTCAAATATTTGATTTGTAAAAGACCTAGGCCTAGGCCACTTCCAAAATTTTGATTTTGGAAAGTGGCCAGGCCTAAACCAAATTTGGTTTAGGAAGATGCATTTTGGTTTAGGAAACCAAAGGCATCCCTTTTGATTAGAAATCAAAAGAAAAGAAACGAAAGAGACTTAATTTTAATTTCGATTTAATTTTAGAATAGTTCTAATTAATTATAATTATAATTATAATTAAAATCGTTAATTTTATTTCGATTAAATCATTTAATTAATTAAATGTTAATTAGTTAATTGATTGGATAAAATTATTTAATAGATTAAATGTTAATTGATTAATTAAGACGCAAGTAGTTAAATTTCTAATTTTATCTTTTTCATAAGATGTTATTGTATGGATTAGATATACTAGATATAATATGATTATATGTATTTTAGAAATAAAAATCATAAACCAAAATGGCCTTTAATGTCGTCCGGGAATCAAAAAAGATAAAAATCATAAACCAAAATGATTATATGTATTTTAGAAATAAAAATCATAAACCAAAATGGCAACTCCCCTAATGGGCTTTTGGCATTTTTCTACTAAAAACATCATAAACCAACAGAAATAAATTAAATCAAGCCCAATAGGCCCAATAGACCTAACTGGACCAAAACAATGCGCATTGGCTTCTATCTTCGACTGGTCTTCTTGTTTCTTGGATAACTGGTGCGTCCCCGTTCTTCTTGAATTGGATCACATCATTCTCTCCTTCTTCAAAAGGATCCGTCCTCAGATCTAAGTCCAATGGTAGTGAGGACTGTCAAAATAGGACCTTTCGGGTCACATCACTTGGATTAATCAGTCAATCAATGGCTAGGATGGAAAGAACGTTGCAAAGATTCAGAGCTATATCCAATGAAATTAAGTCAATGGTTGACAGACTGGACTGTCAAAAAAGAACACTGACAGTGTCAGTACGGTACAACAGAGGAAAATTGCAGTCAAGTTAAAGACGATTCTGAAACGTCTATATTTGAAATTCAAACTCAAATCACTGGATTCACACCCATAAATAGAGGTCTCTTGATTCAGAACAACAACAACACGAAGAACAAGAATATACATGAAGCAATCAAGTTTTTGAGCAAGAAATTACCCTGCTGATACTAACAGAGCTTTATCTACTGATCAAGGATTTTATTCAAGTGTTTCTGCAATCAAGTTACATCCAGTATACACACTTGAAGACCACAAGCTACTGATCTTATCATCTTGATCAAGAGCTTGCTGAAAGCTGAATCACTTTCTTGATTCAGCCCCTTCTTTTTCCAGAAGTTTGCTGAAGACAGAGAAGCACTTTTGAAGTGTCAAGAACTGTGGTTTTGTGGTGGAGCTGGTGAAGATGCAATCCTACCCTTCAAGGACCAGTGGAATACTTAGGAGCATGAATCCTACCTGCTTCTAGTGTTCAGTTTGTGAAGCCATAGTCATTGGTCAAGGACAAAAATTTTAGGGATTTTCGTAACAGCTACCTCAAGAATCTCTAGTGAATTTCCTCCAACATCACAGGCGAAGAGTGGACTGACAGGATTACACCACCTGGAACCACTATAAAACTTCCCTACTTTACTTTACTGCATTTACATTCTACATTTTACTTGCATGCTTATCACATCAACCTGCTGAACTAGCTACTGAATCACACACTTACACTGTTGAGTATCTAATACTTAGTATCATATTTGAAACAACAAGTAACAAGGCTTAATTTTATTTATTCTGCTGCAACAAATTCAAGAGTTTCAATAGTCAGTAGACTACTGAGAGTCAGCAGACTATTGAACCTGCTGAGTTTGTCAATTCCAAAAAGTTTTAAGTGTTAATTATATTCACCCCCCCCTTTAAACTTAGCCAAAGCCTTTTCAAGGAACCAACAGGCCGAAAGCTCCAAGTTAGTCAGCAGCCACACATAGCCAGCGCCTAACTCCTTTGAAGAGGTAATTGCTAAACTTCAAAATCAAATTGATGATTTGAAGAAAGACAAGAAGGGAAAGGAAATTAAGAAGTCTTGGGGAACAAGTGTCCTTGAAGATGAGATTCTAATAACAGCACCCGAGTGATTACACTATCCCACATTCGAAAGTTATTCGGGATCGAGCTGCCCTTATGACTGGCTCTCAACTTTCCAAAGCCGGGCAGCCCTGGCAACCAGAGAGGAATCAGATTGGTCCATCGCCTTTGTGGGCACAATTCAAGGGAGAGCATCAGCCTGGATCAAAAATATGCCGGCAAAATCAGTTAAATCTTAGGAGGACCTCCAAGACAAGTTCATCACCGAGTTCAAGTCGGCGGGACAACTTAGACTCTGGCCGACCTCTATGGAATTCGTCAAGGCGAGACTGAGACAACTCGCAGCTATTATGAGTGGTTTACCAAAATATATGAGCAAACAAGGGGTCTAAGTGACAGAGTGGTGATGAGCCATTTTCAGAGTGGCCTCACCAAAGGAGGACTAACAGCCGAGTTCGCACTTCATCCACCCGAATCCCTACAGGACAGGGCATCTGAGCCTCCCCTATCAGTAGTTCCTAGCAAGGTCGAGCCCAACCCTCAGAAGGAAAACACTAATCGGAATCGGGACATCAAGAAGCCCGAGAAATTTTGAGAAGAGCATTACACTTGCTCTCAACTCTTATCTCCTAGATCTGCACGAGGTGAACAATGAGCTGACACCACCTCGGCCCCTGCAGCCCGAACCGCAGGGAAAGTGTTATGTGTGCAAGTATTGCCACTTCCATAAAGATAATGGTCATGACACCGACGACTGCAAGCAACTTAAGAAGAAGATTGAAAAGTTGGTAGCCCGCATGGCGTTGAATCATTATAAGTTGGACGGAGGTCAATCTAACTGGGGTGGTCCTTCAGTCCGCCAAAAAAAGGGAGACATCCACGTGCTAATCGAGCAGTTCCCAAGCAACAATCAGCTAAAGTCTCAAATCGATTCTCTCAATCAGATAGACATGGGCCTGCTAATTGTCATGCACGGGTCTGAACAGCCTATCTCGCTTACCTGCAGCGAGCTAATCAATTAGCCCGACGTGTCAGGAATGCCTCTCGTCATAATAGTCGGGATCAACGATCTGACAGTACTACAGGAGCTTTCAGGGACATAATGTATTACGACTGCTTCAAAGAATTGGGTTCCGTGATTCACATCTAAGACCACACTTTGGCATTCTTGAAGGTTTCACCAATGACCATGTACGAGTTAAACATGCTATTGACATCGAAGTTCAACTGGGAGACTATGGGCCGTGTATAACCAAAAATGTAACTTTCTTAGTATTCGAGTTATAACATAATCCTCGGGATACCATCCCAAAGACTGTTTCAAATGGTTGCCTCTGTCCCACAGCAAAGGGTCAAATTTCAGATTGGGGATAGAGTCGGGGTCGTAGTCAACCGGCCAGGAGAAATGCTAGATCAAGTCAGGAAAGATCGGACCGGGAACAAAAAGGCCCGATCTAAGCAAGGAGAGTTCCCCACAGGGTCCCATCAAATCCACATGATAAAAAACATGTCCCTTCAGAAATAGAATGCGACACTTTGCAAGTCAAAGAAGAGCCTGATTTCATGGAAGATGATGAACTATTCGAGGTTGTCATCAATGAGGCTTTTCTAGAATAGAAAATTAAGATTGGGGCATATTTGCCCGAAGCAGAAATAGACGGGATGATCTCACTACTCAATTCCAACCTATATGCATTTTCATGGGTTGTGACAGACATGAGAGGAGTCGAGCCCGAGGTTTCTTTACATCATCTAAGTGTCGATCCGACCTTCACCCCGATACAACAAAAAGCCAGACAGTTCTCCACAGATAAACAAGAAACTATAAAGGTCGAGGTCGACAAGTTGCTTCAAGCAGGTATCATCAAAGAGCTTACTTATCCAACATGGGTAGCAAACGTAGTGATGGTTGAAAAACACAATGGAAAGTGGATGACGTGTGTTGATTTCACAGATCTAAATAAGGCAGCCCGAAAGATCCATACGCCCTCCCGAGAATTGTTCGATTAGTGTATTCTATTGCTGGTTTTGAAACTTAAAGTTTTTTGGATGCTTACTCTGGTTATCTTCAAGTCAAGATGGTATAATGCGACAAAGAGAAGACAGCCTTCCGAGCTATGGGAGGTTTATATTATTACGAGGTGATGCCTTTTGGGTTAAAGAATACGGGATCGACATATCAGAGAACGGTTAATCGCATCTTCAGCTCATGGATGATAAGGATCAGAGTTGTTAGTCGAGGTCTGTGAAGTACAAGGTGAAGATCTAGTTTTGGTTTGTGTTGAGGAATAGGTTCTGGCAAGTTTCGATGATGAAACTTCTCTTAAGGGGGGGAGGAATTTAATATCCTGACTATTTTGAAAATGACAAACATGTCAATTCACAAAAGTCTGAATAAATATTTATCTTTTATGGGATAAACGAAAAAAAGAAATATAATAAATAGTTAATGGGAGGCTTATTGTGGGAAATAAAACTTCCCATTAACTATGGGAGTCATCCGAATTTTATTTTGACTGCCAAAGTTCGAACATAACGCTCTGGAGAAAAAGAAAATAGAAACCGAAAAGCTAACTAGAAACTTTAAAGGATCTCGTCGATCGTTCACCGGTTTTTAGAGTTAATTAGAGATTCAGAATCAGCGGGAGAAGAGGATCGTTTTGATACAGAAAATTTGAAGTTTTGAAAAAGGTTAGTTCTTGCCCTAGTTTTGGAATCTATGAGGTTTGATCAAGTTTCAAGGTTTCTTTTGGTTGAAATCGTAGTTCTAATCGTGTAGAATATTTTGACTACAATTAATTCTTGATTGGCTGTTGATCAATTAGGTTTGTGTTAGAGTTCTAGGAAGTGCTGCAGATTTCTTGAAGGTTTTGCTTTGGAGTTTGCTTTAATCATGTTAGAGGCTCTTCATATTTGAATAATGATGGTTTTATAATGTTTGGTTGAGTTTTAGTGTTGTTTTGGCGGTAGAAATCATGCCTACGTGTTGTTGGTAAAGTATGAATTGTTTGGGTATGTTATGGATGTGTTTTGCTACTGTTTTCTGAGTGTTTTTTTATGTTAAACATGTTAGGAATGTGTTAGAGTTCTTGAAAGTGTAGAAGAACTATTGTTTGGGAGTTGCAGACACTACTGGCGTCCGCTAGTAGGGGACTGGCTGAAGGATGTAGGAGCTCAAATCTAAACGAATTAGATCTATGCGCAGCGGATGTATCATGATTTATATATCACAATACATAAATAAAGGATTTAACTACTACAATGGGGTTAAGATTATATTACCAATAGTGGGAAGAGAAGTCTTGATCTTCCAATGTGTTCTCCAAATGGTGGTTGGTGGACACCCTTCTTGATAAAAGCACCTCCTTGATATGCAACACCAAGAAAAACTTAGAGTTTTTCTTCTTCTAAAACCCTAGACAAGAAAAAATAATTTTTTCTCTTTTTATGGTGATGTGGTCGAAATTTTCAATGTCATTTACACTTGGAATAACTCTCCTTTTATAGGAGAGTAAATCCTTGGTCTCCAAGTTTTAATTAATTAAATAAATAAAATAAAAGGATATTTTCCTTAATGACTAATTGTGATATGTATTGACCAACAGAAAATCAAATAACAAGTCATCCAACCAATAATATAACAAGAATATCTTTTATCTTCCATAACACAAGAAAATTAATTCTTGTGCTAATTAGAAGACCTTAGGCGCCACATTAGGGTTTAGAAGCCCACATAAAATGTCTTTTATGTGTATTATATTATTAAGCCCAACTAAATAATATCCATGCATATCAATTAATTATCCCAACCAATTAATTATCACTGAGGCCCAAATAAACAAGAATATCAGCCCGAATTATAGAAGCCACATTGGGGACCATGGTCCTATAACAAGTAGCTCCAATAATTAATTATTCATCGAACAGAATAAGTACATTAATTATTAATTCCGGGATTACGCCACCATAAACCCGAAACTGAACTCTACCGATTATAGAAGTATACTTATACTCAACCCATAGAGTGAATAAGCGTCCATTGATATAATCACTACATACGGACTAACCCTCCATAGACTGTCCATTCGAGTAGGAAGTCTCCGTGAACCCGACTCAGAATATCTTATCCTTATTTACCATTAACCCCCTGATGATCAATTAGTTCACATATCCGACTAGTGATCAATTAGTCTAATATGAACTCGGCCGATCGATCACTTTCTTAGGGTTAACAAACAAGGGGATCGTCTCTCTACTTCCCGCGGGGAAGGAATGGATTCCATGTCTGTGAAAATCAGAACTACTCACTCATCAAGAGATAGTGCCAATGAGAGGTGGCTTGGAACACATATTTAAGTGAACCGTAACTAACACATCAAACACTACCCCGAGACAAGCAGCACCTTGTGATCACCTCAGGATTAAGGTTGATCCATATATGATCATCTAATGATTTAATAAGATTCCTCGATTACGGAATTATACCGAGAAATACGATTAAATCGGTCCGATCCTATATGAATGCCATCATATATAAATGCCCCACGTAGGTACCCTCTACCGATAGTCCGGATAAGACTATCATACCCTAAGGTGTTACGGGCGCATTATTGGTGTTTTAATCAAGAGACCCTAAACTCGATTAAGTTCACCACGGACTAACGATTTAAGTATATCACCACTAACTCAATCCTCACGTGCATTCCATACACTGAGTTAAGCGGTTACATACTGATACACTTAAGGTTTTGCAGCAGTGTATTACTTACAAGCACAAAGCAAGTAATAAGGTGAGATAAATTCTGTCACAAAAGACAATTACACAAATTGTCTTTCGGGCACTACACCTAACACTGGCATCTGCAAATTTTAGGCAGAATATTCCTGCTTGTCTCTGGTTTGGACTGGTGTCCGCAGTGTGCTTTTAGCGTCTTCCAGTGTGCTTCTAGCGTCTGCCAGAGTGCTTCTGGTGGCCACTAAAATGTCTCTTTTTTGGGTTTTGAAGATTTTTAAGCCCCGGGATGAGTTTTGGATGCCATTTCTTGATCTAATAAAATTAAATGAACATGAACAAGCCATGATTAAGCTTCTGGTTTGTTTAGTTCCGGCACCGAATGGATTTTCCTAAGAATTGAAATTCGGGACCGTCGGAAGAGCATGATTGGCCTGTGCTGTGATGAATTAGTATTCATCAATGTCTGTGTAATGTGTTAGGCCTTGTCCTTGTCTAGTGGTCTGGGTGAGGGAGTAGAAGTTATAAGGGAGATTTCTTGAAAATACTTAGGTTACTAGTTGACAATTAATAACATGCGTACTTGTGTAGTTAAAAACCTACACATCATGTCATTCTTGGTAAGGCACAATTTTATATCGCAATGTCTGGGCGGTCAGTAAAAGTGAATAACTCTGTAGGTTTACAAGACCCCAAGTAAGGAGGGACTTCGCCGAACGTGTACACTATCAGGGCTAGTCCGTGGCTATTTGTGTGATCCACCAATAGGTTACAACCAGATGCTTCGTGGTGAGTAGCACCATGTATAGTGTCCTTGAATGCTGATGTAACAAAGATAAGCTAAGCTAGAAACAAGTAAGACATCACAACATGATGATGAGCATAAAGTGAACTTTAGAGTTTGAGTCGATCTCACAAAGATAACTTAATAATGTTACAAACCTCTCGTTGTAAGACTTAATTTTTCAATAGCTTCTACATTTTTACTAAGTACCTATTCATTGCATATTTGTTGTTATTTTGTGGGGTGAGAAGACAAACAGGTTGACCCGGTGTTTGATGATGTTAAGATCAAGCGCTTACCGTTCTACTAAAACCAATTGGTTTTAGTACAACGCTAAGCACTTGATCTTAAGATCTCCCAACACTTGCACAATATAAATATTGTTGATACCAGGGTTCGATCTCTTGACCTCTGTCTCTGATACCATGTTAGGATCAAGCGCTTACCGTTGTACTAAAACCAATTGGTTTTAGTAGAACGGTAAGCGCTTGGTCTTAACAGATGTGGATTTCGAGGGTGACGTTTGACATGCTTGCTATGGAGTTATCTTGCTTTAGTTATTATTTTGAACTATATGTCTTGTTGCTTATATTTTCGAGACAAGCGTTGTACTTTTATTTTTTTGTTGTAAGACAAGTTTGTTGTACTTTTACTTTGGACATCATATGTTGTAAGATTTGGGATAATCGTTGTTGTAAGTTAACCTCTTTCTACCTTTAGTTGGTTTGTAATCTCCTCTAGTAGCGGTTATGGTTTTAGCCGAGTTTTTTTTAGCTTCCGTTTGCTTTAATTTGACACGACGATGTAGAGGCTTGCGTATAATATTGAATTTATTTAATATAATACGCGTCGAACGTTCTTTTCCGGATAATGACACGGTATCTGAGAACGAGACGTTATATACACATGTCCAATATATCAACATTCAACAGCGCCGAAAGAAATCCCAAAAAGTTAAAAAATTTGATATTTGAATTTCTTGAAGCATTTGCAGAACATCCCTCCAACATGGGGCAGCAGAAAAATTGTTGGCCAAATGCTGCCACGGCAAACACAATAATAAGTCAAATTGGTTCACTTGCTTGTGCTTTCATTGCTACTGAACGTTATATGAATTTGTAAAGCCCCGTCCCGGATATCAAGTGCTTATCCGGAAAAGAAACGTTCGGCATGTATAATATTAAATAAATTCAATATTATACATAAGCCTCTACTACGTCGTATCGAGTTTAGCAAACGGAAGCTAAAATGACTCGGCAAGCATCATAAATGCTACTAAGAATAGATTACAACCGACTAAAGATAGAAGGTTATCCATACAACAAAGAAAAGAAACTTACAACATACGAAATCTCAAATAAAGGACTTACAAATATGTCTTACAACATGAAAATAAAAGTACAACATATTCGTTGAAACAAGGTACAACTTAGTCTAATACATTATATGCTATAAGAAACTAAGACATCATCCAAGAGTCAACAAGGCATCATCATCACGTATCATTATCAAACTCCTCATAGAGCTCAAGATCAACATGTTTGTCTTCTCACCCCACAATGCATACAAAACAAAATGCAAAGGAGGTAAGTACAAAGTATTTAGCAAGAGTAAGAAGCTAATGAATAATTAGAGTTTATAACGAGAGGCTTACTTTATTATTTTTAAATTATCTTTGTGAGACTGACTTAATTCTAGGGTTCACTTCATGCTCATCAACATGTCGTGACTAACTGTTTCTAGCTTAGCTTATCTCTATTACAACTGCATTCAAGGGCACTATGAATGGTATTCACTCACCATGAAGTATTTGGGTGCAACATATTGGTGGATCACACCAATAACCACGGGTTGGGCCCGATAGTGTACGTGTTCGATGAAGTCCCTCTACTCCTAGTGCCCTTTCGAGGCCAGTTAAGTTATTCATTCACGAGGTCCCTCCACTCCCGGTGCCTTTTAAAGACCATCAGAGTTACTCGCTTTATCCAAATAGCCCACACATCGCAATATGACCTTGTGCCTTACCAATAATGACATGTCGTTTATTCTTTTAACTACACAAGTACATTTGATATTAGTTTATTACCTAGCCACCTAAGTATTTTCAAGTAAGCTCCCTCACCTCTACTACACTCTTTCCTAGACCACTATACATGAAAAAGGCCTAGCACATACACAGACATTGATGAATACTAATTTATCAAAGCACAAACCAATCATACCCTTCCGACAATCCCGAACTTCAACTCTTGGGAAGAGTACATTCGGTACTGGAACTAAATGCATCAGAACCTTAATCATGGCTTGTTCATGTTCATATATTGTCATTAGATCAAGAAACAACCTTCAAAAGTAGATTTAAGGCTAAAAACAAGCTAAACACCAAGAAACAAGGTCAGTGCGCACGCACCATACACAGTGCGCTCGCACTAAGGAACCAGAAGCTCCTCAGAACTTTCTGTTGAGCCGGTGCGCTTGCACTGGACTCAGTGCGCTTGCACCAGACTCTGGTGTGCTTGCACCGAGCGCAATAACTCCCAAAAACTGAGTTTTCTGCACTTTAATGATCTCCACTGGATTCCAAACAAGTTTAACATCAATATACACAGCAAAACAACAGAAATACTCAACTTTTACACAACCAATCATCATATACTTCTCTATCAACAAGTAGGCATGATTTCTAACATTAAAACACCAAAAATCATACCCAAAACACAACCTTAACATCATAAAACCTTAATTAAACCTTAGGAATAGCCTCTTACCTTTCAAGCAAGCAAAACCAAGGGAAAACTACCAGAAGGTCTGCAACACTTCCTCAACCCTCAACCAAAACCTATTTGATCACAATTAAACTTGGATTAATTGATGATCAAAAGCTACTAAACTATTAGAACTACAAATTCAAACCAAATGATGCCTTGAAACTTGATCAATCCTTGACAAAACCATAATTAGGGCTAATTTCATACCTTTTCAAAGTTCCAACTTTTTTTGTATCAAAAGAACGCCCTCTTGTCGCTGATTCCAAATCTTCAATCTTTTCTGAAAACCATCACAGATCTTGTGAATTTTGGAGAAGTCTCTTTTGCTTTCTTTTCCAATTGAGAGACGCAGTTCGAAGTTGGATACCATGTTCTGACATCTTCCTTGTTACGGGAAGTTTTACTTTCATAGAAAATAACCTCCAAAAGTTATTATTGCCATTAACTCCCCCTTAAATACCATTAATCCCATAATTTCCCTTAAATTCCCATTAAATCCTTTTTCTTTTCATTTCCCTTTAATCTTAAAACCATAATTAAATAAACATAATATTCCGCTTTTCGTACAAAAAAAAGACACGTCTGTCACTTTTCGAAAAGTCGAGATATTACAGTATTTGCCACAATTTGATCACCACACAATAAAATCATAATATGAACACTCCGGGATTTCTGTTTTTAGTTTCAGAATAATGATTCTTCGCCATCGCCTCAAGATTCAGACAGTTTGATAAGTGCAGAGAAATGCTATTATACAAATCCCATTAGCAGGCTTTCAGAAAAAGAACAGATTTTGCAGCTAAAGGGGAAGTTGTTAGGTGATTCAGATTTGGAGGGGGAAATTCCCTTTTTTAGTCAATGTTGTGAAAATAGGGCACACAAGACACGTAGGAGCCAACATGAAAACCACGTGGCCGTCAAATAAGCATTTTTTTTAGTAACTACGGTGCTCAGTCAGCAAAATCCGGCCCGAGTGACTGTTTTTGTTTTAAAAAAAATCAAGTTACATGACTATTTTTTCACCGAAGCAAAACTAAGACTAAAATGAAAAATATGCCAACTTAGAGGACGATTTTTGTGATTTTACCTGTGGAAAAAGTGATTATTTTCGATTAATAAAATTAAGGGCATTGTTGTAATTTTACATTATGGCTAAAATGAATGCGCCGACATTTATTTAAATGCCCGGGCAGTACCAGGTGCCCAAACTTTTTACTCCCTCCGTTCCAATTTATTTGAGACAGTTGTCAAAATCACGCATATTAAGGATGTGAGTTAATGCATCACTTTTATAATGAAATGACTAGAATGTCTTTGGATATAATTAATGTGTCTTTCTTTTTTATATCTCCTAGTGTAATAAATAAGGGTATATCAAGTAAAAACACAATAAATGTTGCATTGGAAATTGTACTGCCTCATATAAAATAGAACAAAATATTTTGGCAACTGTCTCAGTTTATCTTTTCTTCTTTTATCTATGTGAATGTATGTATTTGTTCATTTTTATGTGTATTTGATAAAATTTAACGGTGTTCTAAATAATTTTTCCAAGCCTTGATTCATCAATTCAACACATATTTATACACCCCAATAGGTAGCCCTAGTTATTTTATAATTCTCTAATCGCCCTTAATGAGTCAAACTAAATATAAATAATAATAATAATCCGCAATATCCCCCGCAAGTGGGAGCGTGGAGATCTCGAACGCCCAACTTGCGTAGTAAATATTCGAATTGTTGTTTTCCCAAAGCCTTTGTAAAATATCTGCCAGTTGAGACCGCATAGGAACGTAGGTCAGAGCAATAAGGCCAGTCGTAATCGCGTCACGAACAAAGTGACAATCAGCTTCTATGTGTTACGTCCGCTCGTGAAACACCGGATTTTGAGCAATGTATAAAGCCGACTGGCTATCACAGTGAAGAGAAATCCCGGTAGGAATAATGACACCCAAATCAGAAAGAAGCTAGCGAAGCCATTTTAACTCACAAGTGATCGAAGCCATGGAGCGTTTTTCAGCTTCAGCAGAAGATCGAGATACCGTAGCTTGTTTCTTCTGATGGAATAGTGTCCTAAACCCAATCGGGTTGGACCGGATCCGACCGGGTCGGATCATTTCTACTATTTCTTTATGTTTATACATATATTAAATGGCTTTTCTGTTGTCATATATATGTTCTTTAAAGAACCAATTATGAATTGTTATATGATAACGTCCTTAGTATTAAACCGTGATAGAGAAACCATGATAGGCGATTATGGTTGATGAGATCTCTAATCACTTTAATGAGTTTGATACTTCTAAATGTCTCTAGGCGATGTACTATTAAATATGGCATTGATAGTATAAACGAGACTAGCACGTATTAGATGTCTTGTCTTTAGGGCGAGGGATAGATCTCATCTATCGAAGTGTAGAGACACTTGGACTCGTACGTGGACGTGTATTAGAGAATGCGTACGTTAGGACCGACCCACTTACACGGATAAGTGTCACACTATGTGACGATTGTGTAATTATCCTTTTGACCGGAGTCTTCATGGCATCACGGTGTGGATTGTCATGCTTTGACACTATTGAGGTTTCCCCAGCCACGGGGCGATCATGCGGTAGTGATTGGGTATGATACTGAAGCATGCGGAGTATACATGATTGGTCGTCCGGGAATCGCGTATTGGGATCGAATATCCGAAATGGCCTTCTTATAAGGAATGTCTTACTCTCGTGAATCTTTGCAAAGTGGGAGTAAACGAGTTACTTCGAGAGAGCTTGATATCAGATTATAAGATACGGTCGTTAATGTTTGACACTCGACGTACGACCGTATGGATATTATTACGGCGATAGGATTGTAAGTTACACGGTAAGCTGTTTCACATGAAAGGTAGTAGTCATTGCATTTGACTCTTCCGATGATTGGGGGTCACGGTGTGTTGCTAGACGCTATCCCGTGATCGTTAGGCATGAAGGGCATTTTCGTAATTTGCACTTTGTGTCTACGGCCAACATATTCGGAAGCCTATCGGGTCACACACATAAGAACATCTAGCCGGATTAAAATGTGGTTATAGATGATAACCAAATAAGGAAAGTTTATCTCGAGACTATAAAGGTTATAGTGGTAAATTAATATGGTGGTATTTATTTATTATGAATAAATATGATATAAGATATTAATTATGATGATTAATTAAAAATGTATATTGATACATATGAATTTCGAAATTATGTATATATGTGATATACATGGATTTTGCAAATTAATTAATCATTGTATTATATTATTAATTAAAGAATATTCCGGAAGCCAATTTATGGCTAAAGGTGGCGCCAATATTAGTGTATAAAGATACACTTGGATTGTGCAATTTAATTAATAGTATTACCAAATATTAATATAAGATATTGATATATATGTATATATCTAAATTACATGCGGCTGAATATTTGTGTGCATGTCACACGTGAATGTCAAGTTGGCATGTTTGAATATTTGGATATTAATAGATTTATGTGTGTTATATATATATATGATATATACACATGTGTAAATTGATTTATGGTAATAAAATAAAGATAGTCAATATAAGATATTGACAATATCTTAGAAATATTCAATATGAGATATTGACAATATCCTAGATTTATTTAATATAAGATAGGGCCAAAGACCCAAAAGTACACAAAACGGACTTATTGGACTTATAAGGACAAAAAGGAATCTGTTGGACTTATAAGGACACAAATTAGATAAATAGACTCAAATACCCTTAATGAAAAATGAAAAAAAAAAAAAAAAAAACCAGCGAGGCGTTGTACAGTTTATTGGTGGTGACATATCATCAATACCTGGAATATATTATGCTATTGAGGTCTGCTTCAATTTATCTCGCAAAATTGCATTTACATTTTACTGTGCATCTAAATAATGTCACTTGCTTCAAATTTTTATTTTTTCAGGCGCTGTTCAGTTTTTTTATTTTTTTATAACCAATGTATTGACCATCGCGATACAATGACTACCCTCAATACATTGACCACCGCGATTCAACGACCACCGCGACGCATTGACCACCCCGATGCATTGACCACCTCAATGCAATGACCATCCTGATGCATTGACCACCACGACGCCCGATGAGATGACCATCGCGATGCAGAGACAAGACACCGCGATGAAGTGACACCGCGATGTAGAGACACGGCGATGAAGCGACACCGTGATGCAGAGACACCGTAATGAAGTGACACCGCGATGCAGTGACCACCCCCGATGTAGAGACGCTGTGATGCAGAGACGCCGAATTGCAGAGACACCTCGATGAAGTGATACAGCGACATAGTGACCACCCGCGATGCAGAGACGCCTCAATGAAGTGACACCATGATGCATTGACCACGCCAGATCCACTGATCACCTCGATACAGTGACCACCTCCGATGCAGAGACACCACGATGCAGTGACCAACCCAAATGCAGAGACACCGCGATGCAGTGACCACCCCGGTGCCAGAGACATCACGATGTTATAACATTTGACGATGCAGAGACATCACGAATAAGAGACACCGCGATGAAGTGGCACAGCATTGCAGAGACACCACGATGAAGTGACACCGCATTGCAGATACATCGCGATGTTATAACATTTGACGATGCAGAGACACCGCATTGCAGAGACACCACGATGAAATGACACCGCAATACAGAGACACTGTGATGCAGAGACACCGCGATGAAGTGACACCGCGATGCAGTGACCACCCTCGATGCAGAGACACCCCCGATGCAGAGACACCACGATGAAGTGACACCGCATTGCAGAGACACCGCGATACAGAGACACCGTGATGAAGTGACACCACGATGCAAAGACACCACAATGCAGAGACACCTTATTGTATTGGTGTATGCAATGACGTCTTATTGTATCGATTTATTCAATGACGTCTTATTGTATCGATTTATATAGTGACATCAATGTCACTTCATTAGTTGTCTAATGTATGCAGTGACATATGCAGTGACATTAATGTCACTTCATTAATTGTCTAATGTATACAGTGACATCTGCAGTGACATCAATGTCACTTCATTAATTATATCAATTTGGCTTGTTTCGCAACGGAGAAACTCTAATGGCGTGTTTGGATTGCGGTAATGGAATGCTTTTTTCATTACATTATATCAATTTGGCTTGTTTGGCAACGGAGGAATAGAATATGATTTCATTCCAACGGAATGAAAATGGATGATTTTCATTCCAACCAAATGTCCGGTCAACTGCTTAGACCGCCGTCCTCGCTTGGTCTAAAATGGCTAACCCAAGTTGACAAGACCTTTATATCTCACATTTATATGGGGGTGAGTATTCACTTAATTTACCGATGTGGGGTATCACATTTATAGCAAGTGTTGAGTAGACAAAATACACTAAGAGATTTCATTACAAGTTGCAATGTAACACGATCTATTTCGAAGCAAAGTTACAAGAGCTTTATGGCATAAATACTGGGTATTATGATTTGCATAACTCAGATAATTTTCATCTCTTAAAAAAAAATGGAAGATGCTTTTCATGTGTCGATTATTCTTATGCGACCTGTATCAAAATAACGTTGTTGCTCTTCATT
This sequence comes from Gentiana straminea, assembly GCA_036785695.1. Classification (NCBI taxonomy): domain Eukaryota; kingdom Viridiplantae; phylum Streptophyta; class Magnoliopsida; order Gentianales; family Gentianaceae; genus Gentiana; species Gentiana straminea. The sequence continues at coordinate 891,250 of JAVUPR010000436.1, forward strand.
TTTTGATTATTATTGGTCTTTCTTTGTTGATAAATCACAAAATGCTATGCCTTTGGTGAAACTTGGGAATGGTTTATTCACTTTTTGTGTATTTCTGTGCAATGTGGACTTCTGTTGGTGATTTAAGTATAATCACAAGCCATTGAGGTAATCGGGGTTTAGTACAAGGGTGGATATACTCGTAACACTTAATAATAAGTTTGGAGGTGCGGAGTGCACGCTTATATAAGTGTATATGAGTATACGGATGGAAAATAAGCAAGTATAGTTCGAGAAAATCACTTAAAGGACCGGAAAACCGAGTTAAAGGACCAAAAATCAGCTTTTTGGTGAAACAGAGTGACGGGCGCACACTGTGGTGACGGGCGCACGCTCGTGACCGACGAGCGCACGCCTGTGGTGGTTGAGAGAGTTGGTCGGGTTACGGTTTTCGCGGCGCACGCCTGTGGACCGATGAGCGCACGCCTATGGTCCGAAAAAACGATCCTGTAAGTGCCTTTTGGCCTTTTTGGGTAGTTATAACCAAATGGTACCTTTCCACTTGGGTTGTAACTTATATTTTCGAACTTGCAACTGATTTTCCATAATCCAAGAGCTTTTTACGGGCTTCTTACATTGTTGAATAAAACACACAACAAATGTATGCATCCTTGATCATATCATATACATAAAACACTTGCAAACTTTCTCCAAAGGTATTCTTCATCTTTTGAGCCTAAAGATCGAAGGAAAACGTAGTCTTATCTCACAAAAGTATTTGTGTTACCCTAGGCTTCGGATAAGGGGCAAATAACTTTTGTAGGAAAGTGTTTCACGATTCTACGTTCATATCAAGAAAAGCAAATTTCGAGTTTTAGTTTTTGCGTTTTATTCAAGTTTGACATTGTTGGTGTTCTTCAAAACCCCAAAGTTTTCAACAATCTACAAAAGTTATTAAGTTTACAATGTCGGTTTCGAAATGAAGAGTTGCCTTTTTCAGAATTTTATCAAAGGTTGTGTCCTAGTATTTTGGGCATAACTCTTGATTCAGGAATCGGTTTGAAAATCCGGAGATACCGTTAGAATCGTGGCGAGACGAGGATCGCAGTGATATCAAGTTTGCGGTCTGGTTCGATGTTGACAGTTGTCAGAAATTCTGAGAAGTTGCTGCGGTTTTTGATTGATGCAAAGTCGATTATAATCTTTTGGTAAGTAAAAGTTCATTGGAATGAATTTGTAAAAATTGCTGTGATGTTGATATGACTACGGATGAATGGTATGTATGTTTATTTACATTATTTCATGAAAGTTTGTGGTGTCCAAGAACAGTAACTACAATCAATATAAAATTTGATTGTAGTGTCTAAGTTTTGTTCTTGGATGTTGTTTGATCATACATATATGTTGTTTGGCTTGATATTTCTAACATGATTGAATCAATGATGAAACTTGCTGCGTGTTTAATGTTTAATGTTCATTGATCTTGGTGATAAAATCATGTTATTGATTTGTTAAAGAATGTATCGGTTTGGTGAAAGGATACAACTCATTAGAGTTTGTATTATTTTGAACAGTTATAAATTTTCGTTTAAAGGTAGTAACTTTTCAGTTTTAAAGGTTACAACTCTTGGTTTAAAAGTTGTGACTTGTTTGAAAAGTTGTGATTCTTCGGTTCAGAAGGATGTAACTTTTATTTTGAAAAGTTGGGACTTTCCGATATAGAAAGTTGTAACTCTTGGTTGTAAGAGTTGTAGTTCTTCGGTTTGGAAGATTATGAATCCTTGGTTGGAAAAGTTGTAACTCATTTATTTAATAGATACATCGTTTATTTGCGTTACTTTGTAGTAATACAAGTGATGGTATGAAAATGATAGTAAATAACTATCATGTCCTCCAAAAGGTACATGAAAAGAGTGTATGTTTTAATGAGTTTTATTGGACAGTATTTAAGCATAAGTTTTAAGCTTTTGTTTATACTCCTACGCCTCCAACAGTTGTTTGTTTGATAAATTACTTGAACTTTGGTATAATGAAAATCCAAACTTGAGGTTTGGAGGTGTGATGAGGTCTTGTGACTTTCCGAGATTAAGGTTAATTCCTTGAGTAAAAGAGGCATTGAAACTATGTTTATTGGAATTGCTATGCATTTCAATGTTCTTTGGTTCCATATAATGGAGTTTGAATGATTCTAGTACAGTTTAATGTTGTTGAATCATGGTATGTCATCTTTGGACATTTATAATGTTGTACAAAGTTTGAAGTATGAAACTCCTACCAAGTGTTGGAGTGAAGGAAAACAATAAAGTTGTTTTCTAAATATGCCGGTAAAGCTCAACGAGAGCAAATGGTGCGGTGAATCTTTCAATGAAAGATGAAAGTTGATGTAAGTCAACATGTATAAATCTTGATTAATAATGTAAGGTTTTGTACGGTTTTAGGTATTGGTTATTTTGATACCTTGGCACCGGTTAATGAAATCTCCTCGGATAAATTGTTGTTGTTTGTTTTAACAATCTGTTAAACAATTTTGTAATCCATTAAATGGATGGTAAAACTTCGGTTTAGAATGGAGATTGGAATGGGCATTGTATTTGAAACAACTTGGAGGGTCTTGTTATGTTAAAGTTAACATAAGGAGTGTATATGCTATTTTGGTTGAAGGTGCTAATTAAACTTGATAGACATCTTAGCTTGAAGATTAGTTTAATTTAAAGTTGTTTGTAATACCTTGTTCGTAACTATTCAAATCTTACATATGTTTTATACTTTATATGTCTTATATATGTTTGATGTCTAAGGAAGTGACTTTGTCCTTTGATGTATGTTGAATACATGTTTGGTGTTTTGCTTTGGTTAGTATCTATTCATGATACTAAAAGTGAAACATGCTCGATCTACAAAGATTGGATTTGCCTTGGAATATAAGGTGATGTAGTAGTTTACATTGTTGACATGTTGATTTTGGTATTAACCAAATCATGTTGTTCATAATTGGACGGTATTGTCATCAAGGCTTTAAACTACAGTCATGGGGGAGGTTTAAACTCTATAGTAAAATGAGATTCCTTCGGTTTAGAAAATCCTCGGTTAACTAGTAATTTGTGCTAGGATGAAGTATCATTTATGAGCTTCTAAGTGCATAAATTTCTGGTTGGACTATGGAGTTGGATTTCTTTGTTGATGACTTAGAAGTTCGGAATTCCCTTGCAATTAATAACCAAGTTCATCCTAGTTATCCAATGTGTTTGGCTAGGAAATTGTCAAATGTTACAATGGTGATCTAGACACCAATGTATTAATGAAAAGTTGGATTGTGAGTTTATAACTCAAAGGATGATGGTGGTTGTTCAAAGAGTACTCATGATTTAGTCAATCTTGTTTGACCAAATATAGATTGACTTGAAACTTGGTAAAAAGTTTGTTATCGGGGTGTGTAGAACCCATTAAATCTTTGGGGTGGGATACCCAATTCCCTTATGGTACAACGCCATAGGCGAATTCAATGTGGAAGGCCCATTCTCGAAGATTTGGCACATGAAAAAGTCCCGAAAGTATGTGCATTATTTGTTGTGTAGGTGATATCTTTTGGAAAAGTGTTTGGTACATGATTAGAAAGATTCACATATATGAGTATGAAGTTTGGCCGCTTCAAGAAAGTGGGGTTGACTTTCTATATACTCTTGAATGGATATGGACACAAGGCCTGTTTAATTAGTGTCAAGAATAAACTTTTGGAGTTATATTAACTCATACGTGTATATTATCTTCATGTATTCAAAACGTGTAAAGGGGTTCAATGCTTAGACACACCCCAATACTCGAATATTTGAAATGTGTAATAATACTAGATGGAAATTCAATCTTCGTGACATTTTCATTGAAGCATGAGTTGATTTGTTTTATGACAAGTGTTGTTTTGCTAAACCAAGGATTACACTTAAATGGGAGGAATGTTGGTGATTTAAGTATAATCACAAGCCATTGAGGTAATCGGGGTTTAGTACAAGGGTGGATATACTCGTAACACTTAATAATAAGTTTGGAGGTGCGGAGTGCACGCTTATATAAGTGTATATGAGTATACGGATGGAAAATAAGCAAGTATAGTTCGAGAAAATCACTTAAAGGACCGGAAAACCAGTTAAAGGACCAAAAATCAGCTTTTTGGTGAAACAGACTGACAGCGCACGCTCGTGACCGATGTGCTCACGCCTGTGGTGGTTCAGAGAGTTGGTCGGGTTCTGGCTTTTCGCAGGCGCACGCCTGTGACTGACAGGCGCACGCCTATGGTCCGAAAACAGTCCTGTAAGTGCCTTTTGGCCTTTTTGGGTAGTTATAACCAAATGGTACCTTTCCACTTGGGTTGTAACTTATATTTTCGAACTTGCAACTGATTTTCCATAATCCAAGAGCTTTTTACAGGCTTCTTACATTGTTGAATAAAACACACAACAAATGTATGCATCCTTGATCATATCATATACATAAAACACTTGCAAACTTTCTCCAAAGGTATTCTTCATCTTTTGAGCCTAAAGATCGAAGGGAAAACGTAGTCTTATCTCACAAAAGTATTTGTGTTACCCTAGGCTTCAGATAAGGGGCAAATAACTTTTGTAGGAAAGTGTTTCACGATTCTACGTTCATATCAAGAAAAGCAAATTTCTGAGTTTTAGTTTTTCTGCGTTTTATTCAAGTTTGACATTGTTGGTGTTCTTCAAAACCCCAAAGTTTTCAACAACTTCTAGAATAAGAGTCATTATGCTTTTGCTTTTCTTTCAGGCATATGAAGTCTATTTCGTTTTGTAGTTCCTAAACTTTAGGATGGATGGTGATAATACTGTTGAATCATTATTGATGTTTAATGTTGCGTTATACATAAGGATAGAACCTTATGAACCAAAAGTTAAGAATTCATGGCATGCCACAGTTTCTTCCATCGTGTAGTTTATTTGAATTCATTTTACCGTGGTAATTCACTTTGCGCACTTGGTTGTGGAATATTTCAAGGGGAATCAGTGGGGAAGAGGTCGAGGGACGACTTACGCCCAAGTGTCATGATCTTTGGAAAGACATTCCCAGGACTTAAGTGTATTTTATTAGATTAGAGGTATTTTGGTACATGTAGATATATTATGTCCTTATAAGTCCAATGATTCCTTTACGTCCTTATGGGGCTAATAAGTATAAAAAACTATACTTTTAAGTAATTAACCCTATAAGATATTATAATAAATGAGATAAATCAATCAAATATATTTTCCTTATTTTATTGGAAAAATGTTTTCTTCTCCTCTACTCTACTAGGGGGCGCCCCATACACTATAAATATAGTGTGGGTGTCAAGCTCTTTTGTACATCATAATTGCAAGAGCTCATAGTTCTTGTGTAAAATAGAGAGCATCATATAGAGAGTTGGAGAGAGGGGAAAAGGGCCGGTCTAGCAACCGGAGTTTTCCAATAGCAATCCATGATGGGATTCCGGCGGGGTGCTCGTGTGGACTAGCGGTAGAGGCCGAACACTTGGGCGGCTCTATGCAGAACTACTCTCTTTAGACGGTCAAAGCGTTGATCTTTTAGATCAACCAAGGTAACCACCGTCTACTACTTGTTTGTTTATTGCTTAAACGAAGTCGATCTTGGGTCGATAGGAAATAAATTTTTGAATTCCGTTGCGTTCCCGCGTAGATTTCCTAACATCTTCGTCTTCCACGACATAGGTGAAGTGCCAAGTAATACAAACCAACCACGTACAGAATGGCGAGTAATGGGACAACTTGCCCAATCCGAGTCACACCACCCTTCCAACCGTAACGGACTATCTGCTCGTAAAAGGGTCCCTTGACCCGGGCTTTTCTACAAATAACACACAACCCGTAAGGTGGCATTCTAATGGTCAATCCGTGGGGTTTACATAAACTACGATAAAATGTGAACCGAGTACTCCAAATCTAGACGCGTAACACCAAGATAAATCAATCGTCCGACCAAGCGACGATATTTGCCCGGGTCATCAAGTAATAGGCTCTGAGTAACTGCAAGCTGATGGTTCTATTCCATATGAAAATTCATGGGTCGGGCCCCCAATAGGCCCACCTCGGCAATGATATCCAACGTATACTTCTGTTGTGACAAGAAAATACTAGTGGGATTACGAGCAACTTCCAAGCCAAGGAAGTACTTCAAGCGATCCAAATCTTTCATTTTGAAGCAGCCCCCCTAATAATTCTGAAAGACCTGTAAGGCGGTAGTGTCATTACTGGAGATAATCATATCATCAACATACACCAAAATGTTTATTCGGATCGAACCGCGAACAAACGTAAATAGCGAGTAATCGGAGTAGGATTGTCTAAAACCATCATCCTTGAGAGCGGAAGCCAATTTTGCAAACCAGCACCGTGGTGCTTGTTTCAAACCATACAACAATTTGCGCATTCGGCACACAATATTCGGCCGTGTTTGAGCAAAACCAGGAGGTACCTTCATATAGATTTCTTCATCCAGATCCCCATGTAAAATCGCATTGTGTACATCCATCTGATGAATTTCCCACCGTTTAACCGCTGCCACGACGAGGAAAGCCCGAACCGTCACCATCTTGGCTATATGAGCAAAAGTCTCGTCATAGTCAATTCCCCCAACTTGGTGATTTCCAAATGCGACTAACCGTGCCTTCAATCGCTGAAGATTACCATTTTCGTCGTATTTTACTATATACACCCATTTGCTCCTAAGGGCTTTCTTGCCATGGGGTAATTCTTGCAACGTCCACGTGCCCTGATCTTCCAAGGCACGTATTTCTTCAGCCATGGCCTTTCTCCAACCTTCATATTTCACTGCTTCTTTAAATGATCGGGGTGGATTCCTGCAGCCACAACAGCTAGATAGCTCCGATGTGTGTCAGAAAACCGGGAATAATTAACAAAGTGTGTAAGAGGAGGTTGAAGGATCAGATGATTACGTTGACGGACTTTTCTTATCCACCACAGTATGCGTCACAAATTCCCTATACTTCGAGTTAGGAATTTTTGTTCGTTTTCCTCGGCCCAGCTCTTCGATCATGTCCACAGGTGGTTCAGTTACCCCTTCACCATCCACGGGTAACTCACTTACCTCGTCTCCGACCTCACCCGACCTAGTGCCACAAGTACCAATATCACCGGCTAAGTCCATTGGTTGTTCCCTATGCGGCTCAGCATCACTAAATTCGAACTCATCCTCTAACGTCGAAAGATGGAGAATTAGGAGAGGAAATAGGGGTAGGATCCACCGTGGGAAAAATATGCTCCAAAAATTTCACATCTCTCGAAACAAATATTTCCTCGGTTTCCAAATCAAAAAGTGTCCAACCTTTTTTTCCAAACGGATATCCTATAAATATACACTTTCTACTTCGGCTTGCAAATTTATCGTGTTTATGTTTTTGATTATGTGCGTAACATAGACACCCAAACACACGTATCGCATCAAGGGTCGGTGGTTTTCCAAACAAACACTCATACGGTGTCAAATAATCCAATACACTAGACAGAGTACGATTAATTAAATGACACACGGTCATCACACATTCACCCCAAAATTTAAGTGGAAGATGACCCTCAAAACGCAACGCCCTAGCAACGTTCAGAATATGTTGATGTTTTCTTTCCACGCGTCCATTTTGTTGTGGGGTCCCCACACATGAGGTTTCAAAAATAATTCATTCCTTCCTAAAATGCGGAAGCAACCGTTTAAACTCGGTCCCATTATCACTCCGAACACGAAGAATTTTCACGTTAAACTGACGATCAATCAATGCCATAAAATCTTTAAAAATAGTCTCAACTTCCGTTTTACTGTAAAGCAAATAGACCCACACAGCCCTAGAGTAGTCATCAACAATCGTAAAGAAATACAAGGCCCCGCATGTAGAAGGAGTATCATATGGTCCCCACAAATCACAATGAATAAGCTCACAAATTCTTCTAGCTCTACTATCACTAAGGGGAAAACTTTCTTTAGATTGCTTAGCCCGAAAACAGACATCACACCCATCTTTATTTAACTTACTCGACTTACTCACAATCGGAAATTGTTTAAGCACTTTCTCCGAAGGATGACCCATCCGCTTATGCCAAAGATCCATGGAATTTCTTCCATCAACCGCCATAACGTTTACGTGTGGAACACTCCGGAAAAAGAAAAGTCCATCCTTGTGCTCACCTACTTCAATCAGCCTCCTTGTCGCTCGGTCCTACATAACACACAATGTGGGGGTGAGTTGTACTCGACAATCTAATTCATCCATCAACTGAGTTACAGACATTAAATTGCACGCCAGGTTAGGCACAAATAAAACATTTCTAAGAATTAATCCTCCGGGCAATGTAATGCTACCCTCATGGGTAGCATGAGAGGTCCGACCATCCGGGAGCCCTACCGGGCATTTTTCAATCATCCTGACGTTTCTCAAGGTGTCTAACACACTCGTCACATGATTCGTTGCTCATGTGTCAATGATCCATGAAACCTCACCCGTTAATCGTTCTTTTGGCTTGGCCAAATTCAAAGTGTCAAGTATTTCTTGCCACTGTGTCGAAGTCAAATTCGAGAGACCAGCCTGTTCGGCCATCCCATATCGCCGCGGTCCACCGGAATTCGAACCTGCTGAATCTACGGTTGTCTTGTTTGCAAGAACCGAGCTTAGCTCAGCCCAATTCATCGCTGCTTCAAGTCCGGCTCCTCCACCTTGAATTGATGCTACCATCCCTCCTAATCCGTTCATGTCAACAAGAATGGTTGTTATTTTATTTTTTTTATGTGGTTGTGGCTGAAAACCTGTTCGAAGTTGTTTTTTTGTTGTTTTTTTTTTATTTTTTATTTTCCAAAGATGAAGACCCTGATTAATTTGCTCTCCTTAATCTATTTGATGTCCTTGATCAATTTGCTGCTGTCGACCTCCATCTTTCAACTCTCTTTTTTTTTTCCTCGACTTCGTGTTCGCCGTTTGCTGTGTTGAAATTATCTGAGAACCAAAAGTTGCTTCAAAAGAAGCTGGACATGTGACTGTTGTCCAATTTTGCTTTCTTCAATAATATCTCTTCTTCTTTTGTTTTTTTTTTAATTCCTTGATCTTGATCGAACACAAAATGAAGAGAGTCAAACGTATCCCTAGTTTAACCTTGGCTCGATACCATGATAAAATTTTACGGTGTTCAAAATAATTTTTCCGTGCTTTTATTCATCAATTCAACACATATTTATACACCCCGATAGATAGCCCTAGTTCTTTTATAATTTCCTAATCGCCCTTAATGACAATATAGCCAAACTAAATAATAATAATAATAATAATCCGCAATAGTATTTTCGGTATGACATTCCATGCATCTTTCATGAATGAAAATAGTATATGATTGGATTTAATGATTTATTGTTAGTGGGATTTTACTTCTTATCAAATTTATTTAATACCGTCGACTGCTATTACCTCCGTCCCAAGTAGGGGCGGACACTGGATCCCGAGTGAGGGGAGACAATACTATGGACGAGTGTAAATTTTTAGGGAGGACAAAAAAAATACACAACATACATAATAGTGTATTTTTCGGATTCGAGGAGGGACGAGTGCCCCCCTAACATGAGGGTGGATCCACCCCTGGTCCCAAGATGTAAGTTTATTTAACATTTTGCATTTGTTTTAAAATTTAAGTCCATTTAGATAACCAATGAAGAATTTATGACAAAATCATTTCAGTCTTTTCAATCAAAATTAATGATACATAACTAATTTAACAAACTTTCTTGATTTGTGTGTAAAAGCCCAAACGAATTTATATTTTGGCATGGAGGCAGTACATTCATTCTTCTTCATTTTCATTTGCACGTGAATCTTCTTCGTCTAGTAGTGATTGAGGTGGTGGTTCTTGACGGTAAGTGCATGCTCGATATCCGTAAGGAAAGTCACAAACACCGCAACCAAAATAACCACAAAAATCGGTTTGTCCTTCCACAGGGCATCCTATGACTTCACATCGCCATCCTGAAGTGATAAAGGCTTTACGAAAGGATTTTCCATGCTCAAAGGTTTCAAGTGAAGCTCCAGAAGCAAGAAGTGTACCTACAAAACTCGTGTTACAACACATTTTTATATGTATAAATTTACAAAAAGGAATTAATTAAGTCACTTTTCACTTTATCTTGTTAAAAAATTTCAATCAGCAATAAATACAGATTGTTCTACTTCTAGGTATACATACATATAAGATACATATTTATGTGATCATTGAATGTATGAGATGTTCTGAGTTATATGCATGCATATTAGAAATGAACAAAAAAAAAAAGTGAAAAAAGAAAAGGCTGTAAATTTACCAAAAACCATTAACAAGATTAGCACCATGAATGAGTTCACGTTTCCCATTATAACGCACTTAACTATTTTTTTTCTGGAAAGAAAAAGAGAAGTAATATACTTTATCTCGCTTGAATTTTGAGAGTAACCTGATGTTCTATTTATAGATTCATTATATGAAAAAAAAAATTGTATTTGTATATATATAGGGGCGGACTTACCTTGAAGCTTAGGGGGCATTCGCCCCCTGGATCTAGAAAAAAAACACTATAATGTATGTTATGTTTTTTTTATTGCACCCCCTCCCCCTCCCCCTCCCCCCTCCCCCCGCCCCCCCAAACCGAAAAAAAAATTATATTCGCCCATCATCTATATCAATCGGATAAATTGACATAAAACTTTTATCATGTTAATAAAAAAATATATATTCATTACAAAACTGATACATCTAAACAAATATTAATAAGATTTTACTTATAAAAAAATAAAAATATTTAGTATGAAAAAAATTTCCCGTAATGAAATTGCTAATAATGGGAGTAGTTATGTTAATGTATTCGGATCATGCGATATATTTATCACAAAATGTATAGTAGTATTTATATTAATAAGGTTTATTCCGATATTTATCGCAAAATGTATAATAGTGTTTATATAGTAGTGTTTTTCCTCGAATCCACGGGGGCATAAAAAAACAATAGTATACATTTTCTCGATTGCGAAAAATTCCTAGGATTTTTCGCCCCGACCTGGAATCATGCGTCCTATATATATATATATATATATATATATATATATATATATGTGTGTGTGTGTGTGTGTGTACCGTTATCCCATCCAGTTTATTGTATTTGGGAAGATTATCACCTAATAAAAAAATAATTTGAACATAAAATTGTGCATCCATGATATTTATATGGGTGGTGATATATACATTCAATGTACATAGTATGTAGTGGACAATCACAACACACATTTTTATCTATTCATTTAAAATAGTAGACTTTAAACAATGAATATGATGTATGTAATGATTGTCCACTACATACTTTGTATAGTGAATATATCATTTTTCTACTTATATCTATATCCTTCACTGTTACAATACTTTTATAAATAAATACACATGTGGCTAGCTTGTTCTAGTTGTCCATGTACATATTCTTGTTTAAGGTTACCGTTTTGAAGAATAAGAAGTGAAAATATGCCTAAAAAAACAGGAATATTTTAAACTGATTACTTCAAACGCGAATCAAAATTCATCACATATGGACATGGGGAATAGCAAAATTTATCCAGCATAGAAATGTTTGTTCATATTATTAAGCAAGGGGAAAACAAATTCAACTCCAACTATATGTTAAAATGCGTAGTCGGTTTTTATTTGTGTTCTAGTTAATCCCTTCTATGAGAATATTTTTCTCTATACTAGTGGGATTTTATGTCAATAAAGTATTTGATGTGATTTAAACATCTGGTATGAACTTTTCTCGAGCTTTTGTCTGATCATAATTGACACCCCGTTCCGGACATCGAGTTCTTATCCGAAAAGAACGCCTGGCATTATTTTTTAATAAATCAAAAAAGTATATATACGTAAGCCTACGTCATCATACATTAATATCAATTGCATAGCAGAAGACTTAAAAGAACGACTCGGGAATGTCAAACGACAAACAAAACAGATCGATCAAAGTTCCAAATCAAGTCTAAGAACATCCTCAAAAGAAACAACAGAATTAAATGTTGTTTAAACTATTACAATCCCAAATAAAAAAGATAAAACGGGAAGCTAAAAGTCTAGTGGCATCTCAAACGTTAAACGTTTACAATTCCAAGGTATTATTGAAACAATGAAAATTAAAATAAACTTCATCTCGAACTCCAAGCTCAAACGTCTGCATCTTGACTATCGTCATAGCCTCATCTACCTGTCAATCTTCTCGGGGTGGGGTACAATAAGGAAAAGGGGTAAGTACATTTTGTACTCACTAAAGGTGATAGGGATATTCCTACCTCCGGGACGGACCTGTCGCCCTAATCACTATTGCATCGATCAGACACTCACAGGACCGGCTGCTCGTCCACGGAGAGAGAGAGGGTTGGCCACCACCAGGATAATCTGCCGGTGTGAAATACAAATCTCAAGTCTAGGGCCGCCCTGCCTCGCCGGCGGACAGAGCGTATGCCGCCTGTCCGCACCTTTTGTGTCCTTTATCGTAATTATCTAGTAATGTATAGCATCTTCCCTATAAATAGGTCATATGCAACCCTTCCGGGGGGATGAGCTTTTTCTGGTAAATAAGAGATAAGGCAAAGCCAAATTCTCCCATTCTCTCCTTCAACAAGACGGCACCACCACTTGCATACACGGCTCCACTATGAGCCATCATAACTAACACCATCGAAATAGCCAGATATCCACCATTACGCCATCGCTGACCACCTGAGATAATTTCCACGTTATCAAAGGGGTAGAAGACCGGTAACACATATTGATCTACACATCTACCACATATGTTGCATTAAAATACACTCCCTCTGCTAGGTCCGTTAGCACCATCACGAGCAATTATCTATGTTACATTGTAATTCAAGGACACAATGCCCGAATGATGGGTATGCACCGGGACATGTTCAGCACCTCATATGGCACGGAGGGTTCCGTGTGGAATATTTCCCAAAACATGAATATTGTCCGTTACGTATGAGAAATGATTCCATGCTGCGAATCATAAATATGCCTCACTAAGAATTACAACGTTTTAGCTTTTAGACTCATCGCATATGTTTATTATGTAGTTAATCTAACCACCTAAGTTCATTCCACTTAAAAAGGCTTCCTAAGGACATCTAGTCTTAGACAATCTAGATTAACTACCTAGCACGTTGTAAAATGCATCAATGACTACTAAACCAATGACCCCGCAAGGTCTAAACAACTGCCTTCTGGGCTATCATCTTCTCCCCGCAGAGGTTCTCAATTGTGGCGATTGATGCTAAAGCACCTGAAGTTGGAAGTTAGACTTTGCCACATTCCAATTAATGTCTCAAAAGACATACATACCACATTGTATCAATTAGTACACATGTTTATTACCGTGCCTCTTATTTTATTATACTTATCTATTTTCTGGAGGAGAAAATAAATACTTCATCTTAGAAGAAAAAGAAACAAAAAGAAAATAAAAATAAAATAAAGAAATTATCTCCTTTTTTTTCTTTTCCCCTGGACATACATATGACAATAAAAATAATATGATAGCATAACAATGTAAATTGAGAAACCAGCCGATAGTTCATAGAGCACTGCTACAGCCACACCCGTGTGCGCCACAACCTGCCACATCGGATGATCTGCACCGTTGATCGGTGTTAGATCTATATTATAATATAGATCTAACACCGATCAACGGTGCAGATCATCCGATGTGGCCGGATGTGGCGCACACGGGTGTGGCACTATCATTTCCGTAGTTCATATGCCTGGGAATTGGTCCCAGGACCAATCGGATTAAAGTACTAATAATATAATATGTTGATTTAATTGCTATACCTATTCCAACCAACAAGTACAACGGATTATGTCAACACTATCACTTAAATTGAAGCATTTACGTTTTACGATGTCAATTATGAAAATAATATAACAAAACATCGATTGTAAAACACCCCTTACCTTTTAGCAATTTGATATAATTCCAAAAGCAAAATTGACAACAAAAGAGACGAATCCTTCAATTCCAACTCTTACGATCAACCTACGATTCAATAACTGTGTTCTACAATTAGCACAATAACTATTGTTACCAAAACTCAGATTTTTCCTCAAAAAATACTAAGATTTTAGATTTAGGGCTAAACCGAAAACTTACTGCTTTAAAAGCGAAACGATCATCTTCTCATAGTGAGAAATTTCTTATACTGTGATCTGCTCAAATTATCAACCGTTAAGTCTCACGATTGAAGATTCCGTTCTCTATTTTTTTTCTTCCTTGCGTCGTCTAACTCAATTTTTTCTGAAGTTTTGCCGTGAAAAGAAATAGTGAAGGGATTGGGATTATTTCCTTTTTATATCCAATTAATCAAATCCTTTTAATTAATAATTAATTATTTCCTTTAATTAATTCTTTTAGGTTAATATAAAATAGAGAAATAATAAATAAATTCCCGTTTTACATTTATACCCTTCTCGAATTTTTGGGATATTACATTCCTTCCCCTTTAAGAAAAGTTTCGTCCTCAAAACTGAACATAACTAGGAGGTACTTGAACTCTGGAACTTCACAAGCGCCTCGTCTTCTATAACTCATGTTGCCTCTGTTGGGGTTCGAAGTTGAAGATAGAGTGTATTTAAGAATGTTTCAATTAAAGGAGTAAGACGGTGTGGGCAAACAAGCAAGTAACCCTGGATATGATGGCTCTTACGTGATATTGGCTAAATTCGGACCTTTAGCTTATCCGTTCAGAGTTACCATGATTTCGTTCACGGGTGTTTGACGTTCTTCATGTGTCAATAATAAGGGGATGCTTAACCGATGTGGATGTGAAGCAAGCTTTGACTTTGAAATGGCTGAAGAGAACTTGACCTACGCGGAAGAAGCAACTGCACTTTAGGACGGAAGATGAAGAAGTTAAGAACGAAAACGTACAACTAGCCTTGGGTCATTGAAGCAGCCACACTGTTCCGGACACCGAGTCCTTATCCGGAACGGGGCGTCACACATAATATGCATATAAAAGATTATTTCAGCAAGATGTTATATATATATAATAAAAAATTAGATGAACGATGCATAAGTAACGGAATAGAAATCAAATTGAGACGAGCGTAAACACTATTTCCTTAAGACCAATTGCTCCGGTCTCGTGCCTACGGTTACTGTCTCCCAACATACAACAGTTTCACGTCTTGGATTTAGAGACACTTCAAAAATCCGAGCTTCGGCGAACGTTAATGAGTGTCCCGACTTCGCTTTGACGACTCAAGAACAACGGCTACATGAGACTCTTTCGTAGTGGAGAAAACAATAGGGAATTTGATATATAATTCGTATTCAACGTAGAGCATCTTTTGAGGCAGCGTATACAACATCATCCCACGCTATTCCCCAAGAAAGTATCACTCGTTGATCCGTGGTTTACTAATAGGATCTTAAATCAGAGTATCGGGCTTTTGTTTACGGCGGATATTGAAGGATACATTTGGGAATACAAGCTGATGTAATATGTGATGGGTCCCACCCGTTCTGGCATGGTACCGTGGAACGAGGTAAATGAAGTGTATGGTGTCCTCAACATGTATGGGGTTCATTGGGTGGCTCTACAAATCTCAATTGCACAATGGAGTATACACGTGTACGACAATGATCCCAGCATCGTTGATGAAGATAAGTTTCAAGCAGTGATGAATACGTTAGCTTATGCATTTCCAAGTATGTTGAGGCAAGCTAATATTTTTTCACATGTGCTGCATGTGAATTAACGTCCACTTCAACCATTCACATATACACGTGTTGATAGTGACATATGCCCACGTAGTCAAATAAGATAAAAACACACATTCATTACTTGTGTCTTACTTTCAATGTTAATTATTAACACCTCCTTACCTTAACTTTGCAGTGGTAACTGTGGAATCTACGCGTCGAAATACGTAGAGCTATTGATTGCCGGTCGCGATCTAATGAGAGGGGCACATATTTACCAAACAAAAATGTATAAAGGGCATATACTAATAGGACACAATTCAAAATCCCAGTTACATAGATTTTAAAAAACGAAAACGAAAACAAAAACAAAAACAATAAGACATCACGGCAAGCATATGCCTGCAAAGCCTCATATGGTATGTTGTGTATCCCATGGTAACATCCCGACTTTTCGTATGAAAGGGTAAAATAGTAATTGGTCATACCCACTACGACCTAATTATTATTTATCCTATTTATTTAATTAAAAAGGAATTAATTAAAGGGATTTAGTTATTTAATTAAGGGATTTAATTAAATGGCTATAAAAACAAAATAATCCCCCAAAATCCCCTTTTATGTTTCACGGCAGAATTCAGGAAAAAAAAAAAAAAGAAAAGAAGAGGAACGCTGGCAACAGGCAGGAAGAAAGCGAAATAAAAGGGAGAACCGTGTGATCAATCCGTTCATCTGTTCAAGATGCCGCAGGAGAGAAAAGTGATCAGCGCGAGGAGACGCAACTTTGGAAAATAACATCTCTCAATTTCGTAAGTTTTCAGTTTAGCCCTAGTTTTCGGTATTCGTAGAGTTTGATTCTTGAAAAATTCATATCTTTCAATCCGTAACTCTGTTTTTCAGCCATGAGTAGTCGAAACGATCGTCTTGGAGCGTAGATCATTCTAAAAATAGTTTTGCAGCAGTTAATCCAGGTAATCTGCAGTTTTGATCACTTTTCAGTTTCGGTTTTCTGCAAAGAAATAGGATTTTAGGGTTTCTCGTTGATCAAATAGGTTTTGGGGTTGAGGATCAACAGTTGTTGCAGTTGCTTGACGTTTTGCTTTCGGTTTTGCTGGAAATTAAGGTAAGAGGCTCTTCCTAATGAGTAATTATAGTTTTATAATGATAGGTTGAGTTTTGGTGAGTTTTGGTGTTGTTCGGTGATAGAATTCATGCTAAGTTGTAATTAATGAGTTGTGATATGTTTTGGTATATTTGTGTTGAGTTTTAAATTTCTATTTTTTTTGGTTCAATAACATTAATTAAATATGAACAAGCTTCGATTGAACTTCTGATTCGTTCAGTTAAAACACCGAATGTACTCTTAAAGGGAGTTGAAGTTCGGATCCGTCAGAAGGGCATGAAAGGGCTTGTGCTTTGATGAACTAGAGTTCATCAATGTCTGTGTATTTGCTAGGACTTGTCCGTGTCTAGTGGTCTAGGAAAGAGAGTAGTGTGTGTGAGGGAGATTACTTGAAAACACTTAGGTGGCTAGTTAATTCAACAATAATAATTACATATGTGTAGTAAAAGATAAAACGTCACTTATTCTCGGTTAGGCACTCTTTCATATCGGCGATGTGATACGTTCATAAAAGGTGAACAACGCGCCGGCCTATAAACGGCCGAATGGCGGTGGAGGAAATTCATCGGACGTATATGCATACCGGGGAGACCCCGGAGCTAATCGGTGCTAATCACCGTTAGTTAGCAAGTATATCTTCGGGGCCGATGAACGCCATGCGTAGTGTCCTTGAGTGATGACGTAACCAAGATAAGCTAAGCTAGAAACGTTTAGTCATGACATGTCGATGGGCATGGATTGAACCTTAGATTGAGTCGGTCTCATAAAGATAATTTAATAATCATAATAATAACCTTTCGTTGTATAACTTAGTTATTCATTAGCTTCTCACTTTTACTAAGTACTTTGTACTTACCTCCTTTGCATTTTCTTTTGTATGCATTGTGGGGTGAGAAGACGAACAAAGTTGATCGTGTAGATGACGACTTTTGAAGACTTTGAAGTTTTGACAAAGCTTCTAGTTTATTTTCTTTGTAAAGTTTGTACTAAACTAGTTGTATTTTTTTCTTAGACGTGTCGTACTTCTTTCGTTAAGACATCGTATTGTATAAGTCTTTGGGTTTTTCGTCGTTGTAATTTAACTATCCATCTTTAGTATGGTTAATTTCTATTCTTAGTAGCATTTATGTTTTACCCGAGTCTTTTTAGCTTCCGTTTGCTTTTATTTGATACGACGACGTAGAGGCTTGCGTATAATGTTAGATTTATTTAATGCTATACGCGCCGAACGTTTCTCTTCCGGATAAGGGCTCGGTATCCGGGAGCGGGGCGTTACAGTTGGTATCAGAGACGAATCGTCCTTTCTTTCCTATGCTTCTTCCCCCGAAGATTGGATTTCTTTAGACCTTTTAGAACCTTTCTGATCTCTCTTGATCTTGGTGGTAAATTCTCGTAGGATTAGGAATCCTTAGAACGTGGTTAAGTTGCACTAGGATCAAGTGAAAAGTCTCCTTAGGTGAAGGTTGAGTTTTAAGCTCATACCTCTTATGTGATCCTCTTAAGTTTTGTTCCTTTCGAGAACCCTTACTTGGATCCCTCTTTCCTTTTGGAATCTTCGAATCTTTCTCTATTTTTCTTTCTTTTTGAGGTTTTAATGCTTTCGTAATGCTACATTTGGTTCAAATCACTTCCTTGTAACTTGGTGTTGAGTAAACGATTTTGTTCACGTTTCTACATATCATGTTATATCATTTTTTTTGTTCTAAGAATTCTGTAAATTTTCAGCCACATAGAAAGTTGTCTTATCTACAATTTCTCTCTTTACATCAATTTAGATTTCAATATGGATTGTTCACAAATTGTTTAAGAAGGAGGGGTACTCTGTTCAGAAAATTCTGCAGCGGTACTCTTACTTATCATTCTGTTTTGAATAAGCTAAACACCTCCAAATGACTTGAATTTTTGATATGTTGTAGAAAACATCCTGAACTATAATTTTTGTTTTGGAACCAAGTGCAAATTCGTTTTGGTCTTAGCACAATCTGCAACACACGACAGTTGATGAAATCCTGAAAATTTTTGACAGCTTATAGTAGTAGATGAAAAGAATTATTTTGACCGAACTATGGCTTCCCAAAAATTTTGATTTTTGAGCATCATATGTAAAACTTATATACTCACAGATTTTCTCTTTGCCTCATGTTCAAAATCAGTTCGGTTTGTTTTGTGCAAATCAATTATTTCGTGGCTTATGTATGCACCCGAATTTCTCAAAACCATTTAAGTCCTCTTGTCAAGGAAGGATAGATGTCTTTCTTTCACCCTGTAGGTTATAGTGTAGTAGGTTATAGGAGATGAGAATACTTTGATTTATCTGATTCTTAAGCTAGTTGTTACCCAGGATAAGAAGTTTGGTAGGTAGAGACTAGGTGTTGTCGTTATAGTGTTCCTCGATGGCAAGATACGATTGCGTGGTGATTTTCCAATCTTATGTCTTCATTAATAAGATCCTCTTTTATAATCATCTAGTTTCCTACTTGGTTTTCCCGATTTCAATGTTTCCCCATCCATACTAATTGTAACTCATGTTCTGGTTAAATCATCCATTTGAAACTTCTGAAACTCGGTAAAAGTCTCTTATTACGCAGTCTTGTTTTCCAAGTGTGTACATTCATTTGATGTGCCTTATTTTTTTAAAGATGTTTTCATCGTGTCAAATGCTTGATTTAAGAAAAATAAGTTTCTCATCCTTCGAACTATTTGAACTGACAATTGCATATCCTTCCAACTATATCTTGTTTAGCTATTTTGGGGCAACACACTTTTGCATCCTAGTGATTACCCTTAATGCATCCCCTACAAGATGTTTTAGTACATACAATTTTTTGTTTAAAGACTCGACTCTACAAAGCCTCCGTTTTCTCTCTTTGCTATCGCTTGATTTATGTTTACAAAAATTCTTTGACCATTGCTTTGCTTGAGATGGTTCTACACGAACTCCATGTGTAATTCTATTCTTTCCAAGTACGTTTCAACTAATAGTGTTAAAGGTCTCTTACTTCAACTAATAGTGTTAAAGGTCTCTTACTTTGGCACATACTTTTCATCATCCTCGTGTTTGGCTTTACCCAACATGAGTGAATGCTTTTGTTTCCGTGTTTTCCCTTCAGGTTAAACAACTTACCGTGTTCCAAAAATTCTGAATATTTTCAGAAAAGTAGATTACTGT
The DNA here is from genome assembly GCA_036785695.1 of Gentiana straminea. NCBI lineage: Eukaryota > Viridiplantae > Streptophyta > Magnoliopsida > Gentianales > Gentianaceae > Gentiana > Gentiana straminea. The sequence goes on from JAVUPR010000436.1 coordinate 911,286, forward strand.
CTTATCTACAATTTCTCTTTTTACACCAACTCGATAATTGTTATGGATTGTTCAGAAAATTCATGTTTATGCCGGACACTCTGTCCAGAAAATCTGCAGCAGCACTTTCACTTCTTCTTCCGTTTTGAACAGGTTAAACACCTTCAATTGATCTGAATTTTTGATATGTTGCAGACAAAACTTTTATCTACAATTTTCCTTTTGAAATTAAGCTCAGATTCGTTTTTGTTTGATCTCGATTTGCAATTCAACTCAGTGTTTACTAAACTGGAAATTCTGACAGCTTGTGCAATCGTTAGAAATAACTGTTTTTGACCAACTTATTTTCATTCAAAAATTCCAATATTTTTATGTCACATAGGAAACTCCAGTATCTAAATCTTTTCTCTTTGGATCGTGCTCAGATTCCTCTTCATTTGTTCTGTACAAATTGATAATGTCAGATCCGGAGTAAATTTCATACACAGCAACCTAAAAGGAATTTTCACCTCTTTGACTTGGGGTTTGGGCTAAGAGGGTAGTAAGTTACGACTGTTATGTTTAGGAGTTCCCCGAAGTTTGATCTCCTTCTGAGTTAAACCTTTTAGTAGGATGCTTGTAAAGCTAACATTATAGTTCTTTTGCAGTTGTAAACAAGAACCAAGATGCTATCCTCCAGCATGCCATGTTTGATGTTCAGACCCTTTTCGTGCCCTTTTATAATTATACCTTTTCTGGTGATGTATTTCTCATGTAATCCCTCATTTGAGATCTTTAAACTCAACAAATCATTTTCACATGATGTCATGAATTACCTCAGAAATATGTCTCTATAAGCCTTTCTTTTGAACAAGTTCTTACCTTCTTACTTTTCAAATCAAGAAACAAGTTCTCTTCAAAATTCTACATTGTTGCACTTCCATCTTTCTTTTCAAATTCAAATTTGACCAAGCCTTCTGATGTCAGAACATTTTTTTTTACTTGTGTTCATTCTCAGCTTCCCTCCTAAGGGTAGTGTCGATGTTGTAACTTTTTCACCTAATGCTGCTTTCTTTTAAGGTATGCATATCCTTTCTCGCCAGTCAAATTTTTAAGCCGACCATGACATTCCTTTTCAATTACTCACCCTTAACATTCTAGCAATTTATGCTAAACTAGTTTCAAGCAGAAGGTAGTCTTTGCTAACGTGCCTTTCAAACCTAACTAGCCAATCAACTTTTGAATTCCTAAACTTCTGATTTTCCAATTTAGGTTAATGTTGTATCCTTCAGTTTTAACTCTCTTCAGGCCATTTAGAGCCATGAACCGCCATATACACCTTTTTGACTTCCCATCTTCTGTTTTGGCGTTTCTGTTACCATTTTGATACACCGGTTGACTGCCTTTTGTTTTAACTTTTCCATTCTCTCATGAGGAATGACCTCGAGCATTTATTCCTTGGCAGTGTACTATTCCTCTTGAGTAGTGCAACCTTGAACTTTTGATTTGAATCGTCAATGATCGTTTAAACTTCCTTTGAAGGTTTGAATTAATTCTTTGAAATCAAACCTTATCCGACAATTCTTAAGTGTCGTTTCCTCTTCATTCAAGATCTTGTTTGCCGCTTACTTATTCAAACTTTTGATATTCCCTTACAATTCCTTGAGAGAAATTTCTATTTCTATTAAATCCTAAATAACCTCTCTTTGACTATTGCAAACTTGGACACTTCTTGACAAGTGTTTATTTTATTCTGAGACCTTGTGGTGTACTCGTTTTGTCTCTCTGGCTCCTTCATGTTGAGATTCTTGCTCTCTTTTGATTTCTATCTTTTTAGTCCTTCTGGTGCTCGACCTTGCACCTTTACCTTGATTTCTGTTGTGTAATGTTACCTTTAACGTCTCCACTTTCTCAAGGCTTATATGAAAGCTTATTACCATCCTTTCAAGTTACCTCTGAGGTCTTTGCAGACCACCGTATCTTGCAGAATTCCTCTCTCTCTAAAAAAAATCATCTGCAAGGTGTCCTTTTGTTTTCCTTTTTGTGGCTATCCCTTGTATTATGATACAATGTCTCATTCTTCAATTTGGAAACACCTTCAACTTTTCCCCATCACGAAATCATCTTGTTTTTCTGTGCAACCCAAGCAACCTTTCTTATTTTAAGTGCATTGTATCATTCCTTGGCTTACCTAGTTGACATGCCACCCCGGTACCCAACTTGTCACTTTTCAATTTTATTTATTCTCCAAGCTAACTCTTTTTGGCATAAGAATTGGATCAGACCGTCAGAGAGAAAGTAGGACAATGCATGTTCCCCACCCACAGGGAGTCTCAAAAGTCCTTCAGCTGGGATCCTTGGAGTTCTTCAGCAAGCTTGTGGTTCCATGACTGAAGTTGAGATCAAAAGAAGTCAAGTGTGCCAGAAGTGTGGTTTCGGCCGGGAAGATTCAGCCTTCCGGGTATAGGGCAGCAGGAGCAAGCAAAGAGTGTTGAACCGATGATTGTAAGATTCGAGGCAGTTGATGAGTTCGTGAAAGAAGCAAGACAAAGACCCAGTTGTCTCCGGTTACAAGTGACTGGCTGGAGCCCAACCAGCTATTGGTCACGAGTTAGATGAAGATAGCAACCGTCGGCATCGGAATCGGCTTTGAGTTCCGAATGCGGAAGATTGGGAAGGACAATGAAGAATGAAAACCACGAGATGGAAATTGCAGTTCATCTCGGAGCGACCAACAAGTACAAGAGTTGGAACAAGATCGCGATGATCTTTCATGAAGATAGAGATAGAAGAACACGAGTTCCCGGGATGAAGTGGAGCGACAACATAATACGAGACCAAAGTTGATACATCAAGGCGACGTGAGATTGAAGCGGATCGTCGCAACCTCAAGTTGGCTCAAGACAAGTGGAAGAGTTGGGAAGATGGAAGAAGAAGAAGACTGTACGAGTTAGGAGACGAAACGCTTCGCAAAGTCCAGAGTTCAAGTACCTCTCGGTTACATTCGAGTTTCGAGGACGAAACTCCTCTTAAGGGGGAAGGAATGTAACATCCCGACTTTTCAGAAAGGGTAAAATAGTAATTGGTCATACCCACTACGACCTAATTATTATTTATCCTATTTATTTAATTAAAAAGGAATTAATTAAAGGGATTTAGTTATTTAATTAAGGGATTTAATTAAATGGCTATAAAAACAAAATAATCCCCCAAAATCCCCTTTTATGTTTCACGGCGAATTCGGGAAGAAAAAAAAAGAAAAGAAGAGGAACGCGGCAACAGAGCGGGGAAGAAAGCGAAATAAAAGGGAGAACCGTGTGATCAATCCGTTCATCTGTTGAAGATGCCGCAGGAGAGAAAAGTGATCAGCGCGAGGAGACGCAACTTTGGAAAATAACATCTCTCAATTTCGTAAGTTTTCAGTTTAGCCCTAGTTTTCGGTATTCGTAGAGTTTGATTCTTGAAAAATTCATATCTTTCAATCCGTAACTCTGTTTTTCAGCCATGAGTAGTCGAAACGATCGTCTTGGAGCGTAGATCATTCTAAAAATAGTTTTGCAGCAGTTAATCCAGGTAATCTGCAGTTTTGATCACTTTTCAGTTTCGGTTTTCTGCAAAGAAATAGGATTTTAGGGTTTCTCGTTGATCAAATAGGTTTTGGGGTTGAGGATCAACAGTTGTTGCAGTTGCTTGACGTTTTGCTTTCGGTTTTGCTGGAAATTAAGGTAAGAGGCTCTTCCTAATGAGTAATTATAGTTTTATAATGATAGGTTGAGTTTTGGTGAGTTTTGGTGTTGTTCGGTGATAGAATTCATGCTAAGTTGTAATTAATGAGTTGTGATATGTTTTGGTATATTTGTGTTGAGTTTTAAATTTCTATTTTTTTTGGTTCAATAACATTAATTAAATATGAACAAGCTTCGATTGAACTTCTGATTCGTTCAGTTAAAACACCGAATGTACTCTTAAAGGGAGTTGAAGTTCGGATCCGTCGAAGGGCATGAAAGGGCTTGTGCTTTGATGAACTAGAGTTCATCAATGTACGTGTATTTGCTAGGACTTGTCCGTGTCTAGTGGTCTAGGAAAGAGAGTAGTGTGTGTGAGGGAGATTACTTGAAAACACTTAGGTGGCTAGTTAACAACAGATAATAATTACATATGTGTAGTAAAAGATAAAACGTCACTTATTCTCGGTTAGGCACTCTTTCATATCGGCGATGTGATACGTTCATAAAAGGTGAACAACGCTACCGGCCTATAAACGGTGAATGGGTAGTGGAGGAAATTCATCGGACGTATATGCATACCGGGGAGACCCCGGAGCTAATCGGTGCTAATCACCGTTAGTTAGCAAGTATATCTTGGCCGATGAACGCCATGCGTAGTGTCCTTGAGTGATGACGTAACCAAGATAAGCTAAGCTAGAAACGTTTAGTCATGACATGTCGATGGGCATGGATTGAACCTTAGATTGAGTCGGTCTCATAAAGATAATTTAATAATCATAATAATAACCTTTCGTTGTATAACTTAGTTATTCATTAGCTTCTCACTTTTACTAAGTACTTTGTACTTACCTCCTTTGCATTTTCTTTTGTATGCATTGTGGGGTGAGAAGACGAACAGGTTGATCAGGTAGATGACGACTTTTGAAGACTTTGAAGTTTTGACAAAGCTCTCAGTTTATTTCTTTGTAAAGTTTGTACTAAACTAGTTGTATTTTTTTCTTAGACGTGTCGTACTTCTTCTGTTAAGACATCGTATTGTATAAGTCTTTGGGTTTTTCGTCGTTGTAATTTAACTATCCATCTTTAGTATGGTTAATTTCTATTCTTAGTAGCATTTATGTTTTACCCGAGTCTTTTTAGCTTCCGTTTGCTTTTATTTGATACGACGACGTAGAGGCTTGCGTATAATGTTAGATTTATTTAATGCTATACGCGCCGAACGTTTCTCTTCCGGATAAGGGCTCGGTATCCGGGAGCGGGGCGTTACAAAAGGAATTAAGTCACTTTTCACTTTATCTTGTTAAAAATTTTCAATCAGCAATAAATACAGATTGTTCTACTTCTAGGTATACATACATATAAGATACATATTTATGTGATCATTGAATGTATGAGATGTTCTGAGTTATATGCATGCATTATTAGAAATGAACAAAAAAAGTGAAAAAAGAAAAGGCTGTAAATTTACCAAAAACCATTAACATGATTAGCACCATGAATGAGTTCACGTTTCCCATTATAACGCACTTAACTATTTTTTATCTCGCTTGAATTTTGAGAGTAACCTGATGTTCTATTTATAGATTGATTATATGAAGAAAAAATATTGTATATGTATATATATAGGGGCGGACTTACCTTGAAGCTTAGGGGGCATTCGCCCCCTGGATCTAGAAAAAAAAACACTATAATGTATGTTATGTTTTTTTTTTTTTGCACCTCCTCACCCTCCCCCTCCTCCCCCCCCCCCCCCCCCCCCCCCCCCCCCCCCCCCCCCCCCCCCAAACCGAAAAAAAAAATTATATTCGCCCATCATCTATATCAATCGAATAAATTGACATAAAACTTTTATCATGTTAATAAAAATATATATATTCATTACAAAAGCGATACATCTAAACAAATATTAATAAGATTTTACTTATAAAAAAAATAAAAATATTTAGTATGAAAAAAAAAAAAATCCCGTAATAAAATTGCTAATAATGGGAGTAGTTATGTTAATGTATTCGGATATATATATATATATATATATATATATATATATATATATATATATATATGTGTGTGTGTACCGTTATCCCATCCAGTTTAGTGTATTTGGGAAGATTATCACCTAATAAAAAAATAATTTGAACATAAAATTGTGCATCCATGATATTTATATGGGTGGTGATATATACATTCAATGTACATAGTATGTAGTGGACAATCACAACACACATTTTTATCTATTCATTTAAAATAGTAGACTTTAAACAATGAATATGATGTATGTAATGATTATCCACTACATACTTTGTATAGTGAATATATCATTTTTCTACTTATATCTATATCCTTCACTGTTACAATACTTTTATAAATAAATACACATGTGGCTAGCTTGTTCTAGTTGTCCATGTACATATTCTTGTTTAAGGTTACCGTTTTGAAGAATAAGAAGTGAAAATATGCCTAAAAAAACAGGAATATTTTAAACTGATTACTTCAAACGCGAATCAAAATTCATCACATATGGACATGGGGAATAGCAAAATTTATCCAGCATAGAAATGTTTGTTCATATTATTAAGCAAGGGGAAAACAAATTCAACTCCAACTATATGTTAAAATGCGTAGTGGGTTTTTATTTGTGTTCTAGTTAATCCCTTCTATGAGAATATTTTTCTCTATACTAGTGGGATTTTATGTCAATAAAGTATTTGATGTGATTTAAACATCTGGTATGAACTTTTCTCGAGCTTTTGTCTGATCATAATTGACCCCGTTCCGGACGTCGAGTTCTTATCCGAAAAGAACGCGCCGCATTATTTTTTAATAAATCAAAAAAGTATATATACGTAAGCCTACGTCATAATACATTAATATCAATTGCATAGCAGAAGACTTAAAAAAACGACTCGGGAATGTCAAACGACAAACAAAACAGATCGATCAAAGTTCCAAATCAAGTCTAAGAACATCCTCAAAAGAAACAACAGAATTAAATGTTGTTTAAACTATTACAATCCCAAATAAAAAAGATAAAACGGGAAGCTAAAAGTCTAGTGGCATCTCAAACGTTAAACATTTACAATTCTAAGGTATTATTGAAACAATGAAAATTAAAATAAACTTCATCTCGAACTCCAAGCTCAAACGTCTGCATCTTGACTATCGTCATAGCCTCATCTACCTGTCAATCTTCTCGGGGTGGGGTCCAATAAGGAAAAGGGGTAAGTACATTTTGTACTCACTAAAGGTTATAGGGATATTCCTACCTCCGGGACGGACCTGTCGCCCTAATCACTATTGCATCGATCAGACACTCACAGGACCGGCTGCTCGTCCACGGAGAGAGAGAGAGGGTTGGCCACCACCAGGATAATATGCCGGTGTGAAATACAAATCTCAAGTCTAGGGCCGCCCTGCCTCGCCGGCGGACAGAGCGTATGCTGCCTGTCCGCACCTTTTGTGTCCTTTATCGTAATTATCTAGTAATGTATAGCATCTTCCCTATAAATAGGGTCATATGCAACCCTTCCGGGGGGTGAGCTTTTTCTGGTAAATAAGAGATAAGGCAAAGCCAAATTCTCCCATTCTCTCCTTCAACAGTACGGCACCACCACTTGCATACACAGCTCCACTATGAGCCATCATAACTAACACCATCGAAATAGCCAGATATCCACCATTACGCCATCGTTGACCACCTGAGATAATTTCCACGTTATCAAAGGGGTAGAAGACCGGTAACACATATTGATCTACACATCTACCACATATGTTGCATTAAAATACACTCCCCTCTGCTAGGTCTGTTAGCACCATCACGAGCAATTATCTATGTTACATTGTAATTCAAGGACACAATGCCCGAATGATGGGTATGCACCGGGACATGTTCAGCACCTCATATGGCACGGAGGGTTCCGTGTGGAATATTTCCCAAAACATGAATATTGTCCGTTACGTATGAGAAATGATTCCATGCTGCGAATCATAAATATGCCTCACTAAGAATTACAACGTTTTAGCTTTTAGACTCATCGCATATGTTTATTATGTAGTTAATCTAACCACCTAAGTTCATTCCACTTAAAAAGGCTTCCTAAGGACATCTAGTCCTAGACAATCTAGATTAACTACATAGCACGTTGTAAAATGCATCAATGACTACTAAACCAATGACCCCGCAAGGTCTAAACAAGCGCCTTCACGGGCTATCATCTTCTCCCCCGAGAGGTTCTCAATTGTGGCGATTGATCTTAAAGCACCGAAGTTGGAAGTTAGACTTTGCCACATTCCAATTAATGTCTCAAAAGACATACATACCACATTGTATCAATTAGTACACATGTTTATTACCGTGCCTCTTATTTTATTATACTTGTCTATTTTCTGGAGGAGAAAATAAATACTTCATCTTAGAAGAAAAAGAAACAAAAAGAAAATAAAAATAAAATAAAGAAATTATCTCCTTTTTTTCTTTTCCCCTGGACATGAGAGACTTTATGGTGCAACGGTTGTAAGAAGGTTGTACCAAATGACATATATTAGAGCCTCTCATATTTACTCTCTTTCACATAATACACTTTTATCGTGTGTGAGAGGTTAGAAATAAATGGTTGTAATGTATACCACTTGGTACAACCTTGTTACAACGGTTGTATTATAAAATTTGTCCCTGGACATACATATGACAATAAAAATAATATGATAGCATAACAATGTAAATTGAGAAACCAGCCGATAGTTCATATGCCTGGGAATTGGTCCCAGGACCAATCGGATTAAAGTACTAATAATATAATATGTTGATTTAATTGCTATACCTGTTCCAACCAACAAGTAGAACGGATTATGTCAACACTATCACTTAAATTGAAGCATTTACATTTTACGATGTCAATTATAAAAATAATATAACAAAACATCGATTGAAGAACACCCATTACCTTTTGAAGAATTTGATATAATTCCAAAAGCAAAATTGACAACAAAAGAGACGAATCCTTCAATTCCAACTCCTACGATCAACCTACGATTCAATAACGATATTCTACAATTAAGCACAATAACTATTGTTACCAAAACTCAGATTTTTCCTCAAAAAATACTAAGATTTTAGATTTAGAAGGGCTAAACCGAAAACTTGCTCGCTTTAAAAGCGAAACGATCATCTTCTCATAGTGATCAATTTCTTCTACCGTGATCTGCTCAAATTATCAACCGTTAAGTCTCACGATTGAAGATTCCGTTCTCTATTTTTTTTCTTCCTTGCGTCGTCTAACTCAATTTTTTCTGAAGTTTTGCCGTGAAAAGAAATAGTGAAGGGATTGGGATTATTTCCTTTTTATATCCAATTAATCAAATCCTTTTAATTAATAATTAATTATTTCCTTTAATTAATTCTTTTAGGTTAATATAAAATAGAGAAATAATAAATAAATTCCCGTTTTACATTTATACTCTTCTCGAATTTTTGGGATATTACATTCCTCCCCCTTTAAGAAAAGTTTCGTCCTCAAAACTGAACATAACTAGGAGGTACTTGAACTCTGGAACTTCACAAGCGCCTCGTAATCTATAACTCATGTTGCCTCTGTTGGGGTTCGAAGTTGAAGATAGAGTGTATTTAAGGACGTTTCCAATTAAAGGAGTAAGACGGTGTGGGCAAACATGCAAGTAACCCTGGATATGAAGGCTCTTACGTGATATTGGCTAAATTCGGACCTTTAGCTTATCCGTTCGGAGTTACCATAATTTCGTTCACGGGTGTTTGACGTTCTTCATGTGTCAATAATAAGGGGATGCTTAACCGATGTGGATGTGAAGCAAGCTTTGACTTTGAAATGGCTGAAGAGAACTTGACCTACGCGGAAGAAGCAACTGCACTTTAGGACGGAAGATGAAGAAGTTAAGAAGGAAAACGTACAACTAGCCTTGGGTCATTGAAGCAGCCACACCGTTCCGGACACCGAGTCCTTATCCGGAACGGGACGTCACACATAATATGCATATAAAAGATTATTTCAGCAAGATGTTATATATATATAATAAAAAAAATTAGATGAACGATGCATAAGTAACGGAATAGAAATCAAATTGAGACGAGCGTAAACACTATTTCCTTAAGACCAATTGCTCCGGTCTCGTGCCTACGGTTACTGTCTCCCAACATACAACGGTTTCACGTCTTGGATTTAGAGACACTTCAAAAATCCGAGTTTCGGCGAACGTTAATGAGTGTCCCGACTTCGCTTTGACGACTCAAGAACAACGGCTACATGAGACTCTTTCGTAGTGGAGAAAACAATAGGGAATTTGATATATAATTCGTATTCAACGTAGAGCATCTTTTGAGGCAGCGTATACAACATCATCCCACACTATTCCCCAAGAAAGTATCACTCGTTGATCCATGGTTTATTAATAGGATCTTAAATCAGAGTATCGGGCTTTTGTTTACGGCGGATATTGAAGGATACATTTGGGAATAGAAGCTGATGTAATATGTGATGGGTCCCACCCGTTCTGGCATGGTACCGTGGAACGAGGTAAATGAAGTGTATTGTGTCCTCAACATGTATGGGGTTCATTGGGTGGCTCTACAAATCTCAATTGCACAATGGAGTATACACGTGTACGACAATGATCCCAGCATCATTGATTCAGATAAGTTTCAAGAAGTGATGAATACGTTAGCTTATGCATTTCCGAGTATGTTGAGGCAACCTAATATTTTTTCACATGTGCTGCATGTGAATTAACGTCCACTTCAACCATTCACATATACACGTGTTGATAGTGACATATGCCCACGTAGTCAAATAAGGCAAAAACACACATTCATTACTTGTGTCTTACTTTCAATGTTAATTATTAACACCTCCTTACCTTAACGTTGCAGTGGTAACTGTGGAATCTACGCGTCGAAATACGTAGAGCTATTGATTGCCGGTCGCGATCTAATGAGAGGGGCACATATTTACCAAACAAAAATGTATAAAGGGCATATACTAATAGGACACAATTCAAAATCCCAGTTACATAGATTTTAAAAAACGAAAACAAAAACAAAAACAAAAAGACATCACGGCAAGCATATGCCTGCAAAGCCTCATATGGTATGTTGTGTATCCCATGTCTTCCGTAAAGATCCAAAAATCCAAAGGAAAAATTGCTGCACACATTACATAAAGGAAGGGGGGGGGGGGGGGGGAAGGCTTAACAACATATAACATTAAAAAATTCTTCTATTTGCAGTAGCGTAGCATGAGTCCGACACTAATGATTGATTTGTACAAACATGGAAGATGAAGAAGAAGATGCCCCGGCATTGAAAATCATTTACAGGTCATGAGCATGGAGTTGATGACATGGTGGATGAGGCGGATATTTGAGAGTTCAGATCCCCCAATTGTAGGGACATTGCGGCGATGCTCCAATATAGAATAAACCTGCTGAAAGATAGGCCTCACATGAACTGCAATCATCGGGTCACTTGGATTTAAAGCAGTCACTACATCTCTCATCCATAACACTTTCTTACTACTATCATTCACTATGTCACATGCCAACTGCTGCAACAGAGACAGCAGCACTCCTTGACTCAAAGGCAAGGGATTCATCGTCATTATACCCGTCAAATCCACCTGCACCAACAACAACAACAAGAAGATGCCATAACAGAGTAGCAGCAATCAAATTCAGTGGGCATCCTTTTGGACATTTGATATATTCTTATCCAGTGATGAAATTCTGGTTAAGACGTTTGGATTGCATCGGATATAGTGTCGAATAAAGTGTTAAGTATTCTTGATAAAGTAAGCCAGGAAACAAGGTTGCTTTAATTTAAAATGTAGGCATGCGAAACGAATTCCAAACCTGGGAGCACAACCAAGAAACTATTGTAACGTCGCTTCTTTGCAAAGCAGCACTAAAAGCCTCCTCATATTTCCTCTCAGCAATCAGCCTAGTGAGCTCTTTAGTAGGATCCAAAGGCGCTTCCGGAGGCTAATGCAATCAAAGAAAAGGGGATAAGTAGCTAAAAAAAAGTGTTCACAACATACATGACACACACACACACACACACAGAGAGAGAGAGAGAGAGAGAGAGAGAGAAAGAGAGAGAGGGCAACTACTGCTGACATGGAGATGTATCTATATATAACGGTGTACAATAAAGCAATGAACCTTTTCATGCAGACCACTCAAAGGGCCGTTACTGATTTGTTGAACCAACGGATTGGCAATTTTGGAATTGGCTCCGGCAACAGCAAGAGCTACCAATTTCCGTTGACCATCCGCCAACTCACTGCTAAGCATTTGACCTACTGATGATGCAGAATTCAAGGAATCCTGAAAAGATTACATATTCATATCACAAACGGTTCAACAATGACAGCAGAGTACTACCAAATGAAAGAAGAAGCATAAACACCAACCAGAACAATTTAAGAATATAACCTCGTGCTTTAGAACACAAGTGAACTATCCATATAGAAAAAGGTAAAAACAAAAAGCAGTCAAATGAGTAGATAAGTCTCCATACCCTTAAAGCAAGAGCCACTGTCGAATGTGTTGCCTCAAATTGCTGCAAAGCGGCAGTGGTATGCTCTGACATTCCTTTTTGAAATGCAGCATCAAGCTGTTCAAACATGGCCTTGCATGACAACTCAAATGAAGGGATCACCGAAGCTTCCAAATTCGTTTTCAATGACTCCTGAAAGACAGATTTTATCAACTGTGAGAACTAACAACACTTCATTTTCAGATCAAAAACACCTGTCCAGAAGTACTTTAAAATTTACAATCACATTACAACTATGTACGAAAACATGCAGAACATATTAGAAAGACCATTTTAAGTAAAAGGAGTCCAAGATATCCTGCACAATTTCAGTAAACTTTTATGGTCTTCTTCTACAGCTGAACGCTTATGATCTTCTTCTACAGTTAAATGCTTATGGTCTTTTCTACATCTCTCCTCAATATGTCTGATATATTGACATAGTTTGGCCAAAAAATCAAATAACATGTTTAGGAGCAAAAGATAACAAATCACTAAAATTGTGAATAGTGCATTGCATACTTGAAGAGCTTGCTTGCCAGAAGTTTGAAACTGCGCCTGGATTTGCCTGGCGACTGTGGATTCAAGTTTGGAGTTCAATGATTTTTCAAGCTGATTCACTGCTTTATCTGCAACTCCTTTCTGCATGACATCAAATGGATTGCAATCAAACACCAGAAAAGTAGGTCATGAGTCCATTTCTGTATTTATGCTCTTTTCTCAATAAGTAAGGAAACATCGAGACTCTTTTGTCTTTCTCTCTCAGGAAGCCAAAGGTAAAATGTAATGAAATAAACCTGGAATGACTCTGAGATAGACGAGGACACTGCCTTTTCAATTGTAGGAGCAATTGTACGTGCCACGGCTTGCCCAAGCGTAGCTAATTCCTTCTTCACAGCCTTCTCCACAATTGTTGGCAAGTCCCTGTTTAAACAGTTATTAATCAAGGACGTCATTTGCTGGTTGCGTTCTTTTGATGATTTTTCCTGTTTTACATTATCCTCCTGGAAGCGTGCCCACAAAGCATCGTTATTGGCCTTGACACTTTTCTCAATGTTTTTTCCAAGTGCAGCCTCAAGTCTTCTGCCTTCTTTGGTAACGGGGACAGCTACTATCATGGTCATCTGCTTCTGCATCTCTTTTTGCATATTTGCCAGCTAAAGAGATGAACAAGAACCAAAAAAACAGACGGCAAGAAAGTCTTTTTAGGATATATAACAAGTGAAGCAGTTCAGCTGACTGACATGGGCCGCACATGGCAAACAATTATGCAGCACCAACTAAACGAAGCATGGGCAAACAAAGTAGCAGCCATTATAGCCAACATGCACAAAAGGTCGAGGGCTATACGACGGACCTCAGAAATAAGTTTGTTCTTGATTACATATCAATCCTCACTAACAAAAAAAGGTGACTTGCGGGAAAATAAACACGATTTAAATAAAAACGACACTCATTTTCTGGTGTTACGAAAAGGACCAGATCAAACCACTATAACTGTCGCTAGGAATTGCACCTTCAATAAAACACAGCAGTTGTGGGCTAGATAAATATTTCAACAGAAGGCTTTTGCAAGGAAGCATTTTCATGAGATAGATTGATCAAGGTCAGAATACTCTTTAACATGCAGAAAGACTCACAAACCTTTTTCCGTATGTCCCTGAAATATGGTATTGAGATTCTGAGAAGGTCCAAAATCACCACATAGTGAAAGAAGAAACATTTCAGAAACCAAGCTTTGTTAAACTGAGCTTTTCAAGACCACTTTCCAACTGAAAAGAATACTTCCGCTCAGACACAGACATACATAGATATACTATACACCAGCCCTAACAAGAAATGAAATGAAGACATTCTGAACATGCTAAAGGGAAACTGCATGCGGTGGATTAAAAGATATATCCAATTATCCTTTAAAAAAAAAGTACCTGATTAAGTGTCTCTTGCATGCTCATCATCTGGGAAAATGCTGCTTCCAAAGAGGGAATGCTTGAGCCTGCTCCAACATCATTAGAAGATTCTGTTGAATTGAAAGCACTAGGTGACAATGACAGTATGCCTGACCCAAGAGTATTCTTCCCTGTTTGCTTTTTCCCTTTTGTATTGGGTGTTGATGCTTGTGGTGTTGACGCTTGTGGCACCAGTATTTGGGCATCAGAATCAACATCATTTCCCGAAATGTCTTTTGTAGTGTCATGAATATCCTCTTCCGAAGCAGAAGGTTGAGCCAGAGAGTCACTCCTGGAAACCCCTTCAACTTGCCTAGATTCCTCCCCAGTGTAATTGTCAGGTGACAATGCATGGCTCTCTCGAGCCATCTGCATCCCAAGATCAGAGGTTTGAGAATAAAATGATTTTTCATTATTTTCTGCCCCAAAAGTGTGAAGCTCCCCGTGCGAACCTATTCTAGAATTTTCAGTATATCTCGTCTCACCCACCACCTTGACATCAACCTCAACATTCGGTGGATCATCCACTGTCACCACATCCTGAATATTCACTTCGGAATCACACACACGATCATTAACATGAGTAACTTCTGATGAAGAATTGGCCATCAAAATCTCGGATGGGGTTATAAGATGAGTAGGGTGCTTGAACTGGACATGATGATTGAGATTAGAAGAAATATCATTAGGTAGAACTGTATCTTCATTATTTCTTGGCTCGTGGTCAGTTGAACCAACGTCAGATAATGTGGCAGGCATGCCATCCATTGGTCTGTCCACTGAATCTCCGCTAGTATCATTGACCGATGGCCCAGACTCCAAACTTTTCGAAGGAGTTCTTAAACCAGACAGATTTCCAGACAACCTAGGACTCAAAGGAAGTGATGTAGATGCAATAGAAGCAAGATCGTTATTACCCATCACGACAGGCAAAGGAATTGACTTAGATTCCTTAGTAGGAGCAGGAAACTCCTGTGAGGTCGATGACTCAGCAGTAGCTGGGCTAACAATTTGTCTTGCCGGAGCTGCAGTCTCTGAGCCACTGTCTCGTGCAGATACTGTAGGTGCCGAAGGAGACGCCGGTATTTCAGTTGCTTTTGTCTCATATGGCTCAGAAGCAAGAACATCAGCATTCAAAGCATCACGTGAAACACCAGACTCTGTCTTGTCAACGAGTGGATTATCTATAGGTGACGGCAAACACAGGGATAAATCAAGAGCATACTGTTGAATAGCCTGTGTCTGAACACAATACACCTGAACAATCTGTTCACCATTAGGATGAAGATCGCTAGTCCCTGTAAAACTCAATATTGGCATGGTGACGGTGAATTCTGCTACATAATCCATGCGGCTAGATGCAGGATAGGAACCAAAATCTAAGTGCACTGCATATATAGCATTCTTTTTGGCGTTTGCTAGCAAGAGAAGTCCAGCTTGGGGTAATGCTACAACTTGATTAAAGAATGCCTCTTCCATATGAGATTCAGCTGAACTCTTCAACTCAAGTGTCTGGATACAGCGCCAAGATTCAGAATCACTAGGAAGCAACCAACCTTCTTCACTAGCAGACACCCATATCTTCACTTCCCTATTTAAAGGACCCTGAGACAATCATCAATAAGTTAGGTTAGTTGAGAACACCTGGGGAAGGATAAAATGCAGGGACCCTAATCCTTGAAAAAAAGATTCTGCAACAGATAAGATAGAATCATCAAATTTTGCACCAACCGATCAAAATGAAGACGCGCAATTACAACTACCACTCCAAGAAATTACCTTTTAATTTTTAATGTTTATATATATATTACCTTTTGATGTTTATTTGTACAAAGCAAAATACTTACATGGGCAGATTCTGAATATTAAAGCCTCATGATCTTTATATTCAGTAGGGGGGGCTATTTTCCTGCAAGATAACGATAGTCTATTTCCCTCCATCTAACTTTATATGATTTGAGTCCATCAGCATACACTTAAACGGGTATATGAATCCAAATCTGCCAAATGACTCATGTTATGATCTTAAACATCCTAGGTCTTGTTGTTCCGTCATCTGGCTTTAGCTTATGTTCTTCATGTAGCACTCAGACCGAATGACTATGAAATTATGTTGATACTTTCACACATCATGGGTAGCATAGGAGGCTTTCCCCAGACCCAGGAATGGGAGGAACCAAATGAACCCCGAAGCCGGTGCATAAACTGGACAAGGCTATACTAAAGCCGACATTATGGTATATCAGGAGCAAGTATGACAACAAGAAATAATATTGCTCCCATCAAATAGTAAATTGGCAGCAAAAAGTGGTGTAGAGAGATAATCCTTGTCTTACAACCAAGTGACATAACAATTTCATCCAGGTCAACAAAGACCAAGTTGCTGAGGATGATTATGAATTATGATGATGATGATGGTATTGACGAAAGAAATTCCAAAGTAGGAACAAATACTGGTTCAGTATATGAAATCAATCCCAAGGGTAGTAGAGGAAAATAATGGCAAAGAGCTCGTTGCACTTACCCCTGTAATAAGTATTATATGATCAGGACGGTGTGAGGCAGTGAGGAATGTTACAGAGTTAACAGGCTGACCATCATGTGGCCTCAGCACAGCTATTGGCAGCATCTTCCGATCTTCCCAAATTTTTATCTGCTCAGAGACAAGAAAAGTAAACCAGCTCAATACAGCACAAGATAAAGATCAATGTAACAACAGAAAATAATCAGACTTATATTTTCCCAGATTACATGCAAGATCATCAATTTCTTTATGATCAGGTAATAACATACCATCACCGAAACAGAAAGTTGTTGGATAATGCACATGATCAGCCAAAAGATGGATAAATTCTTTAGAGAAAGCTTAACTGCGAGTGAAGATATGTCTTGACATCTTAACATAAATCTCTCCGTGCAGAGAATATATAAGAAATGGCTAATTAAAAATACATAATCCAAAGAAGCTTTAATTTATAATTTATAATAATAATAATAATAATAATAAATAAACAAATAAACCACTGCACTAGATGAAATTTTAATAACCAAGCTTCTGGTAAGTAAAAGGACCACTGCACTAGATGAAGTACATTATGAAGCAAAGGCAGTACGAATTGCTTAAGAGCTTCATCACAAGATGCAATTTGCATAAGCACCAAAATAGCCATCCCTTAAAGAGGAGAGAAGGTATAAGAATATATAAGAAATAAGAATCCACATATTGAAGTTCAAAGCTTCAGATGATTCCTCCTCTCTCCAATTTGAAAATTCTTCAAAAAAAGAAAAGTTGAGATAGAAAAAAGGCATATTGTTATCTCTCAGTAGAATCAACCTCTTTTGACAGCATATATGTAGAGATATATATATATATATATATATATATATATATATATATATATATATATATATAGAGAGAGAGAGAGAGAGAGAGAGAGAGTCGAGATGCTCAACTAAAGGTCACAGGCCTTGAATAGGCTATTCATGATAGAGATAATTACATTCTTTCTAATAGATTTCCCTGATTTTTATCATCCACAATTAAGCTTTATGAATTTATTAAAAACTCAGAACACAAAGTGGGTCAAACACTCAGAATCGTTATATTAAAGGGCGATATCAACTACAGAATTATTTGCAAATTCTGCCAGTGATGATAGTTCTGAAGACCAACTGGAATAGATTCTTCTGATCTCTTGCAAAAAGAAATGTGGAAAGAAATCAACAGAAGAAAAACTTGTTTCTTATCTCATCACAACATTTGTGCTGTATTATACAAAGGAAGAAACGACCTGCGACTGTGAGGATTCTACAATTGATTCTGAATCCCAGAAATAGCTCCCGAATCAGCATAAAAAGGCAAGCAGTAAAACTAAATCACATCTCCCCAAACCCTGATTTATTCTACAATAATCAAAAGAAATCACAACAAGCTCTCTATTAATTACACCATAATATCACAGCATTAATTTTTTATTATTCTACACTTCCGCTCAAGTTGCTGCGAAGATATTAATCAACACCAAACAGTGTTCTAAAGATCGGTCTAGGCGGCGCCTAGGCGCTAGGCAGGTATCAAGCATACAGATTATACCCTAGGCGGACTGGACTGGGCGGGTAGGGTATTGGACAGCTCCTGGACGGGTCTGGGCAGGTCTGGAGGGGTCTGGGTGGGTCCTGGGTGGGTCCTGGATGGGTCTAGACATCTAAGCGGTTCTAGGCAGTCCTGTTAAGGCAAAGAATGACATCAAAGACGCTTTGAATAATAAGGAGGACAAGTATAAGCCTATACTTGACATAGTGGATAACAAAGGAAAGGGGCGTATTGATACTCCACTTCATTTGACGGCTTATTTGTTGAATCCATACTACTACTAAAAACACCTAGGCGCCTCCTCACTAGCGTCCAGTGTCTTTTAGAACATTGACACCAAACTTGTCCACAGAAGCCTTAGTGAGTCCGTCTGTTGTTTGCTTTGTAGATGGTAAATATGGAATGTAGATGAGACCAATTTCAAACTACTCTTCAATAAAATGCCAATCTATATCCTCATGCTTGGTCCTATCATGCTGAATGGGTTCATTGGCTGTGTCAATGGCAAATTGTTATCACAAAACAGCTTCATAGGTATAAGCATGTGACTCCCACATCTTTTAACACTTAATCCCATGCTCTTCACAGATCCCATGCTTCATGGCTCTGTATTCAGCCTCTGCATTGCTTTTGGCAACCATACTTTTCTTTTTGCTGCACCATGTCACAAGTTTTCTCCAAACAAATGTACAATACCTTGAGAAAGATTTTCTATCAATAGTGCAACTCCCTCGATCTGCATCAGTATACGCCTCCGCACCTCTTTTTTCAAATTTCCTGAACCACTATCATCTACTAGATGTACCCCCTTCATTAACATAGACTGCATCCACGTGCTTCTGAACTGGAGCATGCATGTGATGGCTTACTAGAACCGGAGCATGTATACGCTGGCTTACTGCACCAACAGCATAAGAGATATCAAGTCTGGAGTGGGATAAATAAATTAGCTTCCGTACCAGTCGTTGATAATTCTCCTTAGCCACAAGGGAATCGTGCTGGACATCCCCTAGCTTCAAAACGCTTCATATGTTGGCTTACTGCACCAACAGCATAAAAGATGTCAAGTCAGGTGTGGGACAAATAAATTAGCTTATGTACTAGTCTTTTGATAATTATCCTTAGCCACGAGGGAATCATGCTGGACATCCCATAGCTTCAAATTACAGCATATTTTTTGCCTGTCAACCATGTTTCCTTAAGTAAGTCAAGTACATACTTCCTTTGAGTAACCACTAGTCCCTCCTTGAACCTAGCTACTTCTGTTTGGTTTCGGGTTAGGTTGAAGTTGAATGGATTCAGGAGAGAGTGAAATAAAATAAAGTGAAAAAATGATTATAAAGTTGAAATCTTGTAATGAAATTTGTGTAAATGAATAAATGATTGGTGAGAGAAATTTTATTGAAATAAAATAAAGTGAAATAATGATTATAAAGTTGAAATCGTGTATTGAAATTTGTGTAGATGAAGAAATGATTGGTGAGAGAAATTTTAATGATGTATTATTATATTGATAAAGTAATGGTTAAATAGTGTAGTGGGTGAATAAAATGGATTGTCTAATATTCTTTTATTTGTTGATGGTGAAACGATTGTTGAGAGAAATTATAATAAAATAATAGAATTAATAAAATAATGGTAAATAAGATAGTGGAGTGAATAAAGATCCAACTTGATCCAACATAACCCGAAACCAAGAGCTAGGAATTAGCTCAAATGACCAAGATCTTTAATCTAAAATTCATCTGATAGGTTATGTTTTACCTCCATTGCTATTTCCAGATCATTATCACAACAATGTCATCTACATAAACAATCAAAACTATTAGTTTTCCAGTACCAGGCTTTCTATTGAATAGGGTATGATCTGAAAGGCCTTGAAAAATCTCAGCCTCTTGGAGAATTTTATAAAACAATCAAACCATGCTCTTGGACTTTGTTTTACAGTCCATAAAGAGATTTTTTTTCAACCTATAGACCTTTCCCTTGGACACTATATCAAAATCAGGGGAGCATCCATATATACCTCTTTCAAATCACTATGAAGGCTGGCGTCCTTAATGTCAAACTGATTCAGTGGCCTGTTCAAGTATACTGGAAATTAAAGGATGATTCTCACAGTGTTAAGCTTAACATTTGCAGAGAATGTCTCTGAATAACCAATACCATAGGTCTGAGAACAACATTTGGCCCACCAACCTTTACCTTGTACATTTCTACTGAGCCATACAAACTGTATTTCAGAGCAAACACCCGCTTACATCCTACCCCTCCCTCCAATCAGGAACATCAAGAGCTTTTTGAATGTTTTTGGGTTCAGCGGTTTCTGTGAGGGCTGAAAGGAATGCTTGATGGGATGAGGATATGTTCCTGCTTGACAGAAAATTGGATATAGGGTGTTCGGAGCAGGCTGAAGGCTGTTTTTTAACTGCCATAAGACATCAATGGCTCCTTTGTCATGATGTTCAGATGATGAGGTAGGTTCAGAGGGAAGAGTGTAAGATGTACTTATCCTAGAATCAGATTCTAGTATTGAACTTGACTGGGGAGGTTTTGTTAGCTGGTCATGACTTTTTGGGAACTTTGTCCTAGGTTGCGTACCTTTCCTCAAATAGGTCTTCCTTTTGAACCTTAAGGCTGAATGAGTTGCTATATTCTGAGTATCCATGTTGTTCTCAGATCAGCCCCTCCTTCCTCTCCTTCTGAAACTCCTCTAGTGTCCATTTGATCAGAACTAGACCGATTTTCAATAGATTATCATAATTTAGACTTATGTGTACATTAAACAAGTTTGAAATACTTGAAAATTGTGATTTTGACCATCCTTAGACTCTCCCTAAAATTAAATCGTGTCAAGGAACATAATGTTTTCAAAGAAGGTTAAATCCACTGAAGTAATTATCTTTCTACTGTTAACATTATCGCATTTATAACAGTTTTTTTGGGAATATCCTATGGAAATAAATTTCCTTGATCTAGGTTCTAACTTCCCTTTACTGTGGGTGTGAACGTAGACACTACATCCAAACACCTTTAAGGAGAGGCTGCTTATGATCCTTGAATCACGATACTCCTACTGGAGTACACTAAAGTGGGTCTTATATCCTAAAACTTTAGAGGGTAGTCTGTTTATATGACATGTATAGTCGTTAAGACACCTTCTCCAAAGGTTTTAGGACTTTCGGAGGTTATTAACAAGGCTCTTGTGCCGATTTTTCCTCTCAGCCACCCATTTTGTCGGGGGTATCAACACGAGCCTTGGTGCACAACCCATTTGTCATTAAAGAAATTTCCAGTAACTTGGTTGAAGGATCCAGTCTCAATACCACTTCTCTGAACTCGTATCCAAGTGTAAAACTAAGCATTTATCATTTCACAAAAGATTTTCACAACTTCGGCCTTTTCTTTTAGTAAATAAACCCAAGATACCGGAGTATGATCATCAATTAGGGTGACAAACCAACCTTCCCCGGCAACAGTTTTTACCCTTGCAATCCTCCAAACTTCACTATGGATAATAGTGAATGGTTTAGAGAGCTTGTAAGGTTGAGGAGAATAGTTTTTTCTACATTGTTTAGCAAATTCACACACTTCACATTGTAAACTAGAAATGCGTGTATTAATTAACTTTGGACACAATTTTTGCAAATAAGAAAGACTTAGGTGTCCTAATCTATTATGCATAACTAAGATTTTAGTTTGATTGGATGGTGCCTCAGTAAAGTTGCAGCCTTTCAAAGAAAAAACCGAGATGATTAGAACCCTTGTCTAGACAGACCAATCATCCTTCCACAGCCAAGTCCTGAAACAGACAACCATCCTCAGTGGAAGAGTCCATGAAAGGATGATTGATCCTTGTCCAGAAATGGCTAAGACGGATCCATCAGCCAACCTAATTTCTGATTTCCAGCACAGGTTATATAAGATGAAAATATAGTAGAGGCGCCAGTCATATGGTATGTTGCCTCTGTGTGAATGACCCAAGTAACCTTTTTGTTTGTGAAGGAAGGAAAAATAACAGGTTTACCTGATTCCACAAAGGAGCAGGTTGGATCAGATGAGTTGTGTAGTAAGGAGTTTAATCATTGTTCCATTGGTTCCCTTGTGAAGGGTAGTTGGCTGTTGACCTGAAGAAGGTGAGAAACCTGGTATGCTATTCCAGCATCTTTGATTTCCACCTTTATGCTTCCATTTATCCATGGATCTCCTAACAAGTATCTCTTGTACGGCCCACCTTTTTACAATGCTCACATTTTACTTTTTGCTTATTGTTGTTATTTCTTTTCCTATATTCACTTATACTGCTACTAGTGCTAACTCCTCAGTTTTGCAGGCTTATACATAACCTTTTTCGGGCTTCCTCTCTTCTTACCTCTGAAAAACTTCTATCAAAGATGGGAAAAGTCTTCTGCCAAGAATCTTCCCCTTACTTCGTCAAGATCTTGATTTAAACCAGCCAAGAATGAATACAACTCATTCTCTTCTCTCTTTTTAACTTTGACCTATCTCCCAGGCATTCCCAAGAGTCCTCATGACACAAATCAAGCTCCAGGCACAACGTTACAATTTCATTGTAATATGTTGTGACATCCTTTGAATTTTACTTCAGCCTCCACAGACTTGTCTTCAACTCATACATTTGAGAAGAGTTCTCAATATCTTAATACATCTACTTGACTGCTAACCAAATTTCATTGGCTGTAGAATTGATGAGCCAAATTTCATTTACTTGACTGCTAACCAAATTTCATAAATGTGTGACCTAATTATCGAAGGCTCCATAGAATTGATGAGCCAACTCATAACTACAGAATTCTCATATTTCCAAACACAGTATTTTGGATCTATAACAGGGGGTACTTGACATTACCCTGTCAGATAACCTAGTTTCCCTTATCCAACAATTGTCAACTTTACGTCCGGGACGACTCCAGGTAATTAATACCAATTAGTTTCTGTGAGGTTAATGGAACTAATTAGGGCTTGTAGATGAGGTGTCATCTCCAATGGAGAGATGATCAGATTCAGTAGTAATAGTAGGGGTTGCCTGATTAGAAAGGGGATTAAGAGTGTTTCCTGTTGAAGAACTGGAGCTCCTTCCAGTCATGGCGTGTCTATAATTCATGATTTAGGCTTTAATTTTCTACGCGCAAGGCTCTGATAACATGTGGAAAGAAATGAAGAAAAGAATCATGCATGTCCTCCCTCAAGTTAATGAATTTAGTCTATTTGGTACCATATCAACTGCCTTTTCTTTCAAACATTTGGTGGAAACATTTGGACAGATAATTACACAGGGTACCCCAGCGCATAATTCTGTTACCCGTGGGTTGGTTGACAAAATGCTTATAGGGGAAACTCAGTAATGCCAAACCTGCCCTCACTACCATAGCTAACGTCATTCAAACTTGTATATAAATGACGTTATATAGTTCCATGAATATCAAAGGAGGATATCACCCACCGTGCCATCTACTGATGCAGATACCAAACGGGTGGTCATCCACTGACACATTGACAAGTCAGTAATCTCCCCATCATGGCTACCAACAAGTTGTATTCCGTCGATCAACCGATCAATTGAACATCTAAGTGGTTCTTCTGCCGAATAAACTTCACGTTTTCCAACTTTTGTTGTATCAATCTTTAAAATATGTCTTCCTATGCCCACCACAAGAACTTCCTGAAACAGAGGAATCAAAATGTAAAATCCGCAGACGACCCAAATTTAAAATCAGATGACCATAGAGAGATGAACATAAGCATAGTGTATACTTGTTTATGACAATGCCAACAAACTCTAGGATGAACCGATTCGCCCTCTGTGTTGAACTGCACTGCGATTACTATCTTTCCAGTTATCTGGGGTTTGTCTTCCTCATCCTGATCTTCGGCAATCTTCCAGACATAAACACGCCCATCTACACTTGCACTGTAGACACAATTATAAACATCAATATCAAAAGAGAGTGCGGAAAAACAAAGGGACAAAAAACAGACCAGGCTGATACCTAGCCAAAAGATGAACATCCTCAGCAAAGAAAGCCATGTCCGTGACCCTCTGAAACAAAGTAAATTGCTTAGATGAATCTACAGTACTATAAGCAATACTTAACATCTATTTTTTTAGCAACAATTGCAAAATATGGACGGGAAACTTACACTGGAGATCCATTTGAATTAGATAATATCATAAAATCTGGTAAGCGGTTTCTCATAAAATGGCCCACATAGAATTACAGAAAAACTGGGAGAAAGCGTACTTAAAAATTGCAAGCTACAGACATGAACACTAGATCTTCGACTAGATACCATCAAACATCCTATGGTTATTGAAAGAACGGGGAGAATTGATTTGGGGCCTTGTATTGAGGAGAAAGGAAGAATTTTTACATTTGTGCAGTAAGCAAGAAACTGTGAGCTCTTCAAGGAAATTACACTTTTTACTACATTCCTTTTATTAATGCAATTTGGTTCTATCTTAATGTCTACGATACTTGCCTATGGTTTCTAATTTGCTGCATTCTGGCCAGAATATGAAAATGGAATAAATGAATTTATTTTATGTCCTATAGAGCCCACAAGCCACCTACCTTGCATATGTAATCCCCATACATTCTGTCTATTACGTTTTCACTCTCTTGGCAAGTAATCGAAGTAGTTAATGCAAAATCAGAATTACAAACTAACTTTACAATGGCATAGACTACGATTTTGAACTCGGAAGAAGATATGCCTTCAGTAATCCTGCTAATATTTTATGTCTCGGAAAACAAGCCATGCTAAGTTCTCAAAACAAGTTTACTTTGGATTTGATAAAAGATCATATTTTTGTTGTTGTGTACCACAGAGCTTCCCCCCCCCCCCCCCCCCTTCCCTCCTTTTTTAGGCCCCTAAATGATCGCAATAAACCATCAAAAAGTAAAGTTGGCTAATCAATAAGTGGATGCAAGCAGATGAAGAAGCCTGCATCATAACCCAATTTGTTACCAATCTTCAGTAAGGCATGGCATACTCACATTCAACAGCTCATAATACAAACAAGTCAAACAATATTATATATCATCACCTATTTAAAATTCTTTGCATATGGCTCCCTTAAGAATAATATTTCAACAACTTTATTAGTACTTGATGCAAATTACATTGAAAAAATAGGAAACAAAAAAATAATATTACAAAAGAGATAAACTTGTGCTCTTAAGAGACATTCACCGACCTGGGCAAGACCTTTAAGCAAAGATCTCAAAGCAGTATTAATATTAAGAACCCGAACAGCTCCTTGCTTGAGTCCATAACAAATATAGGTCTTATTCACAGCTATCTGTCTTCCAAGAACAAGTCCAGGGTCTGAACCATATTTAGTAATGGGGGTAACCTCTAGCTGAGGCTGCACCTCACCTGGCAGCCTAACATCAATGTCATAAACAGCATGAAAGCCAACTAAATGCCGACCCTTTGGCAGCTTACTGCTGGGCAAACGCGTCGGACCAGGATTAGGAAAGCCAACATTAGGCCCAGATACCATCATAGGCAACGAATGCGGCAGAGACAAATCCGAGCCCCCAGATATTGTGGGCTGAATATGGGTCAATGGAACACCAGGCTGCTGATGCATCTCCATTGATGAAGGAGTGGCGCTCAACAAAGCCATTAGCCTTGCCCCAGGAGTCTGATTATTATGGTTTTGGTTGTTAACATTGTTCCCATTACTCAAGTTTTGTTGGTTGGTAAACTGACCAGGGTGAGGGCTGGTAGTCAGAGGCGGTTGAAGCGGAGGAGTAGGAAAAGACATGGACCTCTGAGCGTGAGGATGCAAATGATTAGAGAACTGAGAGGGAGGAGGGGGGTCCTGAGAGGAAGGCGGTGGGTACTGCTGGTGCAGGAAAGGGGGTACAAATTGAGGGGGTGGGTGGTGGTGGAAAGGGGAGGAGGAAGTAGGATGTTGGAACGGGTAGGGCCCACCACCACCACCACCACCACCACCAGTAGGCGGCGGATAAGAGGCAGAAGGAAGAGGGAATAGGGGTTGAGGGGGAGCTAAATTAGGGTTAGTATGATTGGAACTAGGGTTTGGGTAATTAGTGGAGGTAAGTGGTTGGACACTGAAGGAGGAGGAGGGTGTTGAAGGCTTAAAGAATCTAGGGGAATCAAATGGTCCTCCACCTGGTTGATTTGGATTTCCAGGGGAAGCCATGAAAGTTGTCTACTGTATAAAATATCTACTTCTGAAAAAAGAGATCTGCCGGATTGCAACGTTCCGTATGGAATTAAATTACTATTCGAAGTACTTGGTTGTATTACGCTAAGATCAAAACACGGCGAAGGGAATACGGTGCCGGACAGAAGCTACAAGATGGCGAAAGTGAAATGGACACTCCGGTGCCGGACGGTGGGGGCCGGAGAGTGGAGAGTAATAAGAAGAAGAAGAAGAAGAAGTTATAAAGGCACAAACAAAAGCTCTTCTGGGGGAGGCCAAAAGACCTGCGAAAAAGATGATGATGTGTTTCAGTGAACGTATTGTTTTTGTTTATGTTTTTGTTTTTCTAGTCAAGTGATGGGAATTATTGGATTTTAGTGCTTTTTTTAAGTTTACAGATATACCTAATTTAAGGATAATGTTGCGGTATTCAATAATAGAATTTAAATAACAATGAAGAATCATTTAAAAATTGGAAAATCAGGTTGTGTCAGACCTGACACTTGAAAATCAGGTAAAAATCAGGTAAACGTAAGGAATCCTCATAGCTGTAAACGTTGGTTCCTTACGTTTAAACGTAAGGATAATTACGTTTAAACGTAAGTTATTTTAATAAATTATGTAGTTACAATAAATTTATATTTCTCTACGTTTAAACGTAGGTTAGAACGCATTTACCTACGTTTAAACGTAGTCTTTCTACGTTTACAAAACAATTATCTACGTTTGGAAGTGGTAGATGGCAATTAATGTTGTTGTAAGGTACTTGTTCAATTATCTACGTTTGGAATGCATTCCTTGAGTCTTTCATGTTAATATAAATTGTCTAACCACTTCTTCATCTTTCAAGTCATTTCTTCATCATTCAAGTCTTTTAATGGGTAAGTTTTTGCTATGTAATTTGTCTTAATTCAAGTGCTCAATGTGATTATTTTATTTATTCTAGTAATGAAATGTACTTAAACTAAATGTGTGTTTTTAGTAGGTTGTTTATGTAATGTTTATACATTTAAGTAGTGTGTTTAAGTCTTTTCTTAGTGTTATTGTTTAGGGTTTAATTACTAGGGTTTAGTGTAAGTAATGATATGTATTTAACCGAAATGTGTGTTTTAAGTAGTGATTATGTTATTTATATTGTAGTAATGATTTGTATTTATCGAAATGTGTGTTTTAAGTAGTGATTATGTTATTTATATTGTAGTAATGATATGTATTTAACCGAAATGTGTGTTTTAAGTAGGTTATTTATGTAATATTTATACATCTAAGTAGTGTGTTTAAGTCTTTGGTATTGTATTTTTGAGAAGTTGGGAAATTTGTTGTTGGTAGTAATGGAATTGTCCATATTGATGGTTTGATCGTGCATAAGGGTGTTGTTCCTACCCAAAATGGTACTGAAAATGGCTCTGTTTCAGAGACCATTGTTATTGGAAATATTGATCACACTTAAACTTAGAGTGAAAGAGTTTTAAGTGTTAAAAGTCTTTGTGTCCTTGTTTGAAACATCTTAAAAGGGGAAAATAGTCTTTGTTTCCTTCTTGGGGTTTAATTAGTAGGGTTTAGTGTAAGTATATTTTATTTTCTATTTGTTAAATTTGCTTATGTAGGGTTTTGAATTATTATATTGAATGTTTATAATGCATTTTAAGTTGTTATCTAAGTTGATATTGAATGATTTAATAATGACTTGAATTGTTTTTATAAAAAAAACAGATAATCGCAACACTATGATTGTTGTCTCGTTCAACGGAGAATTTACGTACGATCCTCTCTATAACCGGTGGAATAATGTAAATGGATTGATGTTCTCATTATTTGTCCGAAAGAACATAAGATTGAATGCGTTGTTGGATAAATTGCATGTGAGGCTTGGTATTGATCTGTCTGATTCAAAGCTCGGCGTAAAAGCTTTGTTTACTTATGCTAGTGTGGGGAATATACCACCTGATGATATCTTAGACGACGAGACACTAAATGGTTACATCGAAGCGGCATCTGACAGTAAAAATGTAATTTTTTGCGTGAATGCTACACCAGTGGAGGCAAACAATGAACCGATATTTGAGGATGATGGCATTAATTTAAATCAAGATTGCAATGCCCCGGATGATAACAATAATTCGGATTATAGTCTTGGTAATTTCCACTTCTCCGGTACAAGAACTTGCTACGAGATCCAAATTTTAATCCATTCGAGCAACAGTATGGATGTAGTGGGTTTGAAAACCATGTTTCTACACAAAGTCTTGGTGAAGCTTCGGACCAACAGTTTCAGTATCAACCAGTCAGCCCAAGTCGTAATCTTTCAAATCAACCTTCAAGTAGTCATGTTCGTGTTGAAATGGTTGGTGAATACACTGCTCCGTTTGAATTCGGTCCTCCAAGTGATAATGTTATAAATAGCCAATCACATAATCCGCTTCAGTATCCTCCTAACCAACCTTCAAGTAGTCGTGCTCAACCTATCCAACAGCCATATAATTTGTTTGGTGGATCAGTCACTAGTTTTTTGGCTTCTCCGTTTGCACCTCATATTCAAACCGATCAAACGGGCAGGGATGACAACAATAATCAAGGTGCCAATGCTAGGGCAAGTGTACGAGAAGATTATTCATGG
Organism: Gentiana straminea; assembly: GCA_036785695.1. Taxonomy (NCBI): domain Eukaryota; kingdom Viridiplantae; phylum Streptophyta; class Magnoliopsida; order Gentianales; family Gentianaceae; genus Gentiana; species Gentiana straminea. The sequence continues at coordinate 940,388 of JAVUPR010000436.1, forward strand.
AGGATTCCCATATTTGAAGATGATGATTTACCGCAGTGTCTATCTACCGGTACGTTACATATGAATGACGTGAACGAATTGTTCATTGGGAAGAAATATGATTCGAAAGAAGATTTTAATTTGAAAATAAAATCGTATGCGGTTGCCAATAATTTTCAGATGAGCTTGGGTAGGTCGGACACACGTTGCTTGTATTACACATGTCTAAACGATACATGCAAATGGCATGTAAGGGCAAAAAGGGTGAAGACGAATACAAATGTCTCACATACATTTGAGATCACAACGTTGAATGATGTGCATACTTGTGCCTCTCAGAATGCGGATAATGACAATCGATAAGCAACACCTATTGTTATTGCGAGTCTGCTAAGTCAGAAAATGGAAGAACTCGGCAATGAGTATAAACCCAGACATATTATGGAGGACATGCTCACAACTTACGGTGTACGGTTGACTTATGACCAAGCATACCGAGCTCACGAGATGATGAGAATCTTTGGTTAGAGGTTCACCGACGAGTGTTACAATGTGGATGGTGCGTGAGGCCAATGAAGGGACCTATGTTGACTTTCGGCTTGATAATGCGGGAAGGTTCGGTAGTTGTTTCATGGCTTTGGGAGCAAGTCGTCGTGGTTTCAAGTATTGTCGACCTATTTTGTATGTGGACGCCACTCATCTAAAAACCCGTTTCTCGGGGCAACTATTTATTAACGTTCTTTGTAGATGCCGGTGACCACCTATTCCGTAGCCTTCGGTATTGTTGAAAAAGAATGCAACGATTCATGGGGGTATTTCATGAGACAAGCGAGGGTGGCCATTGGAGGTATCCATGCTTGAAAATTTGAGCTTTATATCCGACAGACACAAGGCTATTAGAAATGCGGTTGGTCGGTATTTCCCAATGCATATCACGGTGTTTGCTATCATCATTTAAAGGGCAATCTAACAAAAAAATGGAAGGATTATGGTTTTTGTGAAGACACATTCTATCAAACGACCTATGCATTATCGGAGGCCGATTTTCTCCAAAAGTACGCCACGATCAAGGCACAATGTCTTTGCGCATAACTAAAACTAGAAGAAATGGGTGTTGAACGGTGGGCGCGTGCCAAATTTCTGGGAAAAGATACGCCTTAATGACAAGCAATTACGCTGAAAGTTTCAATTGTGCGATTAGAGGAGCTCGTCGTTGGCCTGTTCCTAGCCTCTTGGAATTCATTAGAGCTACACTGTAGAGATGGTATAATGATAGACGACAGAAGGCGCTTGATTGTGCGACTGTGTTAGCACCGGAGATCGATACAATAGTGGCTTCGAATATTACTGCTAGAAGGAAGTTCAGGGTTAATCCTATTAACCCCGATGAGTTTGAGGTTCATGGAAATAACTTGCTTCATGGGGGGTAAATCTACGAGAGAGGAAGTGTTATTGTGGTTATTTTGAGAAAATGGAAATACCATGTACGCATTCTATAACGACCACAACAACACGCGAAATTAGTCCACCCGAACTCGTTCACGGTATTATAAAGTGAATGTTTCAAGGAGATTTACATGGGTAGCATATATCCAGTTCTAACGGGGAGGATTGGGATGTTCCGGAGGCGGTAAGAAACATGAAAGTCGGAGTGCCTAATATGAGATATGCGCCCGATGCCGGTGGAGCTCCAAGAAGAGGTAAAATTAATACCACTAGAATCCATTACGAATGGAACGTCCGGAGGCCGCGGAATGTATGTGTAATGCTTGCAAACATCCAGGACATAACAGAGCCAGTTGCACGCATGCAATACCGGTAGGAAGTCATTGTTTTTGTTATGGTGATATTAGAAAGGATCGTTATTGTGTAACGTATTAATAGAATGTAGTATTTTATTAATGGATTGTAGTAATGATTGTATTCAGTTATTAATCGGAATCAAGTTTGTCTTGTATTACACTACCTCTGTAAAACTAACAGTAATTATTACGGGGCTTACACACAAGAAAAAAGAGTAATGATATGTTGACTTACATACAGGGCTTACAAACATAAAAACAAAGATTAATGATACATTGAGATAACAATAAGATGACGCTTAAATAAACTGTGGAAATATTATGGCTAATATTACATTGTTGTACTAATAACACGTTATATTGTAACATGTTATGTATGTATCAAAGAGACATATTAATTGTATTAAATAAACAATTAATATGTCTAAAAGTCATAAAGTAACTATCTTTTGTCCTATTATGTAATAGCTTAGACATAGCCGACTCTAGCATTTATTCTAGGCGACTCTAGTTACTTTTACTTTACTAACTAGGATTCTCTCTTGTATCTATTTATACTCATTCTTTCAACATGAATAAACAAGTTGAAGTTTACTCAAGTATTATTTACTCTCTCAAACTCTCTTCATGGTATCGGAGCCTTAAACTCCTGAATCCGCTGCAAACTCTCAGTACCCTGCTGAATCAAGATGTCTTCATTATCTGAAGCTTCCTCACCCTCAGTTGAGTCTCAGCTGCCTCAGCAGACTGGGGCCACTGAATCTTCATCTTATACTAATCATAGACTTGATGGCAACAACTACTTGCTATGGTCAAGATCTATGAAAATGTACATCTCTGGACAAGGTAAGATGGGATACCTGTCCGGCTCTAAACCTGCCCCTGCTGAAGATGACCCTGGATTTGAAGCATGGGACACTACTAATAATCAAGTCATGACCATTCTCACAAGATCAATGACAAAAGAGATTAGTGAGAACTTTATGATGTATGATACTGTAAAGGAAATCTGGGATAATGCCAGGGACCTTTACTCCAAGAAAGACAATACATCAAAAGTGTATGAACTTGAAGCTCAGATTCAAAACTGCAGACAATGAGATATGTACGTAACTCAATACTTCGACCAAGCTTGTCTAGGGCATGGCAACACCTAGATATGCTGGAAACTCACCCCTGGAATGATGTCAAGGATGCTGCCCTTTATAAGGACATTATTGAGAAAAAGAGAGTATTCAAGTTTCTCACTGGACTGGATCCCACTCTTGATGATGTTAGAGGAAGAATCCTTGCCACAAAACCTCTCCCCAATCTCAAATCCATGTTTCTTGAAGTCAAACATGAGGAAAGTAGGAGGAAAGTGATCCGCTTGAACTCCCCGCCGACAACCATCGAGAGTGCTACCCGCCGACCGTCGGGAAGCACTGTTGAGGTTACCGAGGTTGTCGGGAAGGCTGCGATAGAACCGGAAAGTTGTTCGTGAGCACGCAAACGCACAAATCACACCAAGGACACTTGCTTTGGAAGCTACATGGCATGCCTAAATCCTTCAAGCCTACCGGGGAAAGTCGGGCGGGCATGTCAATGAAGAGGAGAATGATAACAAGTTGAATGCTCGGTTTGCGCATTCAAAGCTTTCCTCACTCAACAAAAAGAAGGTAGACCCTCTCGACACGGCTACTCGAGCTAGTGCGGGTAAATTTTACTCTTCTATTTGTAATGAAACATGGATTGTTGATTACGGGGCCTCCTCCCATATGACCGGCAATAAAAACCTCATAACTCACCTTATGCCATGTCATCAAATTCACAATGTTAAAGGCTGGCGATGGATCTATCTCTCGTGCAAAAGGTTTTGGAAATGTTAAACTTACTAATAAGATATTTCTAAAGGATGCCCTATTTGTTCCAAAATTAGACTGCAATCTCATATCTGTCAGTAGACTTGTAAAAGATTTGGACTGGACTGTTGTTTTTAATAAGAATCAGTGCACTTTCCAGGACCCTTCTTCACAGGAAGTGATTGGGAGGGCTAAACCCTGCTTAGGATTGTATGTGGTCGACCCTGCTGAAGACAGAAAACTGAAGACTAAATCTGCCTCAGCAGCCTGCACTCAAACCTTAGATAATATCATGTTATGGCATTATAGACTAGGGCATCCAAGTTTTGGTTATTTGAAGTCTGTAATTCCTGAATTATTTAAAGGATGTAATGTCAATGATCTTCAATGTGATATTTGTCAATTTGCCAAACTTACCAAATCTGTGTATGCCAAACTACCTTATTTGCCTTCCACACCTTTCACTTTAATTCATAGTGATGTATGAGGACCTTCAAGAGTAAAAAGTATAACGGGGAAAAGGTGGTTTGTCACTTTCATTGATGATCATACCGAAACACATGGTTTGTTTTTAATGAAGGATAAATGCGAAGTTGGAACGGTCTTTCGGGAATTCTACAACATGATCTCTACTCAATTTGACACTAAGATCAAGATCTTAAAGGCGATAATGCACTTGAATACTATGAGTCTAACCTCGGTAATTTCTTGATGAATAAGGGGATTGTCCATATCGGCGGTTGTGTGGAAACACCTCAACAAAATGGGGTTCCGAGAGAAAGAACAGGCACTACTTGGAGATGGCTAGATCAATCATGTTCACCACATATGTTCCAAAGTATATGTGGGGTGAAGCTATATTAAGCGCCACATACTTAATCAACGAGACTTCCCGGCGAGTGTTAGGCTTCAAAACTCCTATCCAAACCCTTCGACCACACACTCCCGCCCTCATCTTATTTCCCAATCACCCCCAAAAATCTTTGGTTGCACTTTGTGTTTGTTTATATCCATGCCCAACACGAAGCAAACTTGATCCCAAAGCTCACAAGTGCATTTTCCTAGGATATGCAAAGGACGGGAAAGGTTACAAGTGTTACTCTCCTTCGAAAAAAGATTTTACAATTCTATGGATGTAAAATTCTTTGAAAGGACACCCTACTACGGCAAGTCCACCGAGGCGATCAACGATGGAAACTGATTGAAATTGACCTAAATCCTTTCCCTCGGCAAACTCTTAACCCTCAAAGCAACCTGCGATTCTCGGCGGACCGAACCTCGGCACCCTGCGACTCTCGGCGGCCTGCGACCCTCGGCAACCTCCCGAACCGAGTCTGCGACCCCGAGCCCGCCGACTCGAGCCTGCGACACTCGGCAACCTACGGCCTCTCGGCGGCGTGCGACATTGATGATAGGCCTATTGCTATCGGGGAAGGGAAAGAGATCTTGCACTACCGATCATTCTATTCATAATTATCTATCTTATGATCGGTTATCACTGCTTTTGCCATGTTTACACGGGACTTGGATTATCACTCTATTCCTAAGAATATACGGGAAGCTCTCCAACATGATAAGTGGAAGGCGGTGTCAAGGCGAAATGAGCGCCTCCCGGATAATCATACTTGGGATCTAACAGCCTCTCCCCAAAGGCAAGAAGACGATCGGTGCAAGTGGTTATTTACCATCAAATACAATGCGATGGTACAATTGACAAGTATAAGGCCGGACTAGTTGCAAGGGGTTTCACTCAAACTTATGGCATTGACTACAAAGAAACTTTTGCACCGGTGGCAAAGGCGAACACCTTGTCGAATACGATATCTCTTCTTTGTCCAACTTGACGGCCTCTTCACCAATTGGATATCAAAAATGCCTTCCTCAATGGTGACCTTGCGAGGAAGTTTACATGAATGTACCTCCTGGTTTTACCAATCCTAACACTCAAGGAAAGGTTTGCAAATTGAGGAAATCTCTATATGGCCTAAAGCAATCCCCAAGAGCCTGGTTTGGGAAACTCACTACCGTGGTTAAAGCCGCTTGGATATCATCAATGCAACTCGATCACACCATGTTTGTCAAGACCACCGGCCGAAAAGATCTATTCTTATTGTATATGTGGATGATATCATCCTCACCGGTGATGACTCTACCGAGATCCAGAATTTGAAGACTCTACCGCTTAAAGGTTTTTCAAGTCAAGGACTTGGGCTATCTTAAATACTTCCTTGGTATGGAGATTGCAAGAAACAACCGGGGGTATATCTGTCTCTCGAGAGAAAATATGTGCTAGACACGCCAAAGGAAACCGGTATCTTTGGGATGCAAACCTGCTTTGTATCCCCGAGTAGATCCCGGTAATACCCTTTTGCATGGTGATATTCTTTGTCGGGAAGGATCAATACCAAAGGCTTGTAGGGAAACTCATTTATCCGTCCCATACAAGACCCGATATTGCATATGGAGTCGGTTTGGTTAGCGGTTCATGCATTGCCCTACCGAGCAACATTGGGATGCTGTAAACAGGATACTGAGATACTTGAAATCCCTCCTGGCCAAGGCCTACATTTCACCAAGTCTGCTGAGAGATCTATCAAGGTTTACACTGATGCTGATTGGGCTGGCTGTCACATAGACAGAAGGTCTACTACATGCTACTGTTCTTATGTATGGGGCAATCTTGTCATCTGGAGGAGCAAGAAACAGCCTACTGTCTCTCGAAGCAGTGCGAGGCTGAACTCAGGGCACTAGTTTTGGGTATTTGTGAAGCTCTGTGGATAAAAAGGGTACTTACTGAACTTCAGCAACCTCCTCAGCAACCTATCACACTCTACTGTGATAATAATTCCGCCTTATACATGGCAGAGGATCCAGTCCATCATGATAAAACCAAACATGTGGACATAGACGGACACTTCCCCGAAGGAGAAGATTGATGCCAAGATTGTTCAACTCCAAAGTATGTTCCATCGCCAGGACTGAATGCGATCTTCTCACCAAGGCTATTCCACCTCTTATGTTCGGCAGACTGAGTAGCAAACTTGGCTGTATAAACATATACAACCCAGTTTGAGGGGGGGTGTGGAAATATTATGGTTAATATTACATTGACCACCATAAACCAATACTAGCAAGAGGACTAGGTCCATCGTAGTATAGCTATAGCGAATCAAGGTCGATCCCACAGGGAACCAATTGTGGGTCATTTATATACAAACAACTAATTACTCATATCAAGGACACGAAGGCGGTCTACGACCAACAAAAGACAAGAAAAGATAAACGACACGACTCGACACAACACATAAACAACGTAATTAACCTCCCCAATTATTATGTTATCGCTTGGAATTAGTGAACTATATAATTAAACAATACTTCACAACTACTCACCCGATCCGTATTTCCCTTATATTGGCTACGGGAGTCATCCCATAAACTAGATCTAGCTCCGGGTAGGCCATCTAGATCACTATTCTACATTACGTGACTTCGCTTTTTAGGCCTCCATCTCATATAACTTGCACGCTTACAAAACTAGGGATGCCGATATTAACCGTATTCCTCACCTAGGCAACATTCATGTGATTAGGCGTACTTCCTAAGCGATCGCATCAGTCTCTGTCCCATTAACAATTACCTACACGGTCTCATGTTAATCTACGATTTACGTATAACTAGGTGCTAGCAATTCCCAAATATAACACAGATCTAGATCTCGCTGAAAGTCCCGGAAGATCAATTCATGAGCCGACCTAGGAGTCCTATATTGGTATTTCCTAATAATACGCTAATTAAAACAGACGAGCAACGTAGCCGTAGCCATACCTACTAAGATAAGAAATTCTAGGTGGACAATCACACCATAAAGACGTGGCTAGATTGACGCGGCGAAAACCTAAATCTTATCGTTTCTACATACGTAACGTATAAAATAGAGATTCATAAAGCAATTATATAGATCTACTAAAAACACGGTTGTCGATCATACCAAAGTCATCTATAGGTCACCGGATAACGGATACGGGCGTGTGGATCCTTATAGACAAGGAATCCCATCGCCTCAAATCGTATCCTTAGATCTACATTGTTCGGAGAAGAACGAACAACCTCAAACGATAAACAATAATTGGGGGCTTAATTACAAAGAACTAAGAACAAATAAATACAAGGACTCACATTATCGTAGAACTTGCATAAAAACTGCTCTATGAAAAACTGAAGATTTACTTATGAATTGTGTGTATGTTGTGGTGTGTTTCATGTGTAATGTATGTACAAATATATAGGAGTAAAAATTTGCATAGGATAAGCCTAAACCAATCTGAAATAGTTTTCCTAAATCCAAAAGAAGTATGAAAACGCGTTAGGATAATTCCAAGTCGATCCGGAAGCTCTAGGGCAAAATGCGCCCCTCCCTTATGCGCCCCCTTCTTTGGCGCCAACTCTTCCTTACTCCTCTTTTCGTGCTTATCCGATCTTTATCTTCAATGCACTCCGGATTTTCTTTGATTTATCTTGAGATTTAATTCTTCCATTTGTATTTATCCTCCAAAAATTATCCCAATCTACAAAATAGATATTTATCCCAAAGTAAATCATATTTAAATAAAAACGGATAAATACCAAAATATAAATAAAAACAGATAAATACCAAATTATATAATAAAAACGGATAAATACCAAATTATATCTTATAAATCACATAACATTAAATAATAAATATAAACATGTGATTTAATATAAAATATATATTATTAATCTCGATTTAAGGACAATATTGATGACTTTTACGGGTATAATTTGACCGTCATCAACTAATAGGGCTTCGTTTTTCGTACTTTGGATCCGTCAACGTAAAGACTTCCAATTCAGGGTTATATTTGTGCTCTAGGTAATGCTTCAGCCTATGACCGTTTACTATAAAAGTCTTCCTAGAGTATTCATTTCTAACTTCACACGCACCTGAATTGAAAACTTTTGTGACTACATGTGGTCCATACCATCTAGACTTCAACTTTCCAGAAAAAAGACGAAGACGTGAATTATATACCAACACTTTATCTCCAACTTGAAATGTGCGGTTGAGAATCCTATTATCATGCAGACGCTTCATTCTCTCCTTATAAATCTTTGCATTCTCATACGCTTGAAGTCTAAACTCCTCCAATCTATTCAACTCTAGCATTCTCTTTTCACTGTCTAAATTCTCATCCATGTTTAAAAACCTCGTAGCCCACAGCGCTCGGTGCTCGAGTTCTACCGGTAAATGACATGCTTTTCCAAACACTATCATATACGGTGACATCCCAATCGTGGTCTATAAGGCGTTCGTACGCCCAAAAGCGTCATCTAATTTCAAAGACCAATCTTTCCTCGTGGGATTCACAGTCTTCTCTAAGATCCTCTTAATCTCTCTGTTCGTGACTTCCACTTGTCCACTTGTCTAGGGGAGATATGCTGCTGCAATCTTATGCCTAACCCCATATCTCATCATCAAATTTTCAAACAACCTATTACAGAAATGACTCCCTCCGTCACTAATTATGGCTCTGGACACTCCAAACCTCGTCAAAATGTTTTTCTTAAGAAACCTCAGGACAACCCTGGCATCATTAGTAGGTGAGGCCACTGCCTCCACTTATTTGGAAACATAATCGACTGCTACCAGGATGTAACGATTTGATTCTGACGATGTGAAAGGCCCAACAAAATAAATTCCCCAAACATCGAATAACTCTACTTCTAAGATACTCTGCAGCGGCATCTCATTCCGCTTAGAAATGTTACCAGTCATTTGACAGGAATGATAGGCTCGGGTAAACTCGTAAGCAGATTTATGAATTGTTGGCCAATAGAATCCACTCTGCAGTACCTTTGTTGCCGTCTTGTCTGGCCCATAGTGACCTCTCTCATCATCATGGACACATCTCCTAAGAATGGCATCAGGGCACAAGTAGGCCTGTAAGTGAGCCTTAAAGTTTGATTCGATTTGGCGTGTTCGGCTCAAAAAAGTTCGGTTCAGGGCTCGGCTCGTATCATCAAACGTAGAATAGGGCCTTGAAAATTGGTATTCGGACAAACGAGCCGAACATGTTCGAACATGTTCGGCTCGTAGAGTTGCAGGGCTTCAATAATTCAATTTAGCTTTGGCCCAGTTTAAACCCCAACCTCTAAGTATGTATATGTCACATTAAGAGTTCAAATTTTATAAGTGCGTCAAATGATCTTTGTTATGACATCACTTAAATAGTTATGTGACCTATGACATTACTATAATCTTTCTGAATATATGTCACATTATTTTATCTTCATAAACTCCCACGTTTGTGACACAATTCTATAATCTATTAGATTTATTATTAAAATTATATGTATGTGTTATTATATATATTTTTTACTTAACATTCTTATCCTCTTTTACATTCATGTTGGTCCCTTGAAAAGGCTTTGGTTAAGTTTAGAGGGGGGGGGGGGGGGGGGGGGGGGGGGGGGGGGTGAATAAACACTTAAAACTTTTGGAGTTAACAAACTCAGCAACTTCAACAACTCCGCGATACTTCGATAGTACGCGATACTCGGTAGTCGGGACCGTGAGTTTACTGAATTTGTGCAGCGGAATTATATAAAAAAGAAAGCCTTATTACTTGTTGATAAATATGATACCAAGTATTAGATACTCAGTAGTGTATGTGTGTGAGTTCAGTTGCTAGATTCAGTAGATTGATGTGTTAGATAAACTAAGTGCGAATGTAAATGCGAGAAAGTAAATAGGCAGATTTTATAGTGGTTCCGGGTGGTGTAATCCTGTCGGTCCACTCTTCTCTGTGATGTTGGAGGTAATTCACTAGAGATCTTTGATGTATTTGTTACAAAGATTCCTATGTTTCTTGTCCTTCACCAATAACTATGGCTTCACAAATTGAACACTTGGAACAGTAGGATTCTTTGCTCCAAAGTCTTCCCTTGGTCCTTGAAGGGTAGGATTGCCTCTTCACCGGCTCCAACACAAACAACGATCTTTCACACGAAGTGCTTCACTTGTCCTCGGCGAGATTTCTTGTAAAAGAAAGATTGAATCAAGTAAATGATTCGATTGCGGCGCAGCTTGATCGGGATGATATGATCGGCGGCTTGCGGTCTTCAAGTGTGTAAACTTGATGCAGCTTGAATGCAGATTACACTTGAAGATTTTCTCTGGATCATTAGCCTTAAGCTCAGTAAGTTCAGCAGGGTGTTTTTCTTGATAAGAAAATGCAGCTCAGAATTATCTCTTGTTTTTCTTCAATTTTCATCACATGTATCTGAATTAGGAGTCCTCTATTTATAGGTAGGAGTCCTTGTGACTTGTATTTGAAATTCAAATATAGCCGTTCCAGATTTTGTCCCATTTGACTTGCTTTCTGTCACTTTTCATAGTACTGACACAGTCAGATGGCTTTTGACAGAATGCAGTCAGTCCACCCTTTGACTTGTAACCATTGGATAAAGTCCTGAATCATCCCAACGTCCTTTTAATCTCAACCATTGATTTGTTTGATAAATCAGAGGTTGTTAGCTGTCCTTATCCTTGTTTTCTTCCAATATAATCTTGAATAAATCGAGATAAATGTATCGACGAGTTCATGAGTCTATTTGGAGTACATATCGCAAGCTTAACCATAATTTGCTGTGTTTAAAACACAATGCAGCTTACTTCTTTTATCTAACTTTTATTTATGAAGTTAGATTACACCTTTTTGCAAATAACTAAGTTCCAATCACCATCCAACTTATGGAACTTAGACCTTGTACACAAGGTATATGTAATCAGTTTCGGTCATTACAGACTTCCCTAAATTCTGATTTCATATCCTTGACTTTAATTACTAAGTTTGATCCCTTAGCCTTCATTCACTGAGTTTGAGCCCTCAGCCTTCAGTCTTCAACAGGTTCCTGACTAGCCTACTGACCTAGCTACCCTACCGATATAGACCAGTCTGCTGATATAAGTTATCTGACCGTTACAGTGCTTGTTTGATCAAACCTATACAAAGATCAAACTCTAATAAACCTATACATTTGATTTAGACATCTTTTTGGCTTTGCACTATAACAGCTAGTCTGGCACTCATCACTAAAACTCAAAAATAAGTCCAACAATTTCCCCCTTTTTGGTGATGATGCCAATACCCTCTCCTAACAGCAAAGCAAAAAGATTAACACAAAAACAGAACAAACTTGGTCATTTCTCATTATAATCATTTGTTCAAAGGTATTACAGTCTAGATACAGCAAAGATAAAATAGTGTAAAGTATGTTGATCTACTGTCTTCTTTCCCTTTCTTCTCTTGTTTTTTCTGCTTGTTCTTGGTAAGCTCTTATCTCCATGATCATCTCTCTCATCCATTCATTTTCAATCAGGGAGAAGTTAATGTGAGGATTCACTTCTTTCCACCAATGCCATGCTTCAGGTAGAGTAAGATTTATCTGGTGTACTCTAAATCCTAAACGCATGTATACTTCTTTGAATTCATTGAGTGACTCCTTTGCATTTGTGGTAGGCAAACTCCTTTCACCTCTACCACCTCTTCCACCTCTCTTTGAAGCCCTCATGGCTTTAACTCTTGCTTCCCAAAATTTCAAGCTCAAGAATGAGTTTAGACCTTCATGAAAGCCCTTGTCATGATAAGGTCTTCTTTTGTTGTTGTATACATTCTTGTATTGTTTGAGAAGATCATCAGTAAGTGATAGTCTGCCAAGTGCAGGCTCTCTGAATGCATTTGTATCAGCTTCCCATCTTTTCTTTGCAAAAATTCTAGCAGCCTCTTTTGCTTCTGTTGTTTGGCTCTCTTCCCCCTTATTGACATCATCAACAAAACGGGACAGCAAGCCATGTACACTATCCTGTGTCAACACTAGATTGTTCATTTGACCTTCAATAATTTCAGTCCTAGTGTCAATTGTAGTGATCCTTCCTTGTAATGTTTGCTCCAGTAGATTTATCCTTTCAGTGATCTTAGGATCCAGTACAGCAGGTTGAGGTGCAACAGCAGGTGCAGCAGGTCTATGTACCTCAGCAAGGTTATCTAACTTTTGATGAATAGTGGCAAGTTGATCTTTCAAAAATTTCTCCTTCAGTGTGTTGCCCTGTTTGATTCCCCTCACATCTTGTGTTAGATCAGCAATGGCATACTGAGTAGATGTGTAGTTTGAAGCAAGCTGTCTCGGTAGACTTTCTATTGTTATCCACTAGATTCATCGGTTCTTCAAATCTTTGTTCCCTGTCTATCAAGTTGAGTCCTTAAGCGTGTCATGTCATTCACGATAGCCCTCAACTCATCCGGGACATGTGCTTGGTACCCCACCGAGTCATTCCTCGGCGCAGACTTCATCGGCGAGGCTCTTCTACATTATATTGTTGCCCTTGACTGCTGATAACCAAGGCATAACTCATATCCCTTCCAGCAGGGTGAGGTCCTTGGTATTCCTCCAAGATAGGATCAATAGCAGGTTCTTCAAGTATTGGTTCTTCATCAGTAGATCCTTCCTCAGCAATTTGAAATTCTTCATCACTGTAGTCATAGTCCACCAGCTGCTCATCCTCATCAATAACAGCAGTCTGTTGACTATCTTTCCCTACAGTGGTCTTGTCTCCAGTAAGCTCCACTACAGCAGCCTGTTCTACAACAACAGCAGGGGTGTCCTCCAAACCCAAAGATTGTTCCAACCTTTGTCCAGGTGCTGTTTGTACCTCAGCAACCTGTACCTCCTATTCCAACCTTTGCTCAGGTGCTGTTTGAACCTCAGCAGCCTGAACCTCCATCTCCAACCTTTGCTCAGGTGCTGTTTGAACCTCAGCAGCCTGAACCACCTGTGCCACAATAACCCGATCAGGGAACACATCCATATTTTCTTTTTGAAACTCCCCCATATCAGGAATCCTTCTTATAAAGTTTGCAGCCTTGATTATAGTGTCCTCAGTGTCAATGCAGTCTTGATATTGAATAGATTCCTCTGAACTGGCACTAGGCTCACTGATATCTGTAACTCTTTCTTCATCCAAATCAACATTTTGTTGATCCTCCGGTTGTTCAACATGTTCAACAACAAACAAATCATCTACCTCACCAACCAATCTGTTTGCAGCAATATCTATTCCATCATTGATTTGTGCCTCCAGTTCATCTATGGTGAGATTTTCCAAATCCTCATCCATTTGTCCGGTTCTTTGCCTCTCGCATGGGCGACAAAGCATCGATGGATTTGCTCCACTCTTGGTTCATTACTCATTGCAGTCCCACTGGTTTCTCCTGGACCTGATGGATGATCACCTCCAGAATCAGATGATGATGAGTCATCACTGTCATCTTTGGGGTCCCTAAACTTGATACCCTCTTCCTTCTGTTGTTCATCAAAGATATCCATCAATCTTGACTGTAGCAGAGAGGTATCAACTAGATCCAACAAATTTTCAACTCCCAACTTATCAAAAGCTCATTCTTCAAAATCTGTCATTGGTTGTGCAGCAGGCTTTTGTCTCTTATAAAATCCAAATTTCCATTGGAAATAATCAGCCACTTGCTGGAGTTTAGGATCTACAAACTCCTCTTTCTTCTTCTTCTCAAATCTTTCAAATGGCATAGTTGGTCTTCTAGGAACAGTTTGACCACTCTGCTGACCTCCAAAGGTCCCAACTAGCAGAGTCAGAGTTTCTTCAACAGATGCCTCTAGGTCAGTAGGTTTCTCAGATTGTACATTTGTTCATACTACCTCCATCTGTACCACACTTGGTTCCCCCTGACTTATATGCTCATCAGCAGGGTTAGCAACAGATTGCTCTTCCCCCTGAACTATTGCAGGAATTGCAGGGTCTTGTACCAATGTTTCAGTTACCACAGCAGGTGCAGACTCTGTGGTTTGCTGTGGTTCTTCTACAAACTTTTCAACTTCCACAGCAGGTGTAGACTCAGTTGTTTGCTGTGGTTCTTCTACAAGTTGCTCAACAACAACTTGTGTAGTTTCAGTAGGCTCAGCAGCCTTTGCAGAGGAGGATTCAACAGCTTCAACAGCAGGCTCAGGGTCAGTAGTCTGCTGTGATTCTCCAGCAGGTTTCTAAGAAACACCTCTACATCCTCAGTAGGCTTGATAATAGTTAAGGGCTCAACCGCAATAGCCTCTCCTACTTCTTCTTCTTCTTCTTCTTATTCTCTTTGAGCCTCCAAAACTCTTAACTGCTTCCCTTTGCCATGTTTCTTCTTTTTGGCAATCTTTTTCATTCTTTTGGAAAGTGAATCATCTTCAAGATTAATAACTTTCCTTTTTCTACTAGCTTCTTTCTGTTGCTCCTTCAAAACTTCAGCAACAGTCTTCTTCTTAGCAACTACAACAGGGTCAGTAACCTCAATCTCTATTGGGCCCTCAGCAGACTCAGCAGTATGTGCTGTTTTCTTTCTTGTCTTTCTAGGCTGTAATAACTCTGTTATTTTTCTAGTATCTGCAGCCTTTCTTTTCTCAGTAACTTTCTTTGGTGCAGCAGGTTTGACAGTTTGCTTAACCTGCTCACCACCAGCATCACCATCATCTCCACCATTATCACTATCGCGACCTCATCAACACCTTCTTCATCATCATCATCCGGACCAGGGATAGGATAGTCAATCTCTTTCTTGTATCTGGATTTATTTATCTTTCTGGTGCAACATCAGCAATTTCCAAATGATTCAGCAGGGCCTGAACCATTAATCCTAAGGGTAAGGCCTTGGATTTCCTTGTCCCTTCTTTTTCTTCTTTTGCAACCTTCTTCATATAGTGGATAAAGTATCCAGCCCAATCAAACTTCATACTTCTACAAATAATCATCAACAGTTCGATTTTGGGTCCTGATAGTGTGTCCATGCTCCCAATGAGTCCTAAGATATTCTTTGCAATAATCTTGCTCAGCAGGTTGTACTCATATCCATTGTGTTTCACATTAATGCCTGGAATTGATTTGATGGCATTATTGGTCTTGATATTGTCAACAAAATCCATCTTTGACACTCCCATTTCCTCAGGATTTGTTGGAGCATCTATTACTTCTGCAAAACCAAAAACTTCCCTTAGTAGATTTGAGGAAACTTCAATCTCCTGAGCATTTACTGTGGTGGTGAATGCTTCTCTTCCTTGTCTTGTTACAATATTTCTCCAGAAGCTAACAACATTTGTGTATGAGATTGTTTCCAATCTTATGTTAAGCACATTTTCCAAACCTTCATATCTCCTTATTCTTCGACCAATATTGATAGCTAATTCTGTTTGATTAGCATCAGCAACAAAACCTCTTACACTTTGACTTGTTCCAATTTGAACATCATCATTTTCGGCCATTGTTATAAGAAAAAGATGAAGAAAATAACTTCTCAAATCTGTGTTCACACAGTGTAAATGCAGAGAGATAGCAGATTGAGAGTAGTGAGTATCTTCTGTGTAATAAACTGTATATATATAGACAGATGTAGTTGTAACTGTCAGAATGTGTACATTGCTATTAACCATGATTAAATCTGAGTGAATGCGGTCTTGACACGTGGCCCATTACTTCTCCATAACGTTTGTAACCGTTAGATCGTGTTAACTATGGTTATAAAGGATAGAATAAATATCCCGCCATTTGCTTTTTGACTTTTATAAGTTTGACTAAGTAACGTTTCATTCAGCAGCCTTGTCATCAGCAGGGTTGGCTCAGTAGTCTGCTGACAAATATGCCTCAGCAGCCTGCTGACAGTGTAACTCTGCTGATCTTTGATTCCTTCTTGTTTTGTTCAATTGATAATACAAGATGAAGTTTAATACCAATGACTGATCTGTCAAGTGAGCTCACCCAACATGACAAAGGCCAATCCCCTTGGCAACTTCATTTGCTCAATTGTCCAAAAATAAGTACATGGAATTGTTGATACCAATGACTAATCTGCTAAGTGAGCTCACCCAACATAGCAAAGACTAATCCCCTTGGTGAATTCCAGTACATTGCTGATTATCAATCAACCTTAATAATTCCAAATTCAGTCCTTAGTTTAGCAAATCTTTCACTATCCAGTGGTTTAGTGAAAATGTCAGCAAGTTGATCTTCAGTAGGGATATAAAGAACCACCACATCTTTCTTTTCAACATGATCCCTTATAAAATGATGTCTCACATCAATATGCTTGGTTCTTGAGTGCAAAACAGGATTTTATGTGATTGCAATTGCACTTGTGTTGTCACACATAATTGGAATTTCTCTTTCTTCAATTCCATAATCCCTTAACTATTGTCTTAACCACAATATTTATGCACAGCAACTTCCAGCAGCAATGTATTCAGCTTCAGCAGTGGAAGTTGATATTGAATTCTGTTTCTTGCTAAACCAGGAAACCAGTCTATTTCCCATTATCGACGGGTTCTGTGGTGCTTTTTCTATCAATCTTGCATCCAGCATAATCAGAATCTGAGTAGGATATAACTTTGAAACTTCCATCTTTTGAATACCATATCCCTACTCCTAAAGTCTCTTTTAGGTACTTGAGAACTCTTTTGACTGCACCTAAATGACTTTCTTTAGGTTTTGATTGAAATCTTGCACAAACACCTACAAGAAAGGATATATCGGGTCATCGCGTAAGGTACACGGACGCCTATCATCCTTACGTATAAGGTCGATCAACATCTTTGCCTTCCTTATCTTCATCCAATCGATATTTGTACTCATAGGAGTTGATATCTTGGTCTTTGTTTTCCATACCAAATTTCTTCGGTAACTCCTTGGTATACTTGGTTTGATGAATGAAGATTCCATCTTTCATTTGTCTGACTTGCAATCCCAAAAAGTAGTTCATTTCTCCCATCATACTCATTTGGAATTTACTCTTCATTAGATTTGCAAACTTTTCACATAGCAATTCATTTTCAGAACCAAAGATTATGTCATCAACATAAATTTGTACCAGCAGGGTGTTGTCCCCTTCATTGATTCTGAAAAGGGTCTTATCAATGGTGCTTTTGTAAAACCATTGTCCACCAAGAATTGAGATAGAGTCTTATACCATGCTCTTGGTGCTTGTTTCAATCCATAAAGTGCTTTGTTGAGTCTGTACACTTTATCTTCTTGATCTTTAACTTCAAATCCAGGATGTTGCTGAACATAGACCTCCTCTTCCAGAATGCCATTCAAAAATGCACTTTTGACATCCATTTGATATACTTTGAAGTTTTTATAAGCAGCATGTGCTAAGAATAATCTGATAGCTTCCAATCTTGCAACAGGTGCATATGTTTCATCAAAATCTATTCCTTCTGCTTGAGAATATCCTTTTGCTACTAGTCTGGCCTTATTCCTTACAATGGTACCAGATTCATCCAATTTGTTTCTGTATACCCATTTAGTACCAATTATATTTGCATGAGAAGGCCTTTCTACTAGTGTCCAAACTTGATTTCTTTCAAATTCATTCAATTCTTCTTGCATAGAAATTATCCAATCTGGATCTGAAATTGCTTCTTCAACAACTTTAGGTTCCACTTGAGATAGAAAACAAGTAAACATTGCTTCTAATTGTCTTCTAGTCCTCACACCTTGCTGTATATTGCCAATAACTTGTTCAGCAGGGTGATCCCTTAAACATTGTGGATTCTGGTTAGAATGATTTCCAGGAACCTCATCTTTAGTAGGGTCTGATGTTTCTTCAACAGGGGGTTCAAAAAATCCTTGAACTGCCTCAGTTGTTGCATCAGTAGTATTACCAGCATGATGTTCAGCAGGGGCAGAATCATAAACCTTTAAGTCATTGAACCTCTCCAAGACTTCAACACAATCTGGATCAGTGACTTGTAGATTTTCAGCAGGGTCACAAGCTTCATTTTCCATACCAGTGAACTTAGGTTCATAAAACACAACATGTATTGTTTCTTCATGTTTCAGTGACCTTTTGTTCAGTACCCTGAATGCCTTGCTGACTGAAGAATATCCCAGGAAAATCCCTTCATCTGATTTAGGTTGGAATGTCTTCAAATGTTCCTTATGATTCAAGATAAAACACTTGCTTCCAAATGGATGGAAATAGGATATATTAGGTTTTCTTCCATTCCAAATTTCATAGGGTGTCTTCAGCATCTTCTTGTTCACTGAGGTTCTGTTTTATGTATAGCATCCGTATTTCTGCTTGACCCAATATCTTTCGGGTAGCAATGCTTCACAAATCATAGTTCTTCCCGCTTCTTTTAAAGTTCTGTTCCTTCTTTCAGCAACCCCATTTTGCTGAGGTGTACCAGCAGCAGCAAGTTGATGTAGTACACCATTCTGTTCACAGTATTCTCTAATAACTTTGTTGAGAAATTCAGTACCCTTATCTAATCTGATTTTTACTACTGTCAAACTTTTCTCATTTTGCAATCTCTTCAAAAGTTTAGGCATCTTTTGAAGTGTTTTACTTTTCTTGTTCATAAATATCACCCAAGTGTATCTTGAATAATCATCCACAACTACCAAAGTGTACTTCTTTCCTGTAACACTTGTTGGTGTAACTGGTCCAAATAGATCCATATGCATCAGCTCCAAAACTCTATGAGTTGATTGCTTAGTCTTTGATTTGAAGCTTGACTTAGTCTGTTTACCTTGCTGACAAGCATCACATATAGAATCCTTTTTGAATGTGATCTCAGGTAAACCAATCACCAGTTTCTTCTTCACCAACTGATTGATATCATCAAAATTTAGATGATTCAACTTCTTATGCCATAACCAATTAATTTCTGACTTGGTATGCACAATCAGGCATGTTTCTGGAACTGCAGTAGACCAATCCACAACATACATATTTTGTTGTCTTCTTCCTGCTAACACAACTTGATCACCTCTTTCACTAATGACAATACAGTTGTTTTTGTCAAAAGTGACCTTGTATCCCATGTCACAGAATTGACCAGTGCTCAGTAGGTTGTAGTCCAGTCCTTCCACATAAGCAACATTTCTGATTGTTAATCCATTCCTCACAAGTGTTCCATATCCTCTTGTGTATCCAGGTGCATTTTTGTTGCCAAAATCACCCTTGGACCATCCTTTGCCACATAACTTGACAAACAGTGCTTATTCTTTGTCATATGTCTGGAACATCCACTGTCAAAATACCAGACACCCTACAAAACAAAGTTAATGCATTTTAGGTACCCAAAATTGTTTGGGTCCATAATGGTCAGTGGTAAGCATGACCCCTGGCATGTTTCCATAAGGTCTTCTTCTAAAAGTGTCATACTTTGGTTCATACATGTATTCTACACATCCATATGGTCTAACAAGTGGTTGTGTAGGATTCACATATGTTTTCTGGCCTTTTGGTATGTAATCTTTGTTTGAAGTGATTTGTTGTTAGAAGCATTAGAATAACCATTGGATTGCTGTCTGTTAGGAACAGCTCTGTAATATGGAGTCTGCTGAGGTCCCTGCTGAGGCCTTGTATAAGTCCTCTGCTGATCCCTCTGCTGATTCCATTGCTTAGGTTTTACCCTAGCAGCATGGTTATACTTGCTGTTTCTAGCAGTAGGTGCAGGAATATTCCAATCATCATCAGTAGGGAACAATCTATCTTTCCCCCCTGAGATAAGTATCCCTAGAATGATTAACATTTTTGGGTTTGGGATTCTTATCCTTGGAATATTTCTGATTTTTCCTTTTTTGTGGTCCAGCAGACTTCGTAGCAGGTCTGCTATCAGCATGTCTAAAAGGTCCAGCAGTCCTACCTTTGGATTTACCCTTTTTGTTGGGTACTGATGTCCTTTTAGACTTCTGATTTTGCCTCTTTGAAGCATTCTCAGTAGGCTTCACTGCCTCAGCAACCCTTTTGGGAGTTGGATCTTGTGCAGGCACAAACTTAGGACCAATCCTGGTACTAGGTTCAGTGCTCCATAAGGCTTTCCAGATTTGAATGCAGTGGAGGAACAAGATGGTTCAGCAGACTCAGTAGCTACTGAATGTACATCAGGCTTATGCCGATTCTGTCTAACTTCTTTTTCCTTTCCTTTGAGAATCCTTAATTCAGCATTTAATCTTTCAACTTCTAATTGAAGATCTTCTTTTTCAGCCTTCACAATCTCATAACCAGATTGTATTATCCTCAGTTGATTAAGGATGGCATCCAAAGTTTCTTTATTGTCAGAATTTTTTGGATTTGAACCACAGGTTGATTCACAATCACTTCCAGCAGGAGTATTGATAGATACAGAATTGTATACCTCCTCTGTCTCATCCATATTTGCCATCAAGGCATAATCATCCATATCAGCAACAAGAGCAGTGTCATCAGATTCATTTCCTTTTTCTGATTCCACTTCATATCCTGATTCATCTTCAGCAACCATAGCCTTCTTGCCATGTCTTCTTTGTTGACTCTTGGTTTTCAGTAGGTCTGGACAATCAGGTCTGAAATGTCCAGGCTTTTTGCAGTTGAAGCAAAGATAATCATGTTCCTTACTTTGTTTTAACTCAGGACAGTCAGGTTTGAAGTGTCCTGGTTTCTTGCATTGAAAGCACAAGTAATCATTGTCTTTCCTGGAATCATCCTTCTTCTTTTCACTGAATTTCTTAGTGAAATTCCTTGGAGAACCCTTTCCAGTTTTCATCATCCTGATTTTCTTGCTCAGTAGGGCAATCTGCTCTTGCATCTCATCCAGCAGATCATCTTGAGCTCCTGATGTTTCTTCTTGATGTTTGGCAGCCAATGCAGTGGTCTTTGGCTCATCTTTTTCAGTGGTAGGTGCCAATTTCTTGCTGAATTCATAAGCTTTAAGATCTGAGAATAATTTGAAGGTATCCTCTTCATGTAGCTTTCTCATTTCTTCTATGGCAGTAACCTTCATCTCCCAAACTTCCTTTTCAGGTAAAGCTTCCAAGATTTTTGAGTTGATTTCTTCTTTTGAGTAGCTTACACTCAGTAAGGTGAGTTCATCCAGAATTGCATTGAATCATTTGCTCAATGGTTTCATTTGGTTGAATTTTGAACTTTTGAAACCTCTTTTTGGCCACACTGATTTTATTTTTCTTGATTGCATCAGTGCCTTCACAGATTAACTGTATCTTGTCCTAAAGTTCCTTTGCAGTTTTGCAATCTTTCACCTTCATATACATATTGCTATCCAGAGTTCTGTATATGATGTCAATAGAAATATTGTTAAGATTTGCTCTATTTCTATCTTCAGCATTCCATTCTCTTTTTGGTTTTGAAATGTACTCTGTCTCATCTCCCACTGTTACTGCTTTGGTAATCTCCAGTGGTCCATCAGTAAGCACATCCATCATTTCATCATGTGTTGCATCTAGATAAGCCTGCATACGACGTTTATATTCATCAAAACGATCTAAGGAACACATCAGCATTGTTCTAGCATAGATTTGCTCTCTTTCTATCTTCATCATTCCATTCTCTTTTTGGTTTTGAAATGTACTCTGTCTCATCTCCCACTGTTACTGCTTTGGTAATCTCCAGTGGTCCATCAGTAAGCACATACATCATTTCATCATGTGTTGCATCTAGATAAGCCTGCATACGACGTTTATATTCATCAAAACGATCTAAGGAACACATCAGCATTGTTCTAGCATACTGGTTGTTATCCATGATGCAAAGCTTTGAAAATCAGTAACTTGAAAAAGTTTTCAAAGTATTTTCACAAGCACAACAAGTAGGATTACTTCAGAACAGAAGCACTGCTCCGATACCAATTGTTGGTCCCTTGAAAAGGCTTTGGTTAAGTTTAGAGGGGGGGGGTGAATAAACTTAACACTTAAAACTTTTGGAGTTAACAAACTCAAGCAACTTCGACAACTCCGTCGATACTTCGATAGTCCGTCGATACTCGCAGTCCGTCTATTTGAATGTGAGTTTACTGAATTTGTGCAGTAGAATTATATAAAAAATAAAGCCTTATTACTTGTTGATAAATATGATACCAAGTATTAGATACTCAGTAGTGTATGTGTGTGAGTTCAGTTGCTAGATTCAGTAGATTGATGTGTTAGATAAACTAAGTGCAGAATGTAAATGCAGAAAGTAAGTAGGCAGATTTTATAGTGGTTCCAGGTGGTGTAATCCTGTCAGTCCACTCTTCTCCTGTGATGTTGGAGGTAATTCACTAGAGATCTTTGATGTAGTTGTTACAAAGATTCCTATGTTGCTTGTCCTTCACCAATAACTATGGCTTCACAAACCGAACACTTGGAACGGGTAGGATTCTTTGCTCCAAAGTCTTCCACCGGTCCTTGAAGGGTAGGATTGCCTCTTCACTAGCTCCACCACAAACAACGGTCTTTCACACGGATGTGCTTCACTTGTCCTCGGCCAGATTTCTTGTAAAAGAAAGATTGAATCAAGTAAATGATTCGGTTGCGGCGAGCTTGATCGGGATGATATGATCGGCGGCTTGCGAGTCTTCAAGTGTGTAAACTTGATGCAGCTTGAATGCAGATTACACTTGAAGATTTTCTCTGGATCAGTAGCCTTAAGCTCAGTAAGTTCAGCAGGGTGTTTTTCTTGATAAGAAAATGCAGCTCAGAATTATCTCTTGTTTTTCTTCAATTTTCATCACATGTATCTGAATTAGGAGTCCTCTATTTATAGGTAGGAGTCCTTGTGACTTGTATTTGAAATTCAAATATAGCCATTCCAGATTTTGTCCCATTTTACTTGCTTTCGTCCTTGTTCATAGTGCGACACGATCGATCGCTTTTTGACGAGAATGCAATCTGTCCACCCTTTGACTTGTAACCATTGGATAAAGTCCTGAATCATCCCAACGTCCTTTTAATCTCAACCATTGATTTGTTTGATAAATCAGAGGTTGTTAGCTGTCCTTATCCTTGTTTTCTTCCAATGTAATCTTGAATAAATCGAGATAAATGTATCAGCAGGTTCATGAGTCTGCTGGAGTACATATCAGCAAGCTTAACCATAATTTGCTGTGTTTAAAACACAATGCAGCTTACTTCTTTTATCTAACTTTTATTTATGAAGTTAGATCACACCTTTTTGCAAATAACTAAGTTTCAATCACCATCCAACTTATGGAACTTATACCTTGTACACAAGGTATATGTAATCAGTTTAGGTCATCACAGACTTACCTAAATTCTGATTCCATATCATTGACTTTAATTAGTAAGTTTGATCCCTTAGCCTTCATTCACTGAGTTTGAGCCCTCAGCCTTCAGTCTTCAGCAGGTTCCTGACTTGTCTACTGACCTAGATACCCTACTGATATAGACCAGTCTGCTGATATAAGTCAGCTGACCGTTACAGTGATTTTTTTTATCAAACTTATACAAAGATCAAACTCTAATAAACCTATACATTTGATCTAGACATCTTTTTGCCTTTGCACTATAACAGCTAGTCTGGCATTCATCACTAAAACTCAAAAATAAGTCCAACAATTCAAATAAAACAAAAAAAAAACTATTCCTACTTTACACAAAACCATGTGACGTCCCTACCTCTACCCTAGACCCTTCTAGAAAACCACTATCTCTATGTGTCATTTATCAAACCCACCCCACCTTCTCCAAATGAACCGTCCCTTTCTTTTCCCTCTTTATCTCTTCTAAATGAAGAAAACATATCTTCTTCTTTCTTGTTCCCAGAAAATCTTTCATTCTATTTCCTTATAACAAATCTGATTTTCTCTGTTTGAAGAAACCGAAATGGTTTCTCTTCTTCTCCTTCATCCGAAATAACTCTCTGAAAAGTTTCTATCTTTGTAACTATGGTACTGTTAGCTCTCTGATGCTACCATTTCTCTTATCCGAAAAGTTGTATGCATCACTTCCAAAATAGCTTCTTCTTCTTATGATAAAAGCTAGCTTTCTCTGCAACTCTTTGTGGATAGCTTACAGATCGAGGATTGGGTATTTTGGAATTTTCGGACCGAACATGTTCGAACTATTCGAACTGTTCGAGCCGAATAGTACCAAATTTTTTTCCCTTTTTTTAAGTTCGAGCCGAACCGAGCCTTGTATTCGAACATGTTCGAGCCGAACCGAACTGCTCCAGGGTTCGGTAGGGTTCGGCTCGTTTACAAGCCTAGGCACAACTCGTATAGGTAGGGATCGTCCCAATGATAATTGTAACGCCCCGAATTTTATGGCATAAAACGAGAAGGGTATATTTGTCAAAAAAAATAAAAATAAAAAAATAATTATCAGTCGTAATAGTGACCTGTTACACAATTTCTTTATGTCACTTTAATTCATATTATTTAAACTAAGATTTGTAATTGTTTTGTTTATATTGTTATCACCTTAAATGTATGCCACGTTATACGTATGTCTATATATAGCTAAGTTGAACTATGTTGTGGTAAATTATCAAATATGGATGATTGGAATTAAATTATTTTAAAAAATAGCATACATTAGTATATTAAACATGCATTATCTTAATTTATCTTTATAGTCACTAGTCGTCAACCAATTGATTTGTTGTCGAATTAGTAAAGAATAAAGTAATGTATAATCCAACAAGTTAATTTGATATTACACAAGTGCTTTTCAGTTACATCAACTTTTTATCTTCTTTAATTCTTAGTGTTATAAACATGATAGTTACTTTCTCCTTAAATAAATTTATTATTGTGCGTTACACTCACTCAAATTTATTAGTTAGCTAATTGATCTTCTTCTTGAAACTGCCAAAGCAGATAAACTTCTTGTATTTATACCCATGAAAATCAAGCTATTAGTTGTTAAAAGTTGACACTGTCCAAATAGCAATACTCTGCAGCCAAAAAAAACCCTTTATTCATCATAGCCTCCACCTTTAAAACCTTTAAATCTTGTTGTTTCAGCCATCAAAACCCTCACCACTTCCACTTTAAATCACCACCTTGAACCAGCAGACATCCATTCATCACAATGGATCTCACCGATAAAACCAACGCCGCATATGGCTGAGCTATCGCCAAATGAACTCGAACGATCGAGCCTGTCATTAACAACCATCATGACCGTCACAAATATATAGCCTCGGGTGAAAATTCTTCAACCATCGTCTTCCTCAGTAAATTAACATATTCAGCCAGCATTCATCATGTTGTACCGTCTTGACATTTCTCTTCATGTCAAACCTCTTCCTTTTGGTTGCCGGGTTTTGGGTTAATGGTTTTTTGTGGATATAATGTTTGAGGAGATGAGGTAAAATATGTTCTATTCCTTAAGATATTTGGGGTGTACGAAGTGAATATTTGCCGTAGAGGAGAGTATAAAAAAGGTGGACTGCTTATTGTTTTATAAGAAACAATTAGATGGTGATTATGCTATTGGAGCATTTAAAATTTGTGAAAATGTGATATGAGTTGCTAACTCAAGCAGCCAACAAGCACGGATCATCACGGATATAAGTGAGTTGAACTTTATTTTCTATAAAAATCAAGTGTGTTTTTAAGTATTTTCAAAGTATTTTAATTTAATATATTATTGATATAGATAAATAATACGTATCTTGTTAAAAATGTTTTTATTAACTTTCTCGACTTAATGATAATAACGTGTTAAAAAAAATCTTGTACAAATGACATTGCATGTCCCACCTCGGTGGCATGGTACCGTACTTCCTGCTTCGCGCGGAATGGTATATTGTACTTGTACCTTTCCCGCTTCGGCGGCATGGTTCTCGTTCTCGTTCTCGCTAGATGGGCCCGCTGAGGATTTCACAGTCTGGTTAGCTGTGCATTGGGCCATTGACCGCGGTTGTGGGGTCCGAGGCAAGTGGACTCTCCGGAAGCCCCAGGAAATTGGGTGTCGGAAGGACGGACTTCACTATAAAAATTGCTAGTTGTGGATATAAGGTGGTGAAAGGGGAGTCATAAGGTAGAGACAATCGTATCAGCTGTATCGATGTCTAGTAAGGGAACTTGATGAATTGACGGATCTCGAATGAGCTTGCTCGACTTGAACTTGATACATAAATTTTAAACAAGTATTTTATTACATAAATACTCGAACAAGATTTCTAGAAAATGTATATATTGTTACAACATTTTTTTTTAAAATATATAACACTCTCGCACATGCTCACACCAGCGTTTTTGCTGACGACTCGTTTTCTTTGTTTCTTTGTGCTTTTGTTTTGTTCTGTTTTTTCTTCTATAAATAAAATCAGGTAATGGTTCAAAAGAGATGTAATGAGGATGAAAGCGATGACATGGACCTGGATTTAGAACATTCTTTGCAAATTATGTTAATTACAATTGTAGTATGTAATTTGTATAATTGAAACACTTAGTGAATATTTGTAAATATAATTGTAGTTTTATTGAAATATTTTGAGAATTAAAGTCTAGTTAATGAAGTCGCGGCGAGAGCTTCGCAACCCCTCCTAGAATGACCCCAGTGGACCTAGGGGTCGGGAGTAGGGTATTACAATAATGCTTCAGATACGTGAAAAACTTCTTTTTATCCGCATTCATGAATTCCAGTGGTAGGTAACTTCCTGCTAGATAATTGACAATGTTAGCAAACCAAGGGTATACATTACCCAATCTTGATGTACTTTGTCGGGGTGAGATTCAACTCAAGCTACCACTGAGATGGAAAAAAGTTTTTCATCAGGGAAGCTCTCCCTGATCTCCGTCGGTTGCTCTTCATCAAGCAAAGTTAATCTTGATAGGTGATCAGCCACCTGGTTCTCAGATCCCTTTTTGTCCTTAATCTCAACATCAAACTCTTATAAGAGTAGAATCCATCTCAACAATCTCGGCTTGGAGTCTTGCTTTGTTAGAAGGTATTTCAAGGCTGTATGGTCAGTGAATACAGTGACTTTTGATCCTATCAGATAAGGTCGAAACTTGTCAAATGCAAAGATAACAGCTAAGAGTTCCTTCTCTATAGTGGCATAATTCCTCTGGGCACTGTTAAGGGTACGACTGGCGTAATAGATAGGCTTAAAGATTTTATCCTCCCTTTGTCCCAGGGCTGCTCCAACTGCCGTGTCGCTTGCATCACACATAAGCTCAAAAGGTTTGTTCCAATCTGGTGCTACCAGAATTGGGGCGGTTATAAGCTTTTGCTTCAATGTGTTGAACGCTTTCTTACATTCTTCTCCAAACACAAAAGGTACATCCTTGGCAAGTAATTCCGTCAAAGGCCTAGAAACTATAGAGAAGTCCTTGATAAATCTCCTATAGAATCCTGCGTGGCCAAGAAAGGCTCGCAACGTCTTTAAGTTCGTTGGAGGGCGTAACTTCTATGTTACCTCTATCTTGGCCTTATCAACCTCCATTCCTTTCCTTGAATTTTTATGACCAAACACTATTCCTTTTGTAACCATGAAATGGCATTTCTCCCAGTTAAGTATGAGGTTGGACTTTTCACATCTTTTTAGCACTCTACTCAAGTTGTCCAAGCATGTATCAAAGCTATCCAAATACAAAAAAGTCATCCATGAAAATCTCCAGAAAGTCCTCCACCATGTCCGCAAATAATGACATCATGCATCTTTGGAAAGTTCCTGGTGCATTACATAATCCAAAAGGCATTCGATTGTATGCAAAAGTTCCATAGGGACATGTGAAAGTGGTTTTCTCTCGGTCCTCGGGGGCAATATGGATCTGATAGTAACCAGAATATCCATCTAAGAAACAATAAAAAGCATGACCTCTTAATCTTTCCAACATCTGGTCAATGAATGGTAGGGGAAATGATCTTTACGAGTTGCGTCACCTGAAATCAATGCAAACTCGATGTCCAGTAATTAGTGTCACAGGGATTAACTCATCAAGCTTATTAGGTTGGACAGTGAATCCTTATTTCTTGGGTACCACATGAATCGGGCTCACCCATTCACTGTCTACAATTGGGAAAATGATTCTCATTTCCAACATCTTTATAATCTCCTCATTAACAACATCCTTCAGTTGTGGCGTCAACCTCCTTTGTGGTTGTGCTACCGCTTTCTTTTCAGGATCTACAGAGATCTTATGCATGCACACTGATGGGCTTATTCCTCTAATAACTGCAATTGTCCACACAAATGCTCCCTTGTGCTCTCTCAGTACTCGTAAAAGTTTCTCCTCCTCTAAAGGTGATAATAACGATGAAATTATGAGGGGAAGAGTATCATCTTGTAATTATACGTACTTCAGGTGAGATGGAAAAGGTTTCAACGTTAAGTTCCTTGGTGGCTCCTTTAGTGATGACCTTAACAGCTTACCAGCCAATTGTAAGTCAAAGAACTTATGCCATGAAGGTCAATGAATTGTCCCTCCTAAATCCATAGAAGATATAGGCTCTACTTCTTGCACGTGACATTCGCTATACCCAGGCCATCATTTCTCATCACTTCCTTCTTCCTCTTTCAGGAGCAAAGTCTCTGCTACCTCAGGGTCTAGTGCCACTTGCTGACATAGCTCGAAAACAAGCTCGTCTATGGCATCTAGCATGTAGAATTCTTCTCTTTCATCTTGAGCATACTTTATTCAATTCATCACATTGAATACTAATCTATCCTTATTCACTCTCAAAATCAGCTCACATTTATGAACATCTATCAATGTCTTACTTGTCGCTAGGAAAGGTCTTCCCAGGATCAATAGAACATCATGGTTAGCCTCCATGTCTAGCACCACAAAGTCTACAGGGAATACAAACTTATCAACTTTTACCAAAACATCCTCCACCACTCCACAAGGTTGCTTCATAGACCTATCGGCTAATTGAAGGGTTATAGATGTTTCATTCAACTCTTTCATGCCTAACTTATGAAAGATGGAGAGTGGCATAAGATTGACACTGGCTCCAAGATCACACAATGCTTTGTTTAGGCATACTCCTCCAATTGTGCAAGGTATGAGGAAGCTCCCAGGGTCTTTACACTTAGGAGGCAGTTTGCGTTGCAAAACTGCCGAGCATTCCTCCTTAAGGCAGATAGTCTCAAGGTCTAACAATTTCCTCTTGGTAGAGATGGCTTCCTTTAAGAATTTCGCATACTTTGGCATTCCAGCCAGAGCTTCTACCAAAGGTATATTCACTTGCAACTTCTTAAACATCTCTATGAACTTTTAATGAGCATCATCATTATTCGGTTTATTTTTCCTAGGGGGATAAGGTAAAGTAGTAGGATTAATAGTTAAAGTTCGTGAAGACTTACCTGCTGCCTGCTGCTGCTCTGCCTGATTGTCTGTCGGATTTTCATACTCCCGGTTTACCGGAGTGGTGTCCCGGTTTACCGGCCCCTCTTTTTCTCTAGATTCTACCGTGTTCTGCTGCTGACTTCTTTCTGATCCTTCCTGGACAGTTGGTATAACTGGTCCAGGAAGTTTTTTTTCCGCTTCTAGTCATGATTGCATTCACATCCTTCGGATTCTTCTCAGTATTACTTGGAAATCCTGCTGGAGGACGAGCTGACACTTGTTCTGCAATCTGCCCCACTTGGTACGACAGATTCTGCACTAAGGCTTCCTGATTGGTCAGTCTTGTATCGTTCTTACAATACATGGTGAAGTTTATATTCAGCTCAGTCATGGATTTCGTAAGTTGATTGACCGTATCGGTCACAGTTGAGCTCATTTTATCCATGGCTGCTTCTCAACCACCTGACTTGTTGAATTGAGGCATGAATCCACTAGTTTGTCTTGGTCTCTCTCCACCGTTAGAATCACTTTGTCGAAAACCCCCAGAGGGTCACTTAATCAAAAACCAGGGTGGTCATGAGAACCTGGGCGATATCCGCCCTATAAGGATTTCCTTGCCTCCCTATATAGTTCACATCTTCAGTGTTGGTTACTTCGATATCTTGTACTTTCTCAACCTTGGAAATGCAATCTTGCATGCCATCTATCTTCTCATTCATCTTCATTAGCTGGTATAAGATCTTTTGAGAAGTATCTTCTCAAAATACGCCTTCGGCTACTTTGGCGGTTTCAATCTGATACGTTCCCCATTGACTTGTAAGTGCGATTTGCTCCATTTTTTCTTCAGCTTATTTAGGTGATAGCAACGCAAAACATCCATTGCTTGATGCATCAACTCTCATTTGTTCGCTTGGCCGTAATCTGTGATAGAAACTATGCATTCGTACGGGCAATGTGATATCATGGTGATGGCATCTCCTTTGTGCTTCCTTAAACCTTTCCCAAGCTTCTTCGAAAGTTTCAGTGGGTTTCTGCTTGAAATTCATAATGTCTTGTCTCATCTGTAGTGACTTACCAGGCGGGCAGTACTTGTTCATAAATTTCTGCAATATATCTGTCCAAGTTTAGATCGATCCCGTTGCTAGAGACAATAACCATATCTTCAAGTACTCCGGCTGGTTTGATGGTGCTGACTATCTCCAAGAAATTGGTGACATGTATACTAGGATCTTCATTTCGTACTCTATGGAAGGTAGTGTAATTAGTCACCATCTGTATTTGTTGGTCCCAGAGAAGGGTAAAACTATAGTCAGAGGGGGGGGGGGGGGGGGAATGACTATAGTGGAGTTTCAAAAACTTTTCTTATATTTAAAAGCTTTTGGGCAGCGGATAAGTCCCTTCTTAAAATGTTGTTTCAAAGTAGATTAAGCAATCGTAGATATAGAGTATGCAATGTAATAAAGTACTGGAAAGTAAATTGCTGAAAGTAAATAGACACAAAGGTTTATAGCGGTTCAGGGTGGTGTAATCCCTTAATCCACTCTTCTCCTGTGATTATTGGAGGAATTCACTATTGTTTTCACAGATACAATAGCATGATTGTCCTTATCTACACAAGCTTCACAATCTGCAAGACTATCACTCCCTGGCTTCAAAAGCTTCAGTGACTCAGTCTCTATCACTGCTCCTCGAGAACATATCTTTCAGCCGTTATTACAAAGGTTGCAACTCCTTCTCAGATTCCTCTGATTCAATTGCCTCAGTTGATGTGAATTTGATTCACAGACTTGTGATCAATCTCAGTGCATGATGTGGAATTTGAGCTCTAATTTCTGAGTTGATCTCTAGACGTCTCTCTTAAGTACAGATAGAAGGCTTTTCAAATTGATAGAGTTTTTTCTTGTTTCTTGTCAGATTCAATCGTTTTTTTTCTTCTCTGTCAATGCCTTCTATTTATAGCCTTGATACTTCATGATTTGAATTTCCGTCCGTTGGCTATTTTATATGGAGAATAATCCTTGATTTAATTCTTGATTCCCCCTTAATTATATTCTCTTTGATTTCAGTGATCGGATTTTTCTTCAAACGTTTATCAGAAAATCCATCCTTGATTGATCCTCAAATGATTGTGCATTTAATGCTTGATCTTCATCTTTTGAAATCTGAATGAGTAGAATTTACTTGGCCGTTCTCTTACCGGTTAAGTGATCCTTCTAACTATGCTGTTTATGTCTTCCTTCACTACTTTGTTTTTACTCATCAGATAGTCAGTTTACTTTTCCGGTTTATTGCTTTGATACTTTCCTTGATCTTTCAGATACTTCTTGTACTTCACTGATCCTTGATTTGGGTGAGATCAATGTACACCATATTTGACAATGTACTTCATCATTTGAATAATGACTTAGACTTATCCAAGGTCATCACGGACTTCCTTGGTTATAAGTCGACCATTATGTCTTCATGCTTCTCTCGTCGTTACTTGGCGGCTTCACTCGCCGAATATCCGTTTTACTTTGCCATCCTACCAACTAGTACAATACCGTCCGACTCAACTTATTCAACATGTCGACTCTAAGTAAAGACTTATACAGAGAATTCTAACTTATTACAGGCTTGCTATAACAGCTAGTATGGCTATCATCAAAACATAATAAAATATTCCTAACAATTTCCCCTTTTTTGATGATGCCAAAACCCTCATAAGCCTGAACATAAGTGTATAAGATTTTCATAATAAACAACAGAATAAAACTCAAAAAATTTATTCATCTTTTCAAGGGCAATAATGTATTGCATCTTTTTAATAAAAACAAAGGCATGGATTTAATTAATTCAAATAAGAGTCAATAAAAGGGCTACTTCTTCTTTTATTCAAACCTGATGCCCTTGCCTTTGATGTCCTTTCCCTTGTCTGTTGGGCTTTCCTTCTTTCCACTTGGACTTTCAGGCTTTGAACTTCCTTCCCCTTTTTGGCAGCACCAAACCGTGCTTCAAGAATTTTGTTTGCTGCCTCAGATTCTAGGAGAGGACCAAACCTTTTCTCTAGAATTTTGTTATTTGCTTCAATGACATTGATGAGGGTGTTGAGTTGTTGTCCAGAGTAGTCCATAACCTCATCCAGATGGTGGATTTGTTGTGTGTGAGCATTCAATGTATCCACCAGAGGTTTGAGATGTCCATCAATCTTTTCAGTATGAAACACAAGATTTGTTTGGACATGATAGGGGATGAGATGCTGTAGGTTGCAAAGTAAGTTGCCTTGTCTCTCCATTACCTCATCCTGAACCTTAATGTGACTGATGAGGGCCTCAATTTTGTGATTTAAGAAGGTTGCATCACTCCTTAATGCAACTTTCAGATTTTTCCTGCTGTGGTACTGTTTCTCCATGTCCACAATCAAGGGTTGAAAGTCCAGATTGAAAATTCTCTCTGGATCAACTTCTACAGGTGCTAATGCATCAGCCTCATTTTCTTCATCCTCCTCGTGCTCTTCCTCTTCCTCTTTTTCTTCCTTTTCTTCTTCCTTTTATTTCTCTTCTTCAGCAATCTCAGGATCAGAGAGAGGTTGCTAAGAGTTGCTTGGTGTTGCCTGGCCCTATAAGGGCTGATTGTTTGCTTCATGTGCCGGAGACTTAGCTGCATCTGCTGGTGTTCCCCCTTGATCAATGCTGGGGGTGTTGACAAGTTTAGTAGAGTGAGTTTTATCAGCTGGCTCACTCGGCTGTTTGTCAACTTTGCTGATGCTCTTGAGAATTACTTCTTGAATTGTCAGGTCATCATCAAAAAAATCCATCTTTTCTTGATTATCTTCAACATGATCTCTTTCCTGTGGCTCTTCTTCACATTTTTTGGTCTCACTTTCAGTGGCATCTTCTTCATCGTCAACCTCCTCTTCATCGACGAAGTAAGTCGATGTCCTTCTTCACCTTCTTCCCGATAGATGACTTCTTCTTGTTTCTCTTCCTCGTTGCTATATCATCATTGATCACCACCGGGTTTTCTTGGTTGCCGGCACCGATCACGGGGGTATCATTATGTGCCTTTTGAGATCCGGTTCTTCTCCCCACTCCCCGATCGGCTGTTTTCAGGCTCTTTCCTTTTTCTACCGACAACGGGTTTGGGTTTCTGGGATGCCTTTACATATGTAAACATCATATTGGCCTTGTTTGGAGGATGCAGAGAGATGGGTTTCACCTTAAATTGATCAAATAGATGTTGAAGAGAGAACCCATAAGATTTCCTCTCCTAAAAATCACCTTTCTTCTACAAACCCTTGCTTGGTGCCGTAATTGCCAAATCAATTTCCTTCTGGATTTGACCTTTCAACCTATTGAAGACAAATTGTGACCAGTCAAAAGGAATACCTTGATAGATAATCGCCATTAACTTGACCCGTAGCTCTGTCAAGTTCTCCATCGACCCTTTTCTTCCTTCAATGTTTTTGGTGATTACTGGTGCAAATTCTAGCAAACGGACGTTTGAGTGCTGATCTTGGGAGGTTGTATGTCTTGTTGTTCTTTCTGGGATTCTTGGCTATTTCGGCCCAGAATGTGTTGATGTCGATCTGTATGTTTTTCACATCAACCGGACCAGTGTTGGGAAGATTGAGAAACAGGTTGAGGAGCCTAGATGTGATAACTACTTCTTTTCCAAATATCATACTCCTAATGCAATCTGGATCGGTTTTCTTTGTGCTAGGCACAAACTTTGCATTTTTCCAAAATGCAATCAGGTTCTCATAGCATATCCCAGTGATTGGAGGGTTTAGGAAGGTCATTAACCTCAGATTAGTACAGCCATCAACTAAACGTCTGGCTTGTGCATCATTTTCGCAAATTTCAGGCCTGAAAAATGATCCAGTAATGATCGATTTTTCGTAATATTTTTCTGTGGTAGACTTTGAAGAAGATGATGCCATTGCTTTGAAAAAGTTTGAGATTTGTAGAAAATATTTGATTTTGCAAAGAGAGTAGGGTTTATGTTTTTCAAGGGAGCATAAAGATTTCTGGAAAAATCTCTAAGTGTGGTTTAAATAGGATGATTTTGGGTAGTGTGAATGTGGTTGAATATGGAAGGATTTTTTGACATAATGGTGTGATTTTATGTATATAATTCACGGTATTTGAGTGTAGTGGGGAGTGGATTGAGGTAAATAACGATAAATCCCGAGAATCGAGGCGCTTGTAATTCAAAAAGAATAATATAGTTACCTCCACGATTAAAAAATTGATCTCCATATGTGTAATCTTTCACAGTAAAATCCTCCATAACTTCTTGATTTTCCACGTGTATGAAACTGATTTAGTTCACACTTTAGTTTGATGTCTTCATCAATGTATAGTCCGGTGGAGTAACTTGGTTGACTACTGGGCCTGTGAAGTGACTTCTTTACTGAGCTGTTGTATACAACTATTCCTAACAATCGGCGCATTTAACTTCGCCGAGTACCGTTGCCTTACTTGGCTTAGTCGTTTGGTGAAGTTACTTAGCTGATTACTCCAGTTAGCTGCTCCTTTGTACTTAGTCAATTTCTATCATTCCCAACTCAGTTCTCAACTTGATGAATCTTTCATGACTGAGTGGTTTTGTGAAAATGTCGGCCAATTGATCTTCGTAGGTATGTATCTTAGAATGACATCCCCTTTTTCAACATGATCTCTCGGTAAAATGGTGTCTCACATCAATATGCTTTGTTCTTGAATGCACATCTTTTGGATTTTCAGCAATAGATATTGCACTTGTCTTGTCACACATAATTGGAATTGTCTTCTCCTCCATTCCATAATCCCTTAGCTGTTGTCTGATCCATAGTACTTGTGCACAACAACTGCCTGCTGCTATATATTCTGCTTCAGTTGTTGATGTGGGTATAGAATTTTGCTTTTTGCTAAACCATAATACTAGTCTGTTGCCTAACATTTGACAGGTTCCAGAGGTGTTTTTTCTATCTATCTTGCATCCAGCATAATCAGAGTCTGAATATGATATCAACTTGAATCCTCCATCTTTGGATACCAAATTCCAACATTGATGGTGTTCTTCGTGTATTTGATTATTCTTTTGGTCGCTAGAAGATGTGATTCTTTTGGTTGAGCTTGAAATCTTGCACATACTCCTACCGCAAATGCTATATCGTCCGCTTGCGTTAGATAAAGTAAGGATCCAATGATTCCTCTATAAAGCTTCTGATAAACATCTTTTCCAAGAATAACTCTTGCACACATTGGTGTATCTGATGTGCCACTTGTGTCCATACCATACTTGTGTATCAAGTCATTTGTGTACTTGGCTTGATTAATAAAGATGCCATCTTTCATTTGCTTCACTTGTAGTCCAAGAAAGTAATTCAATTCTCCCATCATGCTCATCTTAAATTTGTTTTTCATTAAGTTTGCAAATTTCCCACATAGCTTCTCATCTTCTGATCCAAAGATAATGGCATCAACATAAATTTGGACTAACATGGCGCTTGTTCCTTCTTCTAGCTTGAAAAGAGTCTTATCAATTATTCTCTTTTTGAATCCATTGTTGATCAAAAATTGTGATAGTGTCTCATACCAGGCTTTGGGTGCCTGTTTGAGTCCATAAAGTGCCTTTTGAGCTTGTATACTTTATCTTCTTTCCCTTTTAGTTGAAAACCAGGAGGTTGTTCCAGATATACTTCTTCTTCTTAAAGTCCATTTTCAGAAAAGAACTCTTGACATCCATTTGATAGACTTTGAAGTCTTTGTGGGGTGCAAATGCTAGAAAGAGTCTTATTGCTTTCAATCTTGCTACTGGTGCAAAGCTTTCATCATAATCTATTCATTCTTCTTGAGAATATCCTTTTGTGACTGGCCTTGCTTTGTTTCTGACAACTGATCCTTGTTCATCCATCTTGTTTCTGAATACCCATTTTGTTCCAATGATGTTGGCTATGTCTGGTCTGTCAACAAGTTCCCAGACCTCATTTCTCTCAAATTCATTTACTTCTTCTTGCATGGCTGTAATCCAATCAGCATCTTGGATTGCATCATCTATTGTTTTGGGTTCCACTTGTGATAGAAAACATGTTAGCATATTCTCCAGTTGTCTTCTGGTTCTTACTCCTGTGTGAATATCTCCAATGACTTGATCTTTAGGATGGTCTCTTATCCAGTTGAGGCCAGGTTGAAGTTGTTCTTGACTTGGAGCTTCCACAACTTCAGTTTGTGCATCAGCTTCATATTCTTGTGTTGGTGCCTCTTCTGTTGCATTGACTGGTGGCTCATCTTGATTTCCAAAATTGTGGTTTAGAATGGTATTCGGTATTGTTGAATTCATATAGACTTGTCTTTGTCCTGCTTCTTCTTCAAGTTCTTGAAAGCTTCCACCATTTGTGTTTGACTCGTCAAAGACTACATGAATTGATTCTTCAATCACCAAGGTTCTTTTGTTGAGTACTCTGAAGGCTTTGCTAGTATCTGAGTATCCCATAAAGATTGCTTCATCAGCTTTTTCATCAAAAGTATGTAGCTGATTCCTGTTCAAAACAAAACATTTAGATCCAAACATATGTAGATGTGAGATGTTAGGTTTTTTTCCATTCCATATTTCATATGGAGTTTTTCCATGATGTTTGTTGATGATTGATCTGTTTTGAGTATAGCATGTTGTATTTTCGCTTCAAACCCAAAATCTCTTTGGCAAGCTTGCTCGCAATCATTGTTCGATCGCTTCTTTGAGTGTCCTGTTTCTTCTTTCTGCTACACCATTCTGTTGTGGAGTCCCTGCTGCTAATAGTTGATGCAGTACTCCATTTTTTTCACAATAGGTTCTGATAATTTCATTTAGAAACTCTGTGCCTCAATCTGATCTGATCTTTATGATCTTCAGTTCCTTCTCATTTTGAATTCTTCTTAGCAAATCTGGCAACTTTTTGAGTGTCTCTCTTTTCTTGTTCATGAATATGGTCAAGGTGAATTTGGAAAAGTCATCCACCACAACTAGAGTGTATTTCTTTCCACTTACACTGATTGGTGTGACTGGTCCAAAAAGATCCATATGCAATAGATGTAAGATTCTTGTTGTTGATTGATAGGGCTTTGACTTGAAAGAGCTTTTGATTTGCTTCCCTTTTTGACATGCATCACAGAGACTTTCCTTTTTGAATGTGATCTCTGGTATTCCTTCAACTAACTTGTTCTTAGACAGTGTGTTGATGGTTTTGAAGTTGAGATGATTCAATCTCCTATGCCAAATCCAGCTGGTTGATTGTTTACTTTTGACAAGCAAACATGTTTCTGTTCTTGCTGTCTTCCAATCTACTACATACATGTTATCTTCTCTTCTTCATGCAAGTACAACTGTATTGGTTTGGCTGTGAATCACTTTGCATCCTTCCTTGTTGAAGTGCACATTGTAGCCTTTGTCACAGAATTGACTGATACTTAGTATATTGAAATTCAGTCCTTTAACATAAGCCACATTTTGAATCTTCAAGCTGTTTTGGAGCATTATGCCTTCCCCCTTAATTTTACCAGGGTTTTCCTTGCCTCCAAAAGTAAATTTGGGTCCATCAAAATCTTTAAAGTCAGTTAGCCATCCCTTGTTCCCTGTCATGTGTCTGGAACATCCACTGTCTATGTACTAGACATCCTACAAAACAAATTAATTAGGTTTAGGTACCCAACACTGTTTGGGTCCATACCTGTTAGCAGTCATGCCTCTTACTCCAAGTGTATATCCAAAGGATCATCTTTTTGGATAATTGAAGTCATCAACTTCATATGTATAAGGCATGGCAAATAACTTGTAATGTTTCTACTAGAGGTATTCTGATACTTTTCTCTATTTTTTGGTGCATTTGCATCTTTTTTCACTCTCCAATATGTAGAAGGAAACTTATTTCCATGCTGCTTCTAGTGTCCAAGAATATGCCATGACTGACTTTTCTTAAACACATGGTGTATGGCATGAAATGGTTTCTTCTTGTATTTTGGGGGTGTGATATTCCAATCATCCTCAGAAGGGTAAAGTCTTCCATTACCTTTCTGAACTCCTTTGCCTTTATTTGGTTGGATTGATGATTTTTGCTGCTGTTTCACTACACTGGATTTTGACTTCACCGGTGCAAGATGAGTGGTTGAAACTATGGTCTGTCCTTTTCCGAATTTTGGTCCAGGCTTGGTCCTTAAATCAGAATTGTGTTGTCCATTGTTTCTAATTTCATCCTAACTGTTGTAGCCAAGACCAGATCTGGATCCAAACCTTTTTGGGGATTTGTAAGCTGGTGCACTAAGTGGTACAGTGGTGATCTTAACTGGTAGGGAGGTTTTCTCAGCTGGTCTTTCAACACCAGATGTATGTACATCTGCTGTTTGTTGATCAAGTGAGTTTACTTCCTTACTTGTTTGTTCAACTTTTAGTGATCCAGTTCTTCTTTTAGCCTTCTATTTTCCTCTCTCAGATTCTCACACTCATGTTCCAGAATTTAATGAGACATCTCAATTTCTTCAAATTTACTCATAAGATTTTGGATTAGGTTTGCAGAATCTAATGGGAGAATAGAGGATTGTGCAGTGTCAGATGTGGATGCTCTTGATGATGAATATGAACTAGAAGTTACCTCTGTTTCATTTGATTCTTTAGCCATAAGGCATAAGTAAGCCTTTTCATTGTCTGAGTTGTCAGCTTCATCGTCATCAGAATTATTTTCAGATGATTCTTCATTCCTTTCACTACTAGTTTCAGCTTTGAGTGCCTTCTTGCTCTTTCTCTTTTCAGTTGTTTTTTACTTCTTCTTATCCTCATCTTTGTCTTTTTCTTCAGGGCAATCAGCCTTGAAGTGACCTTTCTTCTTGCAGTTGAAGCATCTGTACTCATCATCCTTTTTTAGCTTTTAAATTGCTTCTTCTTGCTAAACCTGTCAAATTTTTTGATCAGTAAAGCTACCTATTATTTCAACTCCTGTGTCTCTTTGCTGATTGAGTCAGCTGTTTTGCTTTGCTGGGGTGCAACCAGTGCACTGGCCTTTTGTGCCTCAGCTGGTGTACTCTTTTCACCATTCAACTCAAATTCATGAGCCTTTAATTGAGACATCAGAGTTAAGGTGTCAGTGTTTGCAAGGTTTGTTGTTCCTCTAAACACTGATGTGATGATTTTCCATCTTTTAGGTAGGCCTCTCAAGACTTTTAGGCACACTTCTTTCTGAGGATATGTGTGTCCAAGTTGTTGCAACTCACTGATGATGCTAAAGCATCTGTTATCCATCTGATCAATGGATTCTCCAGTCTTCATTCCAACTTGTCCCACATTTCCTTTGCTGTTTTGCAATCTTTGATCCTCATGAACATGTTATTGTCCAGAGTCTTCAAGATCATGTCTTTTGCAACAAAGTCTAGATTTGCTCTTTTCCTGTCATCCTTGGTCCAATCTTTCTTGAGTTTATCTGTTTCTTTTCCTTGATCTGCTCCTGTGGTTATCATATTTGTGATCCCATCATTGATACATCCATCATCTCCTCATGAGTTGCAGCAAGATGAGACAACATCCTTATTTTATATTCATCAAAATTATTAATATTAAATACATGTACCTTTGACATGAAATTTGAGGAATCCATAAGTACAAATAAGAGATATACATAGAAAGCACAAATTTGAAAACTACTTTCAAAATATGTGATCTCCTTGTTAGCAGGAATTAGATCAGAACAGGTTCTGATACTAGGAACACTGCTCTGATACCAATTGTTGGTCCCAGAGAAGGGTAAAACTATAGTCGAGGGGGGGGGGGGGGGGGGGTGAATGACTATAGTGGAGTTTCAAAAAAATTTCTTATATTTAAAAGTTTTTGGGTAGCGGATAAGTCCCTTCTTAAAATGTTGTTTCAAAGTAGATTAAGAAATCACAGATATAGAGTATGCAATGGAATAAAGTACTGGAAAGTAAATTGCTGTAAAGTACTGGAATAAAGTACCGGAAAGTAAATAGACACAAAGGTTTATAGTGGTTCAGGGTGGTGTAATCCTTTAATCCACTCTTCTCTTGTGATGATTGGAGGAATTCACTATTGTTTTCACGGATACAATAGCACGATTGTCCTTAGCTACACAAGTTTCACAATCTGCAAGACTATCACTCCCTGGCTTCAAAAGCTTCAGTGACTCAGTCTCTATCACTGCTCTTTGAGAACAAATCTTTCAGCAACTATTACAAATGTTGCAACTCCTTCTCAGATTCCTCTGATTCAATTGCCTCAGTTGATGTGAATTTGATTCACAGACTTGTGATCAATCTCTGTGCTTGATGTGGAATTTGAGCTCTAATTTCTGAGTTGATCTCTAGATGTCTCTCTTAAGTACATATAGAAGGCTTTTCAAATTGATATAGTTTTTGCTTGTTTCTTGTCAGATTCAATCGTTTTTTTTTTCTTGTCTGTCAATGCCTTCTATTTATAGCCTTAATACTCCTTGATTTGAATTTCCGTCCGTTGGCTATTTAATGTGGAGAATAATCCTTGATTTAATTCTTGATTCCCCCTTAATTATATTCTCCTTGATTTCAGTGATCGGATTTTTCTTCAAACGTTTATTAGAAAATCCATCATTGATTGATCCTCAAATGATTGTGCATTTAATGTTTGATCTTCATCTTTTGAAATCTGAATGAGTAGAATTTACTTGGCCGTTCCCTTACCAGTTAAGTGATCCTTCTGACTATGCTGTTTATGTTTACCTTCACTGCTTTGTTTTTACTCAGCCGATAGTCAGTTTACTTTGCCGGTTTATTGCTTTGATACTTTCCTTGATCTTTCAGATACTTCTTGTACTTCACTGATCCTTGATTTGGGTGAGATCAGTGTACACCATAATTGACAATGTACTTCATCATTTGAATAATGACTTAGACTTATCCAAGGTCATCACAAACTTCCTTGGTTATAAGTCAGACCATAATGTCTTCATGCTTCTCTGTTGTTACTTGGATTGCTTCACTCTGCCTATCTGTTTTACTTAGCCATCCTGCCAACTAGTACAGTACTTGTCTGACTCAACTTATACAACATGTCAGACTCTAAGTAAAGACTTATACAGAGAATTCTAACTTATTTCAGGCTTGCTATAACAACTAGTATGGCCATCATCAAAACATAATAAAATGTTCCTTACAGCATCACATTCGGTCTCGGGTGAAATACCTCAGCCGCATTCTCTGGCTGAACAATTGCTGGCACGAATTGCTCAATCGTCGGCATTGCATAACTCTGTAGAGTTATCCTATCTGTTTATACCACAACTCATGCTCCATTTTGTTCATTTTGTCCGTTCTGTGCCATGTTGATTTCCGTATTCTCCAAAGGTGGAATCTCTTCTTCCCTCCCGATGTGATCTTCTTCGTGCGTACTCACATCGTCCACCAGCCTAACAGATCTCTCTCGAGCTTCTTTTCTCTTATGTCTAGCAAACTTTTCGATCTCAGGTATGAATCTCTCGAGTTTGGCTGCTGAACTTCGTGTAGCGTACTACAAGACACAAAAAGAAAATAAAAGGTTAGTGACTTGCCCCGCCAATTTGTTACACACGCCTGGCAGACTCAAAAATATAGACTCTGACTACTGATGCGACGCTGAACTGATAGAACCGATTCTGCCAAAACTGGGACCCTCGGTTTACCTTGGTATACCCTCGGTAAACCGGATGAAATTTTTCTCAGATTTTAGTAGAACTGACTCTGCACGACTTTAGTATAAACAAGCGATAAAACATACGCAATTAAACAGACTCGAATATATACAGGAACTCAATCTCAAATAAAAAGTATTCTTGACACGAGTCCCCGGCACCGGAGCCGAAAATCTTGATCGCGTGCAAAGCACTAACTAGCAATAGGACTAGGTCTATTGTAGTAGAGTACATCGGCGAGTCAAGGTCGATCACATAGAGACTTGTAAGAACGTCAAATTATCAAGTTTGAGCATGTCACAATTAATGGTCTACAACCAACTATAATCTAGATAGTAGTAAAATTGGTGCCACAAACTAACAAGGTTACGCTAGTTCACACAAAGTAAACATGAGTTCTAATGTATTAGTTCAATTATGAGTAATTAGTTATTCCCCCCACACATGCAATAGTCCTCCCCATTGGTGAATTTTAATTCATTGTCCAGCTACGGGTACAACTCCTAACCCTATCTACTCTGACCATGGTAGTAGACAATCTATACACAAGATACCCTCCTTAATTGGTCCGTAAAAGCCCATACGCATAAAGAACTAGAGTTGTCGGCATTGAGCGCTAACTCATACCGCTAACCAACCTAGACAGCTATCGACACTAATCAACATGTTCCTAGGGTCCATCAAGATAATGTGCAACCTAACACTTCACTATCAGTACTTCATGCTAATTTACGATGACGTGCAAATGGTTGATCAGGCTACTAACATGTAAATTAAATCTATATCAACGTAGCTGGCGCCGATTATCATGAATTAGAAATTTACTAGGTATTCAAATCTAGCGATATAGACCGTCGTAGATCTGATAAACAAAACCACTACTTCCTTATTACTTCACCAATGAATTAGATCTAAAACACATGGGGTAAAATAAACTAACTACTACATAATTAAACTAAATAAGCAATTAAAACATACTAGTCGAATAGAACAACGACAGATCTACATCTTGAAAAAGACGAGAAAATCATCCCTCGAAGATTAGCGTAGATCTCCTCGGATCTCTCCCTTGCGTGACTCCGTTGTCTCTCTGACCAGAACTCATAAAATAATAAAATAAAGAACAAAGAACTTTTATTGCATAATTTGTCTTGAAAATTTGTGTACATTGAATTCTGAGGCGAAGCCTCTTATTTATAGTTACATAAACCGACTTAAAAACACCTAGATCTACCCCTCGTCCAAGAAAACACATTTTGGATGATTCTAGAACCTTGGTAAACCGGCGGCACACCTCGGTAAACCGAGGGCAATTTTGTCCTTTTTTCTTTGCCGACTTAGCTTGTAAGGTTTTGGAATACCCTATGCCTAATCCTTTCGCTCATTCCACCTCAGATTCGTCCATGATGCTCAGCCCAATATTTAATATCCTGAAAATAATCAAATAATGCACGAAATAATATCGAAATAAGGAAAATAAACGCTTAGTGCAGATTTCTCGACTCACGAACCCGACATATGATATACAACTTAAATTGTCCATATTTATAGGTCGAAAAAACTATTTTTAGCTCATAATGGATAGAATATTGATGCCATAGGATAGACTATTTTAAGCGTCATCAAGTATTACTCTAAGGCTCGCGTTTATCGGTCTATGCAAAGGTCGTGCGTTTTACGCTCCATCGACTCAACGTTTTCCAAAGAGATTATAGACGTATATATTTCAATGCACTTCTCTTTCTTGGCGGGTGAACTCTCATTAATTTATCTATCCTCGCGGTCT
The DNA here is from genome assembly GCA_036785695.1 of Gentiana straminea. Lineage (NCBI taxonomy): Eukaryota > Viridiplantae > Streptophyta > Magnoliopsida > Gentianales > Gentianaceae > Gentiana > Gentiana straminea. The sequence continues at coordinate 984,551 of JAVUPR010000436.1, forward strand.
CACTCTTGATAAACTACCGAATCCAAAATTCCTTTGCCCTTATAAGCATTGGTGGAACATAATTCGGGATAAAGCCAGGGTCAACTCTAGTCAAAGTATTATGCCATCGACTACACACCAGGGAAAGTGAGTTATACGTGCTTAAAATGATGGCTCACAACAGAATATGCGCTTAATACGCCACTACTTCAGAAGTGGGCACTTACTTTTACTTGTACATCGTGGAACAAAAGCGAAGTCAATTAACTCAAAAAGATCATCATATTTTTTCAAAATTTTGTCGAAAAGAATCAAAGTCTAGGTGGTGAACAGTGCATCAAAGAGAATCAAGATAATCACGGAATATAATGCTAAGAAGCTAAGTGATGTCCCTTACCCCCCACTTAAGCGAAACATTGTCCCCAATGTGTAAGATGAAAAAGTTAAAACGAAAAGGAATTTAGATTCGTTAAAGGTGGAGCCAAAGGAACAAACTGGATCTTCGTATAAATCAACGGACGAATGCAAGTATTCCTTGAAAAATCTACGCTAAGTATCTCAAACAATCCAAGAAGAATGGTGGTGACAAGAAATCGTATAATAATATCACGGCAGTAAAAGAGAAAGTAAATAACTTCAAACAGTTTAAGCCAACAAAATCATTATATTATAAATCTGCTACATTACTAGATAGGGAATAAAATAAAATAAAAATGGAAAATAACAACAATAAAAATAAAGAAATCTAATCCTCGTCATAATAATCCTCCCAGTCGTCTCTAGGCTCAAAACCGCGATGTGGTGCAGAACTTGAGGCAGCAGCGGTGGAAGAGGATGCTCGTGACGTGGGGCGGTCTAAGTGGTGGGGTCACGGGAGGAACTCCTAGAAAATCTATAATTCTATCCATCTTGCGATGCAGACTCGCAATTTCTCTTGAGTTCTCCTGAATCAAAGCTCTCTAGGATCAAGGTGCTCTGTGGACCGGAGTACGCTCTCTCTCAGCTCGTGAACCGACCTTTCGTGGTGCTTTCAAGACTGACTGTGATCATCGGCTCAGGGTCTTCCCACTCCTCACTAACCAGAACTGGAACCTCATCCTCTATAGTGAACATATCAATCCTAGGCCCATATGGCAACTGCTCGTGCTCAGATAAGGGGCAAGCTCGTGAATATGGCTGTGAATCAGGAGGCCTATGTTGATTGGAGATCCTTGCTCCAGATAAAACATCAACTCTGCCCTCTTCGGTGTGACAGACACCATGTGCTTGGTTGGTAGAAGGCGAGCACAAACAAATCGATTGACCACTTTCTTGTCCCGGGATAGTTCATTTTCTAGGAAGATGGTGGGGGCTCCCGTAGGATTACGCTTCCATTTCACCCCAAAGTAATCAACATTCATCTTCATCCTCTCTAAATCTTCAATATTGGTCGAGGACGTATACTCATCTGGGCCCACTGGTGGATTGCGAACCCCGTAATAGGCATTGATCCTCTCAATCATGAAGTCAACCTTAACTCCACGGACCATCGCAAATGTAGCTCCTGGGTTATGTGAAAGATACGCGTAAAATTCTCTCACCACCGTAGCATTGAACCGCGTCGGTGCCTTAGCCATATCCAGAATATCTTGCACTTGTAGGGCTCTCAGCAAGATCGTACCGCAATCATCCAACTCTACGCCTTATTCTTGGGCAACAGGTCTTCCGTTCCAATGCCCTCGGAACGATTCGTAGATTTCTAAGGAATGAAATTGCTTAAACCCGTCTATCAAGGGGTTAGCATCTCCATAGACATACTGGTGACCACTTGGACGATGGGCTGTTCTGCTACGCTTGGGACACATCCTGATTGATACAGAGACTAATGATAAAGCTGGTTCTGAAAATGGACCCTCGGTAAACCGGCCCCTGTGCCTCGAAATACCGGCCTGAAGTTTTCTCAGTTCTGACTGGGACTGTGCTCTGATGATAAAAGAAGAAGAACTGTAGCAGCTTCACTTGGCAGACTACAAATCAGCAACATGAATGGAAAAGTGGTGTTTTGGTTGTTGAAATGGAAGAAAAAAGGTTTGATTTTGGTGGAGGTATGATGGTGATAGTGGTGGTGATGGGGGCCGAAATTTATAGAAGGAGAAGAAATGGAGGAGTTTGGGTGATTGAAGAAGAAGATAATTGATGACGATGGTGAATAATGGTGGTGGAAGGGTGTTTAAATAGGATAAATGTGTAGAATGTGGAAGGATTTTGTGGGATAGTCGGTAGATGAGTAATTAAGGTGAGGGATTTGAGGGGTTTGATTGATGGGATTGAGGTGGAGTTTTGGTGGAGTGTAGGAAAGGAAGAAATGATAGAAAAAGGGAAAAATGGGGCGGTTTTGCTAACTGGTAGGTTTCTGATGCAACGTGTGTCCTCCACGTGTCTCTAGAAATTTTGCTTTTTGATCTGACACTCAGAAACTGGAAAAACATTGCTCGGTAAACTAAGAGGTAACTCCCGGTTTACCGGGGCTTCTTTTCCCCAGATTTCTCTGTACTCCTTCTCTGCACACCTCATAATAACTTCCTGCTCAATCCAGACCTCAAAATGACTAGTTCCTTACTCATTTTGTTGTTATTTCCGACTCAATCCTAACCTATTTCACTAGAATCCACAACGAGTAAAAAAAACCTTCCTAACAACCACCGGTTTCAAGATTAAGGGCGCGGTAGGATGAAAAAAAGCTCGTCCCTTCATCCGGCTACTTTTATTCATTCCTATTCTACCTAAGTGTTCAAGAGAATAGTTCTGAGTTTAAAGTTGTCAGCACGACTTACCTTCGGATCTTCACTCAGTCAAAAGTTGGGGCATTAGCTCGCCAAACTTGCATCTTCGAGGTTTCAACTGTCATGCACTTCCCTTCTCGTCGGTCATTATCTTTCAAGAGTGCCTTTTCCCGGTTTTCCCTAGAAACTTTCTGAGCTCTCTTCCTAGCACGCCGCTCTCTTCTTGCTCGTGTGCTAGGTAGTCCTCTGCTTCGAGATTTAAACTTTATGCCCAAGGATTCCACATTTTCCACTTTAAGCTCTAATATTTCACTACGCAATACGGAAGGACTTGCTTCCATGAGCGTCTAGCTGTGGCCCTTTTCTTCACTCTCTCTAAGCATTAATCTCATGAATTATTGCTCATAGGTTTCCACTAAAACCTCTCGTTGCCTATGCCCTTCATTTTCTATCTCCATCATTTCCACTTTCCTGAACCATAAGTCATCTTGCAACTTTCCGGCCTATTATCTAGGGGCTCTAGGATTTTCATTGATACGGCATCATTGTTCAGCCTTAAAGAGATCTCCCCATTATCGAAGTCCATGAGTGCTCTGCTGGTCGCTAAGAATGGTCTACCTAATAGAACAGGGGCACTCGGATCCTCAGGTACGTCTAAAACTGTGAAATTTATTGGAAATGAGAATCCTCCTGCCATAATCGTACAATCCTTTAGAAGGCCGGCAGGCATATCTCGGGTTCGATCGACAAAGGTCATGGACTGTGTTTGATCCATGACAACCGGAAGCTTAATCTTTTGGTAGATGGATAGAGAAAGAATGTCACAACTTGCACCGGAATCACAAAGGCCTAAACCTATAGATATACCATTGATAGATATTGGGAGTCGAAACGTTCTAGGGTCTCCGAAATTTTCGGCTGTATCAGAGTCCGGGTAATCCTTAGACTTTGAGAACTTAGTGTCTGGATCCTCCTCCGGATCATCGGAGTCATAGTCGGATGATATATCAATTATCTCGATAGGAAGCGTACCTGGTCAATAAGTCTCGTACTCTTTCAGGCTTTCCTCGGCTTCCTGTTTAAGCGTTTCAGTCTCCTCCTCCATATGCTTCTTATCAGCTTCATATTGCTCTCTGGCTTTTGATCCAGGATACATAGAGATTGGCTTAATGTTCAACACAGTACGAGGCATTGAGTTTGACTCGTCTAGCCTTAATCGCTTTTGCTTGACTGAATTTCTGAAGTGTCCTGATACTCCTGCAAAAGCGACAAAATAAAACAAAGAAAAGTTTAGCAACTCCCGCTTCAGTTGGGGATGAACCCAATTGTTGTGGACCTATTAACTAAAATCAACTGGGAATTACACAAAATAACAAAGGCTGTTTAGAATTCGATTTTCTGGGTCTCGGTAAACCAGGGGTAAGCCACGGTAAACCGGACCTAGAATTTCTTATTATGATAGATTAACAGGTGCATGTTTGATTCAGGATGACTCAAGACTCAAAAGAAAATTAAAAAAATGACTTCTTAATCAGAAATAAAACGTTTATCCTTGAAATTGGCCATTGTCCCCGGCAACGGCGCCAAAAATCTTGATCGTGTGTAAGTCACTAACGTCGATTGTTTAGGGTATATTTTACTATATTTTCGGGCTTAATCCCTAAACAATTTACCTTGTTTTTAAAGGAAATAAATGAGAAAAGCATGTTTTTAACCAATAAATTCATATAATGTTCATTGAGGGTTTATAATTTAATTATGAGGAAATATTGAGTTTAAATGTTATTTCGTTACACATTTTTCTATTATTATTACTCGATGACTTGGTGTAACAATTATTTTGCAGAAAATAAAGAAATGCAAGGGGATATTATTTATGGAGAAGATTAATCTCATTTAATCAAGAGATCAATGTTATTCAATCAAAGGATTTTGAAATAAAGAAGGAAAATCGGAGCATTGAAGAGAGGATAAAGAAGATCTGATCGAAGGAGTGGAGTAGGGAACACGTTATACGAAGCAAGGTGTGAACGCGTAAAAATGTGAGGTTCGGTCGACCGAGCCATGACACTCGGTCGACCGAGCATGATCTTTCGGTTGACCGAACCCCGAGGCAAAAAAATCGACGCGTTTTCTAGATCCTTCCCTATGTCGGCCACAAACTCCTATATAAGCAGCATCCGTTCGAGCAGGAAGGGTCGTCCAAAAAATATTCACAAGAATACATTAGCATAAATTAGATTCATAATTAGGTTTTTATTTTTCTTTCAATTTCGATTCAGCAATTATGGTTTTTATTATGAAGATGAGTGGCTAAAGGCCTGAGGCTAGGACCACCATGTGAAGCCACCATCACCGGATTTAAACAAGGATTTTGCATTTATTCGTTCTAGTAAGTTTCTTGTTCTTCCTTCATGTTTTGAATTGTTTATGTGCAATGTGTATGACTATACTTGTGTTGCATGCTGATTGAATTTAGACATACGATAGTTGATAAATTCATAGATTACCGTGGAGAAGAGTGATAATATCTCTTCTAACAAACGATAGTTGAGGAAGGATATTGTTAGATTAGGATTTCAGATCCATATCTTTGTTTCGTAGAGCTTTAGTCGAACCGAGAGGTGTACTAATTAGAGGTGTAGAATCGAGAGAGGAAACGCCGCTTTAGTAGATAATAATCCAAGACTTACGAATGAATATGCGATTTTCTTGTTAATTTCAGTGGGGTGGTGGATCAAAGGTGTGTTCTAGTTGTTTTAATCATAGTTGTTAGAAAAAGATTTGATAAGTAGTAGTTGTTCTTCTCGCTTTTGAAACCTTTATTTCGTTCTTTAATCCAAGATCGTATTTATAAACCTTACAAAAGAAATCGAAGGCGGAAACACTATTTTTCGTACAAGTCCCTGTGGATACGACCCGGTTTCATCACTATAGCTGCGAACCTTCGCACTTGGGGTTGACATCGGTTTTATTTATTATATTTTATCACTGCCTTGCATAAAACCGCAAACAAGTTTTTGGCGCCGTTGCCGGGGATTTGGCACGGAAAGTTTTCGTTTTCAGTCTCTGTAATTTCTGGACGGTCGCTAATTCCGGTGCGTACTAATCTTTAAAAAAAAAAAAAAGAATAAAAATAAAAAAAATAAAAAATTTCAGTTCGGTCGACCGAACCTGACCTCTCGGTCGACCGAGAGTTATTTTATTTTTTTATTTTTTTATTTTTTTTTCTTTTCTCTGTTTCTGTTCTGTGATAGTCTTACAGTATTCTGTTCTGTTTTATTTGCATTTTTCGACCTTGTTTCGAGTCTGTTTTAGTTTAGTTTTTAGTTGTTGAGTATAATTTGAGGATTATACTTAATTTAAAAAAAATTAAAAATAAAAATAAAAATAAAAATAAAAAAAAAAATTAAAGAAAAATTTATTTTGACCCGAACATTTGGTTCGAACGTGGTTTATGCAAACTCGAACTCACGGGGGTCCACTTTTATATAACCCGGAGCTAGAGCGAACCATCGTTCGACCGAATAGACGTTTGGCTCGACTTGCCGGATCGACGGACGAGGCAAACGATCCTGAAGAATACGTTGAGGAAGAAGCCCAAGTTGAGGAAATGGCAGATCAAAGGACATTGGCAGACTATGCCATGCCGTCTACCGTGAAAGTAAATCCCGCAAGCCGTGATTCCGGAAATCACGGCTGATAATTTCGAACTCAAAACTTCTTTAATCAACTTGGTGAGAGGTTCCACATTCCATGGCTTCTCCAGTGAGGACCCACACGATCACATTCACTCATTTCTAGAATCGTGCGGGACTACTTTAATCAAAGGGGTCACTGAGGACGCCCTGAGGATGAAACTTTTTCCCTTCTCACTGAAGGGAGAAGCGAAAGAATGGTATAAATCTTTACCGCCGACTCCATTACTTCGTGGGAGGAGTTGGAGAAAGAATTTCTGAGCCAGTACTTTCCACCTGCAAAGACGGCTCATCTTCTGAATCAGATATTCACTTTTGTGCAACCTGAGAGGGAATCATTTTGCGATGCATGGAAACGATTTAAGTCTCTCTTGAGAAAGTGCCCCCACCATGGGCCGGATAAACAAAGGTTGGTCAACACTTTCTATAGTGGTTTGACCGAATTGACCAAGGGAATGGTGAATAGTTTCGCTGGAGGTGCATTTCGAGAAAGACACCGAAGAGGGATGGACGTTGTTTGAAGATATTGCAAAGTATAATTATGCCCCTACCTATAAAGGTGCATCCAAATCGAAGAGCTCGACTCCGGGGAAGTATGAGGTAGATGAGACCACACTTCTAAAGGCTCGGTTAGCCGCACTACGAAGCAAGTGGCGGCAATGAATGTTCAAAGTCTTGTATGTGACAACCGCCATGGCCAAGGCCATCGCAAGTCATCGCGCGCCTTGACCCAATCTCTCGTGTCAAAGTCGTGCAAAACAATGTTGTTTGCCAAAATTGCGATACTATTGGGCACACATTCCATCAATGTCCTCTATTGCTGCATTCAGAGGAGGTGAATGCATTCAGTTCTCAAAATTATCGACCTTTGGGTCAGAATCAGAACACTCAAGGGTTTAATTACTGGAGTGACCCTTCAAGGGTAGCAAATCCCCATCAGTTTCAGGCCCCTAGGCCTAATCTGAGCAATTTTCAAACCAACTCTCGACCGGCATGGAACAATAATCCACCGGTCAATCAAAATCAAAATCAGAATCAATCATTTCAGATCTTAGAACAAAAGTTGAGTGAGCAAGCCACGGCCAACACGCAGTTGGCAAATGCATTGAGTACTTTGACCAGTACAGTGAGGAATTTAGAGGTGCAAATGGGACAGATTTCGGGGCAGCAAGCAAGTCGACCTCAAGGTCAACTGCCGAGTTTTACTGAGAAGAACCCCCGAGGGGTTAACGTGGTCCGGAATGACCAGAATACTTGCACCGATCCGGCGCACCATGGAACTATGGTCAAGATGAGTTAAATGTCGTAAATCCGAGGAGTGGGAAAGCGGTTGGCGGTCGGGCCAACCAGGGAAACGAATAGCCCCTCCCCGCGAGCGAGAGAGGCGGGGAGGGGAAGATCTTCTTTCTCCTCGAAGGATGTCGGAACGGCCGTTGAGCCAAGTGAACAAGGAAATTCGAAAGAAATGTGAGAGTTGAGAATACCGCCGAAAAGAAGTCGGATTCTAAGTTGAGTTCGGGAAGCATGTGAGGTGGAAGGATAGGGAAGACAAAGCAATCAATCATAAGACAAAGAAAGAAGACCTTCACCGAGGAGGACTTTGCCGATCTCCCTTACCCACCTAGCAAGAACAAGTTGTCATTAACAGTCGATAAGGAGTATAAGAAGGTTATCGATTTGCTCAAGAATACTGAGGCAAACATTCCATTAGTTGATCTTTTGGTAGGGATGCCAAAGTATACAAAGTTTATAAAGGACGCAGTGAGTTCGAAGAAGAAGCTTCAAGAGCTCGAGCACATAGTGTTGAATGAAGAATGCTCCGCAATCGGCCAGACTAAACTTCCTGTGAAGTGTCCTGACCCTGGTAAATTCATTATTTCGTGTACTATCGGGAACAGGGACTTCCACAATGTTTTATGCGATTCGGGAGCATCAGTCAATCTGATGTCTACTTCAATCTTCCAATCTCTTGGATTGGATCAATCTATTACTCTTAGACCCATTTCTCTTCAACTTGCGATAGAAGTGTGAAGTATGCAATGGGAACTGTAGAAGATGTGTTGGTCAAGGTTGAGAACTTCATATACCCAGCTGATTGGGTAATCATGGACATGACCACTGATGAGAAAACCCCTTTGATCCTTGGAAGACCTTTTCTTGCAACCGCCCGTGCCTTACTAGATTCCTATAGTGGCGAGATAACCCTACATTTGGAGGATGAGAGTGTAAAGTTCAATGTGGGCAATGCAGTGAAGCACGCATCCAAAGTGACACTTGTTTAGCTATTGAGGACGATTTCACCGATGAGTATGATGAACAAGTATTCATGGGTAGTTGGGATGAGGAAGAATTCAATAAACAATCCGCAACTTGGACCGATGAGGAGTGGAAGAAATTTTTAGAAGAGATTGAGAAGGAGGAAAAGGAAAGTTCGATTACCGGGAGATGGTAAGAAAGAAAATGAGGAAGAGGCATGGTGACATGGCCGATTTGAAAAAGGAGATGAAACCCCCGTCCGTGGGAGGCCATGATGCTTCGAGCCCTTATGATAAGTTTGGAGATCCGGAGCTTAAGGGCGATAAATTAAGACCAAGTGTGGAGGAGCCACCGTCGATTTAGTGTTGAAACCCTTGCCTCAACACTTGAAATACATTTTTCTGAGGGACGGTGATAAGCTCCCTTTGATTATTTCATCTAAGTTGGAACCAAAGGAGGAAGAAAAGCTTATCAATGTGTCGCAAGATAATATCCTAGCCTTTGGTTGGCAAGTGGGAGATATCAAGGGATAAGCCCCGATATCCGTATGCACAAGATCGGGGACCGTTGAGGGATCGAAGAAAGTGCGACGACCTCGAGAGAAGGCTAAACCCTCACATGCAGGAGGTCGTTAAGAAGGAAATCATCAAATTGCTTGACATGGGTATCATCTACCCAATAGCCGATAGTGAATGGGTGAGCCCCACTCGGGTGGTGCCAAAGAAAGGAGGGATCACCATCGAGAAGAATGAAAAGGGGAAGAGATTGCCCTACGGCAAGTCACCGGGTACGAGTTTGCATTGATTACGTAAGACTAAATGAGGTAACTCTAAAAGACCACTTCCCCTTGCCATTCATTGACCAGCTCCTTGAGAGGCTTAGTGGCAAGCAATATTATTGTTTTTCGGATGGCTATTCGGGATACTTTCGAGATAGCTATCGACCCCACCGATCAAGAAAAGACTACCTTCACTGTCCCTCGGGCACCTTCGCTTACCGAAGAATGCCATTTGGTCTTTGCAACGCACCGGCTACATTTCAAAGATGTATGCCGGCTATCTTTGATGGTTTAGTGGAGAAGGTGATGGAGATTTTTATGGATGACTTCTCTGGTGTTTGGGGACAGTTTCGACCACTGTTTACACAATCTTGATAAAGTTTTGTCCCGGTGCATAGAAAAAGACTTAGTCTTAAATTGGGAGAAGTGCCACCTGATGGTGGAAGAGGGAATTGTTCTGGGACACAAGGTGTCCAAAGAAGGTATTGAGGTCGACAAAGCAAAGGTAGAAGCTATTTAAAAAATGACATACCCCAAAAATGCAAGAGAAGTAAGAGGATTCTTGGGTCATGTCGGCTTCTATAGGCGATTCATCAAAGACTTTTCTAAAATAGCCAAGCCTTTGTCATCTCTCTTAAGAGAAGATGTGAAGTTTATTTTCACCCCTGAGTGTGAAAGAGCATTTAAAGAACTAAAAGACAAGTTGGCTACCTCGCCAATTCTTATCGCACCCGACTGGAAAGCTCCCTTCGAGCTTATGTGTGATGCTTCTAATTATGCAGTCGGCGCGGTGCTAGGTCAGAGAGTGGACGGAAGGTTCCGACCCATCTACTACGCTAGTCACACTTTAAACCCAGCGCAAGTAAATTATGCAACAACTGAGAAGGAGTTGTTGGCAGTAGTTTTTGCCATGGATAAATTTAGAAGCTACTTGCTTGGGTCGGAGGTCACGGTCCGGACGGACCATTACGCATTGAAATATCCGTTGAACAAGGCCGATGCCAAGCCTCGTTTGTTGAGATGGATCTTGATTTTACAAGAGTTTGATGTTCATATCCGGGACAAGAAGGGTAGCGAGAATGTGGTAGCCGACCACATGTCTCGGCGACCGACGATCCTCGGTGTAGAGTCGGATGAGATTGGAATTGATTTTCCAACCGAGCAACTCATGACCATTGATGTGTGCGAGGTTGCTCCCGCCCGTGCCGGAAAAGGTTCTCCTTGGTTTGCACCTTTTGCAAACTTCTTGAGCGGCGGATATCCGGACCCCGACCCGACATATCGGCAAAAGAAAGAAATTCTTTTCGGATTTGAACTATTATGTGTGGGACGATCCCATTCTCTTCAAGCGTTGCAAGGATGGATTGCTCCGTAGGTGTGTCCCCGAGTTCGAGCGAGAGGGACATTATGGAGCAATGCCATGGTGGACCTGTGGGAGGTCATTATGGAGCTGGGAAGACTGCTGCGAAGATTTTTCAGTCCGGTTTCTACTGGCCAACAATTTTTAAGGATACAGAGAACTTTGTAAAAGGGTGTGACCGGTGCCAACGCACCGGTAAACTTTCTCGGCGAATGGACATGCCCCTCCACCCCATCCAAGAATGCGAGGTCTTCGACGTATGGGGTATTGATTTCATGGGACCGTTTCCATCCTCGTATGGGAACAAGTACATTCGGTCCGCGTCGACTACGTATCAAAGTGGGTGGAGGCGATAGCAACACCGCGGAACGACCACAAGGTGGTCAAGAACTTCCCGAAGAAAAATATTTTCACGCGGTTTGGTGTCCACGAGCCCTCATCGGTGACGAGGGAACTCACTTTTGCAATACCCCACTAGACAAGATTTTAGAACGATATGGGGTAAAACACAAAATCGCTACCCCCTATCACCCTCGACGAGTGGACAAGTTGAAGTGAGTAACCGAAGCCCGAAGAGCATTCTTGAGAAGACGGTGAATTCTAATAGGACGGACTGGAGTCGAAAGCGGATGATGTGCTCGGGCCTACGGGACGCCTTTCAAGACTCCTATTGGCACGTCTCCGTTTCAGATGGTTTATGGCAAGGCCTGCCACCTGCCAATCGAGCTTGAGCACAGAGCGTTCTGGGCTATTAAATTCTTGAATTTCGATAGCCAGTTATGCAGGGAAAAGCGATTATTGCAGTTGCAGGAGCTTGATGAGTTCGGACTCCAGGGCCTACGAGAGCTCGAGAATCGGTAAGGAAAGGACTAAATCGCTTCACGACAAGAAAATCAAGATTAGGGAATTCAAAGCGGGCGAGTGGGTTTTATCGTATAATACCAGGTTACATCCGTTTCCCGGTAAGCTACGTAGCCGTTGGTCCGGCCCCTTTGAAATCTTTCGGTATTCCCCGAGTGGAGCGATCGATTTGAAAGATAAGCGGGTGGCGGGTTGTTCGAGTAAATGGTCATCGGTTAAAACACTATATTGGTCAACAAAAGGAACGACCGGTGGTTTTCTATCTGAACGACGTCCCTAGTCAAACCAGCTCCGATCCTTCGGCACCCGATGATTTACATCTCTGTGAGTTCTTTGATGATGTTGTGCTCCCTGATGTTGCACCTCGGCTTGTGAAACAGAAACCTAAGAAGAAGAAGAGAAGAATCATAGGTACGAAGTGGATACAGAAGTTTGATGATATGGCCAAGACGTTGGCGAGACTTTGTTCCTGTGGATTCCAGCCTGTTGACCACGAGAAGGTCGAGAATAATTCCGGGATGAGGCTTCACTGGCCTGACCCCGGTTGAATTTTTATTGGTTAGTCGAGCTCCCGACTATAATTAAGCCCTACTAGGACGGTAACCTAGATATCTTTTTGTTTGTAGTTTATTTTTACTGTGTTTCTCTTGTTGGTTGCTAATGTTTTCCACCTAGCAGTTTCTGACTATGGATCTGTACTTGGACGATTGCCCACATCATGACCCCTGTTTGTTTCTTTTTATTTCCTCATGTACCCCAGTATCTCTCGATATTACATTTGTGCACTACATTTCACATAGATTCGGTTATCATCAATTTTTGCATTGATTCTGCTTTGTTCCATGATATTGCCTTGTCTATCATCTTTTGTGCCCCTATCCCCGAGGTACGTCTTGTTTTCCCATGTGTGCAGGATATTTGCAAGAGCGATTGTGAGCTTTTAGATAAATCAGTTTACCGGTGGATGGTCCACAGTCTACCGATTTCATCAAGCATTTCTGAATCTGGCTCCGGACCACTTCCAGAATTGCAACTTTCGAATTACAACCAGCTAAGTTATTCTTATTTTGCACATGCTGAGGACATCATGTAACTTAAGTGTGGGGGAGGGTTTACTGGTTTGTTTTACATGCTATCTAGTTTTGCTCCTTTGAAAAATTTGATAAATTTTTTTGAAAGTTTGTGAGTCCCGAGTAACTTCAACGACATGCGTGTTTTGTAATTTGGCACCTTTAATTGTTATCAGTAGTCATATCATGTTCTAAGAATAGGTTTGGTAGATCAGATACTCACTTGAACCTCAGTACATGAACCTGTTAGATGAGGAACCAAAAATATAAAATAGTCTCCGGTTAGTTAAGGGATAGCCAATTCTAGCTGCAGATAACCACTTACTTAGCACTGATGAAAGTTAAGAACTCGTACTATACTCACAGTTAGAATCTAAGTACCTTAGTGTCTGGAGAACCTTAAAAGTCTTGAATGTGTTAGAAATGATACCTGACCGGGAGTTTCCAAAGAGTTTGAAAAAAAGGAAAATTTTGGAAAAAATTAAATTGCGGAAGTTGTTTGCGACTATCACCTCGAGTCCATTTGGATACTGCCCCAATTGGGGAGTGTGGTTTACCTTGGACAGTATGGGTTTGAGTGATCTCAGGGTGACTGCCTCTAACGTTTAGGGGAGAGTGTTATACTTTTGAGACGCGACGATAGAGAAAAAAATTATAGACCTTTTTGGAACTCTAAAGTCGAGTTGATCTAAACCCAGTAGAGACCTGAAAGGTATTTTCTTGGCACCAAGTAAAGGAATTTAAATGTGAGTTGGTTACTTTGTTCTTGATAAATAGTTTTTGTAGGGTAAGTGCTGTAGACAGAACGAACTTCGTTTATTTAACCGGATGACTGTTAGTGCTTGATTTAATACATCAAGAGAGGATCGGTGGAAGTTTAGCGGGTTCAGCACACACAATCACTGAGTGAGTTCGATTTGCTAGATACTAGCTTGATGTGAGCATGACTACATCTTGTGTCAAATTATGTGGGTTTTTGATAGTTTGTCGTTGTCTGTTTTGCTCGGGGACAAGCAAAAAGCTAAGTGTGGGGGAGTTGTTTAGGGTATATTTTACTATATTTTCGGGCTTAATACCTAAACAATTTACCTTGTTTTTAAAGGAAATAAATGAGAAAAGCATGTTTTTAACCAATAAATTCATATAATGTTCATTGAGGGTTTATAATTTAATTATGAGGAAATATTGAGTTTAAATGTTATTTCGTTACACATTTTTCTATTATTATTACTCGATGACTTGGTGTAACAATTATTTTGCGAGAAAATAAAGAAATGCAAGGGGATATTATTTATGGAGAAGATTAATCTCATTTAATCAAGAGATCAATGTTATTCAATCAAAGGATTTTGAAATAAAGAAGGAAAATCGGAGCATTGAAGAGAGGATAAAGAAGATCTGATCGAAGGAGTGGAGTAGGGAACACGTTATACGAAGCAAGGTGTGAACGCGTAAAAATGTGAGGTTCGGTCGACCGAGCCATGACACTCGGTCGACCGAGCATGATCTTTCGGTTGACCGAACCCCGAGGCAAAAAAATCGACGCGTTTTCTAGATCCTTCCCTATGTCGGCCACAAACTCCTATATAAGCAGCATCCGTTCGAGCAGGAAGGGTCGTCCAAAAAATATTCACAAGAATACATTAGCATAAATTAGATTCATAATTAGGTTTTTATTTTTCTTTCAATTTCGATTCAGCAATTATGGTTTTTATTATGAAGATGAGTGGCTAAAGGCCTGAGGCTAGGACCACCATGTGAAGCCACTATCACCGGATTTAAACAAGGATTTTGCATTTATTCGTTCTAGTAAGTTTCTTGTTCTTCCTTCATGTTTTGAATTGTTTATGTGCAATGTGTATGACTATACTTGTGTTGCATGCTGATTGAATTTAGACATACGATAGTTGATAAATTCATAGATTACCGTGGAGAAGAGTGATAATATCTCTTCTAACAAACGATAGTTGAGGAAGGATATTGTTAGATTAGGATTTCGATCCATATCTTTGTTTCGTAGAGCTTTAGTCGAACCGAGAGGTGTACTAATTAGAGGTGTAGAATCGAGAGAGGAAACGCCGCTTTAGTAGATAATAATCCAAGACTTACGAATGAATATGCGATTTTCTTGTTAATTTCAGTGGGGTGGTGGATCAAAGGTGTGTTCTAGTTGTTTTAATCATAGTTGTTAGAAAAAGATTTGATAAGTAGTAGTTGTTCTTCTCGCTTTTGAAACCTTTATTTCGTTCTTTAATCCAAGATCGTATTTATAAACCTTACAAAAGAAATCGAAGGCGGAAACACTATTTTTCGTACAAGTCCCTGTGGATACGACCCGGTTTCATCACTATAGCTGCGAACCTTCGCACTTGGGGTTGACATCGGTTTTATTTATTATATTTTATCACTGCCTTGCATAAAACCGCAAACATCGATATTACTAGCAAGAATACTAGGTACATCGTAGAATAGTAAGGACGAATCAAGGTCGATCCCACAGAGACAATGCATCTTTAAGTACAAACGATTCTAACCTAACTAAGAAGCGACATATATGGTCTTTGACCAACAATAAACATGAAAGAAACTTGGTATTCCTCCCCCTCTTCCCACTGATCTACTAACTTGAATTAGTTAATCCTTACGTTTACTTCCCCGCATAATTTTCTTAAATTAATCGAGTGAGCTTTAATTTAGTTTTAAGCTACGGGTGCAACTCCTAACCCTATCTACTCCGACCATGGTAGTAGACAATCTATACGCAAGCTACCCTCTTTAATTGGTCCGTAATAGCCCATACGTATAAAGAACTAGAATTGCCGATATCGAGCGCTAACTCATACCGCTAACCCGCCTAGACAGCTGTTGACACTGATCAGCACGTTCCTAGGGTCCATCAAGACTATGTCCAAACTAACACTTCACTATCAGTACTTCATGTTAATTTACGAATACAATAAGCAGATTGGCCAAATCTAAGCTACTGTTAATTAAACCTGTCAATCAACATAGCTGACGCGAATCCTCCAGATTAAGTTTCTTAAATTTTGCCTCGCAAACCGGTATAGACCGTCGTCTTACCGAGGGCGGCTTTTCTTAATTCTGGATCTACATTGCTCAATTACGATTAATCTAAGTAAATAATGGGGTCGTTAAACATGCAGATTAACTAAAACACATAAATACGAATAGATCTACCATATTGAAGACAAAAAGGAACGTTCAAAGCTTCATACCTCCAACAATGGAGATCTAGCTCGATTCACTCAAGCTAGAAATGGTAGAGAATGGGAGAAAACCAGAAAATAACTCCTCAAAAGCTTGGAATAACTTTATTTCATCAAATTGTATAATGTATATAATAATATGCAAAACTTATCAAAAACTTTGTAATAATCAGTTGATGCGGCATTATATAGATATAATAGCTGACTTATGACTCATAGAAACCCTAACCGACCAAGTAGATGTGGCAGAATCGATTTCGTGTCCCACAAAGCTCTCGGTTTACCGGACCTAGCCCACGGTAAACCGGGCTGGCTTTTCTTCTTTTCTTTAGCAGATATCTCTTCTTGGACTTTTTTACTTGGCCCAACATTCTTCTTTTGATCCAGATCTGTGTTCCAATGCTCCATATTCGGTACATCCTGTAAAACACGTAAAATGAGGCAAAACAGTACCAAACCTTTGGGAAAATAAAACAGATGCAGAATTACGAACCTAGAAACATACACATAGCATTTAACACATATTCCATATAATAACGAGCCAATCTATACTCTCTTTGAGCAGAATTCGTGGTGAATAAAGGTATAATTAATGGTACCATTAGGGTGTTATCAGCTCGCACTCCGCACAGCACGGATCAAGCCCGCTAAATTATGAAACATGAGTTAAAGCTCGACGGTTACAAGCTAGCAACCCGCTACGGTTATCGAGATGCTCGCCCAAACAAAAGCCAACATGTCAGCCATGTAGTTAATCACGTTAATTACTCTTTAATTGTACTTTCTTGTAACCACCATCTTTAAGCCCTATAAATAGTTGCACTTTGTACCCTGTACAGGAAAATCGCAGACAACCTTTGCTAATTCTTCGACAGTTCACTTGTTCTTTACGTTTTTGTCAATCTTTATATCACTGTCACATCGTTCATAGTCACTGCCAGATATCCACCGCATAAATCACTACAAAAAAAACACTAAATCCACTCAAAATACGTTTGTGATAATTTTGACATTATAATATACTTACTAACTTCATTGTATATCAAAGGTGGAATTTACTTGTTTAATCATTACTCAACCTTATATTATCTAATATGTCTCATATATATACACAAGTATAAGTCGGCTTAAAGATAGTCGATTTAAGACATGTTCTTATCTATGAGACTATGTCAGCTTAAGATTAAGTGGTTTCATCTTCTAAACTTAATGCATAATATTTATGCATCTTATCTTGTCCATACTTAATGCATATAATCTTTTGCATAAACAAATGTTAGTGTTGATGGACATCCACATCTTTAATATACTCACAACACTCCCCCTTGGATGTCCATTGCACATAAAAAATATGTCTCGTTAAAACCTTCATTAGAGAAAAACCCTATGGGAAAATTCTAATGTAGGAAAAAGAAGAAGTACATATTCAGTTTACTCCCACTGTTTTGAACATTTCCTAAAGTCTTTGAGTCGGTGCATTCCAATCTTCGAGATCAATCTCTCAAATGTACAGGTAAGAAGTGATCTAGTGAATCATTCTACTGGATTGTCACTTGATATGATTTCGTGAACATTAATGTCAAGTTTCATATTAAGATCATATATGGGATATAATCTTTATGATTCTTTGTCCAATCGCCCTTGATGTAGCCTCGATTTAACTGAACTATACATGGTGTATTGCCTTCATATAATATGACTGGCTCCTCTTTCTCAACAAATAAACATAAGTTCCACGGATATAATATTGTGTCAATGATAATAATCAAATGCATTCTCCATATTCTCCGTGAATAGCTATTATCTTGGCATGATTTGAAGATGTAATGGCCACAAATTGAATATAGTCGAGCACCATGAAATCGATGCATTGTCGCTGGTAAATAAATAACCAATTTTAGACCTTGCTTTGAGGGGGCCAAACATATCCATCACCCGTGTAACCAACAAGTCCACGACTTGCTTTGTTTTGATCTGAGTGGCTTAACGTATATTGATATAGCATGTACCAAAATCTTGCTAGGAAAAAACCCAATGGGAAAAAACCAGTTAAGGAAAAAAGATTCATGAAATAAGCGCTTTTGTTGTACTGGTGGCCTCATTAAAAACTTTAATTAAGAAAACCCAGTGGGACAAAACTTGGTTGAATGGAAAGAGAGTACAACCTTTGGTCTTCAGAACCAAAAGATATTTATCTTGTGCATGTAATGGATCTTTATAATATAAGTCAAATACTTATACTCAATCATTTTCTTAACTCTTCAAGAGTTTCACAAGAGATCCATATTTTCTCAGATCAAATAATATATCCCGCTTTTCGGGTACTTTATGCAATATATATTATAATACATTAAGCATGTTTCATGCATTTAATGCTTCTAGCATCTTATATGCTTCAGACACTATATTCTCTTCACACGATTTATATATTAAGAAGCATATCAGCCTCATTTTATGAACCATGTTCATACGCCCAAATAGTATAATCATATTTCAACTATCCGAAAGATGATAAATTAATTAAGTTATCTCAAATATCTCAGATTTATATATATGTGGGAACAAATATGTCTTTCATGCTTCAGGCGTTTATCATAAATATCAATACAACACCATGCAATATCTGATTCTTTAGGAATCATATCAAAATATTAACATGAATCAATGAATTTCAAGTTCATTTTAACCCCCTCATGTATGTAAAATCATTTTATTCATGATTTTTAGATCATATAATGTATATTGATAATTTCATTTATCAATTCCACACATTCTCATTATCAACGTAGTCCTGTTAAAATTCTATTGCATTAACCTCTTAAGGGTTTTAATGATTTCATTTTCATTATACTCTACAGAAGTGCATCATTTCTCTTATGGAGTTTACCAAATTCTTTTGGACTATATTATCATCTACTCGAGCACATTATAACTCTTTTAGAGTTCTCATTATATATTCATAACTTCGTTTGAGGATTGACATCTTTTAACCAATTGGTCTATAACGCTTCCGGCATACTTTATGATATCATATTTTGCCTTCTAGGACATCTATTTCAATATGATCATTTAAATCTACTATAAAGTAAGTAAATGCATATGGTGATTATTCACAATTATTCTTCTATGAACTTCAAGTTCATGTATTATTTTTACGAGATCTATAAATTTCACATTTACTTCCTCTCCTAAATTTGGAAAAATATTTTCATCACAATTCTAATCTATTAAGTTTGCAATAACCCTGTGTGAGATTCAACATTTCAATGTGATATCCTCTTAAATGAGTATCAACAAACATTACGAGATATTTACTCAATTAGGGAGAAATATATTATCTCTTCTGCAGATTAATATATTTTTGATTAATTGTCTCCTTTTGATATCACTTCAGGGGATATCCTTATAACACAATCAACTTGTTTGAGACATGTAAAATAATGTATGATGCACAAACCTCATTATTTCTGCATCATCTTCTGGATGACTATGACATCACGATTTATTTCATGATTGATGTCTTTTGTGAAGCCGTATCAAGTTTCACCAGGTATTTTATCATACCACCGGCACATAACAAGTGTCTTTTCATGTCATGTCAATAAATATTTCATATGGTACTTAGCTTCACTATTGTCCCATTTTTTATGGACAATTTTTTCTCTATATTCAAAATGAGTCTTTGTCATCTCAGTCGGGGATATATCATCTTATGAATTTGGCTTATGGCCTTTTTCAACTTGCAATTCCCGGATTTTTGGTCTGTATTTTATCTTTGTGAATTTCATATTCACTTATTCAAGCTTTCAAAGGATTTAGATGAGTTTCAAGTCATCTATGTATATCACAAGAGAAATGATAATCTCCATATGTCCAAATCTTTTCTTCCACGAACAAAATAATTTTACAATATGCCGGGTTGTACCAATGTTTTTTCATCCCCGTGTCATAAACCCACTTCCGGTGGGATTTATTATGATGACTTTAATATCACAACTTCAACCACAGTAATTGATATAATTAGATTCAGTCACGTTCACTTCTAGGAACTGACTTGTATAATATGATATATCTCAAATATTTCATTCGGCCGCGTCTCATCAATTATAGGTCACGTTCTCTTCTGAGAACAGACTTGTATTATCATATTCACTGATATTTCATATATTTCAATCATATATAATAATACAGTATATAAGTAGAAATTCAAGTTCATTTTTTTATGTCTCGTACTTCAAGCCATAAATTATATCTCAATTGCATTATATTTACATTTACATAAGAATGTTTCATTCTTTGATTTCTTTTACACTATCATTTGATAAAAATGATACCATTATACAACCATATTAATAAAAATAAATAAAATTTTACCTCAATCGTAGCACCTGGTAAAATATGAATCAGATAAGTTAATCACATTTTGTAAGAGATATGTCCATTTATCGACGTAAGAAGATAAGAATACCACGATAGAATTTCCAGATAATAATTTTAATACTATCATATATAATTGGTTGTGGCTGCCGATAAGAGTGTCACGGATTTTATCTAATGAAAAATAAACAAGTAATAAATTTATAAATCCGGTATACCCCAAGTGTAGGGATCGTAGCATAGCGATTAATACCGGAGTCGATCTCAAGGAATCGGGGTATCTAGTTCATTAATTTTCCTAAGTTTGATACCATTATTATTAAAACCTAAAATAACAAATTGAAAAGTAAACTGGACAGAGGATTGTCAGTCCAAAGCCAGGGAAGATCATTGCGAACATAACTAAACTATAAACGAGAAAAACAATAAAACTCATAAAAGCATGATAATGACTATAGCGATTAAGCATAAAACAAGCAATGATCCACCATCCCGCAACCCTTAATTTCCTCTCTAGATTATCTTATGATGATTTAACTAAAATTGTGATGCACCTATCAAAGGTATGAACTCCTAATCTCTTAGAAAAGTTCGCCTATCAATCTTTTATCTCTCGATCTTAAAGATTAATGCTATCAAACCAAGGTGCAAGATTTCTCAATCTAACAATCTAGATATTCAACCTAATCAACTCTCGTTACTTATAGGTTAAAGATCTATTCTTTCCTATGGTGATCTAGTGTTTACTCCGATTCTCATCATATGGTAAACATCAATAGCAAAACATCTCTCGATATAAATTTGCATAGCATGAAAATCATAGAAAAGAAACAACTTAATTAAAACTCACAAAATCATCCAAAGGAGGAAAAAAACGATGCTGAAAAGTTTCACATGCTTGCTCCAAGTTGATCAGCTTCCAGCCATCCTCATGAATCGAAAGGAAAACGAAACAGAATAAATAAAACAACTAATCTAACCCTCGGTCGACCAAGCACCAAGGCTTGGCCGACCGAGCACAACTCGGCTTCAGAATTTTGGGGTTTTCTACGGCTGCTGTCGATATATATGATAATTAGGGTTGAAATAATGCGGCTATATATAGAAAACTAGGTCGGTTATGCTTAAGTCGGCCGTGGACGCCCGTCTGGATGAGTGGACGCACGTCCAGTCTTCAGTAAAATCTTCGAATCGGGCCGAGTCACGTCAGACGCCCGTCCTTAGTAAACTTGGACGCTCGTTCATCAGATTTGTCAAAACTCTGAATCAAACTTCTTCAACCCGGATGCCCGTCCAGAATTTCAAACGCCCGTCCAGATGGACGGGACTTCAAACGCACGTTCAGTTAACATCTCAGCTTCCTGAATCCAATTGCTCCTCTGGACGCCAGTTCAGGTATTTGGACGCTCGTCCAATCCCTTTTTCTTCCAAATTCATCTTGATCTTCATTCCAACTTCATCTCTATCTCTTTCCTTCCATGCAACTCATCACTTGAACATCTTTTAAGCTCCTTTCATCCCTCTCCATGACATGTAAATGTACCTTCAAAACCATAAGAACACGCAAAGTGTAAAACCATAGATAATTACCAATAAAATCACGAAGTTAGGTCAAGTTTACACTTAATTACTTTTAAAACTCATTTGCTCAATAATTCGATTAAACCCTTAATTTCTATGCAAATTATATGAATATGGAGGAAATCATTATAAAATATAACGTTATAAATCGCATAAAATCACCCTTAACAAAGAGAAATTCGTATGCCTTAAAAGATAGATCTATAGAAAATCCAGATGCTTGTCAATATAGAAATCCCCAATAATTGATCACCGTAATAATAAATAATTATCGACTTATGTAAGATATTGTCATTGGTAGATGATCCGATAATAGAAATCAATAGATTGAAGACCAGAATACCAATGTGATCGATGTCCATAATTTGAATACCACAAGATATCACCAAAATACCATAATATCAAATATCCATGAGAATGCCAGAACACCTAGAATAGTAGAATACCATATATCAACCAAAATACCGGAATAATAGATATCATCCAGAATACCATATATCGGATACCATTATGCCATATATCATAAAATAAGTATCAACTGAGAATATCAAATATCATATATTAAATATAGCCTGCTTCTATCGTCACCACACAATTACTATTGGAACCCATTTTTAAATTATTTTTCATATACTTTCGGCACCGCACGTGCATTTCTTCTTTTTACCATATACCATATATCAACCAAAATACCATATATCAACCAAAATACCGGAATCATAGATATCATCCAGAATACCATATATCGGATACCATTATGCCATATATCATAAAATAAAGTATCAACTGAGAATATCAAATATCATATATTAAATATAGGCCGCTTCTATCGTCACCACACAATTACTATTGGAACCCTTTTTTTAAATTATTTTTCATATATTTTTGGCACCACACATGCATTTCTTCTTTTTACTTTCGGCACCACACTAAGAACGTCAGTGACACTGACGTTCTTTTTCGATAATAACCTCAGTGGATTGACGTTTTTCACAAATGATACATTTATAACTATAATGTCAGTGCCACTGACGTTGTTATCGAAAACTAACTGTTGAAATAGTGTCATAAACCCAATCGGGTTGGACCGGATCCGACCATGTCGGATAATTTCTACTATTTCTTTATGTTTATGCATATATTAAATGGCTTTTATGTTGTCATATGTATGTTCTTTTAAAGAACCAATTATAAATTGTTATATGATAACATCCTTAGTATTAAACCGTGATAGAGAAACCATGATAGGCGATTATGGTTGATGAGATCTCTAATCACTTTAATAAGTTTGATACTTAAATGTCTCTAGAATGATGTACTATTAAACGGGGCATTGATAGTATAAACAGTTATGTTAAGGGCTAATTTGTAGTGTTTTTAAGGATATATTTTATATCAATATTCCCCATATATGGATGTTTATCATAGAAATCGAGCTTATAAATGAAATATTGAGCAAACGATGTTTTTAAGTGGTTAATTGCAAAATGTAACGATTTATGTGCTTAAATTGTGATTTTATGTTATTTTGGGATTGTGTTACGCTTTGGTATATTTTCCTATATTGTAGATACATATTTTGGCATGCAAGAGGATTAAATGATGAGGTTTTGCATGGAAGAGAAGTGAAATGGAAGGAAGATGGAGATAAAGCTTGGAATGAAGCTTTCAAGCAGCCGAACTTTCGACGCAGTTCTTGATATGATATACACTGATTTGACTCTCGACCTCAAGAGAAGATTTGTAGGGCTTGAAGAGAGGATTCTACAGGATTTTGAATCACTTCATTCCGACTTACGAGGCCCGAGATATGAGCGTTACAAGTTTGGATGCTGTTGCTGAAACTCTTTTGGAAAATGTCGTAATATACTCGTAATACGACGGGCTAGTCAAAAAGGCGTTTTCTGAAGAAGAGTCCTTAATGAAAGTTGTAGAGTTTTCCGAGAGCTTAATTATGACATTCGGATCATAATTTTTGGAGGTCTACAACTCAAGATATGAATTTTAGAAGTTTCATTCCTAAAAAAGAATTATTCAACCGACATACAGGTTACTGTAGCAACCGCCTTTGATGATTATAAATACAGCAGCCCGCATGAACCCTAATTACACACAAATTATTCAGCCGACTTTTCACACAAAGCAAAGCGGCCTCTGAGAGCAAGCGAGTTTCAAGGCCGATCACCCGAGCCTTGTGCTCGGGTGATCCGGGTTAGATTAGATGTAGTTTTTTTTTCCGTTTTCGATTCATGAGTTCATCCATGTACCAAACCTTGTGAGTTTAATCTCTTTTTAATTTATTCAATCTCTAGTTTATTTTCATGATCTTTAATTTATTTTGTATCTTTTTATGATTATGATGCTATGTGTGAATTGAATCGGGAGATCGTTTACGATTGATAGTTACAACATACGGAAGTTGAGTAACGTTAGATCACCATAGAAAGATAGGATCTTTAGCCGTTAATGATGACAAGTTAATAGGTTAATCATCTAGGTTGTTAGATTCGATTATACGAGAGTAACTTGAATCTACACCGAGTTTTGTATTGAAAATCAGTCTCAACATTCGGAAGATGAGAGATTGATAAATTGGATTTACTAAGGAATTAGGAATCCGTAGCTTGAGAATAGATCCACTAAGGAATTAGGGGTTTATGTCTCGTGATAAGGTGAAACCACAAACTGAATTAAAATCATGAATTGAACTAGGGTTGAGATCACATAGGTTTGTACTTGGTTTGATCCCATGTTTCCTTAGGTTAGTTTGTTTATTTTATTCCTTAGGTTAGATTATTTGAATTATTTTCTGTTTTTATGTTTTGTCTTTCGTTTATTTGTTTTCTTGAGTAGCAATTGGTAGGATTAATAGATTAGATTTAATATCCCTTTTCCCTGTGGATCGACCCTGTACTTACCCTACTATGCTATCAACTACCCGGTATTTGGTCGGTTAGGAGTTAGTTTGCATGTTAAGTATAGGTTTATAAATTTTCTTTTGTTTTTATGATGCAAAATCCTCCCAACAAAAGTGGCGCCGTTGCCGGGGAATAGGTGTCATGTTGAATCTAGTTTTGTTAGTTCTCGATTTTGTTACGTTTTATTTTTGTTTTTAATAAAAGTAGCGTATACCAAGTTGAGAGTTTTTATTTTGCCGTGTTTCGATGACCGTTAGGTTAAGAATGTGCAAAAGTTTTTTACTCAACTTGTTTTACGTGAAGTTTATATGTTTATGTGTTACCTAGTCTAACCCCCGTGCTTAATTTGATAAGGCCGCCGTGTCGTGATACGTGTTGCCGTGTTGTGTTCATAAGTATTTAGGGTTTTCTTTGTGTTTTTTCCCGCTCGTCCGTGCATTCTTGTTGTATGGACGAGCGTACGTTCGTTGGACGCCCGTCCGGTTCTTCATCCGCAGTGAACGAGCGTTGGGAAGTATTGGACGCTCGTCCGTTCAAATATTTTCAATCCGTTCGATTTAAAGGACCGGACGAGCGTCTATACTTTCGAACGCCCGTCCGGTCGGTTTTCAAGGCGACGAGCGTCCGCAAGGTGGAACGCCCGTCCGGCCCGAACGCTAAGTGAACGTTCGTCCGGGGTTCGGTCCAGTTCTAAATTTCTTGATTTTATTTTCAATGCTTTTATTTGATGTGGACTTTTCATTCGAGCTTCGTGGCTAATTGATGTTTACATAGATGTCCCGAACTTATATGTTTTTACCTTTCCATCTATGAATCCATGTTAGATAATTGATCAATTCTTTAGATATGATTCATCTAGGCATGTTATAGTGATTTGTCGGTTCTCGTAAACTATAACTCGTTCTTATGGTTAATTAGTAGCTAATGTCGGTTCCCGTATGCTACACACCGCTCCAATGAATCTTTTAAGCTTTTAAGACTTACGTGCTTCCTTTGTTTTTATAGTTCATATGGGTAGCTACTCGTCGGTTTTCCGTATGCTACGTCCTTTCTCCAAATGAGTTATACTTGTTTAGATAGATGATGTTGGTTTCCATAAGTCTATCACTTTCGATAAGTCTTAAGGCGCGTCGGCACTAGTGACAAGACTGTCGTTTATCGTAACTTTGTCATTATGTGGTAGACGTTTATATATATGTCGTGTTGCATATAGTGGGCTAGTTTTCTTTCTTTTATTTTATTTTCTTTTTGCATATCATTTAAATGCATTTCATTTAGTTGCATTTCATATAGTTGCATTGTTTTTCTATTTTTCCTTTTATTTTTCTTAAGTGTGGTCACTGTCGGTTTTCGTAATACCACCTAGTTTATTTTTCTTTTTGAGTGTAGTTAACTGTCGGTTTCCGTAATACTACCTCGTTTTTATTTTATTTTTAGGATTTTTCACATAGATTGCATTGTAATGCATTTTCATATAGTTGCACCTAGCCTACTATTTTGTAATATTTCATGTATATGTTCCATCTTTATTTGAGCTTAATCGAAAATTCTTTGACTTCTCTTCCTTGTGCTTTATATATTATATTCCCCCTTGTCCCCGAGATACTTCCGTGTTTTTCAAGTGTGCGGGATATTAGCGTTTGTGAGCCGTAGATGAATTCGGTTTTCCGGTGGATGGTCCACGCCTCATCGCTTTCTTCGGGCATTTACGGATCCGGAGTATGCCCACTTCCGAGAATTGCCACATTCGAACGACAATCGCCTAAGTTTTCTTTTTTTTTTTATTTCGTACAACTTGAGGGCAAGTTGCAATTTAAGTGTGGGGGAGGGGATGGTTTATGTGTATCTACTTTCATTTGCTCATATTAGTTATAATTTTCTATGAAAAGTGCAAAATTTTCAAAATTTTGTTTCGTCCCGAGTAACATTTCAATTGCATGCTAGTTTTATAATCTGGCACCCTTTAGTTGTTATCAGTAGTCATATCATGTTCTGAGAATAGGTTTAGTAAGTCGATACTCACTTGAACTTCATTTCACGAACCTATTAGATGAAGAGCCAAATATAGAATAGTTTCCGGTTAGTTAAAGGAAAGTTAATTCTTGATACAGATAACACTTATTTAGCATTGATGAAAGTTAAGAATTCGTACTATACTCACAGTTAGAATCTCAGTACCTTAGCGTTCTTGAAAACTTTAAGAGTCTTGAATGTGTTAGAAATATATTTGACCGAGAGTTTCCAAGGAGATTTAAATATATATATACATATGAATAATAATAAATGAATAAAATTTCTTTGCGGGAATTTTGTTTGTAACTATCACCTCGAGTCCATTTGGATACTGCCCCAAATGGGGAGTGTGGTTTACCTTGGACGGTAAGGGATTGAGTGATCTCAGGGTGACTGCTTCTAATGTAGGGGAGAGTGTTATACTTTTGAGACGCGACGATAGGAATATAAAATATAAAATGTACGCTTTTTGGAATTCTAAGTCAAGTTGATCTAAACCCAGTAGAGACCCGAAAGGTATTTTCTTGGTACTAAGCAAAGGAATTTAGTTGTGAGTTAGTTACTATGTTCTTGGTAATTAGTTTTTGTTAGGTAAGTCTTGTAGATAGAATGAAGTTCTCGTTTAGTTGACCGGATAACTCGTTAGTGCTTGATGTATTATATCGAGAGAGGATCGGTGGAAGTTTAGTAGGTTCTGCACACACATCACCGAGTGAGGTCGATTTGTTGAATACTAGCTTGTCATGATTTTGACTATATCTCGTGTCAGGTTATGTGGATTCTTGATAGTATGTTTATGTTTTGTTTTACTCGAGGACGAGCAAAAGGTTAAGTGTGGGGGTGTTGTTAAGGGCTAATTTGTAGTGTTTTTAAGGATATATTTTATATCAATATTCCCCATATATGGATGTTTATCATAGAAATCGAGCTTATAAATGAAATATTGAGCAAACGATGTTTTTAAGTGGTTAATTGCAAAATGTAACGATTTATGTGCTTAAATTGTGATTTTATGTTATTTTGGGATTGTGTTACGCTTTGGTATATTTTCCTATATTGTAGATACATATTTTGGCATGCAAGAGGATTAAATGATGAGGTTTTGCATGGAAGAGAAGTGAAATGGAAGGAAGATGGAGATAAAGCTTGGAATGAAGCTTTCAAGCAGCCGAACTTTCGACGCAGTTCTTGATATGATATACACTGATTTGACTCTCGACCTCAAGAGAAGATTTGTAGGGCTTGAAGAGAGGATTCTACAGGATTTTGAATCACTTCATTCCGACTTACGAGGCCCGAGATATGAGCGTTACAAGTTTGGATGCTGTTGCTGAAACTACTGGAAAATGTCGTAATATACTCGTAATACGACGGGCTAGTCAAAAAGGCGTTTTCTGAAGAAGAGTCCTTAATGAAAGTTGTAGAGTTTTCCGAGAGCTTAATTATGACATTCGGATCATAATTTTTGGAGGTCTACAACTCAAGATATGAATTTTAGAAGTTTCATTCCTAAAAAAGAATTATTCAACCGACATACAGGTTACCGTAGCAACCGCCTTTGATGATTATAAATACAGCAGCCCGCATGAACCCTAATTACACACAAATTATTCAGCCGACTTTTCACACAAAGCAGCGGCCTCTTGAGAGCAGTTTCAAGGCCGATCACCCGAGCCTTGTGCTCGGGTGATCCGGGTTAGATTAGATGTAGTTTTTTTTCCGTTTTCGATTCATGAGTTCATCCATGTACCAAACCTTGTGAGTTTAATCTCTTTTTAATTTATTCAATCTCTAGTTTATTTTCATGATCTTTAATTTATTTTGTATCTTTTTATGATTATGATGCTATGTGTGAATTGAATCGGGAGATCGTTTACGATTGATAGTTACAACATACGGAAGTTGAGTAACGTTAGATCACCATAGAAAGATAGGATCTTTAGCCGTTAATGATGACAAGTTAATAGGTTAATCATCTAGGTTGTTAGATTCGATTATACGAGAGTAACTTGAATCTACACCGAGTTTTGTATTGAAAATCAGTCTCAACATTCGGAAGATGAGAGATTGATAAATTGGATTTACTAAGGAATTAGGAATCCGTAGCTTGAGAATAGATCCACTAAGGAATTAGGGGTTTATGTCTCGTGATAAGGTGAAACCACAAACTGAATTAAAATCATGAATTGAACTAGGGTTGAGATCACATAGGTTTGTACTTGGTTTGATCCCATGTTTCCTTAGGTTAGTTTGTTTATTTTATTCCTTAGGTTAGATTATTTGAATTATTTTTTGTTTTTATGTTTTGTCTTTCGTTTATTTGTTTTCTTGAGTAGCAATTGGTAGGATTAATAGATTAGATTTAATATCCCTTTTCCCCTGTGGATCGACCCCGTACTTACCCTACTATGCTATCAACTACCCGGTATTTGGTCGGTTAGGAGTTAGTTTGCATGTTAAGTATAGGTTTATAAATTTTCTTTTGTTTTTATGATGCAAAATCCTCCGAACAAGATATTAATTATGGTGATTTAGAGAGCTTCTTAGAGAGAGTTTTGAGAGAGAGAAAAGGCCGGTCTAGCAGCCGGATTTTCTAGTAGCAATCCAATGGTGGATTCCGGCGGGTTGTTCGTGTGGACTAGCGGTAGAGGCCGAACACTTGGGCGGCTCCGTGCACAACTACTCTCCTTAGACGGTCAAAGCATCGATTTTTTAGATCAAACAAGGTAACCACCGTCTACTAGCTTATTTGTTTATTACTTAAACGAAGTCGATCCTGGTCAAAGGAAATAAAATTTTGAATTCTGATGCGTTCCCGCGTAGATTTTCTAACACTAACGTCAGCGCCAGTGACCTGCGTATCGAAAAATAACGTCTGTGTCACTGACGTTATTTTGCACAAAAATAAACGTGGTGCTCGGAGTAATATTTAGAGTGTCAGAAGCAAGTGTGGTGCCAACAGTAAAACCGTGGTGCCAATAGAAGCCTCCAATAAAATATCAAAATGTCATGTATCCACCGGTATACCGAACATTATTTAGAATACCAATAGGTTACCTAAATACTACATACTAAATCCATTGCCAATAATTTTCGAGGAGATAAATAATATTTATGGCTCATAAAAACCGAAATATAAATAGGAAGATCCGATCATCGATTATTAAGATACAATAAATTTTTTTAAGAAGTCCGATAAGAAAACCATAGTACAGTTAATAAATAAATAGGACGGTTGGCCAGAAGGACAAGATAAGATTGAAAATGGTTGAATAGGACGGTTTCAAAAGTACATGGTTGAAAAAGGGCAAAAAAATATGTAGATTTACATAAACACCCGTATTTAATATAAAACAATTTTTTTGCATTCCTAACAGCCGGGTGAATCTAATTCAAAAACAAATTCTTCCTAAAATTCGACTTGTCATAAATGGTAACAGTAAAGAAGTACCTACCTATTTAATACTCCTATAAAACTTTTTTTTTCCATTCCTAAAAGTCATGTGAATCTAAATCAGTTTTCTTTTCTTCCTACAATTCAGCTGGTCATAAATGGTAACAGACAAGAAGTAACTACACACCGGAAATCCCTCTCCTGATATCTACGTCTCTTGATTGTAACGGACGGTGTTATTGATTCTGATTCTAAACAATTCGAACAACAAAGAAAAAAAATATGGGCGAAGATTTAGGGTTTTTATTTTTTATTTTTTTACTCCAAAAAGGAATGATTTCAACGCTTCTTGATTGTAACGGACTGTGTTACTGCTTCTGATTGTAATCAATTCGATCGATCAACAAGTAGTAAGTTAATAAATGGGTTGACAATTAGTAATACGTTTTGGGAGTAACTACATGTACTGAACTGAATAGTACTAATCTTTTTCGATGTTATTACATTTTAATTATCGTAACTACATGATTTTTATGTGTGTTACTACACTTTTTTTTTGGTACTACACTTAATTCATTAGTTGTTACTACTTAATTTTCTGTGTTACTACATGTATTTGGTTGAGTTGTACTACTTATTTTTCTACGTTAACTACATATTTTCCTACGTTAAATTTCAACCTAATATAAGTTTTCACTGAACAACATGTAGTAACTCATGCACTAACCACATGTATATTAATTTACTACTTGTTACTATATCAATCTTTACTACTTGTTACTATATTAATTTTTTTTTGGGTGTAACTACATGTATTAGACTGACTAGTACTAATCTAATCTAATGTATGCTACTACATGTTTTTTGTTGTAACTACATTCTTTGTATGTGTGTTACTACACTTTTTTTTGGCTGAAACTACACTCAATTTATTAGTTGTCGCTACATATATTTTCTATGTTACTACTTGTTTACAGGTATTACTACATTATTCTTGGGTGTAACTACATATATTTGCTTGATCCGTACTACATATTTTTCTCCGTTAAATTTCAACCCAGTATAAGTTTGTGCTCAACAACATGTAGTAACTCATGCACTCACACACAAGTATATTAACCTACTACTTGTTACTATATCAATCCTTACTACTTGTTACTATATTAATATTTTTTGGGGTGTAACTACATGTATTAGGCTGACTAGTACTAATCTTTTTTCGGTGTAACTAGCATTAACACACACAATCAATTTCACTATGCACCTAATCCACACAATGCAGTTACACCGAGTAACACGTAGTAACATCAACATCATACAATGCAGTTACATTGAGTAACACGTAGTAACATCAACATCATGGAGTAACACCACTATGCACACTCGATAAGATGCAGTAGCGCATAATGTGGTATCAGAGTGAAAGTCCACATATAAAGTAACACGTATTTCACGTTGGTTTCGTGAACACCCTCAGACGTAGTAACACCACGATGCAAACACCCTCAAACATAGTAAGACATAATGTACACAATAAACCCTGAACCCTGAACCTTAAACCCTAAACCTAAGCACTAGACAAGTAAACCCTAAACTTGAACCCTAACCCTGAACCCTAAACCCTAAACCTTAACCCTGAACCCCAAACCATGAACCCTAAACCTGAATCTTGAACCCTAAACCCTAAACATGAACCCTAAACCCCAAACCCTAAACCCCAAACCCTAAACCCAAAGGTTTATGGTTTAGGGTTCAGGTTTAGGGTTCAGATTTTAGGTTTAAGGTTCAGGGTTTAGGGTTCAAGGTTTAGGATTTAGGGTTTAGTATTAGGGTTTAACGTTTAAGGTTTAGGGTTCAGGGTGTACATTATGTGTTACTATGTTTTAGGGTGTTTGCATCATGGTGTTACTATGTCTGAGTGTGTTCACGGAACCAACGTGAAATACGTGTTACTTTATATGTGGACTTTCACTGTGATATTACGTACATTATGCGTAACTACATTCTTTGTATGAAGTGTGCATAGTGGTGTTACTACATTTGTGCATGAGTTACTACATGTTCTAGGAGCTCAAAGGCCGTCGGGGTGATCTCACAAGTTGGGTTAGATGCTCTTTATTTTATTTTTCTTTTGTTTGTGACATTTTAAAAAAAGGTTTTTATTTTAAGAATCAGGGTTTTTTGAGTATGTATATTATTTTTGGGGAAGCTTTACCATTAATTTTGGGCATTTAATTTGGCAATATTAATTCATATTAAATGTAGGAGGAATAAGAGGCACATTCAAAAAAAAAAGTATGAAAAGTGTTTCTAAAAAAAGTGATTTAAATAAGGGTATATTGGAATATTCAATTGTCTTTTGTCCTTATAAAACAATATATTATTTCAGTGTCCTTTTCATCCAAATTAGATCGAAACCCGTCTTTCTCGGCCTTTTCCTAAATAAATAGGGACAATTCCATACTACTGTAGTATATTTACTTGATGATCTCGATCGTATGCCCCAAATCACAATCAACCTACTTAGTCATTCATGTTGGAGATATCCCATGAAATGGGGTTAAAATGGTCAACTTTAACGCGAATTTCGGATACGCTCCGGTGAGATTCACCGGGAGCTTATTACGTCTAAATATTCTACTCACGGAGTAGATAATGTTTGGCTTTGGAATCACTTGATTCGGATATCGGGTGAAGGAGAAATTAATGCCTAAAGTTGGTTGAAAATGTGTTGGAGATAAGAGTTGAAGGGAGTACCTCAACTCAATATCCCACATTGGAAAGATGGGAGACTTGAGCTCCATATATAAGTGCTAGTGTGTGCTCTTATAAATGTGCCCCAAGGGGCAAGGCACTTTTGTGCAGGAGGGAGGACTTAGATATTTCCACACGCGCGCGCCGCCGCCGCCGTCCGTCCGGCCGGCTCGTCTCGTGCTCGAGCTCGGCTCGGCTCGGCTCGGTTCGGGTGTTACTATTAAATTTTTGGACAAAATTTCCTTTGAAATTAACCAGAAATTAATTAGTTAATCGTGAGACGGTTGGAAGGTTCCAGAATAATATGGAAACGAATTCTGATTAATTAAGTCGGTTCGGATTTAATTTAATTAAATTAATTTCGAATTGCATAATTATTTTCGGCCACATAACTTTTCTTGAGGGAAAAGTCGAGTGGTTAAATCATCGGACCAATCAGAATTCAGAAGACACGTCATCCGACCAATCAGAATTGTGGAAATATTTTGGCAATTTTTTAATAAAAATTTCGGCCCTATTTCTTTTCCAAGGGGAAAAGAGTGGTGATGTGTTCTAGCCAATCACATTCAAGCATTGGCTCCTTCTTTCCACTATATAAAGAACCCCAAGGATGAAGGTTGAAGCATTCAGTTTTCTCTTGTGTCTTCCACTACTAAAAGGGTCGAGCATATAGTTAGTTTTTTTTGAGTCGAAGAGAAGTCGGAGCACGTTGTAAGTTCGCCGGAGCTTGGATTGTTGAAGTGCCTCTCAATCCAGGACGTAAGCCGTTGTATCTTAGGAGGCAGTTGCTACTACCGTGGGCACCATACCGGAGCAATCTGTCTTAAGGAAAGAGTTTCATAACTCGCCTCGGTTTGTCTTTATTTATGCACTGTATTTTTAATTTTCTCAATCGTTTATGTCAGATCTGTACGTTAGTTGCATATTTTGTTAGATCTATATCTAGTAGCTGTGTTTCATTAGATCTATCATATAGTTCTGTTAATTTATTAGATCTGCACCATAATCGATTTTATTTGCTAGATCTGAATAATAAAATTAGATTTTATTTCGAGTCATTATTTTCCGCATTTAATTTCCGTAATTATATCCGTGAATTACGGATCCGTTCCGTAAATCACTCCACACACGTCACATACAACCAACAAGCTTAAGACGAGTTGTGAATTCGTGTGTTAGAGAATAAATTTTACGTGTTAAATTACTGATCTGCTAGATTGTTTAATTTATTTATATCCTGCTTCAGTTTGGTTGAGGCCAAACTGACAACTCTGCTTCTACTCTTTCTTCACATATACGTTCGTTTGAGGACGAACAGAACTTGATTTGTCGATCTTCTGTGTTTACAGAAATGGCAACAATTGAGCAAGGGAGTAACTCTGCTGTGCCTACTGCTGCACCTGCGCAGAACAATTCCGGACCTCAAGGGGAAAAACCGGAAAAGTTTGGTGGCTTGAACTACAAGAGGTGGCAACAGAAGATGCTGTTCTATTTGACCACTCTTGGCTTGGCTCGGATGCTGACTGAGGATCCTCCTGTCTTGAAGGAAGGAGATCATGCCTCTGTCACGGCTTTGGATGCTTGGAAGCACTCTGACTTCCTGTGCAAGAACTACATCCTGAGTTTTTGGAGAACTCGATCTATGGGGTGTATTGCTCACAGAAGTCTGCTAAATCCTTGTGGCAGGCTTTGGAGAAAAAGTACAAAATCGAGGATGCTGGCTCGAAGAAATTTGCTGTGGTCAAATTCATGGACTACAAGATGGTAGACTCCAAGACTGTTGTCAGTCAGATTGAGGAGCTACAGGTAATCATCTCTGAGATCCTGGAGGAAAAAATGATGATTTGTGAACAATTCCAGGTTGCTGCTGTGATTGGAAAGCTTCCCCACTCTTGGAAGGATTTCAAGAATTACTTGATGCACAAGCAGAAAGAGATGACTATGGAAGAGCTAGCAACGCGTCTGCGGATTGAGGAGCAGAACAAGAGGTCAGAAAGAAGCTTTCTGATGGGCCAGCCCAAGGCGAACTTGGTCGAAGTGAGCAACAAAGGCAAAAAGCGTAAGCAGCCTAATCAAGGTCCAAAAGACAACAAGAAGGTCAAGCAACAGTTCACTGGAAGCTGTTACAACTGTGGAAAGCCAGGGCATCGCCAAAGTGAATGCAGGTCACAAAAAAAGGTCAAGTCACATGCCCATCTTGCTGAAGTGGTGGC
Organism: Gentiana straminea; assembly: GCA_036785695.1. Taxonomy (NCBI): domain Eukaryota; kingdom Viridiplantae; phylum Streptophyta; class Magnoliopsida; order Gentianales; family Gentianaceae; genus Gentiana; species Gentiana straminea. The sequence goes on from JAVUPR010000436.1 coordinate 1,019,792, forward strand.
TGAAGGCATGCAGGAGATGAACCTGTCGGCTGTGGTTTCTGAATGCAACACAGTCGGGAATACCCGTGATTGGTGGATTGACACGGGGGCTACTCGCCATGTTTGCGCTCCGAAAGAGATGTTCTCTCGATTATAAGGCCTGTCGAGGGCGAACGGCTCTTTATGGGAAACTCTGCTTCTGCGAAGGCTGAAGGTGTGGGAAAGGTCATACTGAAGATGACTTCTGGCAAAGAACTCACACTCAACAACGTGCTGCATGTTCCTGACATGCGCAAGAACCTTGTTTCTGGTGCTCTTCTGGTGAAGAATGGATTCAAGATGGTCTTTGGTGGGGATAAAGTAGTTTTATCCAAATTTGATATGTATGTTGGGAGGGGGTACTTGGTAGATGGTATGTTCAAAATGAATGTAATGACCGTTGTACCCAAAACTGTTGTGCCAAAAAAGGCTAATAAGATGACTACTGCTTCCGTTTACTTGCTTGAGTCTTCTTGTTTATGGCATTGTAGATTAGGACATGCTAATTATAAATCGATTCGAAAGATGATGAATCTAGATTTAATTCCCAACGTAAAAATTGATCCTAATCACAAATGCCAAATATGTGTGGAAGCTAAGTTAGCTAAAGCACCGTTTCCAACGGTTGAAAGGAACACAGAACCTCTAGATTTAATTCACACTGATATATGTGACTTAAAATTTGTGCAAACTAGAGGTGGTAAAAAGTACTTTATTACTTTTATTGATGATTGTACCAGATACTGTTATGTTTATCTGCTGAGAAGCAAAGACGAAGCTCTTGAAGCTTTTAAGGATTATAAGAATGAAGTTGAAAATCAACTTAGCAAACGGATAAAGAATGTCCGTAGTGATCGTGGTGGCGAATATGATGCACCGTTTAATGAATTTTGCTCTGGCGCCGGCATCATTCATCAAACGACAGCACCATATACACCTCAATCAAACGGTATTGCGGAGCGCAAGAACCGAACTCTGAAAGAGATGATGAATGCTATGTTGATTAGTTCGGGTTTACCTCAGAACTTGTGGGGGGAAGCTATCCTCTCAGCGAACTCCATTCTTAATAAAATTCCTTCTAAGAAGAAGGATGAATCCCCGTATGAATTGTGGAAAGGTCACAAGCCTAACTACAAAATCATGAAAGTGTGGGGGTGTTTGGCTAAGGTTGAAATACCTAAACCAAAGCAAGTGAAGATAGGGCCCAAAACCATTGATTGTATATTCATTGGATATGCTCTCAATAGTAGTGCCTATCGGTTTCTGGTACATAAATCGGACGTCTCTGATGTACATGAAAATGTCATCATCGAGTCTAGGAATGCTGTGTTCTTCGAGGATATTTTTCCCTGTAAGGAGAAAGAAAAACAAGAAGCAAGCACGAGCAAGCGGACTTATGAGTCTGAAGAAGAGGGTGATCCTCAAAAACCTGAGGAACCTCGTCGTAGTAAGAGGGCGAGGACTTCAAAGTCCTATGGTCCTGATTTTCTGACCTATATGGTAGAAAACGAACCCCGGACATATGCAGAGGCTATGTCTACTCCAAAAGCTCCTTTCTGGAAAGAAGCTATAAACAGTGAAATAGATTCCATCATGCAAAACCACACTTGGGAGTTGGTTGATCTTCCACCAGGAAACAAACCACTCGGATGCAAGTGGATCTTCAAGAAGAAGTTAAAGGTTGATGGTTCTATCGATAAGTACAAGGCTAGGTTGGTGGCCCAAGGGTTCCGACAGAAGGAAGGCCTTGACTTTTTTGATACCTACTCACCAGTGGCGAGAATTACTTCTATAAGGGTTCTCATTACTATAGCTGCAGTCAATAACTTGGAAATCCATCAAATGGATGTGAAGACTGCATTTTTGAATGGTGAGTTGGAAGAAGAAATTTACATGAAACAACCTGAGGGGTTTGTTGTTCCAGGGCAAGAGAGCAAGGTGTGTAGACTCGTTAAGTCTTTGTATGGGCTTAAACAAGCACCAAAACAGTGGCATATCAGGTTTGATAATGTTATGTTGTCAAATGGATTTAAGATTAACGAGTGTGATAAATGTGTCTACGTTAAGAACACACCTAATGCCTATGTTATAGTATGTCTATATGTGGATGACATGCTGATAATGGGAAGTACTCATGATATCATCATGAATACCAAGAAGATGTTGACAAGGAACTTCGATATGAAGGACCTAGGAGTTGCGGATGTAATACTAGGGATTAAGATCTCTAGATTACCTGATGGACTTGCATTGTCACAAACTCATTATATTGAGTCTGTTTTGAAAAGATTTAACGTCTTTGATGAAAGTCCAGTGAGCACTCCTCTTGACCTAAGTGTGCACTTAGCCAAGAATAGAGGTGAACCTGTGGATCAATTGAGGTATTCTCAAGTGATTGGAAGTCTGATGTACATAACCAATTGTACACGACCAGACTTAGCATGTGCAGTGAATAAACTGAGTAGGTTCACGAGTAATCCAGATCATAATCATTGGAAAGCCTTAAATAGGTTGTTGAGGTACATGAAGTACACTATGAGTCTGGGATTACGATTTACAAGATATCCAGCAGTATTAGAAGGATACTGTGATGCAACCTGGATATCGACACGAAAGAGTCGAAGTCCACCAGTGGATACTTATTCACGATTGGTGGTGCCGCCGTGGTCCTGGAAGTCTACGAGACAAACGTGCATAGCTCGCTCTACAATGGAAGCCGAGTTCATAGCATTGGATAAGGCTGGAGAAGAAGCTGAGTGGCTTAGGAATTTCCTAGAGGATATTCCGTGTTGGCCTAAGCCTGTGGCTGCTATCAGCTTACACTGCGATAGTCAGTCCGCGATAGGAAGGGCACAAAGTAGTATGTATAATGGTAAGTCTAGACACATACGCCGTAGACACAATACCATTAAACAGTTGATCTCTAATGGTGTGATTTCCGTCGATTATATAAAATCGAAGGAGAATCTTGCGGATCCGCTTACAAAAGGTTTAGCTAGAGATCGATGTCAATTTTGACAACCGGAATGGGACCGAAGCCTATTACGCATGTTTCCTTGTAGTGGCAACCCAACCATGCCGACCGGAGATCCCAAGATCATGGTTCAAAAGGGACAACTAAGCTATGTGGAACGATGCCCTAGCACTTACCCGTTACGAGAGAATAAAAGTGCCGTCTCGCAGAGAGTGTAAGGTTAAGCAAAGCTTTTAATGATTCCTATATCTTGATACTCAAGTGGGGTAGGGCAGAATACCCTTGATAGGAGGTCACCTATGTGAGTGCGAAGTGGGGCCGCTTCTATGAGAATTTTGAGGCTTGAATTCTCTAAAGCACTTTCTGAAACCAAGTGTTGTCCAGGGCCGAGACGGACACAACCATGAGAACCGAAAGGTGCTAGGGGAAATATTGTGTGAGTGCTATTGTCTTGGTTTACACTAAAGGCTGAACAGTTCAAGACCTAGTTCACTGATTAGCCGAGTAAATCCGATAGTACATCACTAAGGCAGGTTCAAGGCCAGAAGCTACCTCTCCTGATGCAATATTTTCCCGTCTGACTTCTCTTCAGAGTCTGCATTTGCATTTGCATTAATTTTCATTCATGTGGGGGATTGTTGGAGATATCCCATGAAATGGGGTTAAAATGGTCAACTTTAGCGCGAATTTCGGATACGCTCCGGTGAGATTCACCGGGAGCTTATTACGTCTAAATATTCTACTCACGGAGTAGATAATGTTTGGCTTTGGAATCACTTGATTCGGATATCGGGTGAATGAGAAATTAATGCCTAAAGTTGGTTGAAAATGTGTTGGAGATAAGAGTTGAAGGGAGTACCTCAACTCAATATCCCACATTGGAAAGATGGAGACTTGAGCTCCATATATAAGGGCTAGTGTGTGCTCTTATAAATGTGCCCCAAGGGGCAAGGCACTTTTGTGCAGGAGGGAGGACTTAGATATTTCCACACGCGCGCGCGCGCGCCGCCGCCGCCGTCCGTCCGGCCGGCCGGCTCGGCTCGTGCTCGAGCTCGGCTCGGTTCGGTTCGGGTGTTACTATTAAAACAAAATTTCCTTTGAAATTAACCAGAAATTAATTAGTTAATCGTGAGACGGTTGGAAGGTTCCAGAATAATATGGAAACGAATTCTGATTAATTAAGTCGGTTCGGATTTAATTTAATTAAATTAATTTCGAATTGCATAATTATTTTCGGCCACATAACTTTTCTTGAGGGAAAAGTCGAGTGGTTAAATCATCGGACCAATCAGAATTCAGTAGACACGTCATCCGACCAATCAGAATTGTGGAAATATTTTGGCAATTTTTTAATAAAAATTTCGGCCCCTATTTCTTTTCCAAGGGGAAAAGAGTGGTGATGTGTTCTAGCCAATCACATTCAAGCATTGGCTCCTTCTTTCCACTATATAAAGAACCCCAAGGATGAAGGTTGAAGCATTCAGTTTTCTCTTGTGTCTTCCACTACTAAAAGGGTCGAGCATATAGTTAGTTTTTTTTGAGTCGAAGAGAAGTCGGAGCACGTTGTAAGTTCGCCGGAGCTTGGATTGTTGAAGTGCCTCTCAATCCAGGACGTAAGCCGTTGTATCTTGGGAGGCAGTTGCTACTACCATGGGCACCATACCGGAGCAATAACTGTCTTAAGGAAAGAGTTTCATAACTCGCCTCGTTTTGTCTTTATTTATGCACCGTATTTTTAATTTTCTCAATCGTTTATGTCGGATACGTACGTTAGTTGCATATTTTGTTAGATCTATATCTAGTAGTTTGTGTTTCATTAGATCTATCATATAGTTTCGTTAATTTATTAGATCCGCACCATAATCGATTTTATTTGCTAGATACGAATAATAAAATTAGATTTTATTTCGAGTCATTATTTTCTCGCATTTAATTTCCGTAATTATATCCGTGAATTACGGATCTGTTCCGTAAATCACTCCACACACGTCACATACAACCAACAATTCATTGATGGAAGGAAATAATGACTACCGCCAGATGAAGTACTCGCCTATGACATCCATTTCTTGAGTTTGAAACAAACTCTCCGATATTCTCATGTGTAAAGAGAATTCATGATAAAACCCACCAGGATCTTTGCTTAAGAAAAGATCGCAAATCCACGACCCCAAGTCGTGAAAGAGATATCAAAGTTTACATTCAAGTTTTTTTTTTTTTTTTTTTTTTTTTTTCTTCGGACCTATAACTCATAAGAAGCTTCTATAAATAATATTCAATAACATAATCTTCTTTAGAAATTTTGTGAATTTTCTTGCTTCTACTTTTATGGTCTTATATTTTAAGCAACCGATAAATGATATAAGATACAATATTAAGATAGTCGAATTTGTTTAAAAAAAACATTACCGTTGCTTACAAATTTGGGGGTTTCGATCCCATGACTGATGCATTTGTCAACTGATGGATCATCATCATGTACGCCACGACCGAAATGACATTAGAGAGGGTGTGCTCATCAATGAAGAGAAATAGGATAGTGACGATGACAAATTATATCACCTTAATGATTTGAGCTCTAATTTAATCTAGTGATGAACACACAAGAACCCTAATGCAAAAAAGAGGAATGAGGGGGTGAATTTTATGTATGCGGCTGAGTCCAAGACTGTATCTTGGATTGCCTACGTATCCTGTTAGGTTCCAGGAATCAAGCCTTACGTAGTTCCTGGAGTGGGGGTATTTATAATGACAGTACTTGCCTAAACCCTAAGGTTAAGTCGGCTTATGTTATTGTCACCTTTACCCTTAAATGGGCCTTGACCCTTGCCCAAGCTATCGCTGTTAATGGGCTTAGTAAGCTGATGCGGACTCTGTCCTCGATGTCGATATACCGACTTGTGGTTATCGACTCTAGGGCTCACTGTCCTACATTGCTAGCTGGTGCGGACTGAACGTCCTACACTGCTCGGTAGTCGATAGTCGATCATCGTAGCCTGGCGTTTATGAGATGGCCTTGGCCTCGAGCCTGGGCATCGACATGAATACACTGACATTATTTATAGCGTGATGACCAACCGATAGATGACACGTGGAGGGAGTGAAACCCTGTATCGTCATAAGCCCCCCAGACTTGCGAGAGGCAGCTTCCGTTGTCCGAGGTCGAGTCTATCACTTGAATTGTCATCGAGTTGGGTTTTTCTTTGGGCGGGAGAAAACCCGCCTTTTCACAACCCTAACTACCTTATAGCCACGTGGAGCGGTATCTAGCATATGAAACGTTTCGAATCCCGCAAAAGACGCATCACTGCCTTGACTGTCGCGATTTCCAGGGGTTATAACCCCCAACACCCACGTCTCTTCAAATCATTTGCAAATCTTTTGCTTTCATATATAAAAGGAGGTAGGATAGACGCTGCTGCAAACCTGCTTGCTATTTTCTTCCCACAATCTCCAAATCTTCAAACGCAAAATGTAAGCTTCTTTTTTCTTTTCTGTGTTGTTCATCTTTTCTGTGATTTTGTTCATGTCTAGTAGTAGCGCAACCGAATCGGATATGGGTAGTGATACACCCGTTCATAGCCAATCTCCGGCACCTCGTCATCTCCGATCCTCTTCTCCGGGGAGATTCCGGTGAGCACGTAGCTTCCCCTCCTCCCCGTCCCTAACCACCCCTAAAAGACTAGTAACTAGGATGGACGGAAAGGGTGCAAAAGGGTGTCTTAGTACACTTACTCCAGAGGACATTGTTGAAATCTGTGGGAAGTATAACATCGTTCATCCTCCGTTCGAATCTCGACTCCCGTCAGGCCTGCATCGATTCGCGGATGAGCCCCCAGAGGGGTTTTGCACTGTTTATGAAAATCAACTGGCGAGTGGACTAAGGTTTCCACTCTGTCCAGCCGTTCTGGCCATCCTTCACCATTATGAGATAAGCGTCTCTCAACTCGCCCCGAATGGCGTCAGAACTCTGATGGGGTTCATCATAGCATGTCGAGTGGCCCAGGTATGCTTTTCGGTGCCCGTGTTCCGACACTACTACAAGATTGCTGCCACACCCGACAAGTTATGGTATTCCTTCCAGAGGAGAGCAAATCGCCATGAGTTTATTACGAGGGGGCCTTCTTCTCGGGGAGTGGAAGCCTCGATTTTTCTTTGTCCGTCATGGCCTAGATAACCCCTACATTGGTCAATGGAGGTCGAGAGAGGGAAACAAGACAAGCTTGGGAAGGAACCGGCTCCTCACGAGGCTCGACTCTTGAGTGGACACAACTTCGAGGTGTGTACTCGAGACCCGAGTCTCCGTATCACCCGGCTCGCTTGGAGGAAGCGGGCCCATGCCATACGTAGGCACGAACGTTCCTGATCACGAGAATCGTAGGATTGCTTTTACACACTAGTTGTTCTTTAAGTCGATAACTTGTTGTTTGTTGGTCAAAACTAACTTGTCTTTTTTCTGTATTGCAGTGGGCAAATTCTCCAAGGTCACCAACCCCCAGCGCATTCCTGAATCGACGGTCGTGGCTGCTCCACCTCTCGAGGGTCAGGCCGCTACCGATTTGCCAGTGGCTGAGATCAGTGTGCCTTCCTCTTCTCGAGAGGGGGCCGTCCATCCACCTAGGAAAAGCCCTGCTGCAATCGAGTCGTTCGCCGCGGTGGATCGGCGAAGTGCCCTCGACCACCGGCGAGTTAAGCGTCCGATTCGGCTCTCTTCGAGATGAAGACGAGGAGGAGCCTATCGATCCGACCTCGAATATTGAGGTTAATGTTGAAGAGCCGGCGGTGCAAACAAAGAAAAGACCATCGTTGCCGAGGTGGTGAGGGAACGGCTTCGAGAGTCGAAGAGGAAGAGGGTCGCTGAGACCTCCACCGAGTCGGGGATCGGTACAGATTGGGTTGCCGATGACTACGCGGCGTGGACGACGGGAACTCGTCCTTCGTCTTTGCGCAAATTAAATCGTCTTGTAAGTCGATCCTTCTTTTCCTATTAACTTCTGTCGAATTCCATGCCTTGTCCCTTTTCTGATACACTCTTTACGTTTTGCAGAATACCCTTGTTGGTCGGGAGGCTGCCCGACGGCTAGCCAAGACAGGGGAGTCGGCGGATGAGATCAAGAGGGAGAATGGTAGAGGCTCGCTTCAAGACAATGTCGCCAAAAGTGCGCTCTTTCGCCGTGGAGAAACGGTATAACGAGTTGAAGCAAGAGTCGGTCGCCGAGCTCGAGAGGCTGCAAAATAGGTTGGTGGTCGCCGAAGCAAAGCCGGCCACTACCGAGAAGAGAGCCGGACCGACTACGAGAGGAAAGGCAAGGTCGGGGTAGAGGCGCTCAAGGCGGCTCAAGACTATGAGAAGGCCGCCGAAGTGTCGAAGGCGAGATGAAGAAGCTAGGAAGGCTCGCCAAGATCGAGATGCGCTACAGGCTGAATTATATCGAGCGCATGCGTAGGTCGAAGAGGCTAAGACCGAGGCCATCATGGAGTATCGCAAGTCATCCAATCTTGAAGATGATCTAGAAGTGATCACGCGGGCTTCGATGATGGGTGGATACACTCTGGCCGTGGATCAGATGAAGGAGGTCACTCCGAGCTTCGACATGTCGACTCTCCAGACGCCGATGTTCTACAATCCCGACTCGGAGAAGCTGTATGATCGGTACTTTGAAGAGTTTCAGCGGGGAGAGTCTTTGGCTATAAAGTATGCTCCTTCCACGTCTGCCCCTACTGCCGATCCGACCGCCACCGATCCGACCCCTGTCACTACTGAGCCGACCCCGGGAGCCGACCCCTGATCCTTTTCTTTTTAATTCAGCTTCTGATATTTGAACTTCTAATTTGTAATAACCTTTATAACTCTGGCTGGTCTTTTTCGACCTGGCCTTGTTTTTGTAACAACTTTATTTTGAATTTTGATTTGATTTTGACATCTTTCTTGACTTGACTTTACTTTGCTTGTCTTGATGTTTCTTAGTCTTTCGTTTGTCGAGCTCCTGGCTCTGCTCGCTACTCGCTATTCACTTTATTTGTTGTACTTGTTGTTCTTGTTGTTGATACTGTGTTGCCCCCCAAGTGTATTATGAACCCTTGGTTCTTATTGCACTTGAGATCGATTTGCTTGCCTTAGTCTTTTGCCCCTTAGGCTTATTTGACCTTTAGGCTGAGCATTTTAATGTAAAGCTTGTCCCTGGTTTTAGGTCTTTTTTGCCTCTTAGGCTTTTTCGACCTTCGATTTGGAACGGTGGCCCGACTATGCGAACCGTCCTTTGTCTAGGACTTTTTCGCCACTCGGGCTCATTCGGCTTTCGACTGGGACAGGTGGCCCGACTATGCGAACCGTCCTTTGCTTTAGCCTTGTCTGCCTCTTTGGGCTCGTTCGGCTCTTAGCTTGGACCTTTGGCCCGACCCTGCGAACCGTCTCTGTGCCTTTGCATTCGTCGCCCTTTGGGCTAACTTTGCTTTGGCTTTATCGAGATGTCCGACCTGCGGATTTCTCTACTCGTTTTCGATCGTTTTGCCTTTAACTTTTCTGTCACATTGGACTTGTATTGTTTTGGCTATAAATCCTAACAAACACAGAAAGCATCTCGAAAAGATACAAATTTATTAGAATACTCATAGAATTGTCTCATGGACTTATTACAAGATTCAGAATTGAAAAGTAAACAGGTTCATCAAAGTAAAGCTTATCACAAATATAATACTTCCTCGATTGTTGGCGTGCCAATGTCGAGGAAGCGTGGTTCCATACGCTCGACCAAGTTGATAAGACCCTTTGGGGTGAACCTTGAGAATCGATATGGGCCTTCCCAATTCGGGGGTCGGCTTTCCAAGCGCTTCCCGTCGACTCGCTTCATTTTTCCTTAGAACCGGATCGCCAACCTTGAAGTACCCGTGTCTTACTCTCGAGTTGTAATGCGAGAGATCTTTTGCTTATACCTTGCCATCCTGGGCCGAGGCTATCTCCCTTCGTTCCTCGACATTGTCCCTTTCTGTCGGAGTTCGGGATCGTTTGTCTCAACATTGTAGGCCAGAACTCGAGGAGAGGGGACTCCGATCTCGGCGGGAATCACCGCTTCACACCCATACACCAAAGAGAAAGGAGTCTCCCTGTTGATGAATTAGGAGCTGTCCTATATGACCATAGGATGCTCGGAAGTTGAATTGCCCAATCTCGACCTTCCGCCTCAGCCTCTTCTTTAAACCCACTTGATCCGTCGATTAGTTTGCTCGACTTGACCGTTGGCCCTGGGGGTGAGCCACCGAGGTGAATCGCCGGTCGATTTGGTACTCGCCGCACCATTCTCTAACTTTTCGATCTTCAAAGCGGGTACCGTTATCCGAGATCAAAGCCTTTGGAATTCCGTACCTACATAGAATGTCGACCCACAAGAACTTTTTAATGGTTGCAGCTCGGATGTCGGGCAAAGCCTTAGCTTCTACCCATTTTGTGAAGTAGTCCACCGCAACGACCACGAATCTGAGATTTCCTGGTGCTCGAGGAAGAGGTCCAACAATATCGACTCCCCATTGATCGAATGGCCATGCTGACGAGATGACGTTCATGTCTTGCGCTTGCTGATGGGAGATATTATCATGAATCTGACAAGCGTTGCACTTCTGGACTAGGTTGTTCGCATCTCGCTGCATCGACGGCCAGAAATACCCAGCTAACTTGCATTTTCGAGCCAACATTCTGGCTCCACAATGATTCCCACAGGCTCCTCTATGAATCTCTTCTAAGAGGTATTTGCCTTCACTTTCTGAAACACATCTCAACCAGGGGTTCACAAAAGATTTTCGATACAAGATATCGTCAAAAAATGCATATCGAGCTGATTGAAGTCGGACTTTCCTGGCTTGCACTTTGTCAGATGGCAGTATTCCGTCTTTGAGGTAAAGAGCGATCGAGTCCATCCACGTGGCCTGCTGAGTGATCGGCTGGGCCTCCGTCTCGATGTAACTCCGGTCGGTCAATAACTCGACTAGAACCTTCTTACTTGACATGAAGTTTGATGCCAACTTGGAGAGCGCATCGGCTCTCTTGTTCGACTTCGGGGGACTTGCTCAACCGAACTGTCTTGAATTTTGGTATGAGGCTTTGGACAATTTGCTAAGTAATTCTTCATGGTTTCTTCCTTAGCCTCATACTCCCCTTTCACATGATTGACCACTAGCGTGAGTCACCGTAAACCGACAAATCTTCGACACCCGGCTTTAAGGCAAGCTTTAAACCAAGTAATCATAGCCTCATACTCGGCTTCATTGTTCGTTGCTTTAAAGTCGAATCGAAGGGCGTAGGGGAATTCCTCGCCTTTCGGGCTTACCGAAGGAGCCCCGCTCTGCGCCCCTCCTTACTCGATGCGCCATCGACCGAAGAGTCCATTTTTCCTGCGGGCTTTGCTTTTCCCGATCGAGTTGGACGGATATCCCTTCGACCAAAATATACGCAAGGCCTGTGCTTTTATCGCGGTTCGAGGGACGAACTCGATGTCGTCGGGCCATTTCAATCACCCATTTTGCCAATCGACCCGAGGTGTCGGGTTTTGCCAATATTTGCTTTAGTGGTTGGTCGGTGACTACCACAATGGGATGAGCTTGAAAATAGGGCCTTAACTTCCTCGAGGCATGAACCGGGCATAATGCTAACTTCTCGGTGGCGAGTATCGGACCTCGGGGCCATGTAATGCTTTGCGACGAAATATATCGGTACTTGCCCATGTACCCCTTCTCGAACTAGGACCGCACTCACTGCCTCTTCGCATACTGCCAGATAGACCAACAACTTTTCCCCTTCTCGAGGAGAAGTGAGGGTAGGTAATTCTGATAAATAAGTCTTCAACTCTTCAAAGGTACATCGACATTCATCATCCCAATTAAAAGGACTGGCCTTTCGGAGTATCTTGAAAAATGGTAGTGCACGCTGTGCTGATCTCGATAGAAATCTGTTGAGGGCCGCCATTCTACCCGTGAGTCTCTGCACTTCCTTTACATTTCGAGGTGCGGGCATATTCTTCAATGTGTCAATTTTATCCGGGTTTGCTCGAATCCCGTCCTTCGAGATCATATAGCCCAAGAACTTACCCGACCTGACTCCAAAAGTGCACTTCTTCGGGTTTAATCTCATCTCGCGTTTCTCTCAACACTTCGAAAACCTCTCGAGCATCGACCGAGTGCTTGTCTCATAGATCGACTCTTGATAAGCAAGTCGTCTACATAAACCTCCATACATCTACCAATTTGTCTTGCAAAAATTTTATTGACTGCCCTCTGGTATGTTGCCCCAGCATTCTTTAATCCGAATGGCATGGTCACATAGCAGAAGGTGCCGAATTCTGTGATAAACGCTGTTTTTTCCGCATCTCGAGGATCCATTAAGATCTGGTGGTATCCTTTATATGCATCTAAGAAACCAAAAACTTCAAAATCAATGGTTGAGTCGACTAACCTGTCGATTTTGGGCAGCGGATACGAGTCTTTTGGGCATGCTTTGTTCAAATCTGTAAAGTCTACACACATGCGCCAACTCCCATCAGGCTTCTTGACTAATACTGGGTTAGCTAGCCATTCGGGATAGAATACCTCTTTCACTATCTTGGCTGCCAGTAGCTTACCGACTTCCGCCTCGATTGCCTCAAGTCGATCCGACGCAAAATTTCTCTTCTTCTGTTTGACTGGCTTTTTAGCCTGGTCAATTTCGAGTTTGTGAACTGCAATGTTGGTAGACAGTCCTGGCATGTCAGTGGCTTTCCAGGCAAAGATATCTCTGAATTCGACTAAAAGTTCGACCAGTAGCTGTTTTTCTTTTTCTGGGATCCAAATCCCGACTTGCACACATTGATCGTCATCTCCCTCCCAGAGTCGGACATTTTCAACTGCGTCGCTGGAGACCCAACTCTTCTCCTCTTCTTCCTCTGGAATCAGTTCCTCGACTAAAACTTGTTGAACCGCCATCTTCCCATTCATGACAACAGAGTTACAACTCCGAGCGACTTCAACGTCTCCTTTTACTTCGTGGGAACCGTTCCTTGTGGGAAACTTCATACTGTTATGAAAAGTCGATATGATAGCACGCAGGTCGAAGAGCGCAGGTCGTCCTAGGATAACATTATAAGCAGAAGGAGCCTTGACCACCACATAACTTAATTCAAGTGTCCTTCCTTTCTCACCATCACCAAAGCGTCGTGAGTAACTTTATCGAGCCCATGGGATGGGTTGCTTGTCTGTGAATCCAAACGGGGGAGAAGCTATGGGGGCTAGATCCTTCTCTTTCAACTTCATCGCTTGGAACGCCGAGTGATATATGATGTTCATTGCACTCCCGTTATCGATACATTCGATACACGGGCTCGGCTAATAACTGCCTCAATAACTAACCCTTCGCTATGACTCCTCGACTTGGGGATATCATCTCGAGGGCCGTATCCGACTTCTGTCGTGAACCTGAGCTGTTTGCGCTCTCTCGAGCTACAAGCTGGCTCTTCGCTGGTCTGGTCTTTATCACTCTCACCAGGACCAAAGATTGTGTTGACATAGTTAACTGGTCGATTATCTTCATATCTATCTCGACCAAAATTTTCTCTGTTGTTTCCTTCTCGACCCGGGGATCGATTCCTCTGAGGTGACCGATCCCTTCGTCTCTGGGCATCTCGACCTCGGTTCCTGTCTTGATCGGAGTTTTTTCTCTTAAATTCCCCACGCCCTCTGGGCCCATCATACCGAGATCTGTCAACAACTTCGTCTAGCTTTCCTTCCTGAATGCAGACATCGATATCTCTCTTCAGGTCGATACAATCCTCAGTTGTATGACCTATGTCCTCATGAAAATCATAGTATTTGCTTGCGTTCCTCTTTTCTCGAGGTTTCTTCAATGGTGGCGGTTTCCTCGCCAAGTTTTTTGAAAGCATAATCGACAACACCTCAGATCGAGGCCGATTGAGTGGGATAAAGTCCTTATCACGTGAGGGTCCCTTCTTGCCCCCACGGTCTGAGGTGGACGTGTCGATACTGTCCCAGACCGATGGCTTACTTTTGACATCCTGCCTCTTGGACTGATTCCTGTTCGGACCTCGGGTGTCCTTCTTGGATTCCATCCAGTCGGATTGGGTGTGCCGCCGCACTGCCTCTTCCCCTTGACAGAATCTATGCACCACATTGACACATTCGTCCATGGTATGGGGAACGTCTCTGCTCAACTTCATGTACAACTTAGTATTACGCAGCCCCCCTACGAACGATGTGATCAGAAGTCGGTCATCTGCGTCCTTGACCTACATGGCCTCGAGATTAAACCTCTTCAAATATTCCATCACCGTCTCATCTCTTTGCTGCCTCACGTTCATGAGGTGCGTGGAACTCAGATGAAACTTCTTGTTGACTATAAACGCATCTCGGAACTTTCGAGCGAGCATGGCAAAACTGGAGATCGACCCCGGTCGTAGCTTCGTGAACCATTCTCTTGCTCGACCTACGAGTAGCGTCTCGAATGCCCGACAGCGCATTGCATCGGGTGCCCCATCCAACCTCATTTGAGACAGATACCTGTGGAGATGGTCCTCCGGGTCGGTGGTGCCATCATAAGGTTCTATCTTTGGTATCTTAAACCCCTTGGGTTTAGGAAAGCTCTCGATCTCCTTCGTGAAGGGAGACTCGAGCCACAACGACACCTGACTCTTTCCCAAAATTGCATTCAACTCCTCCCTGGCGCTGTCATCGTCCCCTCTCTGGTGTTTTTGGTGGATCTCGCGTCTCTTCCTTTCCACCGAGCTAGATGATGCGCTTATTTCTTCCTCAGGAGTCTGTTTAGGTTTGTCCACAACTTCTTTCTGGCCGCCTTCCGCCATAGCTTCTTTCTGGGCGGCGTCTGCTTTCCTGCGCGCCGTAACTGCCTCGGCGATTATCCTGGACATTACCTCCAAGTCCGCCCCTGCCAACTGATCCGCAAGCGTCCGATATTCTGGAGCAAGAGCTTGCTTTTCTGGTTGGTGGGTTTCCTGGACAGGGTTCAAAGCTTGATCTTTTTCCCCTTGTTTTTGCTGAGGATCGTGCTGAACCAGATCCAATGCTGGATCCTCTTCTCCTTGCATATCAGGGTCGGTTGGCTCGTTCATCTGGGAGCCTTGATCAACTGCCTTGGATGTGGTTTTGGATGCAGTTTTCTTGGGAGGCATCGTGTTCTTGAGTATTCGATCAATAGAAGGCCCTCCTTCTAGCGCCAATGACGATGACAAATTATATCACCTTAATGATTTGAGCCCTAATTTAATCTAGTGATGAACACACAAGAACCCTAATGCAAAAAAGAGGAATGAGGGGGTGGATTTTATGTATGCGGCCGAGTCCAAGGCGTATCTTGGATTGCCTACGTATCTGTTAGGTTCCGGGAATCAAGCCTTACGTAGTTCCCTGGAGTGGGGGTATTTATAATGACAAGTACTTGCCTAAACCCTAAGGTTAAGTCGGCTTATGTTATTGTCACATTTACCCTTAAATGGGCCTTGACCCTTGCCCAAGCTATCGCCGTTAATGGGCTTAGTAAGGCGATGCGGACTCGTCCTCGATGTCGATATACCGACCTGTGGTTATCGACTCAGGGCTCACTTGTCCTACATTGCTAGGTTTGGTGCGGACCGAACGTCCTACACTTGCTCGGTAGTCGATAGTCGATCATCGTAGCCGGCGTTTATGAGATGGCCTTGGCCTCGAGCCTGGGCATCGACATGAATACACTGACGTTATTTATAGCGTGATGACCAACCGATAGATGACACGTGGAGGGAGTGAAACCCTGTATCGTCAGATAGCAACAAAGATATATGGTGGAAATAGCCCGGATTCAAAACCGGTGAGGGTGCGAGTTTCATGGCACCGTCGTGAATCCCATATCGCGAGACGTAGCTAAGCGCGCGCCTCATTTTCTCCGATGTCGGTGGGTCTAATCTTCCAAGAAGATAGTGTTCTCTAATGATTCGAGATGCAACGAAATTCCTCATTTATGCACCAATGAATGTAAATATAATTTTCCGGTTGAAACTTTGCTCGGCTAAAAACATATATATATGTAGTAGCCAACTAGCCTTCGTTAATAATGCGAGATCAAAATGCTCAATCGACGAGAGACTCGTGTTGATAATATGTTATAAACTATATGTAATTGAAAGTTGTGAAATAGGAAAAGTACTAAAACTTTCTCGTACATAATTAAAAGAAAACCAAAGAGAAAATATACTTAGTAACTTCATTGTATATGAAATGTGGAAGTTACTTGTTTAATCATTACTCAACCTTATATACTCGTCTAATATATATGTCTCTCATATATATACATAGGTAGAAGTCGGCTTAAACATGGTCGATTTAAGACTTGTTCTTATCTATGAGACTATGTCGACTTAAGATTAAGTGGTTTCATCTTCTAAACTTAATGCATAATATTTATGCATCTTATCTTGTCCATCTTAATGCATATAATATTTTGCATCAAGAAATGTAAGTGTTGATGGACATCCACATCTTTAATATATTCACAACACTCCTCCTTGGATGTCCATTGCACACAAAAAATATGTCTCGTTAAAACCTTCATTAGAGAAAAACCATGTGGGAAAAATTCTAATGTAGGAAAAAAAGAAGAAGTACATATTGAGTTTACTCCCACTGTTTTGAACATTTCCTCAAGTCTTTGAGTCGGTGCATTCTGATCTTCGAGATGAATCTCTCAAATGTAGCGGTAAGAAGTGACCTAGTGAATCATTCTGCTAGATTGTCAATTGATATGATTTCGTGAACATTAATGTCAAATTTCTTATGAAGATCATATGTGGCGTAGAATCTTTATGATTCTTTGTCCAATCGCCTTTGATGTAGCCTCGATTTAACTGAACTATACATGGTGCATTGCCTTCGTATAATATGACTGGCTCCTCTTTCTCAAAAAATAAACATGACTTCCACGGATATAATATTGTGTCAATGATAATAATCAAATTCATTCATTGTATTCTCCGTGAATAGCTATCTTGGCATGATTTGAAGATGTAATGACCAAATATTGAATATAGTCGAGCACCATGAAATCGATGCATTGCCGCTGGTAAATAAATAACCAATTTTAGACCTTGCTTTGAGGGG
The DNA here is from genome assembly GCA_036785695.1 of Gentiana straminea. NCBI lineage: Eukaryota > Viridiplantae > Streptophyta > Magnoliopsida > Gentianales > Gentianaceae > Gentiana > Gentiana straminea. Next base: position 1,036,908 of record JAVUPR010000436.1, read on the forward strand.
GCCAAACATATCCATCACCCGTGTAACCAACAATTCCACGACTTGCTTTGTTTTGATCTGAGTGGCTTAACGTATATCGATATATGGCATGTACCAAAATCTTGCTTGGACAAAACCCAGTGGGAAAAACCCAATGAGAAAAAACCAGTCAAGGAAAAAAGATTCATTAAATAAGCGCTTTTGTTGTACTGGTTGCCTCATTAAAAACTTTAATTAAGAAAACCCAGTAGGCCAAAGCTTGGTTGAATGGAAAAAGAGTACAACCTTCGGTCTTCAGGACCAAAAGATATTTATCTTGTGCATGTAATGGAACTTTATAATATAAGTCAAATACTTATACTCAATCATTTTCTTAACTCTTCAGGAGTATCACAAGAGATCCATATTTTCTCAGATCAAACCATATATCCCGCTTTTCGGGTACTTTATGCAATATATATTATGTATATCATACATTAAGCATGCTTGAGGCATTTAATGCTTCTAGCATCTTGTGTGCTTCAGACACTATATTCTCTTCACACGATTTATATATTAAGAAGCATATCAGCCTCATTTTATGAACCATGTTCATAATCCCAAATGCTATAATCATATTTCATCTATCCGAAAGATGATAAATTAATTCAGTTATCTCAAATCTCTCAGATTTATATATATGTGGGAACAAATATGTCTTTCACGCTTCAGGCGTTTATCATAAATATCCATACAACACCATGAAATATCTGATTCTTTAGGAATCATATCAAAATATTAACACGAATCAATGAACTTCAAGTTCATTTTCTCCCCCTCGTGTATGTAAAATCATTTTATTCATGATTTGCTGATCATATAATGTATATTGATAATTTCATTTTATCAATTCCACACATTCTCATTATCAACATAGTCCTGTTGAAATTCTATTGCATTAAACTCTTAAGGGTTTTAAGGATTTCATTTTCATTATACCCAATAAAAGTACATCATTTCTCTTATGGAGTTTACCAAATTCTTTTGGACTATATTATCATCTACTCGAGCACATTATAACTCTTTTAGAGTTCTCATTATATATTCATAACTTCATTTGAGGATTGACATCTTTTAACCAATTGGTCTATAACGCTTCCGGCATACTTTATGATATCATATTTTGTCCTTCTAGGACATCTATTTCAATAAGATCATTTGCAGCTGCTAACTCATCTAGAGTAATTAAATGCATCTGGTGTTTATTCACAATTATTCTTTTATGAACTTCAAGTTCGTGTATTATTTTTACGAGATCTATAAATTTCACATTTACTTCCTCTCATAAATTTGGAAAAATATTTTCATCACAATTCATATCTATCAAGTTTGCAATAACCCTTTGTGAGATTCAACATTTCAATGTGAAATCCTCTTAAATGAGTATCAACGAACATTACGAGATATTTACTCAATTAGGGAGAAATATATTATCTATTCTGCAGACTAATGTCTTTTGATTAATTGTCTCCTTTTGTTATCACTTCAGGGGATATCCTTAAAACACAATTAATTTGTTTGAGACATGGAAAATAATATATGATGCACAAAGCTCATTATTTCCGCATCATCTTCTGGATGACTGTGACATCACGATTTATTTCATGATTGATGTCTTTTGTGAAGCCTTATCAAGTTTCACCAGGTATTTTATCATACCACCGGCACATAACAAGTGTCTTTTCATGTCATGTCAATAAATATTTCATATGGTACTTAGCTTCACTATTGTCTCACTTTTAATGGACAATTTTTTTTCTCTATATTCAAAATGAGTCTTTGTCATCTCCGTCGGGGATACATCATCTTATGAATTTGGATTACGGCATTTTCTCAACTTTCAATTCCCGGATTTTTGGTCCGTATTTTATCTTTGTGAATTTTATATTCACTTATTCAAGATTTCAAAAGCTTTAGATGAGTTTCAAGTCATCTATGCATATCACAAGATAAATGATAATCTTCATATGTCCAAATCTTTTATTCAACGAACAAAATAATTTTACAATATACCGGGTTGTACCAATGTTTTTTTCATTCCCGTGTCATAAACCCACTTCCGGTGGGATTTATTATGATGACTTTAATATCACAACTTCAACCACAATAATTGATATAATTAGATTCAGTCACGTTCACTTCTAGGAACTAACTTGTATAATATGATATATCTCAAATATTTCATTTGGCCGCGTCTCATCAATTATCGGTCACGTTCTCTTCTGGAAACAGACTTGTATTATCATTTTCACTGATATTTCATATATTTCAATCATATATAATAATACAGTAGATAAGTAGAAATTCAAGAACCACTTATGGACGACAGACAGTTGATGGAAGTAGAGCAGACACCACATACAGATAAGGTGCAGACACACGCTCTAGCAACACAGACACCTCGAAGATCCACTAGGGAACATCATGAACCCGAAAGGTACACTGGCCTATATCTCATAGAAGATAAGGGCCCTAAAACTGATGAGGAGGTGTTGATGAGGCATGACAAAGAAAAATGGCTAGAAGCCATGAATTCTGACATGGAATCCATGAAAGACAACCAAGTTTGGAACTTAGTTGATCCACCTGAAGGAATAGTTCTTATAGTGTGTAAATGGGTCTTCAAGAGAAAGACAGACATGGATGGTAATGTGACTACCTACAAGGCAAGGTTGGTGGCAAAAGGTTATAAGCAAAGACAATGAGTTGCCTATGATGAAACCTTTTCGCCAGTAGCTATGCTAAAGTCCATTAGAATTCTGCTTGTTATTGCAGCATACCATGATTATGAAATCTGACAGATGGATGTGAAAACAGCTTTCCTTAATGGGAATCTGTCTGAGGAAGTGTACATGACACAACCTGAGGGTTTCACAAACGATGATGTTACGATGGTGTGCAAGTTGCAAAGATCCATTTATGGATTGAAGCATGCTTCTCGGAGTTGGAATCTTCGCTTTGATGAGACAATCAAACAGTTTGATTTCATCAAAAATGAAGTTGAGCCATGTGTTTACAAGATGGTTAGCGGGACTACCGTAGTTTTCTTAGTGCTTTATGTAGATGACATATTACTCATAGGGAATGATATTCCTATGTTACAGTCGGTTAAAGTTTGGTTATCCGGGAACTTCTCTATGAAGGACTTGGGAGAGGTAGCCTATATTCTGGGAATCAAGATCTATAGAGATAGATATAGGAGGTTGCTTGGTCTGTCACAATCCACCTATATAGACAAGATGCCGAAGAGATTCAGCATGGAACAATCCAAGAGAGGATTTTTGCCCATGTCACATGGGGTCTACTTGTCGAAGGAAATGTGTCCTAAGACAGAGGAGGAAAGGGCACATATGAGTATGATCCCTTATGCTTTGGCTATCGGGTCCATCATGTATGCCATATTGCGCACTAGACCGGATGTCTCGTACCCTCTGAGTATGACTAGTAGGTACCAGGAAAATCCAGGTGATGGTCACTGGATTGCAGTCAAGAATATTCTCAAGTACATGAGACGTACTAGGGATATGTTCCTAGTTTTTTGGAACAATGATTTGGTATTACGAGGTTACACAGATGACTGTTTTCAAACTGACAAGGATGACTTAAAGTCACAGTCTAGATTTGTTTTCACGATTAATGACGGAGTAGTTAGCTGGAAGAGTTCCAAGCAGGAGACTATTGCAGACTCTACAACGGAAGCCGAGTATATAGCAGCCTCAGAGGCGGCAAAGGAAATGGTTTGGATGAAGAAGTTCATTACTGAACATGGTGTGGTTCCCTCCATTGAAAGTAGAGTGCCACTATACTGTGATAATAATGGGGCAATTGCTCAATCAAAGGAATCAAGGTATCATCATAAGTCCAAACATGTGCTACGGCGCTATCATTTGATTAGAGAGATAGTAGATAGAAGAGATGTAAAGATAGAGAAAGTCCACACGGATGATAACATAGCTGATCCATTAACCAAGGCATTGTCGACGGCGCTATCACTTAATTAGAGAGATAGTAGATAGATGAGATGTAAAGATAGAGAAAGTCCACATGGATGATAACATAGCTGATCCGTTAATCAAGGCATTGTCGTAGGCAAAGCATGAGAAACATGTTCACATGCATGGGCTTAGGCATATGGGTGATTGGTTTTAGGCCAAGTGGGAGTGTTGAAATCGTGTCCTAAACCCAGTCGGGTTGGACCAGATCCGACCGGGTCGGGTCATTTACATTCTATTTAGTTCATGTAATAATTTTATTATGATTAATAAAATCACTTTTGTTATTATATATTTTTGTTTATCTTTATGAACCAATTATGTTATTGAATATATAGTAACGTCCCTAGTGTGAAACTGTGAAAAGAGAAATCATAATAGTGATTATGGTTGATGAGATCTCGAGTCACTTTAATAAGTTTGATATTTAAATGTCTCTAGTCGTATGTACTGTCAAACGGGACATTGATGGTATGATTAGACTAGCACGTATTGGATGTCTTCTGTCTTATTGAATATAGGGATAAATCTCGTCTATCTAAGTGTAAAGACACTTGGACTGTACGTGGACGTGTATTAGAGAATGTGTACGTTAGACTGGCCCACTTACATTAAGTGCCGCAGTATGTGGCAGTTGTGTAATTATCCTGAGACCATAGTCTTCATGGCATCACGGTGTGGATTGTCATGCTTTGACACTATTGAGGTTTCCCCAAGCCATGGGGCGATCATGCGGTAGTGCTCGGGTGTGATATTGAAACATGCATAGGATACATGTTTGTTCGTCCGGAAATTGTGTATCCTATTAGTAGGGGTGAATATCCGAAATGGCCTTCTTATAAGGAATGTCTAGCTCTCGTGAATCTTTGCAAAGTGGGAGTAAACGAGTTATTCCGAGAGAGCATGATATCCATATTATAAGATACGATCGTTGATGTACTGACACTCGAGATACTATTGTATGGATATTGTAACAGCGATAGGATTCTATTTACATGGTAACTGTTTCACATGAAAGGTAGTAGTCATCGCTTTTGACTCTTCCGATGATTGGGGGTCACGGTGTGTTGCTAGACGATGTTCCGTGTGTTAGTAATATCATCCGCAGCGGAAGCGATTTAAGGATCTAGATCTATAAATTACACGTAATAAAATAACTAGATCTACATCTACAAGGGGGTTGTAGAACATACCTCTTGGATTTCAAAATCCAAGTTGAAGAACCGCAATGGAAAGAACGAAGATGTGAAGAGCACCACGATCTTCTGTACGTGTGATCCAAGCAACTCCCGGTGGAAGGAATTCTCGACTCGAACCCTTCCGATATGCTACCCGGAAAAATCTCCAAGATTTTTCCCCAACCCACTTGGCCGAAATTTCTTCCTCCTCTCTAAGAGGTGGAACTCGAAAATATTGTGTGTCTAAGGCTTGGGAGAACTCTCTTTATATAGGAGAGTAAAACTTAGCCTCCAAGGATTTAATAATTAATACAAAATCAATTATAATAATCCCCTTAAATAAAAGATAATTCCATAATATTCTAGAACAAATCTAGAATAATATTTATATTTATTTCTTTCCATAAATATTTATCCAATAAATATTTTATGCACATGTCTTATTAATACACAAGAAAATAATTTCTTGTTCCAAAATAAGAGCATGGGGCGAAAATTTCATATATTGACCTAGTCAATATTATTTTTGCCATCACACAATAATTGGGCCAAGATTATGGAAAATGTCTTTTCCACATATTTAATTATTTAGCCCAACTAATTTAATAGTCCACTAAACAATTAATTCACATATCGTTTTAATAAAGTCCAACAAGAACTAAATTAATATTATTAGGATTCGACGTCCGAGAATAGCTATGCTATATTAGGAGGCACGTCGGGGACCATGGACTAATAATCGGCGGCTCCGATAAATCAAATAAATAATTATCTTACGAACGAATAATTATATTTGATAAATCAATCACAGGAATATGCCACCATAATCCCGTGACTGCACTCCTCCGATTATGAGATTATATTTATCTCCTCACGAGAACAATAATAAGCGTCCATTGATATAATCATTACATATGGATTAATCCTCCATAGACTGTTCATTCTAAATCAGAAAGTTACCGTTAACCCTTTCTAGAACCTCTTATCCTTATTTACCATTAACCCCCTAGTGATCAATTAATTCATACATCTCACTGGTAGCTAATCAGTGTAATATGAACTCCATGGATCGATCGGTTTCTAGGATTAACAAATAAGGGAAGCTGTCTATCTACTTCCGAAATGGAAGGAATGGATTCCGTATCCGTGATAACACGGACTACTCACTCAATCCAAGTACAATGCCGGATGGGGTAATTCGGACCACGGACTCGGTGTAATCCTTAACCGTCAAGTCAAACTTCATATGCGATTCAAGCGGTTGATTTGTGATCACCTCAGGATTAAGATATATCCATAAATATGATCATCCATTGATTCGATAAGACTTCTCGATTACGGAATTATATCGTGAACTCTAATCAAATCGGTCCAGCCATATATGATATATCTATCATAAATAAATGCCCCATTAGGTTCTCTTAACCGAAAGTCCGGATAAGACAATCACACCTATTGTGTTCTGGGCGCATTAATAGCACGTTAAAGGAGAGACCCGATACTCTCGATTAACTTCACTATGGGCTAATTGTATTTTAAGTACATCTTCACTAACTCAATCCTCCTGTGTATATCCCATACACTAAGTTAAGTGATTACATAAACGATATACTTAGGGTTTTCTGTAGTGTAAATACTATTGTCACATCGGTGATTATGAGAATAATAAATATGAATAATAATATCATTTCATTTATTAAATAAAACAATTACAAAATTGTCTTTCGGGCATCACACCTAACAATCTCCACTTGCACGAAAGCATGTGATTTAATTGTTTTAGAGCACACCCTATTATTTAAAATACAACAAACTACATCTCCCACTTGCTCTAAAGCAATGGAGACTCATCCCATATTCTAGTACCCACTAAGCATATCATAACCATTTCGGATTCCAAAGTACACTCCGAGTATGCTTTGTCGTAGGATAGGTCGGTGACTCGGGGAGCACCACATCTAAATGTCATGGGTCTTAATGATTAGTCGGGTTGTCGGCTCGAGACGATCCGTAGATTCGAAACGTTACCGGTCCATCTAATCATGTGGTACTTAGTAAACACTGAGCCCGAGATCGACTTAACGATCATCCTCAATCTGACTTAAAGTCAAAATCAGTGTATCACACATATCCAAGTTCACACATGAATATGTCCGCATATTGTTCCTCGTTCTCTCAAGATACTAAAGGACACACTAAACTTACTTTGTTAACCGCCGAATCTAAGATTCGATCAAAGTTGACGTTCAATAACCTGACCATCTCTTACTAGAAAGAGAATCTATCCCATTTCTCTTGATCCGAAGATTTAGAGAGTCATTCCTGAGGCATAGGGTAGAACTTCCTCGTTGAATGTTGCATACACGGATGCATCATCTTAACCAATAAGATGGATGGGAAACCGTGATCGATTCTAACGAATTCGACCGAGTCAAACTCTTAAGAATGTTGTCCAAATCTCTCGTTGCGAGAGAATTGTGGTATTGTCGATTCGACTTCGGATAACACACCCATGTTGATTCCAACCGGTGCGGTGTTATCCTTCACAAACACTAATATATATTTATATATTCACTACTGTACTAAAATTGATATCCAGTCTACAAAAGACTTATCAATATTCTGGTCAAATCCACATATTGTAGAAATATATGACTTCCAATGACCGAGAGGTTTGCTTTTTATCCACAAAGGATATAAGCCTTGACAGTCATCCTGACATAAGTTCATAAGGCAATACCCTTCTGTTCCGAATGAATCCAGACTCCGTTTGTTTGGCAAGAAAGTCTCAGGGAATCACCCCTATTTTCTGCTTTTGAACGAAATCAAGCAATATTAAGTGGTAAGAGAGTTCAAGGTCTGATTAACTCTCTGGACCACTCAAGCTTTGCTCTGAAAGATAAACTTTCCTATGCATTCTACTCTTTTCCGTGTAGATCCAATTACTCCCACTGGGCCTGAGACACTCAGGTGGTTCTACAAGAGCATGAACAGAACTGGAGTACCGAACTCCATTCACAGGGTTATGGCTATTAAACCAAACTCTATTATCAGAATCCTATACTGCTCACAAAAGAGCCATAGGTCATCAATCGATCCTCAAACTACAAAGTCTGTAGAAACCGTAATGGGTAATGGATAAACCATACTCCCAATACTTACTGGGTGGATCGAAATTCTGATCTAGTTTAGTAGTATTTAGTGTTATCACCAACAACCGATGTTGGACGTGGTCTGATTTTAATCAGTTAGTAACTACCTTTAGTAAACGTACTTCAAGGTTCAAGGTTTTGTTGTTCATGGACTCTATCAGGAAGGATGCAACAGTATAACTGTCCCTTCCCGATTTCAAGAATCTTATAACAAACCTTTTTCTCAATGCTATGTTTGGATGGTTTTGCATCATTAAACAAAAACAATTTATAAACCCTAACCTATATATGCAAAACTACCTCCTAACCGGCCGAATACCGGGTAGTTGCTAGTAAAGTTGGATAAGTACGGGTATCGATCCTCAGGGAATTGGGCTGTTGAATCTAACTTCATTAATTCCTCTTTATTAACTAAACCTAAACCTAAACTAGAACGGAAAAATAACTGGACGGAGGATTGTTAATCCAAAGCCAGGAAATATAGTTGCGGACAAAATAAATAAAACTACATCTACGAAAACAGTAAAACTAACTATCAACTGACCAACCATAAACAAACCATGATCAACCTATTTCCAACAACCATCACCCCACCAAAGGAAATAAGATAGACAAATATTTATTCACAAGTTATCTCGGATTATTATCTTATCTAAAGAAGTGTTTCCTCTTCCGATTTATCACGCCATTAATTAGTTTACCTTCCGGTCTTAACTAATATCGATACGAATCAAAGATATGGATTAAATCCTAATCTAACAACATTATCCCTCAACTTCCATTTGTTGGAATAATAATTGTCAATCTCTCTCACGGCAATCTAACGAATCTATCAACTTCCGTTATCTAAATTCGATTAACATAAATCATACAAAACATGAAAGAGAACAAGAACAACGCAATGAAATAAACACATGAAAAATCTCATCTTTCCGGTAACGGTGACATCCCTCAACTTCAATCTAAGATAATCTTGCATCGAATTAATTAAATTGTGGTTCTCTCATAAACCTAGATATTTAACCTATGAACTTCCGTTATGTATAGATTAAAAATCTAATCTTTCCTATGGTGATCTAAACTACACCGACTTCCGTCATGCGGTAGCATCAACAAGCAATAATCTTCCGATATGAATTGCACGATAACAAATAAACATAGAAAAGAAAGCAACTTTAATTTAAACTTACAAAACATCCAAGACTTGAAATTGAGTTCGTTGCTGAAACAGGTTTCACATGCTCGTTCAGGACGGCTTAGCTCATCCTCAGTTGCAGAAACAGATGAAAAACAAAATTAAAAAAAAAAAGTGGCTCGGTCGACCGAGCGTCTGGCTTCTCGATTCTGCGGCTGCTTCTGGTCTCTAGGGTTATGATGCTCATCGTTCTGCATGCATGCTTATATTGATGTTGTTTAAACCGACTTAAGACTTAATAATTATCCTTTTCTTTTAAGGAATAAAAACTAAAACCCTAGTAAGGATAATTCCACATTTATCCCTTCCTTTTAATCCTCTTGGACGCACGTTTAACGTGTTGGACGCCCGTCCATCGTTTCTGCATGTTGAACGCTCATTCATGTCCTTGGACGTTCGTCCAAACTTCTTCACTTCAACCTCCAATTATTCTTCTTCCTTCCATCTTCTTAAAGCTTCACCCAACCTTCTTTAAACTCCTTCAATGCCATGCAAACGTACCTACATTCATGATAACATCGTGCAAAATGTAATATCTCATATATAAAGATATTTATCTAATAAAATCACATAATTAGCCCTAATTTGCACTTAGACACTTTTAAAACTCATTTGCTCAATATTTCAATATAAAGCTCGATTTCTATGAGAAACATATGAATATGGGGAAAATTGATATAAAATATATCCTTATAAAACGTACAAAATCACCCTTAACATGCTACAAGATATATAACGATTGGTCACTGACCGAACGTGTTCGCGAAATTCCCAGACCTACCTTCAAGCACCGTGTGCTAAATGCTTATATTTATGGAAGTGGGGTGAACCGAATCCACACCTTATCCGTAAATTCCAAAGCATATTCTATGTAGACTTCTCGGTCTTACATTTCAATGTAAACCGTTATTTCGCTTCCAATATCTTTATTGAGTTAAGCAGTGTATTGTAGCACATCTCAAACTATGTAAGGCAATTTAACGGTTTCTCACTTAGTGAGAACATGTCACAATGAGGCGGTGAGCATCGGTCTCGAGGACTATGAATGGCCTATTCCGAGTTTAGAATACTCTATCTCCGTTGAAAACAGAGAAACCTCAAAATATTTTGGATAAACTTTCCGGAGTGTTTGAATAGTTATCGGACAAGAAGTCACTACTCGGAAGCTCCTGCGGCTTGTATCTTTCATCGGACACGAAGGTCGTCATGAACAAGCTATGTTACTTCTTTATAACCATTATCCTTTCCCGATTGAAAGGAAACTTAGTCATTGAACCTTTGAGATAATATAACCAGACTGGGAGAAAAGGAATCACCCTGAGCCAGTCTTCAGGTCTTGTCTTTTAGGGACTATGCACTAACTATGGAATATGAAGAAGCGTTTATCTAAATATAGAAACCAATTGCTTTTAACGAGTTCTTAAGATGTGTTTTATATACATATTTCAAGCAGTTCTAAGTGGTTTTGACTTTATCAAACAAAAGTCCGAGTCTTGGATTCGTACTACAAATGGTATATTCACTTTCTATACGACAAACAAATTATCGAATAGAAGGTAAATCCATTCGTTCCAACAAATCTTAAACTGAAAATAAATTTTCCGCGATATCCAAGGATTGAACCCGAGATTCATTTTCTTATATCACTCCCACTATTCTAGCTAAAATTAACTGGCCGTTGTTTACTCTTTTAATCGTTAAATGCACTGCTACCTTGTTCTTCCAAAGAACTTAGATCGAGAAAATCTCCAAGGATTCATAGGTTGGTGATCCAAAATCACCGTCCTTATCCTATGATTTTCGAGTTAATTAATTTTTCGGTTCGGCCTTAAAGTTTTCTCGGTTTAGATGACTAACACTTTTAGACAGATTCTCCCATTCTTGACTTTCCGTGAATGGAAACAAGTCTTGAACCGGCGGTTCGTTTGAGTAGACACTACTCTTGAACCGTGGGATGTCTATGTCGAGTGTTACTCGTCGGGACTTCTCGGATTTTCTAATATACCAGAAAAAACAACAAATCATAACATTAAAGCTCTCACTAGTTTATCGGTTCCAAATACCGTCTAACGAGCAATGCTTTATTTTTATGATTTTCCGATTTTTTCGATTAGAAAAATCTATAGTTCCAATGTTTCCAGAAAAACAACAAATCATAGAACTCCCACTAGTTCATCGATTCCAAATATCGTCCAACTAGCGACATTTCATGACTTTCCGGTTTTTCAATTAGAACGGTTACGTGTGTAGTCAGTTACACTTTTCTAATGTTCTAGAAAAACAACAAATCATAAAGCTCCCACTAGTTCATCGATTCCAAATATCGTCCAACTAGTAATACTTCATGATTTTCCGATTTTTCAATTAGAAAATTACTCGTGTAATTACTACACATTCAAAATTTACTATAAGAATTTCAAAGTCCGAAATCACCTTTGATCAAACTAAGTTTGTCTTCCGTTTGACACGAATAACATTAGTGACATACCTGTATGTCACTCTGGTTTTTAAAAGGCTTAAGAGAAAATATCTCTTCCGAAAATTAATTGCATTATCGATTAACTAGTTCAACATCCTAGTTACTTTCCACTTTTTAACGAAGTCAATACTAGTCAATTATAAATTTTAAGCAATTTAGTATGGGATATAATGCTGTAAATAAAATGACATTAATTCAAGTTAACACTACTATATTTATTTTAGGAATTGTAAACTAAAATTAAGTCTACTCTACCATTCCAAGGTTTTAACCTCGCATCTCAGTGCCGCCTTAGGGTAGGTCAAAGAGATGACGGTTAAATCGAGACAATCTCATCAATGAATAACTTGTGAGAATCGAACATCCCACGAGAATCGAACATCCCTTTATTCATTGACTACCTTCCTTTTTTTTAGCCTAGATATTATCAAAAAATACCCATGATGAGTGTGACCTACTATATCGGATCTCTTAGGTACGCCCCGAGTATGCCGTCTTAGGATAGGTCAGTGACCCGACGAGTACCCGGAAATCCTATCCTTTCGGAGACCAAGCCATGAATGTTGATAGGGGCGAACACCATCCTTGGGGGACGAAATCAAAGCGCCTCGAGGCGTCACCCTTCTCTCACTTACTTGTATCTATAGTAGAGGCCGTGGGGTTGGCCTGTCGCCTCCCCCGCTCCCACTCAATATTTTGGAAGTGGTTGTGGGTTAACTAACCACGTCTTTTTGATGTTAACATAAAAGCACATCAAATCAAGGATTCCGAATGGTGTCGGTAACGTAGGCAAGCCTACCCGTCCTATTCGTTGGAACATATGTGACAGTCGGACGAAGTCGGGTCAAGAGAGCCCCATTGAGATAAGAAGGAATCACCCCTCTGCTCTCCGGTGTAGCTTAGTCTTACCGGACCCCCGTGCATACATCACACTAGGAGGGTTAAGTCGGTCGAGCCTAGCTCAGTTGACCACCCAACCTATAAGCGAACCGTTTTTATCCAAGATTTATTGTTCTTTTACCATTATTCAATCTCGTAGACACTACGAATCGAAAACGTGATCTCGTTTGGGCTTTAAGGCGGTTCACCGAGAACACACACCGAAAGGCTTAACGATTTCATAACCCGTCCTCGGATCTTTAATTAGTTACTAAATTAATTAATTACCACGTATTAATTAAATTTCAACTAATTACGCGAGTTTGTATACATGCCTATTTTAATTACCAAAATTAAAATTCTACATGTATGCATGGAGTGGATTTATGATATGATGCATGTCATGGCAATTCCGATTTTATGTCTATTTTATGATCAAACACATAAAAAATAAATTGCGGAAAATTTAAACACCGAGATGGATCGTTGGTACCCCCGACTAACCTATTTTCTAAGGAAAAGTAAATATAAATCTAAGTCTTCAAATCTCGATCTTCGATCTTGATCTTGAAAACTTCCGGATCTTCAAAGCTTCTATCTTGACACGAACCACGAACGACGAGGAGAGGAGGCCGTAATATACCAATATATTTTAAAATATATCTATATTAAATTGTTTTTAAAGCCCTCGGCTTTAGTTCCAAAAAAAAAAAAAAAAACTTTTTTATTTTTTTTTATTTTTATTAACAATACACGGCAGCTAATTATATATATATATATATATTTTTTTTATCAAACAGGCCTTTCGGCCAAGAGTTGGAAAAAAAATAAAAAATAAAAAAAATGTGACAAAACAAATTAGGGCTGCCGCATTTAATACAATCAATTTTGACAATATTGCCGCATGCAAATTGTCGATTTACTGTGACAAAAAAAAAACAAAACAGCCCCTCTCCTTTTACCTTATTTCCACCATATTGATGATCTTGAACACCATGATCTTCGTCGTCTCGAACCCGGAACCAAAAAATAAATACAAAAGGTACTATCTTTTACAATTTTTCGTATGACATAAAATAAATTACACATCCTATGCTCAATTGATGCTAATCAAAAGATCTACAAAATAGATCTACGGGTAAACAATACCAACCCCAATCCATCTCTTCAACCAAGACATTCATAACATAAAAAAAATTAAGCATGTGCATCGGCCCCTTTTTTTAAAAAAATTGGGACAAAAAATCTACATGTTTTACCACTCCTAGATCTAATATTTTATACGTATAAATATAGATCAACCTGTCTCTGATACCACTGTTAGTAATATCATCCGCAGCGGAGGCGATTTAAGGATCTAGATCTATAAATTACACGTAATAAAATAACTAGATCTACATCTACAAGGGGGTTGTAGAACATACCTCTTGGATTTCAAAATCCAAGTTGAAGAACCGCAATGGAAAGAACGAAGATGTGAAGAGCACCACGATCTTCCGTACGTGTGATCCAAGCAACTCCCGGTGGAAGGAATTCTCGACTCGAACCCTTCCGATATGCTACCCGGAAAAATCTCCAAGATTTTTCTTTCCCCAACCCTCTTGGCCCTAATTTCTTCCTCCTCTCTAAGAGGTGGAACTCGAAAATATTGTGTGTCTAAGGTTTGGGAGAACTCTCTTTATATAGGAGAGTAAAACTTAGCCTCCAAGGATTTAATAATTAATACAAAATCAATTATAATAATCCCATTAAATAAAAGATAATTCCATAATATTCTAGAACAAATCTAGAATAATATTTATCTTTATTTCTTTCCATAAATATTTATCCAATAAATATTTTATGCACATGTCTTATTAATACACAAGAAAATAATTTCTTGTTCCAAAATAAGAGCATGGGGCGAAAATTTCATATATTGACCTAGTCAATATTATTTTTGCCATCACACAATAATTGGGCCAAGATTATGGAAAATGTCTTTTCCACATATTTAATTATTTAGCCCAACTAATTTAATAGTCCACTAAACAATTAATTCACATATCGTTTTAATAAAGTCCAACAAGAACTAAATTAATATTATTAGGATTCGACGTCCGAGAATAGCTATGCTATATTAGGAGGCACGTCGGGGACCATGGACTAATAATCAGCGGCTCCGATAAATCAAATAAATAATTATCTTACGAACAGAATAATTATATTTGATAAATCAATCACAGGAATATGCCACCATAATCCCGTGACTGCACTCCTCCGATTATGAGATTATATTTATCTCCTCACGAGAACAATAATAAGCGTACATTGATATAATCATTACATATGGATTAATCCTCCATAGACTGTTCATTCTAAATCGGGAAGTTACCGTTAACCCTTTCTAGAACCTCTTATCCTTATTTACCATTAACCCCCTAGTGATCAATTAATTCATACATCTCACCGGTAGCTAATCGGTGTAATATGAACTCCATGGATCGATCGGTTTCTAGGATTAACAAATAAGGGAAGCGTCTATCTACTTCCGAAATGGAAGGAATGGATTCCGTATCCGTGATAACACGGACTACTCACTCAATCCAAGTACAATGCCAAGATGGGGTAATTCGGACCACGGACTCGGTGTAATCCTTAACCGTCAAGTCAAACTTCATACCGATTCAAGCGGTTGATCGTGATCACCTCGGGATTAAGATATATCCATAAATATGATCATCCATTGATTCGATAAGACTTCTCGATTACGGAATTATATCGTGAACTCTAATCAAATCGGTCCAGCCCTATATGATATATCTATCATAAATAAATGCTCCATTAAGTTCTCTTAACCGAAAGTCCGGATAAGACAATCACACCTATTGTGTTCTGGGCGCATTAATAGCACGTTAAAGGAGAGACCCGATACTCTCGATTAACTTCACTATGGGCTAATTGCATTTTAAGTACATCTTCACTAACTCAATCCTCCTGTGTATATCCCATACACTGAGTTAAGTGATTACATAAACGATATACTTAGGGTTTTCTGTAGTGTAAATACTATTGTCACATCGGTGATTATGAGAATAATAAATATGAATAATAATATCATTTCATTTATTAAATAAAACAATTACAAAATTGTCTTTCGGGCATCACACATAACACCGTGATCGTTAGGTATGAAAGGCATTTTCATAATTTTCACTTTATGTCTACGGCCAACATATTCGGAAGCCTATCGGGTCACACACATAAAGAACATCTAGCCGGATTAAAATGCGGTTATAGTGATAACCAAATAAGGAAAGTTTATCTCGACTAGAAAGTGTTAGTGATTAAATTAATATGGTGGTATTTATTTATTATGAATAAATTAAATACAAGATATTAATTATATTGATTAATTAAATAATATTCTGGATGCCAATTTATTGGCATATGGGGCGCCATTTTCTGGTGTATGGGATAAACTTGGATTGTGCAATTTAATTAATTGTGTTATCATATATTAATATTGGATATTAATAGATTTATGAAAATAGATTTATGGTAATAAGATAAAGATAGTCAATATTAGATATTGACAATATTTTGGATTTATTTGATATAAGATACTAAATTAAATGAGATAAATCTAGAATATTTATTTTTCTTATTTTACTAGTAAAATGTTTTCTCTCTCATTAATGTACTTGGAAGGTTCTCCCAATCATTTTGGGAGTCATACAGGGTGCCCCACCCTTTATATAAGAGAAGGGTTGGCTAGCTCTTTTGTACATCACAATTAAAAGAGTTCTAATTTACGAAATAAACTGAGAGCTTCTTAGAGAGAGAGAAAATGCCGGTCTAGCAACCAGATTTTTCTAGTAGCTATCCAAGGAGGATTCCGGCGAGGTGCTCATGTGGATATTGATAGAGGCCGGACGTGTGGACGGCTTGCGCGCACCACTACTCTCCTTAGACGGTCAAAGCATCGATCTTTTAGATCAAACAAGGTAATACTAGCTCAACGTGTTTATTTTATTAAACGAATTCGATCTTGGGATCGAAAATAATTTTTAAATTCCGCTGCGTAGACTAGTTGATTTCCTAACACCCACGACCCGTCGTTTTCATTTTCGGCTCTTGAAAGACCGTATTAATCGGTTGACAAATGTCTCGTATCTTTATTATCAACCTTTGTCTCTCCCACACGTTTGCCATCTTCAGTTTTTCTTCTAAAGCATGCAAAATTGGCACATAGTCTAAAGCCGATTCTTTTGGAGGTGGCCCTTTGATATCTTGGGTCTTCCAATGAACATCGATTGATGATAAAGGGATGCATCCGGGCTTCTTCTTAAACCGTGACATCTAATGTCTATACGAAAATCGTGGGTCTTTCAAATAGTACATCCACATTCCTTATTCGACGCATTGCTATCATCGGTTTTTTCCAACTCATTATACAACAAGTCCAATGCATATAAAGATACATGATGTTTAAGCTCTTTAAACAGCGGCTCATCCTTGAATTTTTTAGGCTCTATGAAAAAAGACTGATCAAAGGATTTTTTGATGTTTCTTATCTCTTGATCTATCAAGAAAACGCTGGCTTCCCACTCCGCAACCAAGTCCCCAAGCCAGGTTTTTAGCCAATTTTTATACACTGAATGCATTCCCTCGGCTCTCGAGGTTGATGTGTTTACTAGATGAAACACAGATTTCATCCATGTCGAAACGAATGTCTCTTTGTGTGCATTCAACCATGTAGATGAAATGTAAGTCATGGTGTCTTCACTAAAAGCCTTCTTACACTCATCCAACCGGTCATTCATCTCTTCTTCTATGTTTGATTTAACAACCACTGTCCATGATGTCATTAAATCCTTCCACCCTTCACTCGTAGTCTTCGTCTTAAATTTTGACACAAGACCTTTCTCGATATGCCACCGGCATAATAGGTTCGTTGCTTTGGAAATACCACCCGTACTGCGTTCATTAAATCTTCCTTCCGATGTATCACGATTTAAAATATTCACTTGCTTTGGTCCTCAATTGCTTTGCAAAGAACATTCAAAGCCCATGTGTAGTTGTCTTCCCTCTCCAAACATAGTAGTGCAAATCCAACAAAAAATAACATGTCCGTAGACGTAACACCAAAAATCTAAAGGGCGTCTTGTAATTGTTTGTCTTGTAGGTACAATCCATAAGCATTACAGAAGGAAATGACCTGGCAAGGGACAAGCTATCGTTATAGGCCCAAAAAACATCCTTCACTATGTGCCATCATCATGCCTACAATAAACGAATGATATGGTCTTATCTGCCAAATTGTATACCTCTTGCATCACTGTCCGACCCCCTCGTGCGTTCTTCTTTATCATAGCACGAACGTTATAGATCTCCTTTTGTAACGTACAATTTTTCTTGTCTTTCGTTCTCAACTCTCATAGTATATGTCTTGGCAAAATACCATTTATGGTCATTCTTTCAACAATATCAACTTGTTCTTTCTCAATCCGACCAAGGTATGAATGGCCCTCATCATAATTGAATGTTTTGTGATTATGAACACCATTCAAGACTTGTCTGGTCCATGCCTCCTTCATTGTATCCTTCATGGTTTTCAATAAAAATAGACATCCACATTTCCTTGTGGGCGATTCCCTTGGCTTATTCTTTCCGGTAGTGCCAAATTTTTTCTCATACTTTCCTCTTTTGCAATGATCCATTGGCTCTCCACCCCTCTCACATTGGAATTTAATGTACGGTGTCCGCTTTCCGGTCATGTCAATTCGATCTTTCTAAATCTTTGAGGTGTTTGGTGACGGCTTCATGCGTATCAAATACCTGTGACCAATATAAATATAATGAATACAAAAGCAAGTTTAAAATATACAAACATTGAAATAGTATAAGTTTTAAGCACAAACATTGAAATAGTATAGGATTGATAACTCTTCACGTGTCTCATCCCTCAAGGCAACTGTGGTATCTCGAAGATTCTTAAGATATTCTTGATCTTCATTAATCATTTAATCATCCAAATGCTACAAAAAAAACATACATTTGTATTAGCTACAATCAGATTCTATTGGGCTAAATTTAACAGAATAACATATTCACTTAATTGTTTCTTACCTTAAAATACTCATCGTCGTCGTCTTCTACTACCCCCGTGATCGAACTTTTCTAGGTGTCCAATATTACCGGCAAGTATACCGGGTCAATTGTAGTCTAGTAAGTGGTCAATGTCGAATCCCACAAGGATTGTGAGGTTAAGTACCGAAAAGCTAAATTATTGTGGTCTAAGTTCACAAAAGACTAGAATGCAAATGGTTCTAAGATCAAGCTACTAAGCTGAATCAACTACAACTAAAATGGGTGATAAAATGATAAAAATCCTAGCCAAGACAATGCAATGATCAATTATATCTTTACTAGTATCATGGGAATGAACAACCTACCAACCTTTCAATAGTGTTCAAGTGTGTGTTATCGGTGCACCCCTAAGCTAGCGATTCCCCCTCATACAAGTGTTCGAGATTACTCTATTTCTCCTCATTGGCCTAAGAACCCTAGACTTAATGATTCAACATGATGAAGTTCTTGGATGCAATGAATGAACGGTAAACCCCGGAGAAGAAACCGAGTTCAATTCAAGGTCGGTTTTAACTTTCGGTTCTCCTACCTCTTTTCTCACACCTAGAATCTCCTTTCGGACTCAACTAAGTGTGTGTGCATGTGTGTGTGTGTGTGTCTGTGTGTGTGTGTGTGTGTGTGTGCAAGTGTTAGGTCATGAATCTAACACAAACACGCAATTCAATGCAAATAGGAAAAGATAGCAACACATGAATCTAAGAAATATGAACAAACATTCTTAATCAACTAATAGAGATAAAAAAAATATCACAAAAACATTACCTTGGCTAGTAGAAGACTATCCACTCATGGATATGAATTCCAACATGTCAAGGTTAAGATTTATATCTATGAAAAAAAATAAATCACAAGTAAAGGCTAAGAATTTACCAACTCAAAGCTATGAACTTAAAGAATAAAACTATCATTCAATAGTAAAAGAGCTTCAATGGAGTTTTACACCAAAAGTGAGAAACTTGCAACCAATAAGTTTCTTGAAATTAAACTAAGAATTCTTAATGTTTACAAGTGGAATTAAATGCTAAATTATGGGGGATTTTGGCTAGAGAAGCCTTGAAAGTTGGGTGCCTTCAAGCTTGAGAGAGAGAGAGAGAGAGAAAGAAACTATGGTGTGTTGGTGAAAGATTAAATGGCCTAATTAAATGATGCATCTGCATAGATATGGCATCCGCCAAGAAAAAATTGGCTGACACCGACGCCAAAGGTATACCGGTGGCAGCCAAACTCTGTCAGGTGGTTGAGGTCAGATGTTAGACATTTAATGCCAGCAGTAGATCTAATCTTCAAATTTGGGCGGGATATCTGAAATATTGGCGGACACCAACCATATGGAAATCCACTTAATGAGCTCTGACCGCCCTGGCGGACGCCAAAGGCTAATGGAGACCGCCAGGAATCTTCAAAACTTGACTTCCCGCTCTTTAATACGTCGAATCGAGCTGCGATCAAATCTATACTTTGACACTTCAACTTCTAAGCTCTTGACCCTTGGTATCTGTGCTGCAAAACAAAAACACAAACATACCACGCGTAAATCCAATAACAAAATTGGCCAATAAGCCTAGATAATTGACAAAAGAATTGGTTTTTATAATATTTGCTATGTACGCAAAATAGTCCAAATTATCATAATAGTTTCTCAAATTGATACGAAAACACCAATAAATGCATGAGAGTTGGGGGTAAAATATCGTAAAATATATCATCTAGTTTACTTACATCAACCACTCCCCAATTAGATTTTGATCGTCCTCGAGCAAATAAAGTGACAAAATAACTTAAGTCAAGAGATAGAGTCATACAACATCCAAAAATAAGTAATCAACTAGATGATGCAACCAATTGGACCTATAACCACACATTAACCGCAATCTAAGGAAATAGTGGAGTGTGTGTGTGTGTGAATATTCCTCAAACTTGTTACCAAGCAACCAATTATAAAATCATGCATGAAAGACTTATTAGGTGCAATCCATATGCTTAAGAATGATACCAATCTCCATTAATCGAGGCATTCAAGAAGATAGGTCGGGTATGACTTAATAGCTTGTAACATTAGGCCCGGGTAGTTGGCTAATCGTAGGGGTAAAAGGATAAATCAAAGAAAATAAAGTAAGATGGCAAGAATCTACACCTTCTACTTATCGATCAAGTACCACTCAATTAAGTTCTCTCCCAAACTTACATTACTTGGACTTGTTGAACTTGTCCTTCAAAATTGCTTCAAGTCTCACCATTTATTGAATTTATTCACACTTTATTGCATTTTGGACTTTTTGAATTGATTTGATTTGATTTTTTTAAAGAAGTATACCAAAAGTCTTCAAACTTCATAAAATGCCATCTCAACTCGTGCCAATCAAGACTATCCAACTCTCAACACAACTTCTGATGTTATCAATCCGCGTGTAAGTCACTCTACTCATGAAATACTAGCAAGAAAACTAGGTCAATCGCAGGTATAGCAAGGGCGAGTCAAGGACGATCCCACAAAGATGATGCAACACATTTAATAGACTCACAAAGCTAATTAAGAATACATATAATGGTCCCTAGACCAACATAAAGACATAAAAGTACTTGGCTTCTCCTTCTTTACCGATCTCCTAACTTGGTGTGAATAATCATTATGTCTATTTTCCCCCGTAATTCCCTGATTGAACCAGAACGCATGTTTTAATTTAGTTTTAGCTACGAGTGCAATCTCCTAATATTACGCTACTTCCATAGGACGGACAGTAGGTGCCTATGTGCAGTTAACCTCCTTCATTAGTTGTATTAACCCAAACGCAATATGTACTAGAAAGTGCCGGCTCAAGACTGAGAACCTCCCTAATCAGCTATCGTGGATTGACTAGCACGTTCCTAGGGATTGATCCATAATATGTCCTAACTAACACTTCACCTTGTAAGTCCTCCGTGTTAATTTACAAATACGCAAAGCAGATTGGCCAGATCTAACTAAACGTGGATTAAACCTATCGATCAACGTAGTTGACGCCGAATCTCGAGATTTAGGGTTACCTAAGGTGCTTCGCAATTGCGATAGAGACCGTTGCAACGGTTCCTAATTCTGGAATATCATCGTTTTGTTATGATTAATTCTGGTTAATTACGGTTCGTTTAGACATGCAGATTAATTACATCACGTAAATCTGAGCTAATCTACCATGATAAAAACATAAAGGAACGTTCAAAGCCTCATACCTTTATCAATGGCGGATCTAGCTTGATCAACTCAAGCTAGATGATGACTTGGAGATGAAAAACCAATGGAAAACCAAAGTAACTCTTTTATTTCATAAACTAAATAATAGTTAAGGCATTTTATATTGCATACATAATGAAACTGGTACATGCTATTTATAGATCCTGTAAACCGACCTAATAATCAAACCCTAACCGACTTAATACGAATCATGGCGGCTTTGATTTTGTGCTTCCAAAGTTCGGCAGCTGCGGCTGAGGATTCCGTAATTACGGGCCTAATTGCCGTCTCTTTAGGCCCATCAGACTCTTCCATGGACTTCAGCATCTTGGCCTAATGACTTGTAATAACTCGGATCCATCTTTAATGCTCCTGAATACGGTACACCTGAAAAGCACGGAAAATGAGACAAAACATCACCATATTCACGGGATAAATGTATAGATGCAGAATTAACGACCAAGGAACCGACACTAAGAAATCAACATATATTTCATACACTAATCGAACCGTCACTTATCAATTGAGGATAATTCAGGGTAAATAATGGTGTAAATTATGGTACTAAATATGATGTGATTAGTTATCGCCACAACAATACATAGAAATTTATTAAACTTGCGGGATGCCATGGGTATGTAGACCGAAATTGGGCTAAGGGTCGAATTATAATGAGGTTAATCACGAATGGATAGTTTCGAGTGGGGTCTCGCAACTACAAAGGCTGAGATTAGGACATGCGGAAATTACGTTTGGGAAGACCATTTGGCTATGGTTGGGTCAAAGAAGCGCCAGAACCGTCATCCCTAACTTCAACTCCAAACACCTTTCTATTTCGCCTCAAAAGGATATCAAGCCTAAGTTCTAGTTGCTATGGAAGTAATCTTGCATGGTTGTATAAAAGTTTGCATGTTAACAAAAGATCGGAATATACGTACTCAGGAAATTCACACTACAATCAAAAGGTTCGCGGTTAAAATGCACTTACATGCCACTTAGGCTACACATTTCGTTAAGTGCTTACTCTATCAATTGTAAAACAATATATTTTCACAAAAGGTGCTCAAACATTATCAAGGCTAAGTGTTTCCCAAGAATTTAATGAGATTTACCCGTTGTGAGACTAACTACGCTCCCACTCCCTACTTACGAACTTGCATTGTCCTTAATGTATAGTGAGTGGTAAGAAACTAGTTAGGGAAACAAAAGGGAATCAAAATGAGCAAAAACGGTGACTTTTGGTGCAAAAGTGAGGTTGGCGACCGCCAAAAGAGTGTCGGTGGACGCCAAGTGATGCTGGACCAAAAAGCAGAAAAGTGCAAAAGTGAGGTTGGCGGCCGCCAAGTGATGCAGGACCAAAGAGCAGAAAGGTGTAAAAGTGGTTGGCGAACGGCGAAGTGAAAGTGGCGAGCTCCAACGTGGTACAAAAGGAAGCAAAAGCTACTGGTGGTGCATTGGCGAACGCCGGAAGTGAAACTGGTGGACGCCAATACTCATCAGAAGTGAAAAAGCAAGGGGGAATTTCATGCTAAGGGGAAAACCAGCAACGAATCATCGCTAAAGAAGGAGCTAAGTACAAATGCAACAAGCAAGATAAAATAATCGCGGTACCAAAGCATTAGGATGGGGGAGTAACTACTGGCCAGTGACGTTCATATGGCTCTAGTAACGCCACCACCACTGACGTTAGGATGCCACTAGGCAGTAGTTACTCCCCCATCCTAACGTCATCCAAGCAAGCGTTAGAAACACCAAAGAAACGTCAGCTACGCCAACGTTCCCCGAACGTCATCAACACAGACATTGTGTTCTAAACGTTAGGGTCACCAACGTTCAAACATTACATGTATGTTACGTATTACTCGTTTAACGTCAGCCTAGGTGACATGCATATGCCAAACGAGCGTAACAGACATCGGTGTTGTTGACGTTCCGTGCGTCGGACATGGATGCTCGAGAACGTAACAGAACGCTGGTACAGCCCTAGGGAGGATCGGAAAATGCAAAAAAAAAACCCATAATTTCTTCCATAAATCAATGTCTAACATGGTAATATGCATGTTAGAAGTTTACCCATTCACTTAGGTCACACATTGAACATCAAAATAAGACTTTAGATTAGGAAATTACCAAATTTGAGGTTTTCATCATCTTCTCCAGTTGGCTAGAAAAGGGTATTTCTTCAAGTGAGATATCTACATCTTCTTCGTCGCAATGCAAGGCTTGATTGATTTGAGTAAATTCAAGATGATGAGCTTTAAAAGTTGTATTGGATGATGAGGAAGGTTTCATGGTTTTTTTTTTTTTTTTTTGAGATGATGAAGGTGATGAAGTGGTGGAAGAATATGGTTTTTTTTTTGTTTTGTTTATGAATGAAGATATTTTGATGTTTAGGGATTTTAATTTGTATGAAAGTTAAGTTTGTAGGAGAAATGGATTAATGTCTTTTTTTTGTTTTGATTAGGTGAGTGGATAAGATTAATAGAAGGATGAAAATGTTTAATTAATTTTTAAGAGGGCTAGTTTTCATTTACTAAAAGTTGTGGCATAAGAAGTAGATTTCTTATTATTTTTGTGGTGTGTGAAGTAAAAAAAATAATAATAGAAACATTCTTGTGGTTACGAAAGTAATATTTTGTGGTGCCGGTACAAAAAGGGTGCCACTAATAATAAGTGGGGTGCCTTTAGAATCCATATATATAACATAATAATAATTAATTTAAATGCCATAACTAATTATATGCCATCATACACCATGTATGGGCATTAAACTTAAGGCCATCACATAAGTAACTAATTTTGCATTTTGTAAATTGTACATGCAAGACATAGACACAGTATTGCCATATGATTTAAGCTTTAGAAGCTTCGCGGCTTTTTTAGCGACAAATATAGCTTATAATGTCACATATAATGGCACATGTTGAAAATTAATCAAACCGGTATTCAATTGGGACTCATTATACAACAAAGTATCTAAACAACCATGTTTGGCATGATATAATGATCACGTCCAACCTGTGGGAAAATATCTAAAAGAACCATATATAATGATTCCGTCCGACCTACGGGGAATAATATATAAGCAGCCATGTTTGGAACAATAAAGTGATGTCATCCGACCCGACCTGCGGGGGGGAGGGGGGGGGGGGGGGGGGGGGGGGGGGGAATATATGAAGACTTATGTCTTATTACATAAAATAAGTGTATGCCCCAAGTATGCTTGAAATTTACTCTGGCGAAATTTCAAGGATACATAGTTGTAGTTCCCGTGTTGTAGTTTTACTTGGATAAGTAGTACCCGACATGCGAGCCCCGACCTACATGTCTTATCCTTTTCATAAACCCCTTCTTGTGAGTTTTGTAATTTTTGGAGATGTACCCGTCCTGCAGGTCATTAGGTGAGTTATCTTTCCCAGAAATTTAAGTCTCAACCTTTAGGTGTCTTATATTGTATGACTTTTTAGCTCAAATTGGATGATCAGACCACCGAGATGAAATATGCTCGTAATGTCTTAGACTTTATTCAATTTGTTGATAAGAACTTTATTTATGTGGCATGTTTGGGTTGCGCAGAGGGGACCGAGTCATGCTCTGCTCATCTGGTAGAAAAGGACTAAGTTTTTTTACTTAGTTTATAATAAACGAAAAGAGATTCAGTCATGCTCAGCTCGTCCGTAGAAAGATACAGAGATATATTCAGCTCATCCAAGGTAAAATAGGAAATCCATAAAAAATTGATGCCCAATGATAGAAATCCGAATAGCCTACTCAGTTGGTCCATAGTAATAATACAGAAAGAGATTAAGGTTTACTTAGCCCATCCATAATAACGAAAAGAGACTGAGATATGTTCAGCTCGTCCAACATAAATAAGAAAGAGACAGAGGACCCACCCAACTCATCCACATTAATGAAGAAATAAACCATAATTGTTTAAAATTTGATGATAATAAAACTTCAAATACTTCATTGATTATATACATAAGGTGTAAAGTGTAATACCCTACTCCCGACCCCTAGGTCCACTGGGGTCATTCTAGGAGGGGTTGCGAAGCTCTCGCCGCGACTTCATTAACTAGACTATCTTTTCCAAAATAATCCAATAATTTTATAATTAAATTTACAAATGTACACTAATTGTTTCAATTATAAAAAAATTACAACAAATAAAATACTACAATTGTAATTAACATAATTTGCATAGAATGTTCTAAATCCAGGTCCATGATATAGCTTTCATCCTCATTACATCTCTTTCGAACAATTACCTGATTTTATTTATAAAAGAAAAACAAAACAAAACAAAAACACAAAGAAAACGAGTCGTCAGCAAAAACTCTGGTATGAGCATGTGCGAGAGTGTTATATATTTTAAAAAAAATGTTGTAACAAAATATACATTTTCTAGAAATCTTGTTCGAGTATTTATGTAATAATATACTTGTTTAAAATTTATATATCAAGTTCAAGTCGAGCAAGCTCATTCGAGATCCGTCAATTCATCAAGTTCCCTTACTAGACATCGATACAGCTGATACGATTGTCTCTACCTTATGACTCCCCGTTCACCACCTTATATCCACAACAAGTAATTTTTATAGTGAAGTCCGTCCTTCCGACACCCAATCTCCTGGGGCTTCCGGAGAGTCCACTTGCCTCGGACCCCACAACCGCGGTCACAGGCCCAATGCACAGCTAACCCGACTGTGAAATCCTCAGCGGGCCCATCGAGCGAGTACGAGAACGAGAACGAGAATCATGCCGCCGAAGCGGGAACTAGCCATGCCGCCGAAGCGGGAAATGTATAAGTACGATATATCATACCGCGGGTAGTACGATACCATGCCACTAAGATAGGACATGCAATGTCATTTGTACAAGGTTTGTTTTAATCATATTATTATCGTTAAAGTGAGAGAAATCATTAATCATTTTTAACACAATACATATTATATATCTATATCAATAATATATACTCAATTAAAATACTCTTGAAAATACTTTAAAAAAAACACACTTGACTTTTATAGAAAATAAAATTTAACTCACCATTTCTTCCGAGGTATAATACGAACGTTCACTTTATTAATCCTTTCCGGTCCCAACTAACATTGTAAGAACCCACCATGTTTGCCACCAAGCAGTAAGTGAAGTCTATATTTCAATATATCAAAAATAGTGCTAATTTCTTTTCATGCCCCTAGCATCCTTTATTCCATTAATTTACTATTCTCCACCACCCTTTAGCACATAGAACAAATCGACTGTTGTGGGTTGGGGTTTATCATGTGGATATATACTTGGGAAAGGAATGTTCAAAGAATGAGCAATGAGCAGGGAATGGATGCATGCGTGGATATAAATTTGCAAAACTGATGTATAGATATATGTACTGAGAAAACAAGAGAATATATATATTTAAAGAGGTATATTAAGAATGAGTAATAGTGTAATTAACTATATCTTTAATTGTTCATTCCAAAACTGACATCCGTTGAACTCCTTTCACATAATTATAGGTTGATAAATTCATGTGATCTAAAATAAGAGTATAATAAATTTCAATATTTATTTGTATTTACCTTAATTATCATTCATTGTCATTTTGCCGTTAACATGTTAATGGATGACCATGCAATATTATTTAAGACATGCTAGTACCTGTTTATCTCACTTGAATATTAACTTCCCCATACATATACTACACTACATAGAAAAAATAAATAAAAGACTCATCAAAGCACTTACTCAGTAAATATAATATTCTACTTAAATTCAATAGGTAGATGAAACTATTAGCACTAAAACCTAAATAAATAATGATAAAATATATTTACCTGTGATGGTAAAAATACAAACTCACATACGTATATCTATATTATATATAAGTTGGGTAGCGTGAAAATAATTTAATTGATACTTATAGAAACGTTCGATTTAGGCAAAACAATAAAATATCGATTAATGTTATGGCAGAATATTTAGTAACAATAGATAGAAATCCTATAAAATCCTGAGTGTACTTAACACGAAAAATCGGGTCGTTACATAAAGACTTGCTCAGCTCAACCATAAATATGGAAAGCGAAAACTTCGGGCTGATGGTTGATATTTAATCTTGCTCGTTCTTCTTGATAATGGCAGTATAACAACTCCTGACTGCTTCCATGTCACCCCTGACCTCAACAGATCCGCCTGAGATGGGAAATTTCATGCTTACATGGGTAGATTATATGATTGCCCTTAGAGCACTCGTATCAGATACTCTTAACGATTTCTTTATTATACAGTTTTAAGTACACGTTCTTCTAGTTTACAGAATCTCTATTCAAGATGAAATGAATCAGACTCTCTATTTTACATATTGCGGTAGATATAAAGGCAAATTTACAGAATCTGGATGAATACAGTTTACAGTAAAGAAAAAATAGAGTATCTGGTACAGTGTTGTTTTCCCTGTTGAAATCTATAAGAGGTTTAAGAAGATTTACAGTATCTAGTGCAGGTGCTCTTAGCTCGATAATTTTTTGTCTGCCCATGATGTTATAGGTTGATGTACCTTTTGATCACCACATAATTTACAAGAATAGTCTTTGCTTTTAGGCCCATTTCTAAAGGTAGTATCAAGATGTATCATGCCGAGGGGTATCGGTGGCCTCATGAAGCCAAATAATGGAGTTTTCACTAACATAAGACTCTTCTCTTTCAATTTCAAAGACTGGAAGACGTTATGGTAAAGTATACTTACAACGCTTTCAGTGTCAACACGGATGCGTTTGACCAAGTGGTTATACACGATTGCTTTGATGGCAAGCCCTTCATTGCTCGTCATTAGAGGAATTGAATCCTACGACCCATAAGATTTTTTTCAGATAACTTTACTTTCTTCTCAGCTCTGCTAGTGTTTGGAGGAGTATTGCTCGAACTTCCAAGTTGAGCAGGTGGTAGGCCGGGCCCTTCATCTATAGTTAGGACAAACACCTGCCAGCTGAGTGTTGTTGTTGGTCTCCTCATGTCAGGAGACTGTCCGACAACAGTTATATATGTTCCGCCCATCTCGATCATTGTTTTCATGTCGTTGATAGTCTCTACAACTCTGTTGCTGACCGTCCTCAGCTTGGCCGACGAGCTGGCCAAGTTTCCCAACTTCGATCAAGCCATCAAATTCACTCTTCAGTTGGCAACAATCCTCAATGTCAGGAACAACATCTTGATGATACTTACAAAATAGGCGCTCATCATGTTTTTCCCGAGGTAATCTCTTTAAGGCTGAGGTCTGGCAAAGCCGTTTCTTTCAATAATAGCCATGTCAGCCAAGATGTAGGCTGATTCAAGGGAATTAAGTCATTGTCTAGCAAGGCTGCCATTAACCCAAGTCGGTCAGTAATGAGCAAGTCGAGCCGATCTCACACGATTTTCTCTTCTAGACCAGCAGATCAGGCCTTATTTTTGTTTGCTTTATCACCTCTTTCGGTCTCTCTCTTTAGCCGATTCACTTTCTCTCCCCGGCAGTGTTTATAAACGACTTGCATGCATTTTGCTAAGAGTGGAGGAGTTTATTGTTAACTTTGAATATAGTCTCCCTTCTCCAAGACCTCCCATGAATAACGTCACCAATAATACATGTTCTTCAACATCCAAAGCCTGCATGGACTCATCCATAAACCTCATGTATTTTATCGCTGACTCTTTCTCCTTCCGTTTGATAGTGATGAGGTGAGTGGTGCTACTGTGGATCGGTCGAGCTTATATGAAGTCCTCAACAAAACGCCTTGCTAGCTCAACAGAACTGTCGATAACCTCTTGAACCATTCTCGGACTTTTATCGTTAGATGACCTAGGCAAGCCTTACACCTCATCTCATCTGGTGCGCAGAATAAAATCATGCATTGCATGTATTGGTGCAGTTAATATCAATGACCGACGATATGAGCATGCACCATGTCGGCTATAAGAAACCGTAGACGGCCTACGTCATGCCGGCTATTATAGACAGATGACGACTTGCATCATATCAGAGAGAGGACGACATGCGTCATGTTGATCGACTGACTATCTAGATAACCTACGGCTATATCAAGTTGAGCCTTGCGCTGAGGTCTTCTAACGTAAAGCCAATATTGAGCTAAACCCATGTCACCCCATAAGCTGATGTGAACTTTAATACTCTTATCAGATGTCCGATGAACGATCATACCAATGTTAAACACTCACTTTATTCAACTAAGCATCTTACACGGTTGCAACTTCTTAACCAAAGTTTCTTCCTGAATATACAGAGGATAGAGAACAAAATTCGACAACAACAAAAAACAATACAGAACAAATGATTCATGCTGTTTTAACTTTTACAACAGAGCGCCAGCAAAGGGAATAAACTCCTTTGGTACAAAAAAATCCATGCACCTATATAGATTGATTTTCGCTGTGGGTTAGCTTTTGTTTCTTTCAATAAAAACACACGTAACGGTACACAATGCATTTGCTGTCTATATAATGAATTGTAAATCAACAAAATTTCTATCCCTCGCTCATGTTTAGAATGATCGGCTTCATCTTGGGATAGAAATACAAATTGGATTGGACTTAATTTGCTCTGTTTTTTTTCCCCCGGGGGTGAGAAAACGATGACATATTAGGATGAATAATAAACGAATAATAGTTTTCAAGGATGTAAATAACTCTGTGACCATAATTTAGGATTGATGTGCCATTATCCCTTTCGCAAAATTCACAAAATTTTGTGTTATGTACACGCCTTGATCCTAGCCATTGGATCCAGACGCTCAACTCTAGTATCACAAAAACAGGGTGAATTACTAGAATCCATTGGGTCTCTCACTGCTTCTGGCTGATCGTTTCTGCACATCTGAATCATAGTGTGTGAAGGCTGCATCCAGAGCCTGCAGAGCACAGGGCCATCGTTAGTTAGTTGCAGTTGTTACTCAAACTAACCCACCATAATTGGGAAAAATAATTTAGTTGGTGAGAACCCCAGGGAGTGATAGGTACACTCCATGGTGTACACCCCCCCCCACCCCACCCCCACCACCACCACAAACGCACACAAACACTCCAAACTCTTAAACCATTTATCAACCAGTAGAAAACTAGGTTTGAGTGTTTCCTTGGTGTGTGTGTGTGTGTGTGTGTGTGTGTGTGTGTGTGTGTGGGGGGGGGGGGGGGGGATAAATCCTTTGCAAGAAAGTGAAAGGTTGACCTGAACCATTGGTTGTACAAGAAGCGAAACTTGATGCCTGATATCTGATTGCACAGATTCTTTCATCTCCTAAACTTTGACAAAGACGACATAACATTAAGCGCCAAATGCTTGTCAGATGTACTTATGTGCATTTGCACCTTTCAACGGAAAACACCAATAAAACAAGGCATCCCCTGACCTTTTCCATCATTATCTATATCCGTATGACATTTTCAGAAATAAAATAAATTTATCGCT
The DNA here is from genome assembly GCA_036785695.1 of Gentiana straminea. Lineage (NCBI taxonomy): Eukaryota > Viridiplantae > Streptophyta > Magnoliopsida > Gentianales > Gentianaceae > Gentiana > Gentiana straminea. Next base: position 1,068,604 of record JAVUPR010000436.1, read on the forward strand.
GCTTATTATACCCCCAGTTTTCTAGAGAAATTCTGGTCCTTCATAATATCAAAACAAATACCATTTTCTCATGTGTATTATTTTCCTTACATATTGGTTCACACTATCACATTGAATATGAAAGGGTGTAGCAGGGGGGGGGGGGGGGGGGGGGGGGAGCGGCTTACCTGTAGCTCTTTATCAATCTTCGCCATTGCATCCTTCAATCTGGTAACCTGCAGATGAAAGATGCACGAAAAATAACCTATGATGTATGTGAATTCCTTTGTGCTCTTAAACTCAAAGTATGCATTATTCCCATTTGCAGAACATTTGAGATATTTGTTAAAAGTGCCAACTCACCTAAAGCTACTAGGGAGAAATGTATTTTATACACTTATATCTTAGCCGCCGCCGCCACCCCCCACCCCCCCCCCCCACACACACATGCATGACATTGCCAACAAGTGGACAAATGAAGAAACAAGGTAGCAGAGTTAACATGTCGAAGTAGCAGTAGTGGTAGTATCTGTGGTAGCAGACTTAGCATGCCCGACAATAGTAATAGTTTTTCTTTTTCACAAACAGGATCACTGAGGTCTGAACTCAGGATTAGTTCAAGTCATTGGCTTATGAGAACAGCCACAAATGACTACTCACTGACCTTAGTAAAGAGGTATTTTGTCGTGATTGGATACGACGACCAGAAATGTTTCAGCAATTCTTGGATGGACGCCCATTGCTGCAAGGGATTAAAAAATAAAAACAAAAAACATCCTACCGGATGAGCTACAGAGAAAATATGCAAAGCATCCAAATATATATATATATATATATATATATATATATATAACTAACTACTAAGTACTCACCAGCAACAATTCCTCTTTGGTAATACTAGGTAACCTGTCTAAAACGCTCTCGTGCGGGTTCCTACCAAGATTATATTTGGTGCTTGAAATGTTCTGTGTCAATCCACTGAAGACCTATTATGATATCAACGATTACATTAGGCATCGCAAGTAAATATATTTAAAACAGCTGTGAACTTTTATGTCACCTTAAAAGCAACTTCGGACTTAATAACAGGATCAGGCAAATTCCTGGCTTTGACCTGAGTTTTTAACTCAGAAACAAACTCCTTTAATGAACCGTAAGCTTCATGCGAGCTCACACTGTATTTTAATTGTTTTCCACCTGAGCCCGTATCACCCAGTGCCTTCAAAGCATTGACTTGCTGAGAATCAAAATAGTCACGAGGATCCTGGTTCATGAATGGAGAAACAAGAGGTATAAGTCATATAACTCAGGAACCTGTAGTTTATGGAGTGATAAACGAACCTCATAACTTTTTTTTGAGGGGTCAACGAACCTTAATACTAAGTGGTGCAACTGGAGGATCCTGGGGCGCCTGAAGATCCTCAATCTCAGACATTCGTGAAGTCCTCTCTGACCGTTCTCTGTCCGTATTGGCATCAGATACCTCTTTAGCTAATTCAGCTAAAAGAGACGATAGCCGACTGTTAATTTTTCAGTAGATAAGTGGATAGAATGAAGATGGAAATGAAGTGCTTCTAACCCTGATTCGTCCTTGCAAGTGCTTCAGCAACAGATCTAGTGTCCCCCAGCCCAACGTCTACAACCAATGATCCACCAAAAAAGGAAAGGAAATCAAAGACTGTAGAACAGAGAGAAAACCCCAATCCAAAAAAAAAAAAAATTACCAATGACCTGATGTCAACAAAATAATTAACATGCTCTTACGCTCTTTGAAGTACGTGGACACACCAACCTAACAATAGATAGAGGCATCCGGTGATTCCTCCTGTAGAATATAAAGTACAATGTAAGCTTACTTTCTTAAAGTAAACTTATATTGTGATACTTCACAGGAAGAACCACAGGAGGCAACTCAAGGGAGGGTATCTGCTTTCCACCAACAAGGTATAGAACATGTTCTTTAAAAACGAACTGACTGGTGCCTCTATCATGAATACACCTAGGACTAATCTGAAATCAAAGAGAAGCATTTTTGTACTTGTAAATGGCGAGGCTTTCCTGTTTTTTAGTGAACAGCCTGGATGGGCTTTCTTTTTTTTTTTTTTTTTTGGGGGGGGGGGGGGGGGACTTGGGTGGGGGTGAGGGTGGGGAGGGGGGAGGGACAGAAAATTAGCTTTTCTACAAGATACATCCTCACCTTTCAAAAAAAAAAAAAAAAAAAAAACAAGATACATCCTCCAACAAAACTTATAGGGAATGCAAATCAACCATTTTCTTTTTCCATTAAATCCATCAGCCATATTTCGTAAATCAGAAAGCTCCTACATGACAAGGAATCTAGATGGGGCGATAAAAGTTGTTGCCGCTGTGACTGTGACTAGAGGTCAACGAGAAAACATCCAGTTATAAAAATATAAAGTAAGTATGTTTACGATAGGTCAAAATGGCCCAGGCCTTCCTCACTCCTCAGACTTAGCATAGGCAATACCCTTTTAAAAAGTTCCGATGCTATGCAATGGCTATGCTATAATAGAGAATATTCTCTATGAGAGCCCTTAGAAAGCCAGACTAAATCTTCAGGAATAAGATATACTGAGATAGGTCTAAATTACTACTTATAACAAGGCCAAATACTTTCATTGAGAGATGTTGGAAAAGTTCAATATGATTTTTGTGAGTGTCACATGCTGTATATGTTTTTTGGAGACGTGTCCTACGACACAAAGGTTCTTACCTATAACTCTTCCCTGAAGAACCACTGCTCCATGTTGGTTCAGGTTTTGCGAGAAAGATCTTCTGTATGGTTCATATTGTGGTTCCAAGGAAGACAGAGGCTTGCCATCATCACGAGCAAGCCCATGGTCCTGCATTAAGAAAATAATATCTATAAAAAACGTGTGCACCTAATGGTATCGGCAGAAAGCAAGCTACATCCATCAAATTTAAAAATAGTCCAAACTGAAAAACACAATATCAAGTGCACACCCTACCACTTCTCTTCTGAGAATGAGGACAAAGGGAAAATTTAGTTGCTCAATGTTAATTAAGAAACCATAAGCTTCTACAGGAAGAAACAAACAAAATCACACAACTCAGGAAGTTGATCCATATTGTTGTAATTTTAACAAATATATTACCGAAACTAGGGAGACCAGAGAGTATTCTTTTACATTAAGACAAGATAAACAGAAGTAAAACAAATAACTAATAGCTGTTGCTACTGAGCCAGACACCAACTCGATAGACACACACATTGACTTCACGACACTCACCATAAGATGTGTGTAATCATCTCCTTCATCAGCTTCCATGTCCAATGTAGGGTCCACCCGACGGATCTGAATGACATTGACAAGAAAACTAGTATCAAATGTGAACACAGGCACATAGAACCTCTCATCATTAAACATTTGAGGTAAAAAATCCCGGTGAAGCGAAAAAAAAAAAGAAAAAAAGAATAGACCTTCCTCCTTGCTTCATTCACTAACATTTCATCTTGCTTCAAAAACACAGCAAGTTCCTCATCTTCTGCAGCCTCTGCTGCAGCAAGAACAACATTTTTTGTGCTATGGAGATACTCAGCTCTTGAATACTTGGTCCAGAACTCTTTTTCTGTCATCTAAAATGTAGAAAGAACAACCGAACACAGCATGATTACTTTGAAAGCAAGGAAAAGATTTAAGAGGATTGCTAAAAAAGAACTTAAGGTGGCAATACAAACTAAGAAACCATGCTATTAAGTGGGACTATAACAAGTTCAATTTACCTTATTTGGCACAAACTTCAAATATGCTTTTCGAACAGCTGGTTTTTCAGCAAAAATCTGAAATAATTCAATAAACTTATGAGAAGTAATGACACCTGCTGGTTTAAATTCCAAAAAACAAAAAGGAGTTCTAATAGCTTGGAAAAGTCCATAAGGCAGAACAGAATGCAGTTTGCATTCTGAATACACCAACATGTCATTCATTCTAATGTAAAATTGTACATCAGGTGGAAAAATAAAATTCTCTTTGATATAATATAAAGACTGAAGTACTTATTTCACTTCCTCTGGACTTTTTGAACCCTCAAATTTTTTGGAGAGATCATTTAATGTTTTGCATGGTCATAAATCATTGCAAATTTCCACTATACCCTTTTGTAGATTGTTTATTTATTCAATCTAAATGCATTTACTGGCTTAAATAATTACAAGGGCTATATTAAAAGCAAAGTCAATTTTGATGAATATTTTGTAAGAAAACGTGTTTTGCGACATCCATAAAAGGAATAAGTCCCAAGCAGAATGAGCTGGAGGATGTAATTTATAGAAAAGAAAATTCAGTAGGGCTTGAAAATGAATTCAAAAAGTGTTTCCTTCAAAACAATATTGTGCGAAATACCTAATGCAAGACATCCTGTACCTGATGGATGATCTCCGGCGTCAAGTTAAACGTCACTCGATTTGACTGAAAGCACACAGAAAAAGGAAAAACAAGGCATTGAATTAGTCTGCTAAAATGTAAATTTCCATGATTTTAGTTTCAATGTACAGGAAGATTGGATCTACCTTAACCGTAAACAGGGTGCGCAGACCCCGTTAAAAAATAAAATTAGTTAAGTAACTTAAGTTTTACATAGAATTTTTATTTTTTTTGGTTCCCGCTAAAAAACAAATTTACACTTAAATTAATTTTGGACCCCCCGAAAAAAAATTCTGGATCTGCCACTTGGACGACACCAACATACTGAGATGCATATGTACGTAAAAGTATACACAGACCGTCGTATATACCTGACCATCAGATAAGGGTTTACTACTCCACATGTCATTTTTCAAAGCCACTCGTTGTTTTGGTCGCCTGCTATCGTTGTGCTCCAATAATTTCTACAGTTGATGCATACAATACGAGATGAGTAACATAACAAGTGAAATAGACACATTTCATGAGAGTAAAACCAGACCATGAAGTTCTCACAAACAATTCCCACCAATTCCAAGACCATCTGAATCAGTAACTTGTTTTCAAAAGTAAAGTCGACTATTTTGTTCCACGTGCACAAATTTATCTCAACTACACTTTTGACCACATTAAATATCAATAAAGGGTCTCAAAGGCACGCTATTCAAGATCCTGTACACCTAGCTTTCTCCACGTCCAAAACAAGGCATTAAAGGTGAAATTTCCAATCAACACAGGGAAAAATAAATTAGCTAAAAGCTTATGCTTTACTTGCTTCAGAGACTAAGCAGGTGAATACAGCAACATGGAACTCATCTCAAACAGAGCACCAAGAATCATAGGGAAATACAGAGTATGATTCTGCATAAAGCAAGAAAATAGGTTGGGAATATCCACCGAAAACCCCTCAAGTCTTTCCAAATACTAACCTTCCTTGGAGCCCAAAACTCAGCTTCAGACAAAATCTCTCCAATGACAAGTTGCTTGTGAAGTTTCTGTAAATTGCTGCCAATTACAAATTTTAGCAGGAATATCTAATGCAAGGGACAGACATACCAGAAATTAACATCCAGCTCAGCAGAATGAAAAAAAACATCTCAACGGCTATAGTATTACTAATGGTATGAATTCAGCAACTGCAAGTACCCAGGAGTATTGTTTTTCCCAGGCAAAAGCAATAACATATGAACCTACTGACCCAAGATTCAGATATGCATCCAACATGTAACCAAATTTGATCCTTGTGTTCTAGCTAGCTGAATAATGGAAATTGACTTTGAACCAAGAAGAAACATTGACATCAACAACTCACACTAAAAATATAGCTCCAGTAATTTTCTTCTTTTTATGTGTTTCGGTTGAAGGGGAGCCCTGGCACAGCAGTAAAAGCTGTCAAGAATGGCCAGAAGCCATGGGTCCAAGTTGTGGAAACAACCTCTTTATAGAAATATAAGTTAACACAATAATAACAAACCTAAATAGCTCAAATCTTCCCCAGACCCCACATAGGCAGGACCTTTCCATGCACCGGGCTGCCTATTTGTTTTGTGTGCATGTGTGTGCTTTGTAGTTGATAAAGCACTAGGTGAAGCCTAGGCAAGCTTGGGCTGCCTGATCGTCTTGGTCGCCAGGGCTTGCCTAGCCATGCTAAGCGATCACGGAAAAGGTTGACAAATAGAAGCCAATTGATGAGAAAATCAGTAAAAGTGCACAAAAGGGCCAATTTCTATGAAACAAGTATTCAAATGTGCCTTGTGAGCACAGTAAGCTTTGGCCACATTAAACATTCACAGGCGCCATCATATGTAGTATATCCTAACCACCCAGTGATATCAATTAAACTAGCCATACATGCACCAACTCAGACAAGAATACTAAGTAGTCAAAAGCTTCATCATTAGCACACACGCAACCCCCTATTCGTACAACATCTTGCTGAGGCGGCGCTCACCTACCTTTTAGGCACTAAGTCCTCGATTCTCACCTAGGCGTCGCCTAGGCCAGCGCCTTGACAACTATGGAGTGCTTGTGTTGTCAACAAGGCTTGAGTTGTTTTCTTTAATTGGAGGGGGGGGGGTATAAAAAACAGGGCTCATAATGGGATTCATAGTACAATATTTCCTAGGACACCCTTTAAATGATATTAGGACAAAAACTTTTAAATGCTAGACGGAAAATCACTTATGATTTCTTAAACCAATTGAAGCTGCAAGGGGTAAGCATTTTTACCTATCATCCTGAAGAAGCTTAATACGGCGTTCCATTTCTGCAGGACTAAGCTGTTCAACTTGAAGTGGGGCAGTCGATTTTTCACTAATTGCTTTCCCAACCTCTCCAGACATCGCAATGGCTGTTGCTGCTCACGTAAAAGATTGCACTATATTCAGGCAAACAAGTCTTAAAGATCGATCCTAATACTATAAAAAAAAAGCACACTACATGAAATCAAATAAATGAAACTCCCTAAGTATCGAATGTTCCAGCAAGATTTTTGTCCAACACTCGCATCATACACTATGAAATTTCATTCAAGATAACCGCGACATCACATTGTTTTAGGGGCCATTTTACGAAGCAAATGATCGCCTGTCAGGTATAAAGGGAATGTGATTGCGAAAAGATTTCCCTGTCTCCCTTAATCTATGGACTAGAAAGACCTCAAAGATAGAGAGGATATACAGATATACTGAAGCAAAGAAACTTCAAACTGAAAATGTAGAACAATTACTCGACGTGTATCGTTTACCTACAAAATCCCTGCAAACATCTCGATCGGGAAAATTATCAAACTCAAAGAGATAATTCACACCCTGTAAATTGCAGTGCATAGCTGGTTAGTAACGCTCTAAACTTGAAAAGGCTACACGCAGACCTTTAGTTAGAAATAACATTCACATAATTTTCATCGACACCAACCTGATCCTGCGAGAGATTAAGAAGGGCTTGCTTGGAACCATCCTTGGTGAACTTGTGCCCTGGCAATAATTCACATAGGAGGCAAAAGAAGCAAACATCTACTTCAGTGCAACACAGATATTACAGAGGAAAAGTACATAACCATTTGATATCTATTTTTCTTTCCTAGGACTTCTTCTTTCCCACTACCAAGTCCCAGCTAAAAAATTGGAAAAGAAAAATCCAAAAACAAAGATACTAGGCATAAAGAAAATTCATTTGATGTCCTTTCATGGAACCCTCCAAAATTGCATTGGTTTATCCTAAAGATCTCATTTTCAATTGGAATATGGTCATTTTCCAAGCGCAGGATATTTACCAAGCATCTATACATGAATGGTTTAAGCCCGCAACTCATAATTAATTTGTCAGTTTTTCCAATCCTCCCAAGGGTGGTCAAAAGGAACACGAGAACAAAACAAAATAAAATGAAGTATCACCTTTAATAAATCTAAACTCAACGTTGATTCTGGTAGATGAACTTGGATCATTAGGCATAAAAATGCACCTCTCTTTAGTCTGCAAAAAGATGACCGTAAAACAAGATTAAAGCAAGCAATTTCATCCCTAAACGTTGATAAAACCTAGAATCCCCATTTATACGCGGTAATGTTCGTCCAATTAATTTCACGCAACAATGTCATGGTATGCAACAGCACAAACTATAAAACCCTGGTGGAGAATAAAATACCAATTTCAGAACACCGGGGACGCCGGAATCCTTGACGGATAACTTGTATTTTGCACGCTTAACCACCTGCTTATCCGTCATGCTCAATGATCGATGTATATATTTTAAATATCAATCTAAATGGAGTTTAACTGGAATCAAATTGTACCGGTATGACAACTTGAAGTTCAGTATAAAACGAAAAACAAGAAATCATTGATCAAATTTGCAGTAGTAAACTAATGATGATCTCAAATAGTGTAACAAATCAACCAAACGTCCTCAAAATCTTGCTGCAGACGAGAGTGAAGCTACCCTCCTATCTTGCTAGGGCTGGAGCGAAGATTTAAGATATATGAAGGGAGGAAGGGAGGAAGGGAGAGATTATTATAGTAATATTTTAGTTTATAAAATTAAAATAAAGTGACGTAAGCATATTATTCTTATTTTTTATTCCTTCAGATCCACTAATTTTAGGGTATAGGACAACCAAGTCAGCAGTTTAAATTCAATAGTGGAAAGATTTTACATATAGGGGTCCAATTTAAAAAGTTGAATTCCTAAAGTTCACTAACTAGGTTTTGCATTTGGACTAACATAAAATTTGTGATTTAGATTTATAAAGCAGCCGTCGCATATAGCGAAATTGTATTCACGCACTAGAATGTACTATAAATACCTCTTATATCATTGAAATAATACACAAGCAATTTTCCATTCTTCCGTACTTTGTATTTCCTCTTGTTTTTCCTCTATTATTCTGTTAGTTTTATAAGAAGTAATTTTCCATTCTTCCGTACTTTGTATTTTTTCTTGTTCTTCTTTTATTATTATCTTAGTTTTATAAGACGTAATTTCCATTCTTCAGTACTTTGTATTTCTTCTTGTTCTTCTTTTATTATCCTCTTAGTATTATAAGACATTATCAACACATCACCCAAGGAATCATTGATGATCTAAGTTGAGGTAAAATTTTGACCATTTTATTTATACTTTATATGTGATGTCAATTGTGTCATACAATTATAATATTATATACCATATGTTATATGAGTATAATATCGATGGTAATTGATATCAATCACTCATATGAAGCCTTGAAAGCTATATTCCTTTAGACAAAAGAGTTTGTCTTTTATGCAAATCGGAAAAGAAGATATGATCACATGGAGTTGATCAATGTTTGAAACGAGCATAAAATTGACCAGAAATCCATGTGAAAATAAAAGGCTCGTAAAAGTGAAATATAAAATTCATATAAGTGAGCATGTCATAAACCGACGAAAGTGAATATATTAACATAGATGAATTTCAGACGTGTCAAAAATTCGTGAAAGTGAATTAGAAATTCATAGAGAATATAAGTACGGATAGGTCATTCATATAAATCAGGGATGGACCCAGACTTTTGAGGGTGGGGTGCATGGCCCCCACTCAAATATTCGGGCGAAGTTACTAATATACCCCTCTTATAATATTAAAATTGTGTATGTATATTATTTCAGACAATTTTATAGCAATTATTCATTTAGTTCAATTGGTTAGAACCTTTGTTACTTATCCTAACAGGTCATGGGTTCGAGACTTGGCAGTTCAGTTTTTTTTTTCTATCTTCGAGACTTGGCAGTTCAGTTTTTTTTCTATCATTTTTTTTTAAAATTTGGTCCTCACTGAAAAAATTTCCTGGGTCCGTCACTGATATAAATATATTAGATGTAACATCCCGACTTCTCAGAAAGAGTAAAGTGGTAATTGGGTATGACCTAATTATTATTTATCATATTTAATTAATTAAAAAAGGATTTAATTATTAATAACTATAAAAGGAATTAATCTCCTAAATCATCATTATTAAATCAGGTTAGTCTTCTGGAAAAAAAAGGAGCAACGACGCAGAGGAGGCGACGGACGCAGAGAAGTTTTGAAAAATGGTGAACGTAATCTTCAACCGTGCGGCTAATCCGTCAGGATTTTGAGTAGGCTGCAGTAGAAGAAATCGATCAATGGATGAAGATAGTCGTTTCCATACTCTTCATTTTCTAAACAGTAAGTTTTCAGTTTAGCCTTAGTTTTTTGTAACCGTTGAGTTTGATCTTCAAAAATTCGTATCTTGCAATCCGTAGCTCTGTTTCGCAGCCATGAGTAGTCAAAACGATCGTCTTGGAGCATAGATTGTTCTAAAAATAGAAGCACACCAAGTAATCTAGGTAATCTTCGGTTTCACACACTTTTTCATTTTGGGTTTTGCAAGAAAAATAGGATTTTAGGGCTTACTTGTTGATCGAATAGGTTTTGGTCTTGAGGATCAAGAGTTGTAGCAGTTGCTTGGCATCTATGTAGTTGTTTTCGGTTTTGCTTTCGGATGAAGGAATGATTTCTAACCACCAAACATGATTTCTACCACCATTGAATTAACATTTATTTACCCCGAATTCTGCTCTAGAGAATGTAGATAAGGCCATTATTGTGAAAGGATATATGTTAAACACTAAGTGCATGTTCCTAAGTTCGTAATTCTACATATGTGTGATTATCCCGAAGATTTGGTACTGTTTTGCCTTGTTTTATGTATTTTCAGGATGTATCAAATTCGGAGCATTTAAGGACGGAGCCAGGCCAGAGGAAGAAGTATTGGGCCAAGTGAAATGAGTCCAGGAAGAGATCTGCTGGAGAAAAAGAAGAAAAGTTAGCCCGGTTTACCGTGGGCTCGATAAACCGAGGGTCTTGGGGACCAAGAAATCGATTCTGCCACATCTACTAGAACGGTTAGGGTTTCTGAGAGTCACAAGTCGGCCAATGTATCAATAGAAGGCCGCATAAACTGATTATTACATAGGTCTTATAAGGTTATAAAGTTTTGATATAGGTCTTCATTTATAATACAAATTATATTATGCAATAAAGTTTTTTTTAAGCTTTTGGAGTTTATTTTCTGGTTTCCTTCCATTCCTTGCCATCTCTAGCTTGAGTGGATCAAGCTAGATCCCCATTGTTGAAGATATGAAGCTTTGAACGTTCCTTTATATCTTTAAAATGGTAGATCTGTTTGTATTTACGTGTTTTAGTTAATCTGTATGTTTAACGACCCCATAATTTACTTAGATTAATCTGAATAGAGCAATGTAGATCCAGAAATAAGAAAAGCCGCACCGGTAAACCAGCGGTCTATACCAGTTTACCGAGGCAACATTTAGAAAACCTAAATCTGGGATTCGCGTCAGCTACGTTGATCGCCAGAAATAATTAAAACGAGTAATAGGTCTGGCCAATCTAGTATTCGTAATTCGTAAATTAACATGAAGTACCGATATTGAAGTGTTAATTAGGACATTGTCTTGATGGACCCTAAGAACATGCTAATCAGTGTCGATAGCTGCCTAGGCGGGTTAGCGGTATGAGTTAGCGCTCAATACTGGCAACTCTAGTTCTTTATGCGTATGGGCTATTACAAACCAATTAAGGAGGGTAGATGGCATATAGATTATCTACTACCATGGTCGGAGTAGATAGAGTTAGGGATTGTACCCGTAGCTTAAAACTGAGTTAAAAGCTCGCTCGATTAGTTTAAGGAAATTATGTGGGAAAGTAAACATAAGGATTAACTAAACCAAGTTAGTAGATAGGTGGGATGAGGGGGAGGAATACCACGTTTCTTTTATGTTCATTGTTGGTCAAATACCATATATGCGTCTTCTTAATTGTTAGGAAATCTACGCTGGAACGCAGCGGAATTTAAAATTTTATTTCCTTTTAACCAGGATCTACTTCGTTTAAGCAATAAACAATTAAGCTAGTTGACGGTGGTTACCTTGGTTTTTCTATAAGATCGACGCTTTGACCGTCTAAGGAGAGTAGTTCTGCATAGAGCCGCCCAAGTGTTCGGCCTCTACCGCTAGTCCACACGAACAGCCCGCCGGAATCCCATCATGGATTGCTATTGGAAAACTCTGGTTGCTAGACTGGCCTTTTTCCCCTCTCTCAAACTCTCTATCGGATGCTCTCTATTTTACACAAGAACTATTAGTTCTTGGAATTGTGTTGTACAAAAGAGCTTGACACCCACACTATATTTATAGTGTATGTGGCGCCATATCTAAGTGTGGAGGAGAAGAAAACATTTTCCCAATAAAATAAGGAATATCTCCTAGATTGATTTATCTCATTTATTACAATATCTCATATTAAATAAAATCTAAATATTGTCAATATCTTATATTGATTATATTTATCTTATTACCATAAATCAATTTACACATGTGTGTAAAACTATAGTCATTAATATCCAATATTAATATATGGTAATCTTATTAATTAAATTGCACAATCCAAGTGTATCTTATACACATTAAAAGTGGCGTCCCTTTGACCAACAAATTGGCTTCCGGAATATTCTTTAATTAATAATATAATACTATGATTAAATAATTTGCAAAATACATGTGTATCAATATAAATATATATTTTCGACATATGTATCTAAATACATATATTTAATTAATCACCATAATTAATATCTTGTATTATATTTATTCATAATAAATAAATACCACCATATTAATTTACCACTATAACCTTTATAGTACGAGATAAACTTTCCTTATTTGGTCATCAATTATAACCATATTTTAATCCGGCTAGATGTTCATATGTGTGTGACCCGATAGGCTTCCGAATATGTTGGCCGTAGACACAAAGTGCAAATTACGAAAATGCCCTTCATGCCTAACGATCACGGGATAGCGTCTAGCAACACACCGTGACCCTCAATCATCGGAAGAGTCAAATGCAATGACTACTACCTTTCATGTGAAACAGTTACCGTGTAACTTACAACCCTACCGCAGTAATAATATCCATACAGTCGTTAGTCGAGTGTCAAAACATCAACAACCGTATCTTATAATCTGGATATCATGCTCTCTCGAAGTAACTCATTTACTCCCACTTTGCAAAGATTCACGAGAGCTAGACATTCCTTATAAGAAGGCCATTTCGGATATTCGATCCCAATCATAGGATACGCGATTCCCGGACGACCAATCATGTATACTCCGCATGCTTCGGTATCACACCCAATCACTACCGTATGATCGCCCCATGGCTAGGGGAAACCTCAATAGTGTCAAAGCATGACAATCCACACCGTGATGCCAAGAAGACTCTGGTCTTAAGGATAACTACACAACCGTCACATAGTGTGACACTTATCCGTGTAAGTGGGTCAGTCTAACGTACGCATTCTTTAATACACGTCCACGTACAGTCCAAGTGTCTCTACACTTCGATAGACGAGATCTATCCATGCCCTTAAAGACGAAGACATCTAATACGTGCTAGTCTGTTTGTACTATCAAAGCCCTGTTTAATAGTACATCAGCCTAGAGACATTTAAGTATCAAACTTATTAAAGTGATTAGAGATCTCATCAACCATAATCGCCTATCATGGTTTCTCTATCACAGTTTAATACTAAGGACGTTCTCATATAACAATTCACAATTGGTTCTCTAAAAGAACATATATATATGACAACAGAAAACCCATTTTATATATGTATAAACATAAAGAAATAGTAGAATCGATCCGACCCGGTCGGATCTGGTCCAACCCGATTGGGTTTAGGACACTATTCCAACATTAATTAGATTAGGATTGTTTATACTTGAGTTGCATTGTCTCTGTGGGATCGACCTTGATTTTCCCTTGCTATACTGTGATTGACCTAGTACTCTTGCTAGTAATATCGACGTTAGTGACTTACACACGATCAAGTTTTTGGTGCCGTTGCCGGGGACAATGGCCAATTTAAAGAATAAACATTTTAATTCAAATTAAGAGTCGTTTTCCTTTAAATTTATTTTCTTTTTGAGTTTTGAGTCGTCCTGGATTAAACCGTGCACTGTTTCAATGGCAGAATGAGAAATTCTAGGCCCGGTTTACCGTGGGTTATCCCCGATTTACCGAGGTCCAGAAAATCAAATTCTGACAGCCTTTGTTATTCTGAGTATATCCCAGTTGATTTTAGTTAGTAGGTCCGCAACAGTTGGGTTCATCCTCAAATAAAACGGGAGTTGCTAACCTTGTCTTTGTTTTATTTCATCTCTTTTACAGGAAGATCGGGACACTTCAGAAATTCAGTAGGAGTTGAAAAGGCAAACAAGTCAACCAACATGCCTCGAACAATGTTGAATATCAAGCCTATTTTCATGTACCCTGGATCAGCAGTCAGAGAGCAATACGAAGCGGACAAGAAGGGGGTGGAAAAGGAAAAAGAAGCACTTAAGCAGGAGCCTGAAGAGAGCTTAACGGAGTGCAGCACGTATCGTCCAGGTGAGTTTCCCTTAGAGTTAATTGAAATATCTTTGTCTGATTACGATTCCGATGATCCCAAAGAGGATCTGGACACTATGTTTTCTGAGCCTGAGGATTACACAGACTCAGATACCATAGTGAAGTTGAGAGACCCTGGGACGTTCCGACTCCCAATCTCTATAAACGGTGTATCAGTAGGTTTAGGTCTCTGCGACTCCGGCTCGAGTTGCAACATCCTTCCTTTTTCCCTCAGCCAAAAGATTAAGATTCCAGTTATCATGAATCAAACTTGAACTATGACCTTTGTTGATAGAACTAGAGATATGCCTGCCGGTCTGCTGAGGAATTGCACGATTAAGGCAGGTGACCTTTCCAATAGATTTCACGGTTATAGACGTACCGGATGATCCAAGTGCCCCAGTTCTGTTAGGTAGACCTTTCTTAGCGACCAGCTGGGCGATCATGGACTTTGATAATGAGGAATAACTCTAAGGACTAACAACGATGCAGTATCCATCAAGATCCTAGAGCCCCTATATAATAGGCCGGAATGTTGCAAGTGTTGGAAGTGACGCCCAAAAGACAATTTATGTAATTGTTTATATAATTAATAAATGATAGATTTATTCTCATCTTATTACTTGCTTCGTGCTTGTAAGTAATACACTACTGAAAACCCCAAGTCGTATCATATGTAGCCATATAACTTAGTGTGTGTCACACATGAGAATTATGTTTATGGTGATACACTTGAAATATTAGTCCGTGGTGAAGTTAATCAAAGTATGGGGTCTATTGATTAAACCACCATTAATGCGCCCAGAACACATTAAGGTGTGACCGTCTTATCCGGACCGTCGACATTGGTTGTCTAAGTGGGCATTTATCCGGACCGTCTTATCCGATTTAATCTAAGTTTCTCATATAATTCCGTGATTGAGAAATCTTAATAAATCACAAGATGATCATATATGGATTAACCTTAATCCTGAAGTGATTACAGACTCCTACTTGTTTCAGGATAGGGTTTGATGTGTTCGTTAAGGATCGCTAAGAGGCGCGGTCCGAATCACTTTCACGTTGGCACTATTCTGGAATGAGTGAGAAGTGTGTGTTTCACAGATATGAAATTCATTCCTTCCTGCGGGAAGTAGAAAGACAATCCCCTTATTTGTTGATCCTAGAAACTGATCGATCCCGGGAGTTCGTATTGGTTATGAACTAATTGATCACTAGTGGGTTAATGGTAAATAAGGATGAGATGTATTGAAAAAGGTTTACGGAAATAATCCTACTTCAGTACGGATAGTCTATGGAGGGTTAGTTTGTATGAAATGATTATATCAATGGACACTTATCGACTCGACTCGACGTTTTGAGAATAAGTTATATCTATAATCGATAGAGTTCAGTTTCGGATTTATGGTGGCGTAATTCCGAAATTAATGAGTTGAGTACAAATATTCTGTTCGATGAATATTTTATTCAATTTATTGCAGCTACTGGTTATAGGTCCATGGTCCCCGGGTTGGCTCCTAACACGCGAGTGTTTTCTCGTTTTATGGAACCTCGAGATTAAATTAAATAGTTGGTCTATTTAATGAATATGAAATATTATTTATTTGGTAAATAATATGTAAAATAGAAAAGACATTTTCTATTATTTTTTTTTTGACTAAATTGGCGCCATTAATATGGATAAGTTAGGAGAAGAAATTTTCCTAGATTATCTCATATGTGTGATTAATTATTTATCTATTTGTTGGATAATTAATGGAAAAATTTAAGAGATTGATTTTTTGGGAATTATCTCTTATTTTGTAGCAAAAATATCTTTTCCTTTATGGGAATAGATTTTTGTGGTGTTAAAATGATAACTCTCTTGGCTAGTTATTTTCCTATATAAAGAGAGTTCCTCCTAGCACAATACATACAATAATAATGGCGCCACTTAGAAATTAAAAAGGAAGAAAAACTAGTTTCTTGCCTTAGTCATTAAGAGAAGAAAAACCTAGGGTTTTTCTTGTGCATATTCGAGGAGGTTCTACGGCGAGGATCGACGTCCACCAGTCGTCGCTAGGAGATACAATCCGGAAGACTACGGCTTCTCCCTTGGTCGATTTTATCATCATCTCTCCGGTTTGGGTAAATTTCTCGTAGGATTAATTAGTTATGTCTCATATCGTAAATCGCACAAGCTTCCGTTGTGCTAAGATCGAGTGTCTCGATCGGTGCTACTACTCCTAGCATGTGGTATCAGAGACGAGGTTAAATTTTACGATATCGAGAGCATAATTAATTTAGGAGTGGAATTGCATATAAGGTTGCACCTTTTAATTTTATCCGTGAAATTGAATGTTGTGGTTGACGAGATGGATTGGGGGTTGGTGCTTGTTACCGTTAGATCTATTGTAAGCTCGTATAATTAGTATTATACGAGTATAGGATATATGTAATTTTTTTTTGCAAATTATGTAATTTTTTTTTGCAATTTAAATTTCATAGTAGTAGTATTTTTTTTTGGATCCGCCGGCCAAAGGATCATCATGTAAATTTAGTCAAAAAAAATTTAATAGAAAATGGTGTGTTTGATTATATTCTTAACAAAAGTGTAGATGTATGATATGTAAATACAATACTTTGCTATTTCTGAAAGACACTCAGGAGGTACATGGATAAGGGTTTGGTATGTCTAGCAGACACTAAAGAAATAGATGAACAATGGAATACCGAGCATATGAATAAACTTAAGCAGTAGTAGCGCAATAGTAACCATAAATACATAATAAAACCATACCATAAATACATAATAAAACCATGAGTGCCAAGGATGGGTTACAATAGAAGCAAACTATTACATCCAAAATGATAAAGTTTCCCGGAAAAGCGTAGAGAGAAGTACAACTATTTTACAATGAACAAAAAAGCATGGTTACATATTAGCTAAAACCATTAATCGTCAATAGAATAACGACTAATGTCTATAATATGTAAATGATTTGATTACTTAGAACTACGGGAACTTAATATATACCATAGGGGATGCTTGGCATGTCACAAAAGCACAACACAAATGTTTTTCTCTTCTGAATAATTTGAACAAAAAGGGCAGCAAAACAAAAAGGGCGACATGGGTTGATGACTGAATAATTTGAACACACTTTTTATTATTGAGGACAGCTGTCACTCCCAGGTAGCAACTTATTTTGGTGCAGCAAAACAAAAAGGGCGACGTGGGTTGATGGCTGAATAATTTGAAAACACTTCTTATTTGAACACACTTCTTATTATTGAGGACAACTGTCACTCTCAGGTAGCAACTTATTTTGGTGCTGCAAAACAAAAAGGGCGACGTGGGTTGATGGCTGAATAATTTGAACACACTTATTATTAGTAGTAGGATATTGTTTTTATTTAATAATAATTTTGATTCCTTGTTAGGGACACGTGGCAGGCCAATTTTCAGCCAAAAAGACCGACGTGGCCTATCCTCCTTAACTTCCCCTTTCCTTTTTATATTTAGGTTTTTAGGTTGATAATATACTACATCCATGACATAAAAGTGTCTATTTTAAAAAAGCAACATGTAATTTAATTTTTTTTCCAAATATACTCTAAACATAATATTTATTGTTGTACGTTAATTTCATATTCCAATACAAGCATTAGTAATACTACGTGGTCCGATTAATTCAAAGACCGAATCGAACCAAAAAATGTATGATATGGTAGGTTTGATTTCATATTTTTGTTGTGAAAATAGTTAAAACCAAAGTAAAAGGAACCGTGAACACCCCGTAAGAAAGACATACCGAACTAAACCGTGTATGATATGGTTGTTTTTTATTTCATATTTTTGTTTTGAAAATAATTAAAACCGAGGTAAACCGAACCGTGAACACACCTAAACAAATATAATATAGGAGAAGCCAAGGTAAATAAAAAAAAGAAAAAAAATTATCCATTACATAAAAAGTGGCTACATATGAAAAAGATTTGTCCCGTAAAAAGTGTCTATTTCAAAAAACAACACGTAATTTAATGTTTTTTTACAAATATACTCCGATCATAACATTTATTGTTGTATGTTAATTTCACATTCCAATACAAGCATTAGTAATACTACGTGGTCCGATTAATTCGAAAACCAAACCGAACTAAACATTGTATGATATGGTTGGTTTTGATTTCATATTTTTGTTGTGAAAATAGTTAAGACCGAAGTAAACCGAACCGTGAACACCCCGTAACAACGACAAACCGAACTAAACCATGTATGATATGTTTGGTTTTGATTTCATATTTTTGTTTTGAAAATAGTTAAGACCGAAGTAAACCGAACCGTAAACACACCTAAACAAATACAATATAAGAGAACCGTGAACACACCTGAACAAATCAATATAAGAGAAGCAAAGTTTAAAAAAAAATTAAAAATAAAAAAGCAACAACACAAAGATGGACACGTGGCAAGTAGGGGCATTGTTCAAACTTTGCACACAAAAAAAAAAAAACGGGCGGGGGGGGGGGGGGGGACGTGGCTCATTGAGAGAGCTTCTTGCTCTTTCATTTTATAGATAGGTAGATATAACGAAACGAGAAAACCGAACCGTAAACACACATAAACAAATACAATATAGGAGAACCGTGAACACACCTGAACAAATACAATATAAGAGAAGCAAAGTTTAAAATTAAAAAAAAAAAACAACACAAAGATGGACACGTGACAAGTATAGGTAGATATAACGAAACGAGATAACCGAAATGATGGAGGACCATCAAGCCATCATCATTTTCTACACAGCTCTTATGGTCCACGATTTCACATTGATGATCGTTAACCGTCTAAGACTTATATCAAGTGATTTGCATGAGATCTTGCATTCCATTAATTGTGGAAAACTTATGGAACTTTAATTTATCATTTATTTTGATAATTTTAAGGTTACTCATAAGTATCAAGGGTCGGTTCATTAGCGGATACAAGTTGTCCTTTATTCGGGCTAAATTCGGCAAGTTTGCATATTCTGGCGGACTTGCACATTTTCAAGATCCACTTGTCATCATGTTGACTATTATCATCTAAGAGAAGCCCAATATGATGAAGTACATGTACAAATGAAGAGAATGATTTCTTACTTTGATTATTTTAACACATTTGGGCCAAAGAGCATGTATCAAGAATTCAAGAGAAACGACGATGGACTTTTGGGTATTTTCTATTTATTTGAAGTCTTATTATTAATATTGGTGTCCAATAAAGCCTACCAAGGCCATATAGCACGAAATTAGTAGTCTTATGATGATTGATTTCATCAAATCTTCACCTAATTTTGGTAGATAATCAATCAATCTGATTGGGGGATTATTTACTAATGATTGATTTGAAGATTTCTTTTATTTTAGGAAATATTTTTATTTCTTTTAACCTAGACATAAAAGGTGACTAGGTTCATTTTTATTTTACATTTTCTTATTTTATTTTTATTTTCTAGGAAATAAAATGCCAACATCCTTAGCCTATAAAAGGAGGGGCACACCATATGTATTTGACACCTTGAATTATAATTATATTGAGAGTTTTCTCTTGGAGTTTTTACAACTTTTATTAAGTGCATTTTAAGTTTGTGAGCATAGCTTAAAGTGTTTCATTGTAGTCTTTGGTTTAAGGATCATTAGAAGGGTCTTGGCTTCTTCATAGCCATTGGTTCTTCTAGTCTCATCCTTGAGTTAAACTACTTTTGCTCAAGTCTTTTCCTTCATCTAATTCTATTTTCCTTTTTTATTTCGGGATATTCATTGTATTACTTAGGGTTCTTAACAATTTCATTGTTAGGGGTCCAAGGTATACATCAGTTGGTATCAGAGAAGTGTTCAATCCATTTGTTTTGGTGTTGCTGATTTGACACCCGTTTTGTTTCAATTCGTTTAATACTCATAAAACCTCAAAAAAATCCGAATTTTTTTATCACAAATAAATCACCAATAGATCTACATTTTCTCTTTTTATTGTATCTCAAAATTCGAATCAGATCATACCGAAAACTGCATTGCAACACAGAATACTCTGTTCTGAAATTCTGCAGCAGTAGATCTTCTTTCGAATTTCGTTTGAGTGAGTTATCAAATTCCAAATTCATTGAAAATTGGTGGTGTGATAGGAAATTTCCTGTTCTACAACTTTCATCTTTTGAGTTTTTCCATATTCGTTATAGTTTGATCACAATCGGCGAAATAAGTCACTGCTACAACTCTGGAAAATTTTGACAGATTGAGTTAGTTGAAAAGAAACGATTGTTTGTTCAACCTATAAAAGTCCAAAAAATCTGAATTTTGGGTATCATCTACATAACTCATTATTCTACAAATTTCCTTTTTGCTTCCTGTTGAAATTCGTTTTTGTTTGGGCTGCACGTGCCAATAAGTGCAGGGCTGAATTTCTGGGTAAAATCAGGAAGTTGTCACCGAACTCCAGTTGAAGTGCTAATCGTTTAGGCACTGATTAAAAGGTGATAACCTGATCTAATCCAAGTTCTTCAGAGTTTTTTTTTGAGTAAAAAAAAAAAAAACACAAAAAAAAAATATAAATAAAAAAAGGTCATATAAAGGGCCAGTCACTCAAAAGGTGCCACAAGTCTGTTACATCTTTGGTCCCTTCCACATCTCTTCCATTATTTTCTCTTTTCTTCTCACTTTTGAATCCATCCTAGCCTTCTCTTCTTGTGATTTGAGGACTAAGGATACAGTGATTCACAGAGCATTGCAAACATATTATTGTGCACTTTTTAATCGTTTAATACTCTAATTGAGAAAGAGCGGTAAAAGGCAATTGTGTGGTGAGTCTATAAGAGGGGAGAGAAAAGCCAGAGTGAATCATCAATCACCCAAATAAAGAGTGAAAGTGAGGATTTTTATTTTCTTTTTGTCTATATATATATATTTTCCTTTCTTTGTAAAAAAAAATAAAAAATAATGTCACATTATCTTTCCTTTTCTTGGGAAAACCCTAATTACAATTCTATAAAATCTTTTGATATCAGTAAAGGGAGATCTAAAACTCCTAATACTTATGATCAAGATTTTAAGACCAAAAAGGGAACAACTTGTAAATATCATTCTTCTAGTTCCTTTAAAACTAGAGATTTATATTGTTTTATTTGTAATAATTATGGGCATTGCGATCATAAATGTCCTACTTTGAGGAAACAATATAGTGATCCGATTCATGATCATAAGCACATAAGAAATGCCAAAAATACTTATTGTAATTCTCATGATTCTTTTTGTTCTAGATCTACAAATTTTGCACAAAAAAATGTACAAAATCTTGATTTGGAAAAGGCATGGGTTGAATTGGAAGAGAACAAGAAAATTAAAAAAAGGGAAAAAGAAATTGAAAAGAATAATGAGGAGGAGAAAATAAAGTTGAAAATCCGAGAGATTTTGAGGGAGAAAATTTAGTCGAAAAAGAAAAATCTTGTGAGGATGTGAGGATTTCTAATTTTAAAAATGCTTCCTCTTTGGTTTATTGTGAGCGAGTTGGTGAAAGTGAGCAACACTTGAACCATGAACAAGTGGTTGCGAGTAAGGTTAAAGAAGTGGAGTCTGCTGATTCTTTGCAAACTGAAGAGTTCTATACAAGATTCATAGTGATGGACCGAATCTGTTTGGTAAGAATTGATAATACTTGTGAATCTAATGTGGTAAGCCAAGAAACTGTAGAAAAGCTTAATTTGAAAGTTTTTGATCATCCAAACCCATATAGTCTACAAGGGCTTAATGAGTTTGAGGAAATTAAGGTTTCAAAGCAAGTTGTGATTTCATATTCTCTTAGGACTTACCATGATCAGATCTTATTTGATGTCATCCCTATGCTTAATTGTCATATAATTTTGGGAAAACCTTGGTCAAAGGAAAAGCGAGCTTAGTATGATGGTAAACTTAACAGGTTTCGATTTAAGCAAAATAATAAAACCATTATACTAACTTCCTTGAGTAATCAACAAGTTCTTGAAACTCAATTAAAAATGGCTAACTCAAGAAAAGAATTATCTTTGAAATGTTTAAGCCAAACAAATGAATTTGTTGAACCAATGGTGCATGATAATGATATGGGATGCAATGTGAATGAATCTAAATCTGATTTTGATGCCTTGAATGGAAATTGCGAGCATGATTTGGAAATGGATCCAACAAATTATATGGTTGAGAATGGATCTCATGTGTGTTTAGAATTAAATGTTGAAAATCTTGAAATCAAGTGGTATGACAATCCTTTGTTTGATGTGGAAGAATCGAGTGTAAATGATTCCATTGGCCAAAATAATTTTCATATTTATAATAATGAATTTTTTCAAATGGAACATGAAGCACTTTATTCTGATTTTTGTGAAAGGATTCAATTGGAAGATGTTGATGTGAGTGAAAGTCTTGATGTGATTGAAATGCAGCCTTTTGTTGGTAAATCATGTCTTATGCAGATTGAAGAATCTCCACCTCTTGTTGGTGTTTGTGGAGATAAAGATGAGAATTTTATGAAAATAAAATACGTAAGATTTTTCCATAATTATTTAGATCCGTTTCTAAGTGATAATGAAATTATCTTTAATTCTCATCATTTTGGTGATAGCGATTTGCATGTATCTCGTTTTCCAATCATTTTTCTTGTTTTGAGAGAAATAAATGTGATGGAAATGAGGGTAAATTTGGCAATAATGATTTAGTTGAGAGAAAGAAAGTGAAAGTTGAAGCATATCATCTTTATTTTAGTTGTCCACTATATAAAAATGTTGTGCTTAGTGAACTCAAAATTTTGCAGAACTCTTATGCTTTATCCTTTTGCCAAGATAACTTAAGCATGTGTGGAGTTTTTGATAAGAAAATGAGAGTAAGTTTGTTTAAAAGGGAAAGGTTTTTGAAAGTTTCTCTGGATGGAATTTTTGCAAAGGAAAAGATAGTAAATTTACTTCATTTCTTTGTGAATGATAGAGGAAATTATTTATGCGGAATAAATTTATTGGAGAAGAATACTAAACACAAAGTTAGAAGGACTAATCTACTAATCTTTTGTTCTAGCTTGGTTGTTTTTGTTGGTTGTGGTTGGCAGGATCTTGATGACGTATTCAGATTCTCCATGATGTTTTGGATTCGAGGACGAATCTTTTCAAAAGGGGAGGATATGATGGAGGACCATCAAGCCATCATCATTTTCTACACAGCTCTTATGGTCCACGATTTCACATTGATGATCGTTAACCGTCTAAGACTTATATCAAGTGATTTGCATGAGATCTGCATTCCATTAATTGTGGAAAACTTATGGAACTTTAATTTATCATTTATTTTGATAATTTTAAGGTTACTCATAAGTATCAAGGGTCGGTTCATTAGCGGATACAAGTTGTCCTTTATTCGGGCTAAATTCGGCAAGTTTGCATATTCTGGCGGACTTGCACATTTTCAAGATCCACTTGTCATCATGTTGACTATTATCATCTAAGAGAAGCCCAATATGATGAAGTACATGTACAAATGAAGAGAATGATTTCTTACTTTGATTATTTTAACACATTTGGGCCAAAGAGCATGTATCAAGAATTCAAGAGAAACGACGATGGACTTTTGGGTATTTTCTATTTATTTGAAGTCTTATTATTAATATTGGTGTCCAATAAAGCCTACCAAGGCCATATAGCACGAAATTAGTAGTCTTATGATGATTGATTTCATCAAATCTTCACCTAATTTTGGTAGATAATCAATCAATCTGATTGGGGGATTATTTACTAATGATTGATTTGAAGATTTCTTTTATTTTAGGAAATATTTTTATTTCTTTTAACCTAGACATAAAAGGTGACTAGGTTCATTTTTATTTTACATTTTCTTATTTTATTTTTATTTTCTAGGAAATAAAATGCCAACATCCTTAGCCTATAAAAGGAGGGGCACACCATATGTATTTGACACCTTGAATTATAATTATATTGAGAGTTTTCTCTTGGAGTTTTTACAACTTTTATTAAGTGCATTTTAAGTTTGTGAGCATAGCTTAAAGTGTTTCATTGTAGTCTTTGGTTTAAGGATCATTAGAAGGGTCTTGGCTTCTTCATAGCCATTGGTTCTTCTAGTCTCATCCTTGAGTTAAACTACTTTTGCTCAAGTCTTTTCCTTCATCTAATTCTATTTTCCTTTTTTATTTCGGGATATTCATTGTATTACTTAGGGTTCTTAACAATTTCATTGTTAGGGGTCCAAGGTATACATCACGAAATCACGGGGAAAAAAAATTAGGTGCCACGTGTCGCCACGAGAGGTTGCCACGTGGCACAATATGGGAAGAGTTCACTTCTTATAGATATGTATATATATATATATATATATATATATATATATATATATATATATATATATATATATATATATTTCTTAGTTTAAATAGGTTAGATACGGGGTACCAACGATCCATCTCGGTGGTTTAATTTTACGCATTTATTTTCATGTTCGATACTTATGTGAAATAACCATGTCATGGCATGCATCATATTAATGAATTCCACTCCTAGCATATGCATACATGTTGATAATTAATCGTGATATTAATTAGGCATGTATGAGACGTAATTAATTTAGGTAATTAATTAAATTAATTAAAACGAACGGAATTTTATCGGGATATAAAATTCACAAGATAAACTTAATTTGGGATAATAAATCCTACGGGGTTTAGGTTATGTAGTGTCTACATAAATTTTGAATTTTGATAATCAAAAATTGGAAAATCCGGAAAAGTTGGACACCAACTAAGCAAAAGGTTCGAAAATTGGTTCGGGCGGTCAACAGGGCTTCGGCTCGACTCGACTTGTCCGTCCAAGTGCGACGTTAGCGTCGGGGGTCCGGCAAGGTCAAGCTATCCGGCGAGCTGAGGCTCAAAGGGGCAACCTTAGCCTGATTCATCTAGGAGTCGTACATGAACCAACGAAGAGGACGGGTCGGCCTAGCCGATCCCGACACCATTCGGTGAACTCGGTTAAAGCTCAGATAGGGTTTAAAACCGATAAGTTGGTGGTTGCTTTTCTTGATTTATTGTTTTTCGATTTATTCGAAAAATTCTACAATCCCAAAACTTTTATCGTGAAATATTAGGACTATAAAATTCATTGATGAATTTTTTTTTGTGTAGTGTCTACACAAGAGATTTTCTAAATATTCGAAAAATTGGAAACATGAATAAGGTGTCGCTATTTAGACGGTATTTGGAACCGATAAACTAGTGGGAGCTTTTAATTTTGTGATTTATTGTTTTTTGGATTTATTAGAAAAATTCATAAAATCCTAATGTATAAGGGTTTTAAAATTCTTGGTGAATTTTAATTGTGTAGTGACTACACAAAGAATTTAAAATTCCGAGAAATTGGAAAGTCGTGAATAAGTGACACTAGTTAGACGGTATTTGGAACCGATGAACTAGTGGGAGGATTAATTTAAATATTCATGATTTATTGTTTTTCGGAAGATTAAGAAATTCTGAAAATCCTAACAAGACTACCTATTTTTCAAAATAACGAGTGGAAGCGGGGAAGGTGACAACCGACCCCACGGTCTCTACTGTTGACACAAGCACGTGGGAGAAGGGTGACGCCTCGAGCCGCTTTGATTACGGCCCCCTGCGGATGGCCTTCACCCCTATCAAAATTTAAGGCTTGGTCTCCAAAAGGATATGATTTTGGGTACTCGTCGAGTCACTGACCGACCCTGCGGCGGCATACTCGGGGCGTACTTTGAGATCTGAAATAGCAGGTCACACTCACAAGGATATTTTTGGAAATATCTTGGCCGAAAAAGGAAGGTAATCAACAATTAAATGGAGATGTCCGATTCTTAATTGTTTAATTGTTGAGAGAGATTGTGTCAATTTAACCGTCATTGTGCTGATACCGACCCTGCGGCGGCAGTATGATGTGAGGTTAAATCCTTGGAATGGTAGGATAAACTGCATGCATGACATCACGTTTATAATTCCTAAAATCATTATCTGTTGTAGTGTATGATTTGATTTATATTTCTGTCAGAATTTATTTTCGCAACTACATATCATCTCAAGGTATCTAAACTGCTAAATACGATAAATTGACTAGTAACGACTTCGTAAAAGTGGAAAAGTAACAAGAACGTTGAACTCAATAATCGAGAATGCAAATTAATTTTTCGGAAGAGAAGTTCCTCTTGAGCCTACAAACTTAAGTGACATTGATAAGTATGTCACTACTGTCACTCGTGTTAAACGGGAGACAAATTAAAATTAGTTCAAAGATGACAAGAATGATTTGGTATCAATCTCACCAGACATCCCACAGTTTACGAGTAGTGTCTACTCTTATAAACTGCTAGTTCAAGGCCATTTCCTTTAAAGAAAGCCAAGAATGGGAAGGTAAATGTCTACAAGTGTAAGTCATCTAAACTAAATAAGTTAAAGGCTAAACCGAAATATTAATAAAAGAAATTATAGGATAAGGAAAGTGATTTCGGATCACTAACCTATGAATCCTTAGAAACTTTCTTAACCGAGTATTTTGACCCAGAAGCTAATTTCTTTTGTAAGAACAAGGTAGCTAGGCATTAATGATTAAAGAGTAAACAACGGGCAGTTATTTCAGCTAAGATAGTGGGAGTGATATAAGGAAATAAATTTCGGATTTTAATCCTTGAATATCGAAGAAATATAATTTCTGTTTTCAGAGTCGTTGGAACAAATGGATTCACTTTCACATCGATAATATAGTTGTCTCAAAGAAAGTGAATATGACATTTGTATACGATTCTGAGACTCGGACTTTTGTCTGATAAAGTCAAAACCACTAAGTAATGCTGAAAAGGTATATGTAACACATCATAAACTATTAAGACAAATGGTTTCCATATTTAGATAAACGATTCTTCAGCATCTATTAATTAGTGCATATATCCTAGAGATAAGATCTGAAGACTGGCTAAGGGTGATTCCTATCTCCCAGTCTAAGAGCACTATCTCAAAGGAAAAATGACTCAGTAAACTTTCAATTAGGAAATGTTAATAGAGCTAAAGAAGTATCACTACTTGTTCATATTGACCTTCGGGGTCTTATGAAAGATACAAACTAGTAGGAGCTTTTGAGTAGTGGACAATTTGTCTGATAGCTACTCGAAACACCGATTAGTTTATCTAAATATTTTGGAGGAATCTCTGATATTACCAGAGAAACGAGTATTCCATGCTCAGATATAGGCTATAGCATAGTTTTGGCACTGATGCTTGGCCTACCTCGGGTGAAACGATTTCACTGAAAGGATAAACCATGTATTGTCTTGTATAGTTATTGATATTCTACATTACACTGCTTAACTCAATTAAGATATTGGTTGCAAAATAACGGTTTACATTATTTTGTAATACCGAGAAGTCTACCCAGAAGATGCTTATGAATTTGTGGATAAAGAGTGAAAAACATTTACTCCACTTCCGCAAATAGAGGCATTTAGCACTAGTGCTTGAAGGTAGGACTGGAGATTTTGCATACACGTTCAGATGGTGAATGTTCGTGAAATATCTTAATAAAGCGAGTGAGGGTTGGTTATAAGATTCCTAAGATCGGAAAGTGACGGTTGTACTGTCACAGCCTTTCTAAAAGAATTTGTATATAACAACCTTGGACCTTAAAGTAAAGATACTCAAGGAGTTACTATCTGATTTAATCAGACCACATCCAACATTGTTGTTGGGGGATAACACCAATAAATACTACTGAACCAGATCAGAATGTCAGTCCACCCAAATGCAGTGGGAGTATGGTTTAACCATTGACCCGCTGTGATTATGTAGACTTAACAGCCTGCTGGGGGCGATTGATAACCTAGGGTCCTCTGGAAGGACTGTATAGGATTTTGACAATAGGAGGTTGGTTTAAAGCCATAAACCTATAAATGGAGTTTTGGTACTCCAGTTCTGTTAACAATCCTGTAGAACCACCTGAGTGTCTCAGGCCCAGTGGGAGTAATTGGATCTACGTGATAAGATTGAATGGAATGTTTATCTTTCAAGGAAAAGCCAAGTGGTCTAGGGGTAATTCCCTGAGAAGCAGATAGTTAACCAGGGGTGATGCCCTAAAACTCTCTCACCACTCTGCCTTGTATGACTCCATGAAAGCAGAAAGATTACCAGGGGTGATGCCTTGAAACTTTCTTGCCGTATAATGGAGCTTAGATTCATTCGGAACGGAAGGGTTTTAGCTTAAATCCAATGGCAGATTGACTGCCTATGCTTATATCCATTGATGGATTAAATCAAACCTCTAGGTCATTAAAAGTCACATATTCTGAAATGTGTGGGCTTGACCAGAATATTGATGAGTCTTTAGTAGACTGGAGAATCAATATTGGTAAAGTAGTAGGTGTTAGTGTTAATAAAAGATAACACTGCAACTGTTGGAAACAACATGGGTGTGTTATCTGAAGTCAAAAACTGACGAGCCAAAGCTTCTCTGAGTCAGAGAAGTGGACGATATTCTTAGAATTTGATTCGGTCGAATTCATGAGAACAAGTTGTTGGCAATATCCCATGCATCTTATTGGTTAAGATGATACTGCATTTCTTTGCATGCAATATTCAACGAGAGGTTTCCTACACAACCTCTCACGGAATAATTCTCTCAATCTTCGGATATAGAGAAAATAGGATACATTCTCTTTTGGATAGAGAAAATCAGGTTATTAAAAGTCGATAAAAGTCGAGTCTTGAATTCGGACGTTGAAAGCAGTATAGTGCATCCTCATACATCCTCATTTTTTTCCTAGATTATCTTATAGGTGTGATTAATTATTTATCTATTTGTTGGATAATTAATGGAAAAATTTAAGAGATTTATATTTTGGGAATTATCTCTTATTAAATAAATTTTCCTTATGGGAATAGATTTTTGTGGTGTGAAAAGGATAACTCTCTTGGCTAGTTATTTTACTATATAAAGAGAGTTCCTCCTAGCACAATACATACAATAATAATGGGGCCACTTACAAATTAAAAAGGAAGAAAAATTAGTTTCTTGCCTTAGTCATTAATAGAAGAAAAACCTAGGGTTTTTCTTGTGCATATTCGAGGAGGTTCTACGGCGAGGATCGACGTCCACCAGTCGTCGCTAGGAGATACAATCCGGAAGACTACGGCTTCTCCCTTGGTCAATTTTATCATCATCTCTCCGGTTTGGGTAAATCTACTAACCTTCTCGTAGGATTAATTAGTTATGTCTCATATCGTAAATCGCACAAGCTTCCGCTGTGCTAATATCGGGTGTCTCGATCGGTGCTACTACTCCTAGCAACAAGATGACTTATGGTTCTGGGAAAGTGAAAATCATGGAGATAGAAGAGGAAAGGCATCGGCACAGAGAGGTTTTAGTGGAAACTTGTGAGCATGAATTAATGAGAGTACTGCTAAGAGAGCATGAGGATAAGGGCCACAACTAGACGTCCATGGAAGTGAGTGCTTCTGAGAGACGTAGTGAAATGGAGCTTTTAATGAAAATTGTGGAATCCCTGAGCATAGAAGTTAAATCTCGACGCAGATGCAGAACGAGTGCACGAGCTAAGAGAGAAAGGTGTGCCAAGAAAAGAGCTCAAACATGTTCTACGTAGGTAAAAACCTATGGAGTAAAGGTTTGGTGAGTCAAAGCCCCAACCCCTGAGTGAGCGAGGATCTGAAGAAAGTCGAGCTGGCGACTATAAACTCAGAACTATTTATCTTGAACCCTTAGTTAGGATAGGAGTCAATAAAAGTAGCCGGATGAAACGACGAGCTTTTTTTCATCCTACCGCATCTTTAGGCTTGAAACCGATGGTTGTTGGGAAGGTTTTTTTTACTCGTTATGGATTCTAGTGAAGTAGGTGATTTAGCTAAAATTCACCCTCCAAAAACAATTTATAAAGACTCGAAACCGTAGGCAAACTAACTCTCTAACCGGCAGTGTACCGGGTCGATTGCTAGCATAGCTACAGGAGTACGAGGTCGAACCCAAAGGAAAAGTGTTTGTGAGTACCAAAGCGAACGTGTTACTTAGTCTAGGTTATCAATCTTTTTAAAGTGCTTGTATATTACAACGACACAAAGGTGATTTTTACTAACGAGTCTAAAGATAGAAAAGGAAGAAAGAAGATTAACTACTCGGTTTTTTAACGTTATACTAAGGGACATAGCCGAACCATGATCAAAGTAGCTAGTTTCAACCCTAAGGGTAGACAAAACCGGGAGTGTGCATTATAACAAACGAACTCTCGCATTCAATGTCACGGGTGCGTGCTCCTAATTCCGGTGCTAAGGTCTGAACAACTCTCTCCTAACACCTTATGCCATGTTAACTACCCTTCCCTTTAGAAGATTCACCAACAAGACATGTTATGCACTAGAGCCGCTTAAACGTTAAAACGAGTAACCTCGCATTGGGCTCGGGCTTAACAACTAAGCCGAGTCTACGCCGTGATCTTAGAACCCCTTATCCCACGTCTTCCCGCAAAATACATATGTAAGGTTGATGTGTGTGATTACTAAATTGGGTGTACAATCCAATCTAGCGATGTTATAGCAAGTTCTAAGACGTTAAACAAGCGAGATAAGACCTTAAAAAGCACTACCCACTCCCAATTTCATCACCCAAAGGGTGATTTCACTAAATTTCACACGATTCGACTATGAAAAGGGATTAGCTACTCATTATACTAGTTAAAACATAAAAGCAACTGTAAATTAAAGACATAATAAGTGAAAGAGAGAAGAAATATACCATAGAAATGAGAATTTCGAATTTGAGATCCAAAAAATACACTTTGAAGAACTAATTAAAAGATGGTGACTTAGTGTTTAGAGTAGAAATTTGAGCTAGGAAATGGAAAGATTAAGCTAAGATTATACTAATTTAAGCTAAGAGAATGTATTCTAAGCTATTACAAAATTCGAGCTAAAAAGGGGTAGGGTTTTGCTAAGAGAATAATAATAATTGAAGAAATGGTCTAAGGGGGGTATTTATAGGTGAGGGAAAATCTGCAGGTTTTCGTCTTCAAACGCGCATTTAGATACTGTAAACCGGCGTTTCACTTGGTCAAACGCGCGTTTTGCATAGGGAAAACACACGTTTCTCTTCATTTCTGGGTAGGTTCTTGCTTGTCCTTCAACTGAAACGCGCGTTTAGGGCAATTTGAAACGCGCGTTTAGGGCAGGTGCATTCTGTCCAAAATCGGGCTTTTGAAACGCCAGTTTGGGGGTTTTAAACGCGCGTTAATTGTTCCAAAACTTCATCTTTTCTCCCTTTTGATCACTCATATCACCTCGATCATGCTTCTCACCATGAATCATCACCTTCCGGGTCCTCAAGACACTAATACCCTACAACATCATGAACGACCAAGCCAACCAAACAATTCCGGAGGGTAAAAGTGCTCGGGAATAGGGTTAATATCAACATAAAGGGGCAATAAACCATCAAAGTGATGGATTTACTCCCCATAAACTCATGAAATTACCCCGAAAACGGTCTAAACCACCCAAAAACATGCTAAACGTGTAGTAAACGGGGGCAAAAAATGCACCGGAATCACGTAAAGTTGACTTCCATCAACCACCCCACACTTAGCATTTGCTCGCCCTCAAGTAAATTAGGCGTTTTAAAACCAACCAAGGGGTTAAACTTTGTGATGTAGGTGCTACTACTCACACTCTCGAGGTAACCACAAAGTAAGAAACACGAACATATACACACCGGTATAACATTATCAAGAAAATGGAGTGTGTGTGGTGCCAAGCTAAAGCCAAGTGCTCAAAATGATTGTCGGGTTTTGAATCCCGACCAAAAGTCTACCAACCATTTCATAACATCTAGCCTCTCCACTAATCAAGGTCACTAAGTCTGGACACGATCGGGTAGGACTTTAAAGGTTATAACGTTAGGCTAGGGTAATTCCGGTTAATCGAAAAGGATATTTCGGGAACTGGAGAAAAAGAAGTACGAGTGAACCTAATCAACAAGTGTACCACTTCCTCTCTACCATACAAACCATCCAAACTCCTCTTTGATTACTTTAAGCACTTGGGAACTATAGGATACTAACATACCCGAACTCATTTCCAAACTCAACTATGTTTCAAGCGTCATGAGGCGAGATCGAATACATTAGCACCTATCTAACTATCCCAACTCCAACATCATAAAGATCACGTTTAAGCTCATCACTTTGATTCCAACCCTTTATTCCTATGTACTCTGAGCTTTTATTCATTGAGAACTTCTCAATTTATTTTGAACTTTGATTTTTTTATTTTTTATTTTATAACATACTTTTCTTTTCTTCTTGGGCCAAATCCAAACACTAGGCCCAATTGAGCTCCTCCTCTCCTTATAGCTCAAAACCGAGAAACCACCAACCCGAACTTAAAACACCATTTTCCCAACCCCACACTTGCCTTAGCAAGTGTGGCCTAACAAAAGACTAGATCCACTCGTAGGGTATAGAATGAAGAAAACGTGACCAAAATAAGGGCTAGGGCTAGGTTTCTGACTAAGTAACAAAACGGCTATAAAACGAATGGTGGTCAGACCATTCTATCAAGGCTGAGAGGGGCTAAGAGGGTCTAATGTTCGGTATTAGGCTTATTTGGCTCTGGTCGGGTCAAAGAAGCGCCAGGGCCGTCATCCCGTATCCTACTTAGGTGAACCTTTCTATTTCGCCTCGAGACTAGTGGTATGAGAGGTAGTAGCAATCAAATTGTGCACAATTGTAGCTATACGTGAAAGTAATAATCTCCATTCTCAAGATAGTATCAAACCGCAGTGTACACGTTCGGGGTCCCCACTAAGGTGGTCACCACTCGAATGTGAAAATAACACACACAACATGGTGCTAAAAACCCTTGAAATATTTTAAAAATTGCCCAAAATCGACTTGCGCCTGGTCATAGGCTAAGCATACCACATATTAAGCATATTTAACAACAAAAACACGAGAACGGCTAAGTCTCCCACCCCACACTTAAACGAAACACTGTCCTCAGTGTGTGAGAGATATAAAGAGTAAAAGACTTAGCTGTTTTACCAAAACCCGGTAGATAGGCGCACTCGTAACTCGAAACTCGTGACATCCCAAAACCTAAAGTGAGACAACAGAGACAAAGAAAACGCAGACACGGGACTACTCCACATGGTAAAAGCAAGCTATAGGTGAAACGGTCTATAAAACAGCGAAGCAATGTCACAGGATATGGATCAAAGCGTACCGACGGGGAACATGGACATGCAATAGAAGTAAAGATCACAAGCGGATAAAGAACAGAACATCCATGTATTACAGATAGCGGAAAATCATCCACGTCCAACCAAGTATCATTCAACAGAAGGAAAAACATGCATGGTCAAGCAGGCCTCATGGGCTCAAAGATAAAAGTGAGTGCAAGCAAAGTGAAGTAGAAAAAATTGGCAATAGAATAGGCAAAGTATCAGAAGCATCATAGCATATAAGAAACAGACTAGCAAAAATAAGATAAGGCCTAAAAGTGCATGGAAACATGCTAGTCTGCTCCGTGTCCCTGTACATCTGTGGTGGAAGCAGGTGTGCTTGATGACGGTGCAACCACAGCAGTTGCACTCTCAGTCTGTGTAGTCTCGGCATCGCCTGTCCCAGCTAGCGCTGTCCCTGCCCCGTCTGTCTCAATCAGATCATGCAACAGAATATCATCAAACCCCTCCTCAGCCTCGTCAACAATCAAATCCTCGGATACCCTCTGCAAATCTGCCTCTATCTCTGGGGTGTACTGAAATGGCGATGTATCCAAAACCAAGTCAGGGAGGTTGATCTGTCTGGCCCGAGCAAATACCATCTGATTCTCAACAATCCCATTAAGTGTCAACCGTAAACTGTCCATCCAATCCCTTTGTTTGTGAGCAATCAGTAGCCCCTGGCGCTCACTAAGCCATGGTCCCCCGGACGTCGAGGTAAAAGGTGGAGGTGGAGGTGTAGTGGAGGGTTCAGTAGTGAATGGTGGAGGTGGGGGTATTGTGGTGGTGGTAGAGGAAATGATAGGTGGGGAATAGGCAGTGAAGTGGAGGTAGTAGAGGTGGTAGGATGAAGAACTATGTGAATAGGTCATAGGGTGGGCCTAGGTGGCTTTTGACCAGGGCGGGCATTGAATGGCTTTGGGACCATAGGCTGATTTTTCTTCCGTAAAATGTGATCATCGGGATATTCTTCAACCGGGACTTTCTTGCACAACGCGTAAATAAGGTAGGGGCACATGGTTGACGGCACTTGACTTTCTGGTTGTCCCTGAATTCCTCAAAAATCGTCTTCCCTACATCCACCTTAAGGTCATAATGGATAACATACAACAACTGCAAATCCTTGATGTGAAAATGCGTGGTGTTGTCTTTCGGTAGTAGGCGGTTTTGGGAGAACTTAGCCTCAACTTTCCACTCATTAGACCAGGTAGTAGTCACCAGATGGCTACGTGCATTGCCCCTAGATATCAATTGTAACTCCGGATTTATCTCCCTCCTCATATTCTCTAAAGGATCATCGAGATTGTCCCAGTGCTGCTTTTCCTCAAACCAACTAACATAGTCTTGGCCCTCAAAAGCCGGTATTCGATAATAGTCATTTATTGCCTTAACAGACCATGGCACATCGACACCTCATACCCTTATAATCCCGGACTCCAAATTGGCAACACTGAAATTTGCATACCACTCCCGAACAAGTGTGAGATTCAAGTTCCCCTCCGGCTCACAAATCAAATTATTCCACCCTCGCTTCATCAAGTTGGCTACGAAGGGTTTAGGAGCCAACCTAAGATTTAACCCCTGTTCAAAGCACATGTTCTTCGTGGAAATATATTTATTGAAGTTGGTCAAGGCCACGGGGGAATTGAAACGTTGTTCAAAAGGGATAGGGTCTTGAGGTGGAGGGTTCTGTGGAGGATCATGCTCTGGGAGACAGTGTGGTGGGAGTGAAACATGTGTTTTCTTCACAAGTTTAGCTTGCATTTGTGCTAGGGGTACAGTCCCACTGTCACAGGCCGCTGTGCCCTCGCTATCACTCTCACTGCTCGAGTTCCTCCCCTCACTATCTGGCTCAAAATCCTCATCAGATGTCTCATCACGTAAGTATCCCATAGGCCTAAGAGCTCTAGGGTTTCTACTCTTAGCACGGCCCTGATCACTAATCCGGATACCGCCCTTAGGTATTCTAGGAAAGACAAGGGTTTTCTGTTTCTTAGGCGTATGTTTCACAACCGGTTGCTTCCCTTTTCCTTTATTCTCAGTCTCCTTCCGCTTGTTATCTCTCATTCTGTCTACACTCACCAAAACAACACCAAACACACGAACATGATAGCCCAGACCAACCCGGTTAACATCCAACCGGGATTTCACAACAAACCAACCTAATAAACACACCATCCCACAAAGTCCACACCATTCATCATCATCAACAAAACAAACAAAACAAAGCACAAACAAGATATATGATTAATAACAATTAAAACGGGGTGAGGGCGTTAAACCAAAAAGGCCAAAACTAACCCTAACCGAAACTTAAACTTAAAACCAAATTATACCTGTACTATGCTTATATAAGATGAGATGAAGGATTTGAAGTGAAGAATGAGTCCCGAAACGTTGAATTGAGCCCAAAGCGGCCTAGGCAGAAAATCGCCCAAGGTCAAGATCGAATCGAGAAAACTGGGATTTCGTTGATGGAATGGGTTAGTGAAAGCAAGAGAGGGGATCGAGAGGTGTTGTTTGGATTTGGAATCACTGAATTCAGAGTTGTTTCGGGTGGTTTTCGAGTGAGAGAGGAGGAAAAGGGCCGCCGGCGGTTTTTAGGTCGAAGGGGGAGGTTTCTGAAAATGCCGGTGAAACAGGGGGTATTTATAGAATAAGCATCCAAACGCGTGTTTGGGGAAACGAAACGCGCGTTTAGCATAACCCAAACGCCGGTTTGAGGTCTGAAACGGGCATTTGAAAAAGGGCTTTATGGACAGAGAGTTAGGGGCTGAAACGCATATTTGAAATGGTTTCAAACGCGCGTTTGGATGGACAAAACTGAAACGCGCGTTTGAAAGTTCTAAACTGGCGTTTGGGACCAGGAACAAGGCCAACTCAAGGTTTTCACCCCACACTAGATTTTTACCACCATGAGACCATTAAAAGCACTTTACTCACTCAAAAACGATGAAATGGTGGGTTTCCTCCCCCCAAGCGCCTTTGTTCGTTGGCTTGACAAGATGGATTATACGGTGCCAACTTTTTCAAGTTATACCGTTGGCACGAAGCGAGAGAGAGTGGAAAGAAAGACGCAAGGATGGATTTAAGATTATACGGGTCAAGGTTTAGAGTCCGTGACGAGACTTACACGATTCATCACACGGTATGGGGTCTTCAAGGTTCACTATTTCTAGTGCTTCATCGTAAGGCAACCTCTCATACCTTTTCAACCATAAGCCATTGGTAGTAAACGTGCCAAACTTAGGATGGGTAACTTCAATAGCACCGGACGGATAGACTTTCGACACCACGTAGGGACCGGACCACCTAGATTTTAGCTTGCCTTGGAAGAGATGAAGACGAGTATTGTAAAATAAGACTTCGCCACCCTCATTGAAAACATGAGGTTTGATCAACTTATCATGGGGTAACTTAGTCTTCTCTTTATACTTCGTCGAAAGATCATACGTACAAAGGCGAAACTCATCTAATTCATTTAATTGGGCCATACGCTTCTCACCAACTAAAGCGTCATCAAGGTTTAGCATTTTAATAGCCCAATAAGCCTTGTGTTCGATTTCCACGGGAAGGTGGCAGGATTTACCATATACTATCATATAAGGTGACATGCCTAGGGGTGTCTTAAAGGTGGTCCTATGGGCCCATAGAGCATCATCCAATTTTAAAGACAGACTCTTAACATTCGCATCTACCGTCCTCTCCAAGATACGCTTAATACCCCTATTCATGACTTCAATTTGACCACTCGTTTGGGGATGGTAAGAGGTACCTAGCTTGTGTTTCACCCCATACTTCACTAGGAGTTTTTCAAACGGTTTATTGGCAAAGTGGCTTCCATTATCGCTAATTATAGCCCGGGGTACCCCAAACCGACAAAAGATGTTTCTTTTAAGAAAACGGATAACAACGTTCCTATCATTGGTGGGTGAGGCTAAGGCCTCAACCCATTTTGACACGTAATCACAAGCGACTAGGATATATTTGTTACCGCACGA
This sequence comes from Gentiana straminea, assembly GCA_036785695.1. Lineage (NCBI taxonomy): Eukaryota > Viridiplantae > Streptophyta > Magnoliopsida > Gentianales > Gentianaceae > Gentiana > Gentiana straminea. Next base: position 1,106,258 of record JAVUPR010000436.1, read on the forward strand.
GGAAGGGTAGGGGCCTATGAAGTCAATGCCCCACACATCAAAAACTTCACAAACGATTATCGGCTTCTGAGGCATCTCACTCCTCCTAGAAATACGCCCGGACCTTTGACAAGCGTCACAAGATTTCACATAGGAATGTGTGTCTCTGAATAGAGTGGGCCAATATAGCCCACTTTGTAGCACTTTCAAAGCGGTCCGTTCCCCCGAAAAGTGGCCCCCGGCCTCTTTATCGTGGCAAAAAGAAAGCGCACTCAAGATCTCACTCTCAGGGATGCATCTCCTCAAGATGCCATCCGAGCACAACCTATATAAACAAGGGACCTCCCAAACATACTTACCAACCTCACTAAGGAACTTACGCCTTTGACTCTTAGGGGTTTTCTTAGTGTAGAAGAGATAATCAAAGGAAGTAAATCATCATTTTCAAGGAAAACATACTTCAAATGAGGTGGGAGCGGCTTCAATTCCAAGTCTTTTGGTGGGTCTTCAATTGATGGCTTCTCTAGTTCTCCTTCTAGACCAAGATCGAGCTTTTTGCTCCATTTTTCACCAACGAAAGCCGTCTCTTCTAGCTCCATTGCTACTCTTCTCATCTCTTCATCTTCATCAAGCACCGTGCTCGCTCTTTCCACGCATTCATCAAGCTTGTCCTTATATTCCTGCATGTTAATATTCTCCACAACGCAAGGATATACAGCATCAATAGAAAAACAGTCCTCGGTACCTTCCTTAGGGTGTTTCATGGCCTTGTAAACATTTAAAGCGACTTTTTCCTCACCAACTCGCAAAATAATCTCACCGCTCACTACATCTATCAAGGTCCTTCCGGTGTTTAAAAAGGGACATCCTAACACAAAGATGTTTGGAGTCCATCTCCATATCTAGTACCACGAAATCTACCGGGAAGGCAAACTTATCCACTTTAACAATGACATCCTCTATGACTCCCATAGGCTCCTTAATAGATCTATCCGCCATTTGAACGGTCATCCCCGTTGGCTCCAACTCTTCTAGATCAAGGCTTTCATATATAGCACGGGGCATTAAGCTTACACTAGCTCCCAAATCACATAAAACGCTAGGAAAATGAGTCGTACCAATAGTAATAGGAATGGTAAAACTACCCTTGTCTCTAATTTTCGGGGGAATTCGAGATTTAGCATCGAAAATAGCGGAACACTCTTCACTTAGACAAACAACCTCTTGCATTTTACTCTTGTTAGTTAGCAATCCCTTTAAAAACTTACAAAAAGAGGGCATGTTTGCAAGTGCTTCAAGAAAAGGAATGGTCAAGTCAATTTTTCGCAAAATCTCAATAAATCGGTTGTGTGCTTTATTCAAGCAACTTTGTCTATGATTCTTAGGAGGAAAAGGGAGAGTGCTCAAATCGAAATCTTTAGGAGGAGGAGAGATTATACCTTTCTTACCTTTGGCGCGTGGGGAAGACGGCTCTTTCATTGGCTCTTTCCCCTCTCTTCTATTTGGTTCCTCCTCTTTCACATCAATAACTACATAATCTCCCCTAGCTTGCGCTTCTTTCCTCTCAACTTCCTTTTCTTGACATACTCTTCATGATCTTCACAATCTTCAACCTCTTCAATATCGCCATCCATGGCCCCCGCCTCGGTCTCAATAGGAACTCTTCTAGCTTTGTCCTTCCAGAGGCCTTTCTTTTCACCACTTGTCCCTACCTCTTTACCACTTCAAGTTGTGATGGCGCTTACATTTTTTGGATTCTTTTCAGTGTTACTTGGTAAACCACCCTTCAAATGCACATGTTCCACCACTTGCCCAAATTGAGTCTCAAGATTTTTAATGGCGGACCCATGTTTGAAGTTCATCTCAACCATGTCTTTTTTTATCTCCGCGAAGTTTTTTTTCATTTGCTCCAATATGACATCGGTTGCACTCTTTGAGGTATAGGAGCCAAAGGTGGAGGGTTTTGATAAGTGCTAGAGCCTTGTTGATTATACCCTCATTGATGTTGCCTTTGGTGTGGAGGTTGATAAAATTGCCCTTGATGTTGCCCTTGAGAAGATTGACCTTGATTTTGGTTTTGTCTATAACCTTGGTTTTGGCCTTGGTTTTGATTCTGGTTCCAACCTTGATTGTTGTTATTCCTCCAAGAACCATCACCTTGATTTCCATAATTCCCTCCTTGACCTTGTCCTACAAAGTTTACATCTTGAGGTTCTTCGTACGGTGAACCACTTTGTTGATCTCCCATTTATTGGCCTTGATAGGTGCTTTGCAAGTGATTTTGATCTTGAGGCCCCGCACTCCATTGCTCCATTGAATAAATATTCATCATCCGCTTTGCCAACTCATTTATATTGTCTTGAGGTAGAGTGCTAGTTTGTCCTTGATTTGAGGATTGTGGATAAGCCATATTTTGAGCCTTGGTCGTCATCCTACAATCCTTTGCCGAGTGTGATCCACCACAAATTTGGCAAAGTCTAGCACTCTCGTTCTCCTTTTGCAATCTCCCCAATCTTTGTTCCATAGCTTGTACTTGGGCATGATATTAATCACTTGCCTCAACTTCCTTCACTTCAACCAAACCGGGCTTCTTACTCCTTGCCCCCTTTCTACTTGACGATATATATTTCCTCGAGGTTTCGGAAATTTTCTCTATTTGGTTCATTGCTACTTCGGGAACCATACTCATAATATCTCCATTGCATGAAGCATGCAAGGTACTTTGATGAACTTGTTCCAAACCCCGGAAGAAAGCATGAACAACCTCATAAGATCTCAACCCGTGCCCCGGACACTCTCTCAACAAAGCCTTAAACCGGTCCCATGACTCATGTAGCTCTTCTCCTTCGTAAGCGTTGAATGACACGTTGGCCTCTTTCATATCCATGGTCTTCGATGGGGGATAATACTTGAGTAGAAAAGTTTTAATTACATCCTCCCATGTGTGTAAAGAATCATTAGGCAACGAATCATACCACCGCTTAGCTTGCTCATTCAAGGCGAACGGGAAAAGCATAAGTTTGAGCGCTTCATCACTCACCCCATTGATCTTTGTTGAGTTGACTATTTGGAGAAAGTGATCAATGAACAAGTGAGGGTTTTCCATGGCGGTTCCCTTGAATATAGCATTGCCTCCCAACAAATGTATGATATTTCTATTCAATTCCAAATTATTGGCGGCTACCGGTGGCATTCGAATTGGGCTATGCCCCATGGTCGCCGTGGGAGCCATCACGAAGTCCCTACAAGTTAAACCGCCTTGATTTTGATCTTGCTGACCGTTAAACCAATTGGGCATCGCGTTTGCACCTTGATTGTGAGCTTGATTTTGGTTCTGTTGAAATTGGTTTAACATCCATGCATTGAACTGTTGCATAACAAGGGGATCCATTTGATTCCCTTGGGCCCCGTGTTGACCATGATGTGGCATTTGCTCATTCACATTCCCAAAGTTATTTCCTTGTCCATTCCCACCTCCTTGTGCATTGTTGTTGCCAAGAAGCAGGTTTTGATTCGGGACCCCATTATTGTCCCCCAAATTTCCTTCAAAGCCTTGTTCACCATCTTGTGCCATACCGGATCCTTCTCCCAACTCACCCAAACTACTCTCTTCAAAGACCGGAATCGACTCCTCTACTTGATAACCTCTTCTTCTTTGACTATTTCTACGCCTCGCATAAGCTTCAATCCCGTCTATGTATGGCTCGAGTGGTGTTTGAGATCTCCGGGTCATGCACTATAAAAACCAAACAACAAGAAAACAATAAAATAAAACCTAGGCCCAAGCCTTCGGTTCACTTGCAAGATATCACAAATAGAACACAATTCCCCGGCAACGGTGCCATTTTGATTGAGCTAAAATTCACCCTCCAAAAACAATTTATAAAGACTTGAAACCGTGGGCAAACTAACTCTCTAACTGGCAGTGTACCGGGTCGATTGCTAGCATAGCTACAAGAGTACGAGGTCGAACCCAAAGGAAAAGTGTTTATGAGTACCAAAGCGAACGTGTTACTTAGTCTAGGTTATCAATCTTTTTAAAGTGCTTGTATATTACAACGACACTAAGGTGATTTTTACTAACGAGTCTAAAGATAGAAAAGGAAGAAAGAAGATTAACTACTCGGTTTTTTAACATTATACTAAGGGACATAGCCGAACCATGATCAAAGTAGCTAGTTTCAACCCTAAGGGTAGACAAAACCGGGAGTGTGCATTATAACAAACGAACTCTCGCATTCAATTTCACGGGTGCGTGCTCCTAATTCCGGTGCTAAGGTCTGAACAACTCTCTCCTAACACCTTATGCCATGTTAACTACCCTTCCCTTTAGAAGATTCACTAACAAGACATGTTATGCACTAGAGCCGCTTAAACGTTAAAACGAGTAACCTCGCATTGGGCTCGGGCTTAACAACTAAGCCGAGTCTACGCCGCGATCTTAGAACCCCTTATCCCACGTCTTCCCGCAAAATACATATGTAAGGTTGATGTGTGTGATTACTAAATTGGGTGTACAATCCAATCTAGCGATGTTATAGCAAGTTCTAAGATGTTAAACAAGCGAGATAAGACCTTAAAAAGCACTACCCACTCCCAATTTCATCACCCAAAGGGTGATTTCACTAAATTTCACACGATTCGACTATGAAAAGGGATTAGCTACTCATTATACTAGTTAAAACATAAAAGAAACAGTAAATTAAAGACATAATAAGTGAAAGAGAGAAGAAATATACCATAGAAACGAGAATTTCGAATTTGAGATCCAAAAAGTACACTTTGAAGAACTAATTAAAAGATGGTGACTTAGTGTTTAGAGTAGAAATTTGAGCTAGGAAATGGAAAGATTAAGCTAAGATTATACTAATTTAAGCTAAGAGAATGTATTCTAAGATATTACAAAATTCGAGCTAAAAAGGGGTAGGTTTTGCTAAGAGAATAATAATAATTGAAGAAATGGTCTAAGGGGGGGTATTTATAGGTGAGGGAAAATCTGCAGGTTTTCGTCTTCAAACGCGCATTTAGATACTGTAAACCGGCGTTTCGCTTGGTCAAACGCGCGTTTTGCATAGGGCAAACGCGCGTTTCTCTTCATTTCTGGGTAGGTTCTTGCTTGTCCTTCAACTGAAACGCACGTTTAGGGCAATTTGAAATGTGCGTTTAGGGTAATTTGAAATGCGCGTTTAGGCCGGGTGCATTCTGTCCAAAATCGTGCTTTTGAAACGCCAGTTTGGGGGGTTCAAACGCGCGTTTGAACCCCAATTGTTCCAAAACTTCATATTTTCTCCCTTTTGATCACTCATATCGCCTCGATCATGCTTCTCACCATGAATCATCACCTTCTGGGTCCTCAAGACACTAATACCCTACAACATCATGAACGACCAAACCAACCAAACAATTCAGGAGGGTAAAAGTGCTCGGGAATAGGGTTAATATCAACATAAAGGGGTAATAAACCATCAAAGTGACGGATTTACTCCCCATGCTATAAACTCACGATATTACCCCGAAAACGGTCTAAACCACCAAAAAACATGCTAAACGTGTAGTATGGGGGCAGAAAATGCACCGGAATCACGTAAAGTTGACTTCCATAAGTAGGTTAGGCTTGAGTTGGAAGTAGCAACAAAAGGAGTAAGAAACTAGTCATTTTGAGGTCAGGATTGAGCAATGAGCTAAAGTAAAGTATGCAGAGCAGAAGGACAGAAAAATCTGGGGAAAATAAGCCCCGGTAAACCTTGAATTACCTGCGGGTTACCGAGCTAGTTTTTTTCTTTCTATTTCTGGGTGTCAGATTAAAAAGTAGACTTTTCGGTGACGCGTGATGGACACACGTTGCATCAGTCAGTCCACAAGTCAGCAAAACCGCCCCATTTTCCCTCTTTTCCACCATTTCATCCTTTCCCACACTCCACCATAATTCCACCTCAATCCCATCAATCAAACCCCTCAAATCCCTCACCCTCACCCTTATTACTCCTCTACCCACTATCCTACTAAACCCTTCCACCTTATACTCATTTCTCCTATATAAACACCCTTCCACCACCATTATTCATCATCCTCATCAATTATCTTCTCCTTCATCACCAAAATTCCTCCATTTCTCTTCTTTCTAAAAATTTTGGCCACCACCACCAAAATCACCCTTCTTTTTTCTTCCATTTCAACACCTAAATACCATTCTTTCCATCTCCCTTTGCTGAGTAGTGCTGTTGTAACAAGTTGTTGCTGCAATTCATAATCTTTTCAGAAGCAGAGTCCCAAAAGAAACCGAGAAAAATATACTGCGGTAAATCGGGGCATAAGGCCGATTTACCGAGGGTTCATTTTCTGTTTTAGCATCATCATCAGTCCTTGTTATCATTTAGATGCCCCTCAAGCGTAGCAGAACCGCCCATTGTCCAAGTGGTCACCAGTATGTGTACGGAGATGCTAACCCCTTGATAGACGGGGTTGAGCAGTTTCATTCTTTGGAGATTTATGAGTCGTTCTGAGGACATTGGAACGAAAGACCTGTTGCCCGAGAGCGTGGCGTAGAGTTGGATGACTGTGGTACCATCTTGCCGAGAGCCCTGAAGGTGCAAGATATTTTGGATATGGCTGAGGCACCGACGAGGTTTAATGCTATAGTGGTGCGTGAATTTTATACGTATCTGACACATAACCCAGGAGCTACATTTACTATGGTCCTGGAGTTAAGGTTAATTTTATTGAGCGGATCAACGAATATTACGGGGTTCGAAAACCACAAGTGGGCCCAAATGAGTATACATCGTCTACCAATGTTGACGATTTAGAGAGGATGCAGATAATTGCTGATTATTTTGGGGTGCAATGGAAGCGCAATCCTTTGGGAGCCCCCACCATCTTCCTGGAAAATGATTTATCCTGGGATAGGAAGGTGGTCAACAGATTTGTACATGCCCGCCTTCTGCCGACCAAGCATACGGTTCTGTCACACCGAAGAGGGCGGAGTTGATGTTCTATCTGGAGCAGGGATCTCCAGTCAACGTTGGCCTATAGATGCACAGCCGCATGCATGAGATTGCCGCTACGTCCAAGCGAGAGCAGCTGCCTTATGGGCCTATGATAGACATGTTCGCTACGGAGGACGAGGTTCCGGTTCTGGTTAATGACTATTGGGAAGATCCTGAGTCGATGATCAGTTCACAGCCAGTCTTGAGAGTACCGAGACTGGTCGGTTCAAGGGCAGAGAGAGAGCGTACTCCGGTCCTCGGAGGACCTCGATCTCAGAGAGCCTTGTTAGAGGAGCACCCACGAGAGATTGTGAGTCTACATCACAAAATGGACAGAATTATAGACTTTTTAGGCGTTCCTCCATCGACCCCTCCACCTAGGACTGCCCCACGTCACGGAGCATCTTCCTCCGCCGCTGCTGCCTCAAGTTCTGGATCACTTCCCGGTTTTAAGCTTAGAGATGACTCTGAGGATTATTATCTTGTTTTTTTATTTTCTTTCCAACTGTAGCAGATTCTTCATAATATAATGATTTTGTCGGCTTAATTTGTTTAGAGTTATTTAATTTTCTCTTTTATTGCCGCCATATTATTATACGGTTTGTTGTCACCCAATTCTTCTTGGATTGTTTGAGATACGTAGCGCAGATTTTTTTTGAGGACTACTTGCATACGCCTATTGCAATTACGGCGATCATGTTTCTTACTTGGCTCCACGCTTAACCAAAGCTAAGTTCTTTTTCATTTTCCATTATCATCTTTTCATTGAGGACAATGTTTCGATTAAGTGGGGGGTAAGGGACGTCACTTAGCTTTTTAACATTATATTCCAAATTATTATATTATCATGTTTCTCTTGATGCACTTTTCACCATATAGACTTTGATTTGTTTCATCAAAATTTCGAAAACAAATGACATAATTGACCTTTTGAATCTACTTAATTACATTTTTGTTTCACTTTGCATAAGTAAGAGTAATTCCCACTCCTGAAGTAGTGGCGTATTAAACGCATATTCTGTTATGGACCACCTATTTAAGCACGTATAACTCACTTTCCCTGGTGTGTAGGCGATAACGCATTACTTTGACTAGAGTTGACCCTAGATTTATCTCGAATTTTGTTCTACCTATGGTCTTCGAATCAAGTTGTGGATCTTATACGGGCTACGGATTCGGTAGTTTATCAAGAGTGAGGTCGTGAGATATATAAAATTATGAGCATTCACCCGCCAAGAAAGAGAAATAAATTGCAATAGCTGTATTTTTATTGGAAAATCAAGTCGATGGAGCGTAAGACGCATGACTCTCATTTCAAATAGACCGATAAACGCGAGCCTAGAGTGATACTCGGTTCTCGATCAGCCTTGCCCAGCTAACTTGATGTTAAGGGTGAATTTATACGATTTATATCGATATATTTTATGATAATTTCCCTCATATTTGTATAATTTGCATAAGAAATGAGTGTTTAATGGATTTATTGAGCAAATGAGGTTTTAAACGGTTTAATCGCAAAATTGGTTAATTTATGTGTTTTATTGATGGTTTTATGTTTATTTGGATTATATTACATTTTTGCGATGTTTTAATAACTTGTAGATGCATATTTTCGATTCAAAAGATGATCAAGTCGGATTTAATTGATGAGAAAGAGATAAGGATGGAATTGGCTAGAAGAAAAGAGATAAAGTTGAAGATTCGAATTTGGATCACACTGAACGTGCGTCCAAGTCCCGTCCAGGATGGACGGGCGTCTGACCATCCAAACGAGCGTCCATGAAGGTGACTTGATTCAGGATAGACGGATATTTTCATGGACGAGCGTCTAGAATAGTGAACGGGCGTCCAAGGGAGGAAGTTGATTCAGAGAGTTTGGACGCTGAAGTGGACGGGCGTCTGAAGCAAGTCCAAGGCACCTCGGACGGGCGTTCACCTTTTCAGACGGGCGTCCTTAAGCCGACATCAGTAAACCGACTTTGAAATCTATATAAAGCAGCCGTTTCCTGGACCATATACTCATTACTCAAAACTCTAAACCTAGGGGCGGCTTTAGGCTGCGTTTTTACACTTTTTATTCCAGTTTTTATGATTCAAATTCTAGATTAAAATTAGTAGTTTTTATTTACTTTTCTTCTACAATTTCAAGTTGCAAGAGGATGTTTAGAGGCTAAGCCTTCATCAAACGAGCATTGTGAAGCCTATCCAACACGTTTTGATTCCGTTTCTTCGATTATATTGTGAGTTTTTATCTAAAGTTGTTTCCTTTATCATGTTTTATATTGTTCATTGCAATTAAATCGAAAGATGTGCATGTTTGATTGTTTTATGTTGATGAAAGTCATATAAACATTAGATCATCGTGATAAGGAATAGATGTTTAATCTATATAACGAGAGTTAATAGGTTAGATTTCTAGGTTACAAACGTTAAAGTTTACACCTTTAATTAGTAAAGTCGTTAATCTTTAAATCGAAAGATATAGATTAATAGGTGAACTATCTAAGAAATTAGGGTTCATGTTTTAGACAAGGTGAAATCACAACTTGGTTAGAAAACACAATATAATCGAGATAGGAGTTGATACTTGTTAGGATAGGTGGATCAATCGCTCGTTTGTTCGTTATAATTTGAATTTAATCCCTTAAAACTTGAGTTGTTTAGTTTAGTCAAATCTTCTTATTGCATCTTAGGTTTAGTTGTAGTTTAAATTGTTCGCAACCCGTATCTTCCCTGGCTTTAGATTCATTCTTCTGTCCAGTTTTACATTCGTGTTATCTTTACTTTCAGTCTCGTTTAGTTTTATTTGCTGTTTAGGTTAGTTTTCGTGACATAGTTAGTTAGACAAAAACTAGGATTAACAATCGCCAGTTCCCCGTAAGATCGACCCGGTATTAACCTCTTTACTACGATCCTTGCACTTGAGGTATATCGGATTTATAAATATTATTACTTGTTTATTTTCATTGCAAAAATCCGTGACACTTGACTCAAAGAAATAAAAGAAAAATCCATTAATAAAATAAATGGCGTAAAGGGAAAAGCATGTTATTGACTGGTTAGTTCGACTACGGGTTGACGTAATGTGCGATTGTCTGCATTGCTAGAGATTGAGGGGATATTGCACACACACATTGGTTCAGGACATGAATATTATTTAATGTGTTACTTATGGATGTGAGTGACATGATCTCGATCTTGACTTTGTGAGGCATAGCTGTTTTTAATTAACTTGTATATTGGTCGGGGTTTCATTTTCTTTTTGCTTTCTTTGCTCAGGATGATCAAAAGCTAAGTGGGGGTTAGTTGATAACACTCTAAATGCACCATTGAATTAACCTTTATTTACCTCGAATTTTGCTCTAGAGAATGTAGATAAGGACATTATTTTGAAGGAATATATGTTAAACACTAAGTGCATGTTCCTAAGTTCGTAATTCTACATCTGTGTGATTATCCCGAAGATTTGGTATTGTTTTCCCTTGTTTTATGCATTTTCAGGATGTATCAAATTCGAAGCATTTAAGGATGGAGCCTGACTAGAGGAAGAAGTATTGAGCCAAGTGAAATGAGCCTAGGAAGAGATCTGCTGGAGAAAAGGAAGAAAAGTTAGCCCGGTATACTGTGGGCTAGGCCCGATCCGAGGGTCTTGGGGAGCAAGAAATCGATTCTGCCGCATCTACTAGGTCGATCAGGGTTTCTGAGAGTCATAAGTCAGCCAATGTAACTATATAAGGCCGCATAACTGATTATTACATAGGTCTTATAAGTTTATAAAGTTTTGATATAGGTCTTCAATTATAATACAAATTATATTATGCAATAAAGTTCTTTTAAGCTTTTGGAGTTCATTTTCTGGTTTCCTTCCCTTCCTTGCCATCTCTAGCTTGAGTGGATCAAGCTAGATCCCCATTGTTGAAGGTATGAAGCTTTGAACGTTCCTTTATGTCTTTAAAATGGTAGATCTGCTTGAATTTACATGTTTTAGTTAATCTGCATGTTTAACAACCCCATAATTTACTTAGATTAATCTGAATTGAGCAATGTAGATCCAGAAATAAGAAAAGCCGCCCCCGGTAAACCGGCAGTCTATACCGGTTCACCAAGGCAAAATTTAGAAAACCTAAATCTAGGATTCGCGTCAGCTACGTTGATCGACATAAATAATTAAAACGAGTAATAGGTCTGGCCAATCTAGTATTCGTAATTCGTAAATTAACATGAAGTACTGATAGTGAAGTGTTAATTAGGACATTGTCTTGATGGACCCTATGAACTTGCTAATCAGTGTCGATAGTTGCCTAGGCGGATTAGCGGTATGAGTTAGCGCTCAATACTGGAAATTCTAGTTCTTTATGCGGATGGTCTATTACGGACCAATTAAGAAAGGTAGTTGGCGTATAGATTATCTACTACTATGGTTGGAGTAGATAGGGTTAGGGATTGTACCCGTAGCTTCAAACTAAGTTAAAAGCTCGCTCGATTAGTTTAAGAAAATTATATAGGAAAGTAAACATAAGGATTAACTAAACCAAGTTAGTAGATAGGTGGGATGAGGGGGAGGAATACCACGATTCTTTTATGTTCATTGTTGGTCAAAGACCATATGCGTGTCTTCTTAATTAGATTAGGATTGTTTATACTTGAGTTGCATTGTCTCTGTGGGATCGACCTTGATTCGCTCTTGCTATACTGCGATTGACCTAGTACTCTTGCTAGTAATATCGACGTTAGTGACTTACACGTGATCAATTAGGAAGGAGAGGATTAATAGAGGAAGAAACGGTGGAAGATTTTCAGGGATACATTTTGGGGAAGAAGAAACGAGCATTGAAGATTGGATACGGTGAAGAGGTTTGATTGAAGAAGTGTTCTGATCGGGGTCGATCAGGTTATAATAAAATACTCGACCACCATAAACCAACACTAGCAAGAGGACTAGGCCCATCGTAGTATAGCAATAGTGAATCAAGGTCGATCCCACAGGGAACCAATTGTGGATCATTTCATATACAAACAATTAATTACACATGTCAAGGACATAGAGGCGGTCTACGACCAACATAAGACAGAAAGGTAAAGACACGACTCGACACAACGTAATTAACCTCCCCAATTATAGCCTTTATCATTGGACCTAGATAATTTATATAATAAACTGAACTTATTAACGGTCAATCCGTTTGTATCTATCTTATATTGGCTACGGGAGTCATCCTCTTTAACTTGACTTAGCACCGGTAGGTCACTAGATCACTGTGGTATTGTTACGTGACTTCGCCTTTTGGTGCCTCCATCTTATATAACTCACACGCTTACGACTCTAAGGATGCCGATATTAACCGTACACCTCGTCTAGGCAACATTCCTATGGTTAGGCGTACTTCCTAAACGATCGCATCAGTCTCTGTCCCATTAACAATTACCTGCACGGTTTCATGTTAATTTACGATTTACATATAACTAGGTGAGCTCAATTCCCAAATACAAAACCTACCTAGATCTCGCTGAAAGTCCCGGAAGATCATTCATGAGCCAACCTAGGAGCCCTATATTGGTATTTCCTAATCATATGCTAATTAAAACAGACGAGCAACGTAGCCGTAGCCATACCTACTGAGATGATAAATTCTATTAAGTTAACCTAACCATAAAGACGTGGCTATTTAACGGATAAAACAGGGGGCTCGGTCGACCGAATAGTGGGCTCGGTCGACCGAATGGTCTTTTCCCCTACATTACATCCCCGAACGTATCTCTCGGCGTTTCATCATACGAACAGATTAACAGTAATTCGCACAGTATTCATATAAACTAACATAGATACGCATTAATTAAATCAAGTAGATTCATGAATAAATACTAAGTGTATGACGTAGGTTATGGGATCCTCATAGACAAGGAGTCGCCACATCCCTAACGTCATAGCCTAGATCTACATCATCTAGCTATGATTAGCTAATTCAAACGATAAAGCATAATTGGGAGGGATTAATTACTTAAAAGAAAGAAACGAGAAAATAAAGGCTTACATATTGCGCCCTTAAATTGCGGAAACCCTCAATAAACTACATTGAATCAAGATATGAATAGAGTGATTTTATTGAATGATATTCTAAAGTGTGTCTAAAGTGTATGTTGGTGTGTATTACAATTCTCGTAGCTCGCTTGCTTATATAGAGGTTTTTGCCGACTTAGGGTGGTTCTAGAAGATAAGCACGATATAAGCCGGAAACCGACCCAAACCTAAGGCTCGGTCAACCGAAGAGCCGCACTCGGTCGACCGAAGCTATAGGCTCGGTCGACCGAACCTACTTTTGCACACGTTAATCGTTTTTCTCGTCTATCTTGCTCCCCACTCCACGCTTGCATGTTGATCCGATTAATCTTCCACTTAATGCTCCGATTTTCTTCCTTCCTTATCTTGAGATAATTGATTGAATGACATTAATCCTCTCGATTTGTTGTGATCTGCAAAATCAATAATTATCGCACAATAAATCGGATAAAAACGAGTAAATACCAATTTACATAATATAAATCACATAACATTAAATATTAAATATAAACGTGTGATTTAATATAAAATATACATTATTAATCTCGATTTAAGGTCAACGTTGATGACTTTTACGGGTATAATTTGACCGTCATCAACTACCCCCCACTTAGACTTTGATCGTCCCGAACAAAGCATCAATAAGTCATTCCCCAAGACAACATTTTCTATGGTCAAATCATACTTACACAAGAAACTCAAGTCAACTCATACTAGTCATGCTCATAAGATATCCATTATTCACTACTTACTATGAATCGAAGTGATGTGTGCATGTGCATTTAGTTTTATATATTCGTGGCAAGATTAGAGTTTATGCTAACATCGCAATCTCAACCTACCAACCTCAGCATTCATACTTCTCAAGCCTTTAAATTTTTGAAGCACTAGCGCAATAAGCAAGAGCGTATCTATAGGGATTTTGGACTTGGAGACCGAGTACTACTCAAAGCCTCTTAAAGAGTTGAATATTCTTTTCATATCTTCATATTTTTCAAATACTATCAATCTCAAGGAAGAAAACTTTTTAGAGTATCCCCCTATCTTAGATCATGTATAGCATCGAATATTACCACAAGCGCGGGGCTACTTTGGTAATGTTACTACAAGCCCGAGTGTCTAACATTTTGCTAAAACACAGGTACGTCTCAAGCTTATTACTCCGCTTTTGTTGGCAAGAAGATAAGAATACATCGGCCAATAAGTATCGACACTAAGTCTACATAACCAATCATCTATGCAATGTACACATAATTTCTTCGGTTAGTATGATTTGCGCGGTATACTCGATTCACGAGATTGAGTAATTGAATAATAAATAACTACTTGCAAAAACGGGCATGAATATCCTTAAATTTACTTAACATAAGTATAAAATGATCACGTACTCATGAAACTTGGTTTATTTCCTATCAATTCTTAGCTAGGAACTCACAATTCTAAGGGTACGAGATAAATAATATGGTATGTATTCAAATTTTCAATTATGTGCCGTTTCATTCAATATAACATGGCTAAGTCTCCTACCCCCCCACTTAAATATGGCATTGTCCTCAATGACAAAAATAAATGAGAAGTTAAGAAAAAGACTTAGCTCTGGAAACGGCTCTCAAGTAAAGGAAAAAGATCGGAGTAAATTTCAGCACGTTGTGGAGAAGCAAGTGAAAACCTGTATAAGCAGACAAACTCCACGAAACCGTTAATAACACCATGTCTATGGAAGTTCTAAAATAATGTGGCAGTAATGAGGTATAAATACCTAAAAACAGTTTAAGCCACTTTATTTTATACAACCAATGACAAAGGAAACCAAAAAGAAAAATACTAAATAGAAAGAAAAATAAACAAGCAACTAAAGATGGTAGGCTTCATCTACAACCTCCACCGCCTAAATATTCTTAAAACCGGGTGGAGAAGACAAAGATCAAAAAACATTACCCGACGTGGGACAACACGAGGGTGACTGGCCCACTATGTATTCAGTCCAGGAAAAGAGAAACTTGGTAAGGTATAACAGATTGAATGCGACCTATTGGCTAAAGATAAAATCAAATACTTAACGCAGAAACTTCTCGCTTGCATTGGATATAAACAACTTAGGGAGATGTAGCTACTCCTCGAAATTACTAATAACCCAATGTATCACGTAAAAGTCATAACCGTCATCAACAAGGTCAGATCGGTGTGATAGTTCAGAACAAAACTTATCATCTAGAAATGCCGGAATAGTCGGAAAAGTGTGAAATTTAAAACTTCCGGTAGAAAGATAAGTTGTACTTTGATCGAACCAAAAACCTTTAAAATCTAGCTAGGGTCAGAGCTACACTTTCCCGAACTAGGGTCATGAAAATCAAAATGATAAAAAATAATCATTAAAGCTTAGCAATATTTCAAATTCCGCAACACAATGTTATTTTGTAAACAAAATGGAGGTTGAGAGTATGATGGGTTTAGAAAAAGATACACATAAGGATGGCAAGAAAAGATAAAGGGTGGGTAAGAAATTGTGTTTTTGGGATTGAGAATTGTTTAAAGGAATGGGATTGGGTGGGAGAGTGAAACGGATGGAAGAAAGAGAGGCGATGAAAGAATGGTTAGAAATGTGAACTGTTGGGGCAGATTGGTGAGAGGATCGAAAAGTTTGAAGGTGAAAAAGTGTAAAGGGAAAGATAAGGATAGTTGCAGAATGAATTGCACACCACTTTGTATTTTCACTTGGATCACCATTCTAAAAGGTTTTGGAAGTTGACCAAAATTATTCTTGTTCGCACCAATCATTCTCTGTTACATTTTCAGTAATTCTCAAGCTCTCTTAATGCTTCCATCTTAATATTGATTGCTAAATTTCCTTTTCTTTAGCAATTTCACGACTCTCCTACGGAACTCTATTTCACGTGGCCTATATTGAGTAAAAAAGTTTTGCACATCCTTAGCCCAATGGCCATCAGAACACGGCAAAATAAAAAACCTCAACATATGTCACGTTACTTTTATTTGACTCAAAGAAAACAAAACCTAAAATCCTAAAAAGAAATCCTAAGGGTTTTAAAGAAGTAGTTCTGAGTTTAAAGTCCTCAGCTCGACTGTCCAAAAGTATCCTTTTCAGTCATTATTCTTGGACCACTAGATATTGACCCCTCTGAGCACTATTAGAGGTGGCTTGTCGCTTTTGCGGATTAATACCCTTCCCTTGGTTGTGAGACTTAGGAAACGACATTTATCCATACCATTTATCCAAAGCTCTTACCTCGGCTCTCGTTTTAGGAATTAGTGAATTCTAAGAAACTCGGTTAACATTATGGTTTTGGCCTTGACAATAAGAAACAATGAATCTAAGTACTCCGAATAAGGTCGGTTATGTAGGCAAGCCTACGCCGTCTTATTCGTTGGAACATATGTGACAGTTCAGGCCAATCCGTCAAGATTAAGCCCCGTTTAGCCTGAAGGCTTATCGGCTATGCTAAGTCTTGTTGAAGCGCTGTAACGTACATCACACGTGGAGGGGAGTCGATTGAGCCGAAGCTCGGTTCAACTTGCCCAGCCATGGTTAGACCATTTCCGAACCAATGTACTAAGAGTCTCCAATTTCTAAATTGTCACCCAAAGCGTAATCTCGTTTCTGTTTAAGGTGGGTTCACCGAGAAGCCATCACCATAAAACTCAACGAAAGCAGAATATTGTGTTCTCTCAAAACTCAACGTCTTCTTTAGATTGTGAATGCTTAAACTACACAATTTGTTGCTCCCATGGCCAGTAGAAGCAATCTCATGCATAGGACAATGAGATTTTAACAGACTACGAGGAACTCTTTATTCACCTGCTTCCTTTCAACGACTACATGTTTCCTTACACCCTCTAGATGAGACAGATTTGGGGCAGAACCTTCCACACTAATAAAATTAATCTTACAAACCAACTCCGGGCCAAGATTCATACTAAGGTTCATGTATAGGCTAACTTATGCTCAAAAAACCAAAAGGTAGTAAAACATAAGCAAAAAAAAGGGTAGTACCTTGCCTTCAACATTGTACCACGAAGAATTTAAGCCTTAAAATATATATTTTTTTTTCGGAGCCATCTTGGTGCTTTAAAGGTATTGCTTCCATCGCTTTTCCCATCTTAGATTCGTAGCTCCACATGTTTGCTGGGTTATTTTCTCTGCGCCCTTGAAAAATTACTGACTCAGATTATTGCTTCCCTGGTTTCGCAAACCAGAAGAAAAACAAAACGAGACCGTAGGCGATTTTAACATGGTTTCCCATGTCGCTATCGACCTACGGATTAAACATACGGGGATAAACGGACACGCGAAATTCCGGACTCGAAAAACACAAATTATAAACCGTGTAAACGAAACGAACAAGAACAAAACAAAAAAAAATATAAATTCTCGGTCGACCGAATGAGGTCTCTCGGTCGACCGAATAAATTTTTTTTTTTTTTGTATTAGAATCTGGAATTTTCAGACAGAGCAGACAACCAGAGGAACTCAAAAACATAAAAACAGACTCTAAAACAGAAAACTCGACATGAATAAAAAATTATTTATATATAAAATTGATCGTTGGTTCCCCGGCAACGGCGCCAAAAACTTGATCGGGGTCGATCAGGTTATAATAAAATACTCGACCACCATAAACCAATACTAGCAAGAGGACTAGGCCCATCGTAGTATAGCAATAGTGAATCAAGGTCGATCCCACAGGGAACCAATTGTGGATCATTTCATATACAAACAATTAATTACACATGTCAAGGACATAGAGGCGGTCTACGACCAACATAAGACAGAAAGGTAAAGACACGACTCGACACAACGTAATTAACCTCCCCAATTATAGCCTTTATCATTGGACCTAGATAATTTATATAATAAACTGAACTTATTAACTGTCAATCCGTTTGTATCTATCTTATATTGGCTACGGGAGTCATCCTCTTTAACTTGACTTAGCACCGGTAGGTCACTAGATCACTGTGGTATTGTTACGTGACTTCGCCTTTTGGTGCCTCCATCTCATATAACTCACACGCTTACGACTCTAAGGATGCCGATATTAACCGTACACCTCGTCTAGGCAACATTCCCATGGTTAGGCGTACTTCCTAAACGATCGCATCAGTGTCTGTCCTATTAACAATTACATGCACGGTTTCATGTTAATCTACGATTTACGTATAACTAGGTGAGCTCAATTCCCAAATACAAAACCTACCTAGATCTCGCCGAAAGTCCCGGAAGATCATTCATGAGCCAACCTAGGAGCCCTATTTTGGTATTTCCTAATCATACGCTAATTAAAACGGACGAGCAACGTAGCCGTAGCCATACTGCGAGATGATAAATTCTATTAAGTTAACCTAACCATAAAGACGTGGCTATTTAACGGATAAAACAGGGGGCTCGGTCGACCGAATAGCTGGGCTCGGTCGACCGAATGGTCTTTTTCCCCTACATTACATCCCTGAACGTATCTCTCAGCGTTTCATCATACAGAACAGATTAAACAGTAATTCGCACAGTATTCATATAAACTAACATAGATACGCATTAATTAAATCAAGTAGATTCATGAATAAATACTAAGTGTATGACGTAGGTTATGGGATCCTCATAGACAAGGAGTCGCCACATCCCTAACGTCATAGCCTAGATCTACATCATCTAGCTATGATTAGCTAATTCAAACGATAAAGCATAATTGGGAGGGATTAATTACTTAAAAGAAAGAAACAGAAAATAAAGGCTTACATATTGCAGCCCTTAAATTGCTGGAAACCCTCAATAAACTACATTGAATCAAGATATGAATAGAGTGATTTTATTGAATGATATTCTAAAGTGTGTCTAAAGTGTATGTTGGTGTGTATTACAATTCTCGTAGCTGCTTGCTTATATAGAGGTTTTTGCCGACTTAGGGTGGTTCTAGAAGATAAGCACGATATAAGCCGGAAACCGACCCAAACCTAAGGCTCGGTCAACCGAAGAGCTGCACTCGGTCGACCGAAGCTATAGGCTCGGTCGACCGAACCTACTTTTGCACACGTTAATCGTTTTTCTCGTCTATCTTGCTCCCCACTCCACGCTTGCATGTTGATCCGATTAATCTTCCACTTAATGCTCCGATTTTCTTCCTTCCTTATCTTGAGATAATTGATTGAATGACATTAATCCTCTCGATTTGTTGTGATCTGCAAAATCAATAATTATCGCACAATAAATCGGATAAAAACGAGTAAATACCAATTTACATAATATAAATCACATAACATTAAATATTAAATATAAACGTGTGATTTAATATAAAATATACATTATTAATCTCGATTTAAGGTCAACGTTGATGACTTTTACGGGTATAATTTGACCGTCATCATGTTCTGGAGGCTAGGTTAGAAAAATGGCAGAAATGAAGTTTAGGGTGATAGGATTTTGGGTTGGGGACTTATATAGTGGAGGTGCTGGGGTAGGTTTTATGGATATGGGTAAACAGGCCACATGGGTGTTGGGCTAGACAATGAGGAACTGGCTGAGAGGATGTTGGCCTGGAAGATTAATATATGTAAGAAATATATAATAAATTAGTTTAATTAAGTTAATTAAACTTATAATATTAATTAAATTAATTTCATAAATTAATTAAATAATTAAAAAAATCAATTATAAATTTCAACAAACCTGCAAAAATAAATTTAAAAACTATGTGCCATATGGTGTAAGCTTTATAGCTTTATAGCTAGCCAGTACAGGGGTAAAATAGTAATTTAACACATACAAGGGTATTTTGGGAAATTAATCAAACAACGTGCAACTGGGGCTCATAACTCAACAATCTTTTCAGAGTAAGGAAACTTTACCCAATATGGGAACCCTCTGTTGGCGTTCAGTGACATCATGCACATTACCCTGAGTTTATCTGTTCCTAGTTTCAACTCAGACATATTAATTGTTGTAAGAGTTTTTTACTCTTCTTTTTAGCTTGCCAAGTTGTGTTACTTCCCTAATGCACAACTTTTCACCTTTCAATTCTTGTGGCCAAACAACCCTTGTTGTTAATCCCTTCAGGATTGGTTATCTTAAACCCGGTTCATCAAAAGATTGTTTCGGTGTTGCCTCTTGTTCAAGATCAAGTGTCATTTCTCTCTTTTGATTTGAAAGCTTTCAACCTCGGTAAATATGTTATCTTTTACGGTTCCTAGTTCAAACTGTGTGTGGATGTTGTTCCTTCCTTTCAAACCGATAAAAGGTTTTTCATAAAGTATCTCACCTTGTCTTTTGTGATTTTGAAGTAAATTCCTTTAAAGCTTCACGTTATGGCTGAAGGATCAAAGATTGTTTTTAGATTTTCATACCTACGTTTGATTTCAAGTTTTCTTCAAGAATACCTTTTGATTTGAAAGCTTTCAACCTCGATAAATATGTTATCTTTTACGGTTCCTAGTTCAAATAGTGTGTGGATGTTGTTCCTTCCTTTCAAACCGATAAAAGGTTTTTCATAATGTATCTCACCGTGTCTTTTGTGATTTTGAAGTAAATTCCTTTAAAGATTCACGTTATGGCTGAAGGAATCAAAGATCGTTTTTAGATCTTTGAAGATTTTCATACCTACGTTTGATTTCAAGTTTTCTTCAAGAATACCTTTTAAAACCTTATGCCTAGTGTTATCATGAAAGTGTTTTTTTCCCTTGGAGTTTGGTCTCGCTACCCGAAGTTGCCCTTAGTTTCAGAGAAGACCTCTTAACTCCGTTTGTAGTGCCGTTTTCCCTTGTTAGACGAGTATCAGTGGTAGGAAATAGATCGGTTAATGGAATAGTTCCTGAAAGACCCACTTAAGCATTAATTCTAGACTAAAGGATGAATAGATTCGTCAAAGGTTTGGACCGGGATGTGGAATTGATGATCTAATAAGTTTGAGGCGTATTTAACAAGTTTGCTTGTGCCAAGTGTTTTCAAGTCAGGGAATGTCTCTCGAGGAGTAAGGTGAATTGTATAGGACTAAGGTGATTTGGTCTTAGGTATGAAAATTTCTTGATGATGGACTAGGTTGAGGAAGACCCTAGTAGGCTTGAAAGGCCGATGTTTCTTATGTGTTGTAATTTTGGAGTTGTTCTCTTCAAGGAGGTTAGAATTTGATGTGAAAAGTAAAAAGATTAAACCGTTAGTGTCTGTTAGGGATGATGCAAGCTAAGTTGAACTGTGATGTTAGCTTGAAACGGTATCTAGGATTAAGGAAAGGTGTTTGTCAAAGGAAAAGTTAATCTGGGTCTTAAAACCATTTGGAGTCAAAGAATGTGCGTAGCTCTAAGTTTGAAATGTTTTCAGGAAAGGTTGAGTAGTATCCAGGTTTGAATCTGAGTAGAACCAGAGTGATGAACCGTGAACCATATTGAAAAATGACAAACTACAATTTTATAATAGGGTTTTTATTGTAAAAAATCGAACCATAAAATCTGTTTGGTTTCCGGTTATAATGAAGTAAATTGGTATCCCCGTATGAAAATGTCTGATGGTTGAGCTTAGCCATTGATCTGTGACATTCAAATAACTTTTCTCTAGACCTAACTGTTATAGAAATTCAATCTATAAATGGAATGATAGTGAAGTGTGGCAGAAATCGGGTAGAAATGAGTAGAAATGGGTCAAAATCAGGTAGAAATGAGTCCAAAATAGTAGAATATAGATTCAAAAGGAACTTGGTAAAATTTTACGTAAACATACTAGACATATCAACATTTCACAAAATAAATGTTATCCATTCAAATCAGCGAGTCGGTCATTAGAGCCAACTGCAGAACTCCGTTTCTACGCTTGTATGAGGCTCATGCTGACCGTATAATGACTTATTTCATTAAATGCATATTCCATCATGAGTTTTACCATGCAGGAAGTAAAGCCGGAATCCGGAGGTTTGGCAAGCAACAAGTACGATAAGGAACCCCTGCGAGGTAAATTTTCTAACGATCGAGCATTTGGGGTTGATAAATGATTTTAATTATGATTTTAAGTGATTGAATATGAATGATGTTTATTTAAAGTAATTATAGTGTTCAAGGATGATTATTATAGAAATTAAAAAACCAGATTAACTTATTAAACTGGATCAAACCGGATTGAATAATGACAAACTACAGTTTTATAATAGGTTTTTTATTGTAAAAAATAGAACCGTAAAATCCGTTTGGTTTCCGGTTATAATGAAGTAAATCGGCATTTCCCGTATGAAAAATGTCTGATGGTTGATTTTAGCCTTTGATCTCCGGCATGCAAATAACTTTTATCTTGACCTAGCTGCTCTAGAAATTCAATCTATAAATGGAATGATAGTGAACTGTGGTTGAAACCCTGTAGAAATGGGTCGAAATCCGGTAGAAATGAGTCCAAAATAGTCGAAGATGGATAAGAAAGGAAATTCGTATAATTTTACGTAAACATACTAGACATATCAACATTTCACAAAATAATTGTTATCCATTGAAATCAGCGAGGTCGGTCATTAGAGCCGACTGCTGAGCTCCGCTTCTACGCTTGTATAAGGCTCATGCCGACCGTATAATGACTTATTTCATTAAATTCATATTCCATCATGAGTTTTACCATACGGGAAGGAATGCCGGAATCCGGAGGTTTGGCAAGGAACAAGTACAATAAGGAACCCCTGCGAGGTAAATGCGCTAACGATCGAGAATTTTGGGTTGATAAATGATTTTAATTATGATTTTACGTGATTGAATATCAATGATGTTTATTTAAAGTAATTATAGTGTCAAGGATGATTATTACTGAAATTGAAAAACCGGATTAATAGATTAAACTGGATCAAACCGATTGAACAATGACAAACTACAATTTTATAATAGGTTTTTTATTGTAAAAAAATCGAACCGAAATATCCGTTTGGTTACCTGTTATAATGAAATAAATTGTTCTTCCCTGTATGAAAAACGTATGATGGTTGAGCTTAGCCTTTGATCTACGACATGCAAATAAATTTTCTCTAGATCTACCTTCTATAGAAATTCAATCTATAAATGGAATGATAGTGAACTGTTTTAGAAATCAGGAGGAAATGAGTAGAAATTGGTCGAAATCGGGTAGAAATGAGTCCAAAATAGTAGAATATTAATTAAAAATGAACTTGGTATAATTTTAGTTAAACATACTAGACATATCAACATATCACAAATTAAATGACTTATATGAGGCTCATGATGACCGTATAATTACTTATTTCATTAAATGCATATTCCATTATGAATTTTACCAAACTGGAAGGAAAGCTGGAATCGGGAGGATTGGCAAACCACACGTACGATAAGGAACCCTTGCGAGGTAAATGCGCTAACGATCGAGCTTTTGGGGTTGAAAAATGATTTTAATTACGATTTTAAGTGATTGAATATCAATGATGTTTATTTAATGTAATTATAGTGTTCAAGGATGATTATTATAGAAATTAAAAAAACCAGATTAACTTATTAAACTGGATCAAACCGTATTGAATAATGACAAACTACAGTTTTATAATAGGTTTTTTATTGTAAAAAAAATCGAACCGTAATATCCATTTGGGGTTTCCGGTTATAATGAAATAAATTTGTATTCCCCGTATGAAAAACGTCTGATGGTTGATCTAAGCCTTTGATCTGCGACATGCAAATAACTTTTCTCTAGACCTAGCTGCTATAGAAATTCAATCTATAAATGGAATGATAGTGAACTGTGGTAGAAATCAAGTAGAAATGAGTAGAAATGGGTCGAAATCGGGTAGAAATGAGTCCAAAATAGTAGAATATGGATTAAAAAGGAACTTGGTATAATTTTACGTAAACACACTAGACATATCAACGTTTCACAAAATAATTGTTATCCATTCAAATCAGCTCGGTCATTAGAGCCGACAACAGAGTTTCGCTTCTACGCTAGTATGAGGCTCATGCTGACCGTGTAATGACATATTTCATTAAATTAATATTCCATCATGAGTTTTACCATACTGGAAGGAAAGCTGGAATCGGGAGGTTTGGCAAACAACAAGTACGATAAGGAACCCCTACGAGGTAAATGCACTAACGATCGAGCCTTTAGGGTTGATAAATGATTTTAATTATGATTTTAAGTGATTGAATATCAATGATGTTTATTTAAAGTAATTATAGTGTTAAAGGATGGTTATTATAGAAATTGAAAACCCGGATTAACTGATTAAACTGGATCAAACCAGATTGAAAATGACAAACAACAGTTTTATAATAGGGTTTTTATTGTAAAAAATCGAACTATAAAATTTGTTTGTTTCCGGTTATAATGAAGTAAATTGGTATTCCCCATATGAAAAATGTCTGATGGTTGAGCTTAGCCTTTGATCTGCGACATGCAAATAACTTTTATCTAGACCTAACTGCTATAGAAATTCAATCTATAAATGGAATGATAGTGAACTGTGGCAGAAATCGGGTAGAATGAGTAGAAATGGGTCAAAATCGTGTAGAAATGAGTCCAAAATAGTAGAATATGGATTCAAAAGGAACTTGGTAAAATTTTACGTAAACATACTAGACATATCAACATTTCACAAAATAAATGTTATCCATTCAAATCCGCGAGTCGGTCATTAGAGCCAACTGCAGAACTCCGTTTCTATGCTTGTATGAGGCTCATGCTGGCCGTATAATGACTTATTTCATTAAATGCATATCCCATCATGAGTTTTACCATACAGGAAGGAAAGCCGGAATCCGGAGGTTTCGCAAGCAACAAGTACGATAAGGAACCCCTATGAGGTAAATTTTCTAACGATCGAGCATTTGGGGTTGATAAATGATTTTAATTATGATTTTAAGTGATTGAATATCAATGATGTTTATTTAAAGTAATTATAGTGTTCAAGGATGACTATTATAGAAATTTAAAAACCGGATTAACAGATTAAACTGAATCAAACC
The DNA here is from genome assembly GCA_036785695.1 of Gentiana straminea. Classification (NCBI taxonomy): domain Eukaryota; kingdom Viridiplantae; phylum Streptophyta; class Magnoliopsida; order Gentianales; family Gentianaceae; genus Gentiana; species Gentiana straminea. The sequence continues at coordinate 1,131,224 of JAVUPR010000436.1, forward strand.
GGATAGAAAAATGACAAACTATAGTTTTATAATAGGTTTTTATTGTAAAAAAATGGAACCGTAAAATCCGTTTGGTTTCTGGTTATAATGAAGTAAATTGGTATTCCCCGTATGAAAAACGTCAGATGGTTGATCATAGCCTTTGATCTGTGACATGCAAATAACTTTTCTCTAGACCTAGCTGCTATAAAAATTCAATCTATAAATGGAATGATAGTGAAGTGTGGTAGAAATCAGGTAGAAATCAGTAGAAATGGGTCGAAATCGGGTAGAAATGGGTCGAAATCGGGTAGAATGTGGATTAAAAAGGAATTTGGTATAATTTTACGTAAACATACTAGACAAATGAACATTTCACAAAATAAATGTTATCTATTCAAATCTGCGAGGTCGGTCATTAGAGCCACTTGCATACCTCCGCACCTATGCTTGTATGAGGCTCATGCTGACCGTATAATGACTTATTTCGTTAAATGCTTATCCCATCATGAATTTTGCCATACCGGAAGGAAAGCCGGAATCCGGAGGTTTGGCAAGCAACAAGTACTATAAGGAACCCCTGTGAGGTAAATGCGCTAACGATCGAGCATTTGGGGTTGATAAATGATTTTAATTATGATTTTAAGTGATTGAATATAAATGTTGTTTATTTAAAGTAATTATAGTGTTCAAGGATGATTATTATAGAAATTAAAAAACCGAATTCAATGATTAAACTAGATCAAACCGGATTGAATAATGACAAACTACAGTTTTATAATAGGTTTTTTATTGTAAAAAAATGGAAACGTAAAATCCATTTGGTTTCCTGTTATAATGAAATAAATTAGTATTACCCGTATGAAAAACGTCTGATGGTTGACCTTAGCCTTTGATCTGCAACATGCAAATGACTTTTCTCTAGACCTAGCTGCTATAGAAATTCAATCTATAAATGGAATGATAGTGAACTGTTGTAGAAATCATGAAGAAATGAGTAGAAATGGGTCAAAATCGGGTAGAAATGAGTCCAAAATACTAGAATATGGATTAGAAATGAACTTCGTATAATTTTACGTAAACATACTAGACATATCAACATTTCACAAAATAATTGTTATCCATTCAAATCAGCGATGTCGGTCATTAGAGCCGACTACAGAGCTCCGCTTCTACGCTTGAATGTGGCTCATGCTGACCGTATAATAAATTATTTCATTCAATTCATATTCCATCATGAGTTTTACCATACTGGAAGGAAAGCACGAATCCGGAGGTTTGGCAAGGAACAAGTACGATAAGGAGCCCCTACGAGGTAAATGTGCTAACGATCGAGCATTTGGGGTTGATAAATGATTTTAAGTTATTGAATAGCAATGATGTTTATTTAAAGTAATTATAGTGTTCAAGGATGATTATTATAGAAATTGAAAAACATGATTATCAGATTAAACTGGATCAAACCGATTGAACAATGACAAACAACAGTTTTATAATAGGTTTTTTATTGTAAAAAAATCGAACCGAAAAATCCGTTTGGTTTCCGGTTATAATGAAATAAATTGTTCTTCCCCGTATGAAAAATGTATGATGGTTGAGCTTAGCCTTTGATCTACGACATGCAAATAACTTTTCTCTAGACCTAACTGCTAAAGAAATTCAATCTATAAAAGGAATGATAGTGAACTGTTTTAGAAATCAGGAAGAAATGAGTAGAAATGGGTCGAAATCGGGTAGAAATGAGTCCAAAATAGTAGAATATAAATTAAAAAGGTACTTGGTATAATAATTTTACGTAAACATACTACACATATCAACTTTCACAAAATAATTGTTATCCATTCAAATCAGTGAGGTCGGTCATTAGAGCCGACAGCAGAGCTCCGCTTCTACGCTAGTATGAGGCTCATGCTGGCCGTATAATGACATCTTTCATTAAATTAATATGCCATCATGAGTTTTACCACACTGGAAGGAAAGCCGGAATCGGGAGGTTTGGCAAGCAACAAGTACGATAAGGAACCCCTGCGAGGTAAATGCACTAACGATCGAACATTTAGGGTTGAAAAATGATTTTAATTATGATTTTAAGTGATTGAATATCAATGATTTTTATTTAATATAATTATAGTGTTAAAGGATGATTATTATAGAAATTGAAAAACCGGATTAACTGATTAAACTGCATCAAACCAAATAGAAAAATGACAAACTACAGTTTTATAATAGGTTTTTTATTGTAAAAAAATGGAACCATAAAATCCGTTTGGTTTCTGGTTATAATGAAGTAAATTGGTATTCCCCGTATGAAAAACGTCAGATGGTTGATCTTAGCCTTTGATCTGTGACATGCAAATAACTTTTCTCTAGACCTAGCTGCTATAGAAATTCAATCTATAAATGGAATGATAGTGAAGTGTGGTAGAAATCAGGTAGAAATGAGTAGAAATGGGTCGAAATCGGGTAGAAATGAGTCCAAAATAGTATATTATGGACTAAAAAGGAACTTGGTATAATTTTACGTAAACATACTAGACAAATCAACATTTCACAAAATAAATGTTATCCATTCAAATCAGCGAGGTTGGTCATTAGAGCCACTTGCAGAGCTCCGCTTCTACGCTTGTATGAGGCTCATGCTGACCGTATAATGACTTATTTCATTAAATGCTTATCCCATCATGAATTTTTCCATACTGGAAGGATCGGGAGGTTTGACAAGCAACACGTACGATAAGGAACCCTTGTGAGGTAAATGCGCTAACGATCGAGCATTTGGGGTTGACAAATGATTTTAATTACGTTTTTAAGTGATTGAATATCAATGATGTTTATTTAAAGTAATTATAGTGTTCCTGAGGCCAACATTTTTTGATAAAAAAATGCAGGGATACCGTCCGTACCCGGTGTTTTGTAAGATCCCGTATCAAAGACAACTTCCTCAATTTCCTTCTGAGATATTTTCCTATTAATCAGGTAGAAATGGGTGGAAATCGGGTAGAAATGAGTCCAAAATAGTAGAATATGAATTAAAAATGAACTTGGAAAAAGTTTACATAAACATACTAGACATATCAACATTTCACAAAATAAATGTTATCCATTTAAATCAGCGAGTCGGTCATTAGAGCCCACTGCAGAACTCCTCTTCTACGCTTGTATGAGGCTCATGCTGACCGTATAATGACTTATTTCATTAAATGCATATTCCATCATGAGTTTTACCATACAGGAAGGAAAGCTAGAATCCGGAGGTTTCGCAAGCAACAAGTACGATAAGGAACCCCTGCGAGGTAAATTTTCTAACGATCGAGCATTTGGGGTTGATAAATGATTTTAATTATGATTTTAAGTGATTGAATATCAATGATATTTATTTAAAGTAATTATAGTGTTCAAGGATGACTATTATAGAAATTTAAAAACCAGGTTAACAGATTAAACTGAATCAAACCGGATAGAAAATGACAAACTAAAGTTTTATAATAGGTTTTTTATTGTAAAAAAATAGAACCGTAAAATCCGTTTGGTTTCTGGTTATAATGAAGTAAATTGGTATTCCCCGTATGAAAAACGTCAGATGGTTGATCATAGCCTTTGATCTGTGACATGCAAATAAATTTTCTCTAGACCTAGCTGCTATAAAAATTCAATCTATAAATGGAATGATAGTGAAGTGTGGTAGAAATCAGGTAGAAATCAGTAGAAATGAGTCGAAATCGGGTAGAAATGAGTCCAAAATAGTAGAATATGGATTAAAAAGGAACTTGGTATAATTTTACGCAAACATAGTAGACAAATCAACATTTCACAAAATAAATGTTATCCATTCAAATCAGCGAGGTCGGTCATTAGAGCCACTTGCAGACCTCCGCACCTACGCTTGTATGTGGCTCATGCTGACCGTATAATGACTTATTTCATTAAATACTTATCCCATCATGAATCTTGCCATACTGGAAGGAAAGCCGGAATCGGGAGGTTTGGCAAGCAACACGTACAATAAGGAACCCTTGCGAGGAAAATGCGCTAACGATCGAGCATTTGGGGTTGATAAATGATTTTAATTACGATTTTAAGTGATTGAATATCAATGATGTATATTTAAAGTAATTATAGTGTTCAAGGATGATTATTATAGAAATTAAAAAATGGATTAATTGATTAAACTGGATCAAACTGGATTGAATAATGACAAACTACAATTTTATAATTGTTTTTTATTGTTAAAAAATCGAACCGTAAAATCCGTTTGGTTTCCGGTTATAATGAAATAAATTGGTATTCCCCGTATGAAAAACGTCTGATGGTTGAGCTTAGATTTTTATCTGCGACACGCAAATAACTTACTCTAGACCTATCTGCTATAGAAATTCAATCTATAAATGGAATGATAGTGAACTGTGGTAGAAATCATGTAGAAGTGAGTCGAAATCGGGTAGAAATGAGTCCAAAATAGTAGAATATGGATTAAAAAGGAACTAGGTATAATTTTACGTAAACATACTAGACAAATCAACATTTCACAAAATAAATGTTATCCATTCAAATCAGTTGGGTCGGTCATTAGAGCCACTTGCAGATCTCCGCTTCTACGCTTGTATGAGGCTCATGCTAACCGTATAATGACTTATTTCATTAAATGCTTATCCCATCATGAATTTCTCCATACTGGAAGGAATGCTGGAATCCGGAGGTTTGGCAAGCAACAAGTACGATAAGGAACCCCTGTGGGGTAAATGCGCTAACGATCGAGCATTTGGGGTTGATAAATGATTTTAATTATGATTTTAAGTGACTGAATATAAATGATGTTTATTTAAAATAATTATAGTGTTCAAGGATGATTATTATAGAAATTAAAAAAACCGGATTAACTGATTAAACTAGATCAAACCGGATTGGATAATGACAAACTACAGTTTTATAACAGGTTTTTTATTGTAAAAAAATGGAACCGTAAAATCTATTTGGTTTCCGGTTATAATGAAATAAATTGTTATTCCCCATATGAAAAACGTCTGATGGTTGACCTTAGCCTTTGATCTGCGACATGCAAATAACTTTTCTCTAGACCTAGCTGCTATAGAAATTCAATCTATAAATGGAACGATAGTGAAGTGTTGTAGAAATCAGGAAGAAATGAGTAGAAATTGGTCGAAATCGGGTAGAAATGAGTCCAAAATAGTAGAATATGGATTAAAAAGGAACTTGGTATAATTTTACTTAAACATACTAGACATATCAACATATCACAAATTAAATGTTATCCATTCAAATAAGCGAGGTCGGTCATTAGAGCCGACAACAGAACTCCACTTCTACGCTTGTATGAGGCTCATGCTGACCGTATATTGACTTATTTTATTAAATGCATATTCCATCACGAGTTTTACCATACTTGAAGGAAAGCCGGAATCCGGAGGTTTGGCAAGCAACAAGTACGATAAGGAATCCCTGCGAGGTAAATGCGCTAACGATCAAGCATTTGGGGTTGATAAATAATTTTAATTATGATTTTAAGTGATTGAATATAAATGATGTTTATTTAACGTAATTATAGTGTTCAATGATGATTATTATAGAAATTAAAAACTGGACTATCTGATTAAACTGGATCAAACCGGATTGAATAATGACAAACGACAGTTTTATAATAGGTTTCTTATTGTAAAAAAAGTGGAACCGTAAAATCCGTTTGGTTTCCGGTTATAATGAAGCAAATTGGTATTCCCCGTATGAAAAATGTCTGAGGGTTGATCTTAGCCTTTGATCTGCGACATGCAAATAACTTTTCTCTTGACCGAGCTGCTCTAGAAATTCAATCTATAAATGGAATAATAGTGAACTGTGGTAGAAATCACGTAGAAATTAGTAGAAATGGGTTGAAATCGGGTAGAAATGAGTCCAAAATACTAGAATATGGATTAGAAAGGAAATTCATATAATTTACGTAAACATACTAGACATATCAACATTTCACAAAATAATTGTTATCCATTCAAATCAGCGAGGTCGGTAATTAGAGCCGACAGTAGAGCTCCGCTTCTACACTTGTATGAGGCTCATGCTGACCGTGTAATAACTTATTTCATTAAATTCATATTCCATCATGAGTTTTACCATACTGGAAGGAAAGCATGAATCCAGAGGTTTGGCAAGCAACAAGTACGATTAGGAACCCCTGCGAGGTAAATGCGCTAACGATCGAGCATTTGGGGTTGATAAATGATTTTAATTATGATTTTAAGTTATTGAATATCAATGATGTTTATTTAAAGTAATTATAGTGTTCAAGGATGATTATTATAGAAATTGTAAAACCAGATTAACAGATTAAACTGGATCAAACCGATTGAACAATGACAAACTACAGTTTTATAATAGGTTTTTTATTGAAAAAAAATCGAACCGAAAAATCTGTTTGGTTTCCGGTTATAATGAAATAAATTGTTCTTCCCCGTATGAAAAACGTATGATGGTTGAGCTTAGCCTTTGATCTACGACATGCAAATAACTTTTCTCTAGACCTAACTGCTACATAAATTCAATCTATAAATGGAATGATAGTGAACTGTTTTAGAAATCAGGAAGACATGAGTAGAAATTGGTCGAAATCGGGTAGAAATGAGTCCAAAATAGTAGAATACATATTAAAAAGGAACTTGGTATAATATTACGTAAACATACTAAACATATCAACATTTCACAAAATAATTGTTATCCATTCAAATCAGTGAGGTCGGTCATTAGAGCCGACAGCAGAGCTCCGCTTCTACGCTAGTATGAGGCTCATGCTGACCGTATAATGAAATATTTCATTAAATTAATATTCCATCATGAGTTTTATCATACTGGAAGGAAAGCCGGAATCGGGAGGTTTGCAAGCAACAAGTACGATAAAGAACCCCTGCGAGGTAAATGCACTAACGATCGAACATTTTGGGTTGATAAATGATTTTAATTATGATTTTAAGTGATTGAATATCAATGATGTTTATTTAATGTAATTACAGTGTTAAAGGATGATTATTATAGAAATTGAAAAACCGGATTAACTGATTAAACTGGATCAAACCAAATTGAAAATTGACAAACTACACTTTTATAATAGGGTTTTTATTGTAAAAAATCGAACCGTAAAATCCGTTTGGTTTCCGGTTATACTGAAGTAAATTGGTATTCCCCGTATGAAAAACGTCTGATGGTTGAGCTTAGCATTTGATTTGCGACATGCAAATAACTTTTCTCTAGACCTAGCTACTTTAGAAATTTAATCTATAAATGGAATGATAGTGAACTGTGGCAGAAATAGGGTCGAAATGGGTCGAAATCGGGTAGAAATAAGTCCAAAATAGTAGAATAAGGATTAAAAAGGAACTAGGTAAAATTTTACATAAACATACTAGACATATCAACATTTCACAAAATAAATGTTATCCATTCAAATCAGCGAGTCGGTCATTAGAGCCAACTGTAGAGCTCCGCTTCTACGCTTGTATGAGGCTCATTCTGACCGTATAATGACTTATTTCATTAAATTGTTATTCCATCATGAGTTTTACCATACTGGAAGGAAAGCCGGAATCCGGAGGTTTGGCAAGCAACAAGAACGATAGGGAACCCCTGCGAGGTTAATGCGCTAACGATCGAGCATTTGAGGTTGATAAATGATTTTAATTATGATTTTAAGTGATTGAATATCAATGATGTTTATTTAAAGTAATTATAGTGTTCAAATATGATTATTACAGGAATTGAAAAACCGGATTAACAGATTAAACTGGATCAAACCGGATAGAAAAATGACAAACTACAGTTTTATAATATGTTTTTTATTGTAAAAAAATGGAACCATAAAATCCATTTGGTTTCTGGTTATAATGAAGTAAATTGGTATTTTCCGTATGAAAAACGTTAGATGGTTGATCTTAGCCTTTGATCTGTGACATGCAAATAATTTTTCTCTAGACCTAGCTGCTATAGAAATTCAATCTATAAATGGAATGATAGTGAAGTGTGGTAGAAATCAGGTATAAATGAGTAGAAATTGGTCGAAATCGGATAGAAATTAGTCCAAAATAGTAGATTATGGACTAAAAAAGAACTTGGTATAATTTTACGTAAACATAGTAGACAAATCAACATTTCACAAAATAAATGTTATCCATCAGCGAGGTTGGTCATTGGAGCCACATGCAGAGCTCCGCTTCTACGCTTGTATGAGTCTCATGCTGACCGTCTAATGACTTATTTCATTAAATGCTTATCCCATCATTAATTTTTCCATACTGGAAGGGAAGCCGGAATCGGGAGGTTTAGCAAGCAACACGTACGATAAGGAACCCTGGCGAGGTAAATGCGCTAACGATCGAGCATTTAGGGTTGACAAATGATTTTAATTACGCTTTTAAGTGATTGATTATCAATGATGTTTATTTAAAGTAATTATAGTGTTCTTGAGGCCAACATTTTTTGATAAAGAATGCAGGGATACCGTCCGGACCCGGTGTTTTGTAAGATCCCATATCAAAGACAGCTTCCTCAATTTCCTTCTCAGATATTTTCCTATTAATTAATCCCGCATCCAAATGAGTGAGGGTTTTAATTCGAGGAGTCACTCGCACTTGTTCTCCATCTTCATCGGATTGGTACAAGTTGCAATAAAAGTCTCTGATCATAGCTTCAATAAGAGATACATCTGATTGAAACTCAACCTTTACTACAAATTTCTATGGCACAACTATTGTACTCTTGGTTGTGCGAAGTAAATGAATGTAATAGAAGTAGCTCACCCATAAAATACAATAAAATAAATTAAAATGCATCAATATAATTAAGGGGGAAGGGGCCACAAGGACAAAAAAAATAATAAATGGGTCTGGAAGGACAAAAGTAACATTTTCATGATTATAAAGGACAAAAATCACAATTGGTACTTTAAATTTGTTACTTCACGTGTTAATGTTACTTTGTGTTTCATAATTGTTACTTCATATTTACTCTATTCCACATTTGTTACTTCATATTTGTTACTTCATAATTGTTACTTTTATCCTTATTAAATTACAGTTTCCTTCTATCCCGATTTTTTGACAATTTTGTACTTCTGGACAAAAATCTATATAAATTAATTGATTAATGACATTAATTTTACATTAAAATGGCAAAAAAAAATCGTGAATGCAACCCCCATCAATGTTACTATTAAACCCCCATCAATTAAATATGGATGAAAAATAAACAATAAATTTTGTTTTTTGAGTGGAATAATAAATAGTGTTATTTGTTTATAAGGACGTGTTTTGGGACTTAATTAGGCACTTATGACACCCAAAAAATATCATCGTTTATAAGGACGTATTTTATCCAACTTTCCTAAATTACCCTTTCTTCTAATATTTTTAATTTCACGTAATATCCTGGAACTCAAACAGCCACTGGATATGAACCATTTGATTTCCAACCTCTACCTCGAAGATTCCGATCAAGACCGATCTCCGATTGCTAAATTCATTCTCTCCATTCCAATTTTGTGCCAGAGTTTACACAAGGTTGCCGGCGATGTTGCAGTGAAACGGTGTAGCCATATCGGACAGGGGAAGGAAGGATTCTTGTCTGAATTGTCAACATTGAGGCACCGGAATCTTGTCAAGCTTCAAGGATGGTGCCATCAGAAAGGTGAAATTTTGTTAGTGTATGAGTTAATGGTTAATAATAGTTTAGACAAGGCGTTAAATTGGAATCGACAATTCAGACAAGAATGGGTTTTAAAAGTTAAATTAATTACTTTGTTTTGAGGCTAGGCATCTGATTGGCACTAACCAATAATTTTCTTTGTTCTGTTGTGATAAAAGGCTGCTGCTGTTGAAACAATTGATTACTATGGAAGCTATTCAGTGGACAACTCTGTGGAGTACTTTTCAAACGGAGTTTGAGAACGAGAAAAAGATGCCTGGTGGCTTCTTGGTCTGCCTCTTTTTGTTCTTGTCTAATTATCACCGATTAGTGTAGCCCTTTTTTTGATTAGAACACGTTTGACCTAACTAATGTCTTCTATTATGTTAATTGTGTTATCTCTATTACCTCAGGATGCTGAGAAACATCTATCAGATATGGTGGTCTCGAAAGCACTGATTGCAAAGATAGACAGGCCAAAGGGGGTAGTGAGTTTCCAAACAGCAAAAGATAGCAACGACATATTAAATTCATGGGCGAATATAACTTTAAAGAGGTTCTTGATCTTGTGGAGCAGAGTTGCCAACAAATTCATAAGGAGACTATGGTCCATAAGGCTGCCCTCAACATCAAGGCTTAGAGCTACTACTAGTTCTTCCTCCTCCTAAAACACGCACAAGTCTCTTTAGGTATGATATGCCTGCCTTCTTTTCCCGTTCTTCCCACACATACACCGTTTCACAATATTGCGTGAGACTATACATTTGTAAGCCATTGATTGATATGGTCTCATTCGTTTGTCAATCGTGTGTGGTGACAAATTAACTCTTTTCTTTTTTGTTTAACAGGTGGGATTAAGCATGATGGTGATGGTTATTGTTGGCTACTCTTTTGTATTGTTTGTGGATTCTTCTTCCGTAGCAGTATTATTTTCTGATGTTTGATATTTCTAAGTTTCATACATTAAAAGATATCACCATGTTAGTTTTTGTACTTATTTTGGCTTTTTTAAATTTGCTTTTGGTGTAATAGATTTATCAGCCATAGTGCTGACTTCTTGATTTTTGCTTGACGGTTTCCGACCCTTTATGACGACCCCTATTCGTATCGAGACCAAGTCATATTTGTTGATGAAAATTTTTGAGAATTTATTGAATTATATGTTGAGGTGATATATTTATGACATTGAGAACATGTTATTAGTATTTCTATTATTCTGGGTACAACAGTTTCTTCCTCCAGATGACCTGACGGAGCATTACTTTTTAGTAGCAGCTGTGTAAATTAATCGCGTCAAATCAAATAGTATGTATAATTATTAAATGGATCACACTTTTGAAAGAGTTGTGTTCAAGTTCGGTTTGGTTTGAATGTGTTTATCAATCCAATGAATATCGAAGATGTGCTCGAGTTTGGTTTGAATATGTTTGTCAATTCAATGAATACCAAAGATAAAAAAGGGAGTTGAGAATTGCTTAAAATCATATGCTCACTATGTGTAACTAACTTTCCCTGGTGAATTTAGTGCTTGTGTGGTTTTCCCTTATCAGTTTTATGGGAATTGAGGAATTACCTAAAGTTTAGAATGAGTAATGATCCGGACACAACCGTTGTGACACAACGAGTGTCACATCATGTATCGACACCGTTGATCATGATGTAATAATGATCAATTAGTTTAACATGCATCACCTTGAAACAAAGAATGCAAAGATATACGTTGATGGTGGGTTTGTGTATGATTTGGCGATGTCACTGCATAAATTGTTGATGTCACTGCATAAAATGCCCATGTCACTGCATAAATTGCCGATGTCACTGCATAAAATGTTGATGTCACTGCATATCTGATTGCCGATGTCACTGCATAAATTGTTGATGTCACGCATATATGATTGCCGATGTCACTACATAAAATGTTGATATCACTGCATATATGATTGCCGATGTAACTACATAAAAAATATGAATTAAGGTGAAAGATTTATGTTGATCGTAGTTTTATATCAAAAGATATAACCATTTGAAGTCGATTTTATGAAGAAAATAAATCAATTTTATGAAATTAAGTCGGAAAAATATCAAATGTCATCACGGTGTTGTTTTATCAAATGTCACTGCATCCTGGTGATCACTGCATCTCGGTGGTTTCTGCATCGCGGTGTCTCTGCATCGGGGGTGGCCACTTCATCGCGGTGTCTCTGCATCGGGATGACCACTGAATCACGGTTTCACTTCATCGCGATGTCTCTACATATATGATTGCCGATGTCACTACATAAATTGTTGATGTCATTCATATATGATTGCTGATGTCACTGCATAAAATGTTGATGTCACTGCATATCTGATTGCCGATGTCACTGCATAAATTGTTGATGTCACGCATATATGATTGCCGATGTCACTGCATAAAATTTTGATATCACTGCATATATGATTGCCGATGTCACTGCATAAAAATATGAATTAAGGTGAAAGATTTATGTTGATCGTAGTTTTATATCAAAAGATATAGTCATTTGAAGTCGATTTTATGAAGAAAAGAAATCAAGTTTATGAAATTAGGTGGAAAAATATCAAATGTCATCACGGTGTTGCTTCATCAAATGTCACTGCATCCCGGTGATAACTTCATCCCGACGGTCTCTGCATCGCGGTGTCTCTGCATCGAGGGTGGCACTGCATCGCGGTGTCTCTGCATCGGGATGACCACTGCATCACGGTTTCACTTCATCGTGATGTCTCTACATATATGATTGCCGATGTCACTACATAAATTGTTGATGTCATTCATATATGATTGCTGATGTCACTGCATAAAATGTTGATGTCACTGCATATCTGATTGCCGATGTCACTGCATAAATTGTTGATGTCACGCATATATGATTGCCGATGTCGCATAAAATTTTGATATCACTTGCATATATGATTGCCGATGTCACCGCATAAAATTTTGATATCACCTTGCATATATGATTGCCGATGTCTTTGCATAAAAATATGAATTAAGGTGAAAGATTTATGTTGATCGTAGTTTTATATCAAAAGATATAGTCATTTGAAGTCGATTTTATGAAGAAAAGAAATCAAGTTTATGAAATTAAGTGGAAAAATATCAAATGTCATCACGGTGTTGCTTCATCAAATGTCACTGCATCCCGGTGATCACTTCATCCCGACGGTCTCTGCATCGAGGGTGGCACTGCATCGCGGTGTCTCTGCATCGGGATGACCACTGCATCGCGGTTTCACTTCATCGTGATGTCTCTACATATATGATTGCCGATGTCACTACATAAATTGTTGATGTCATTCATATATGATTGCTGATGTCACTGCATAAAATGTTGATGTCACTGCATATCGATTGCCGATGTCACCTGCATAAATTGTTGATGTCACGCATATATGATTGCCGATGTCACTACATAAAATTTTGATATCACTGCATATATGATTGCCGATGTCACTGCATAAAATTTTGATATCACTGCATATATGATTGCCGATGTCACTGCATAAAAATATGAATTAAGGTGAAAGATTTATGTTGATCGTAGTTTTATATCAAAAGATATAGTCATTTGAAGTCGATTTTATGAAGAAAAGAAATCAAGTTTATGAAATTAAGTGGAAAAATATCAAATGTCATCACGGTGTTGCTTCATCAAATGTCACTGCATCCCGGTGATCACTTCATCCCGACGGTCTCTGCATCGAGGGTGGCACTGCATCGCGGTGTCATTTCATCGCGATGTCTCTGCATTTATGATTGCCGAAGTCACTACATAAATTGTTGATGTCATTCATATATGATTGTTGATGTCACTGCATAAAATGTTGATGTCACTGCATAAATTGTTTATGTCACGCATATATGATTGCCGATGTCACTGCATAAAAATATGAATTAAGGTGAAAAAATTATGTTGATCGTAGTTTTATATCAAAAGATATAGCCATTTGAAGTCGATTTTATGAAGAAAAGAAATCGATTTTATGAAATTAAGTCGGAAAAATATCAAATGTCATCACGGTGTTGCTTCATCAAATGTCACTTCATCCCGACGGTCTCTGCATCGCGGTGTCTCTGCATCAGGGGTGGCCACTTCATTGCGGTGTCTCTGCATCGGGGGTGGCCATTGCATCGCGGTGTCACTTCATCACAATGTCTCTGTATATATGATTTCCGAAGTCACTACATAAATTGTTGATGTCATTCATATATGATTGCTGACGTCACTGCATAAAATGTTGATGTCACTACATATCTGATTGCCGATGTCACTGCATAAATCGTTGATGTCACGCATATATGATTGCCGATGTCACTACATATATGATTGTCGATGTCACTGCATATATAATTGCCGATGTCAATGCATCGCGATGGTCAATGCATCACGGTTGTTAATGCATCGCGGTGTCTCTGCATCGAGATGGTCAATGCATCGCGGTGGTTAATAAAAAAAGAATAAATAAACTTTCACCGGAAATTTAAAATTTAAAAAAAAAAAAAAAAAGGCATTCAACGTCCAGGAAATAAATATTATAAATAAAAATAAAAAAAAGACACAAAACATTCAACAGGAAATAAAATTTAAAAAAAAAAGATTATTCAGCATACTTTCGGCGTCCTGTTTGCCCGGTTTTTTTTTTAAAAAAAAAAATTAATTAAGGGTATTTGAGTTTATCTACCTATTTTTTGTCCTTATAACTAAGTGTTTGTTTTGGATGTCCTTTTTGCCTAATTAAGTCCAATATGTGTCATTTTCAATAATTGTCCCTAATACATAATGTTTTAATAAATGTTATGCTTCAATTAATTAAATAAAAATAAATATTTTTCTGGAAATTAAATGGATGAATTAAAAAAGAACAGTGGGAATAAAATGCTGAAAGGAAGAGGATTACCAGAGCCCATATACTAACCAACTTAAACCAAGAAGACCATTCGCTAATGGGAAATTAATTGAACGGTAATTAATCACAAGGACAAGGACACAAAAAAATCATAATTATGATTAACACAATACAAATTAGATAATCAGTTACTACAAGTGATATATAACTAAGTTTTGGCAAGAGGGTATTAATGTTGATCATATAATATATGCTACTCTCATATCCTTCAGAGTGCACTTGTAACGCCAAGGACAGTGACTTCTGCTTCGATGATGCATTTGTCATCTACAAGAAAACCGTTACTCTGTGCATTGAAAGCGGTGAGTGAAATGAACGTCGGCCAACCCCAATTAGAATAGGATGCGCTGAACCATTCTGCGTAAAACACTTAATTAATTGTTAGCAAAATACACGTATATATACGTGTGTGTGTGTGTGTGTATTGTGTAATGAATAGAGATGAAAAATGAGCAGGACACCTTTACATCGGAGCCTTGTGTTTATAACTTGGCTAATTATGCAAATGGAGAACTCTGCATATATCTGGGAAGCAATTGGAAGGCTGGTAAGATTCATATATGCATTTTTTAAAAGTACCAATATGCATATTAATAAGTTTGATATGTAAAATGAAGAAGTATATTTAAGATTGAGTATTCCCTCAAAACAAAACAAAAAAATTTAAGATTTAGTAAATACACCTAATGAATGAAAAGTTATACAAAATAATGAAATAATAAATAGTATCTACACAAAAGGCCCCATATCTATATCCTATATATTTTAAAAATCCTGCACCAGTGCAGTTAATTTATCAAGCTTGGGATTGTGAAATATATGGATGAAGATGATGTTCTAGATATTACCATTTATACCCTCCGTGTTAAAAATCAAGCGCTTACCAGTTCTCCTAAAAGCTATAGCTATTAAGGAAGGCGCTACTATATTTCTTATATCACTTTAACACTCCCCCTCGAGTGTGGGGGCTTATAACAAGCGAAATTTAAGCCAACTAGCGGCCGGCCAACTAGGCGGCCGGAGCAAACCAGCCCAATAACAAAGAGGCCCAACACACGCATCACGTGCACAATATAAATGGGGGAAATAATAATGTTTATAGCGGGTTCGAACTCGAGACCTCCGGCTCGCTATCGTGTTAAAGATCGAGCTTACTACGTTCTCCTAAAAGCCTATACCGTTAAGGAAGCGCGCTACTATATTTCTTATATCAACACTCCCCCTCAAGTGTGGGCGCCTATAACAAGGCTAAGACAATTAGGCGGCCGGAGCAACCAGCCCAATAACAAAGAGGCCCAACACATGCATCACGTGCACAATATAAATGGGGGAAATAATAATGTTTATAGCCAGGTTCGAACTCGAGACCTCCGCTCCGATACCACGTTAAAGATCGTTCGCTTACCTGGTTCTCCTAAAAGTTTATATTTGTTAATGAAGGCGCTACTATATTTCTTATATCACTTTAACACTCCGGCTTCAAATTCTGCAGTGCTGTATTTCTCCACATCATTTTGCAATAATAATGAAAACCTTTCTAATTTGACTGCATAATCAGTTGGTGGCGTATGAGAAACTGCCCTTAAAATCCCTGCAACAGAATTGACATCAAAACAAATCAAAATAAAAAAAATGCAGAGCAATACGTGCCATAATACAAATGTTATATATGTTCATAACGATATTAACATAATAAAATAGACACAACACACTTTTTTTTTTTTTTTTTTGATGTAACACATTTCTTATTTAAGTTTACATAATACATATTGGGTAATTTTTGCACTAAAATTTTTTTTTTTTTTTTGCACTATATTTACCTTCTTCCTCGCCGGTTGTTGCCATTGCACCCCTTGCTAAAAAAACAAAAAGAAAAAATGAGGACACACTTTGTAGAAGATACATATATAAAAGCAGAAGAAAAGGGTAATTTTCTTTGGAGTACTGCAGAAATTAATTTGTTACTATCGATTGATATAGGAATACAGGAAGCCATTAGGAATTTAATGTGTTGAGCTAAAAACACAGTTCAAACGTTTTGCACTTACTACTTTCTTTTTTTTGCAATAATTAAAAGCATTGAATATAGTGTAAGGAGACGATACATTTTCCCAGCCAACTCGATTTTATTAACCATTGTTACTATCGATTGATATAGGAATACAGGTAACCATTAATTAATTCACTTTCTTAATTTAATTTTGGCAACTCCATCAATGCTCAGTTAAATAGGAACAATGTACAATTTTTTTTCTTCTTAAAGCCTCGGTATCCAGGACCAACTGGACCGACTAATTCGAAGTTTGACACGGGTCGTGGCTACAGAGTCTGACTATTTTTCATAGGGTAAGGTGAGGGTATGGCATGTCTGACTTTTACTCATTGGGTAAGGCAATGGTACCCGCCATGGCCAAAAGCTATTTCAATATGATGTCACAGAGGAGAATAAAACCGGTGACTTCTTTAAGAATTCTTAAACTTCTTACCACTTTAGCCAAACTACGATTGAACAAACTACAATTTTGATCTAAGCAGTTTACATTGTTAACCTTTTTTCGAGATCTACAATTTTGATGCTGTCAAATTCAGTCTCCAAAACGGGAGATTATTGTGTGGTGTCTCCACACGGTGCGGAGACACCGTGTGGCACACCACACATCACACATCTTCATTCTGTATTAAAACTGTGTGGTTCTGATCGTTTCACCCGTCACTTCATCATAAATTCCCTCACCACACAATAACTTCCCCTCCAAAACCACCATAATTGCATTGCATGTCCGCCATTTTAGTGTCCAAAACTTGATTCAACTCTTTGGGTCAAAGGCGACATAAGCTTTAGGTTCCAAAAGTGTCCTATTTTATAATCTTTATTATATTTAAAGAACCGGTTGTTTTCCACGAAAGTGTTTCTTCCTCGGATGTTTTTTCAAAAAAAGTGTTTCTCCGTAATTTATTTATTTTAATAAAGTTAAATATTAAAAATCGTGTGTTGTTATAAAAAATAAATAAAAATCGCGTGTTGAACGGACGCCAAACCCAAAAAACCGACTTTTAATAGCACATCAACATACATGAATCTTAGAAAAGAAAGATAATAAACAGATTAAAAAAATGAGATAAATAGGTAAAATTCCTTTTTTTGGAAAATGAATAAATAGGATACACATATTTTTTTAGTTGTAAAAAAGACAAATAATTTCAGACGGATAAAATTACCCTCGCGCGCGTATCTTCAGTGGTATTGTTTGCATATATGATATTTTACTGTAGTTGTTTATATGTTTTTTTTTTCTTTTTCAAACACTCGTAACTTTTGATTTACAACTCCGATCATCGAAATTTTTTCACCAAAATTCATGTTTTTTTTTGCTCTTCAATTTGAGCCCAAATACGATACCCTTCTGACGTATATTTTGAAAGACGAAAAAATATTTGTATTAACCAGAGCGCTTTTTCTTATAAACGACCGTAACTTTTGATTTAGAACACCGATCATCAAAATTGTTTCATCAAAGTTCATATTTTTTTTATCTTCATTTTGAGACCGCGTTTGATACCTTTTCGACGTAGTATTTGAAAGCCGAATTTAATCGCAGCATTTACACTAACACAGTATCAGTAACAGTAACAGTATTAGGCTCATTTAAAGCTTAATTCAAGTGACAACTTCAAGGAACACATAGCTAGCTCATATAAGGCTCATTTAAGGCTTAATTCAAGTGATTAACTATTAAGCCTATGTCAAGTTTATGTTGTTTTGATTGATAAAAGGAATAACATAGATTAACTTAATTAATGTGTGGTGTTTATAACATGCAGGTTCAGTAGTTAATCACTTGAATTAAGCCTAAAAAGTACATCAGACTAAAAGGTAATACATAGAAGATCAATACAACAGACTATAGATTTAGTACAATAGGTACATCAGACTAAAAGGTAATACATAGAAGAACAATACATGTCTGAAACAGTCTGAACTATCAGCCAAATTATAAGAAGGATATTCAAGTTCAAAGAACTAAATTATCATGCCCGGAATTCACAAGGTGATGAATTACAAGTTTAGTAAGCCAATGAACTAGGCCTATCTATTACATGATGATACAATGTAGATCAAAAACCTCAGCACACCAAGGCACATAGTAAGCCTATGAACTAGGCCTATCTATTGCATTAAGGCACACAGTATCAGTAGTGTCAGTATCAGCAGTATCAGTATCAGAAGTATCAATATCAGTAGTATCAGTATCAGGCTCAAAATGACCCTCCTTTCGATTTTTTGTTCCAAGGTCTATGTCCCCCAAGTCCTTGATATGAACTGAATGTCTTCTTACAGTTCAAGCACTCATATTTACTTCTTTTCGGAGCATGTTTCGATACTACTTTTTTTTTCTTTAGGATCATTCTTTTAGGCCTCTTCTTGTTCTTGGGTTCAATCACATTAGGCCACCATGCCAATCGGCTTTCTCTTGCAGCAGACATAAGCCTTAAACAATCGTTCCCATGTTTCTTTCTTCATCCGAACCGAAGAGGCGTGTCTATTACCGTTTTCGTTCGGTGAATTACCTTTGTCGTGAGGCTCAGGTTTCTTTAACAAGGTATCTAGACTCGACAATTTTGCCGCTGCCTTTGAATTCCATAATCTGCGCACCTTCCTTTGTTTCTTCTTCTTTGTAGGAGTTGCAGTAGGCTTATGAAGGCTTGTATAACTTCATCACCATTTTCTTGTATTTCAAAAAAGACACAAACAAAACGAAACAAATACAAAAAAGACACAAACAAAACATGTATTTCAAATCCAACAAAAAAATTCATAAAATGAGACAGGGCTCAGCCCCCCACATAACACTATCTTAGTATAGATGTTTTGGTTTCCCCATAGTACTCTTCGGATGAAGGCTTAATTCAAGTGACTACTTCAAGGCACACATATCTAGCTCATATAAGGCTCGTTTAAGGCTTAATTCAAGGACACAATATCATATCTGGCTCATATAAGGCATACAATATCACTAACAGTATCATATAAGGCATACAGTATCAGTATCAGTATGAGTATGAGTATCAGTATCAGAAAACAGTATCGTATCAATAAAAAGTATCAGGCTCATTTAAGGCTTAATTCAAGTGACTACTTCAAGGAACACATATCTGGCTCATATAAGGCCCATTCAAGAGGATTAAGATATACTCAAAGCTTAAACCATTTCGACAGAAAACCTATGAGACAATGATAATAGACGAAATCAAGACTTGACACTAATTACTGAGATTAATTAATGAAAATTACGTGATAATCAACCCCGTAATTTGGTACTAAATACTACACTACATTACTAGGGATCAAGTTCTAGGAAAAAGTTGAATGTACTTGTGCAACCATTTATTCTGTTAAGGTGGGTGGGGGTGGGGGTGGGGGAATTGGGATTAGATCAGTTTTTAGCTATACATATGTTGTTGTATAATATGATGCTGTCTTTAAGCTTGAACATATGAATCAAGTGGTGGCTGATACACACAGCCAACTTCCATTTGCTGTTCATTTTGAAGCTTCCTTTTTGCTGTTCATAATCTACATGTAATTAAATGCATTAACTCAACAATTTTCTTTGCTAACTTAAGCATTCAAACAGCCTGAGTTAAGATTCGCAAAACATTTCAAACTGAAAAGATAGAAAATACCTCTCTTAAACCATATTATTGCCGGAGAGAGCAACTGAAGAATACAGTTTGCTTAAAGTGTAGGAACACAAAGCATAAGAACAAGAAAGGTACTAAAATGAAAATAATAAATGGATAAATCCCATTGTGCAAAACAAAATCAAATCAAATCATCCAAGTCACAACATAAATAGGGAACGAACCAAGTTACATTATTATTGCAAAATCCAGCAACAAAAAAAAAAAAGCTTCCTAACCGGTGACAAAGCATACAGTCAAGTTGCATCCGGTCATCTTTACTAGTCTGTGGTAGTGTATGATGATCCGAGTCACGGGAATAGTTGTCATCCTCATATCCGCCTTCTTATTCTTCATAAACTTGTTCAATTTGATTATGAGTGTCAGGACGTACTTGAGGGCTTATAGTGATGTATGCCGCCGTCGGTGGTGATGAAATGCCGATGGAAGACGGCCGGAAACCTGAAACTGGTGGTGGATTGGAAGTGGATTGCTCGGACAAAGCTGGTTTTGGAGGAGGCTGAGATTCTTGACTCTGAATGAAGAAATTTATGATCCGTTGTATGAATGTCAGAGGAGGGTGAAGTTAGATTGATAACCGGTAAACACCAGAAGGGTAATTTAGTACAACGAATATTTTTTTGGTTTGTCCTTAATGCAACTTTTATTTGGAGTGTGAATTAACACTTAATTAAAGAAAGAAATGTGGACTTAAAACTAATTTTAATAAACAGAAAATTAAAAAACACGTTAAAACCAAAAATAAAATAAAAAATAAGTATAAGTTTTTTTTTTGGTTGAGGAAAGATAAGTATAAGTTAAAAAGAGGATTTCGTCCCTTTTTTATTTTTATTTTAATTTGATTCTTAGTCTATGGACATTCACTATTGGATGTAGTACATCTCTTTCAAAATATAAGTCATCCTACGTTTTTAGTTTTGTCCTACAATATAAATCATTCTAAATTACTAATACAATATTTATTATCCTTTTCTCTATCTTACCTTTAATTTATAATTAATTCAACCACTTTTTATTACTTAACAACTATTACATTAATGATAGTCAAGGGGTATTTTAGACATTAACCATCAAATTTATGACATTCAACCACTTCATTAATCTGTGTGAAAACATCTAGGATGACTTATATTTTGAAACGGAGCTAGTATAATGTATGGCTTGATTACTGTTGGCGGATCTAAAACTTATCACCGTAAATATATCTGTAACATCCCGACTTTTTAGAAAAGGGGTATAAAAGTCCTTTTACGATTTTATGTGTGTCTCGATAATTTTAATGGGTTATGCTTTTATTAAAAGAATAGAGTCAATAAAATTGTTAAAGGGTATTTACGGTATTTTAAATGTGTAACTTTTATTGAGGGCAAAACGGAAATTTAACCACCCCTATAAATACCTCTTATAACCTAAAACTCTTCTCATTTTTTCACTTCTCCAAATTTTCCTGCGGCTGAGTGAAAAAAAGGAAGAAAAAAAAAACGAGAGGAAAAAGAAGGAGAAAACAATGGATACTTTTGGGCATATCTCCGCGACCGTTAATCCGTTTTGAAATCCGAAAGTACCGCTGGAACCGTGAGAGGATGAGGATCGTTTTGATACCAGAATTTGGGTCTGATTCTCAGGTATGTTGGAGTCGAATTTTCTGCTGCGAATTCATGAAAAGGATCATGAATTCGTGTTCTAGGGCTTTGTTTCGTAGTTCTTTGTTTAGAGGTTTTGATCATCAATTAATTTATGTTAATTGGGATCTTTTAGATCATGTTTGAGGTCTGTTTAAGTGCTGCTGAGTTTGGTTTGGTTTTGGCCCCAATCGTGGTTTCAATCAAGCCTTGTAGATCTTCTTGGTGTAATTCGTAGAATCTGTGTTTTGGGGTTGCTGCGCTTTGAAGGTGGCAAGGAATCATTTTTAACAGGTGAGATGCTCTTCCTAATGTTTAATTAAGTTTATGATGTTTAAGGTTGAGTGTTTGTGGTGTTTTAAATGCTAGATATCATGTCTACTTGTTGTTAGATGAATATGTGATGTTTAGTTGTGTAAAAGTTGTACTTTTCTGCTATTTTGATGAGTATATGGTTGAAGAACATGTTTGGTTTGGGTTAGAAATCGTAAAGTGCGAAATTGCAAGTTTTAGGTTTATCTGATGCACAAGAGTATGCTTGACCAGGGCAAGCGCACTCCTGCGCTGGCTGAATGAAAAACAAAATGTTTACTGAGAGCACAAGCGCACGCTTGCTCAAGGCAAGCGTACACCTGCTCAAGACAAAAGTATGCCTGCTCAAGGCAAGCGTACACCTGTGCTTGTAGAATGAAAAATAGAATGCTATTAGTTACCCAAGCGCACGCTTGACCAGGGCAAGCGCACTCTTGACCCAGTTTCTCATGAAAATATGTGTTTTAATACTATACTTGGTTTAGGAACGTTCTAATGGATCTAATAACGTTAAATGAACTTGAACAAGCCCTGATTAAGCTTCTGATGCGTTTAGTTCCGGCACCGAATGTACTCTTCAAGGGAGTTGAAGTTCGGGACCGTCGGAAGAGTATGATTGGCTTGTGCTTTGATGAATTAGCATTCATCAATGTCTGTGTAATTGCTAGGTCTTGTCCGTGTCTAGAGGTCCGGGGAAGAGAGTTGAGTTGTGAGGGAGCCTACTTGAAAACACTTAGGTGGCTAGTTAACAATTTAATAAACTACATATGTCATTAGTAAAAAGATTAAACATCATGAGAGCTTGGACAGGCACAGTACAACATCGGCAATGTGAGGTTTGGCCAGATAAAGTGGTGTTGATCATTGCCGGATTCTAGACAAAGCCAGTTAAAGTAGTGATCATCCCGCCGGACAAACTCACGAACGAGATAGCCATTCACCGGATAGCACTTCAGAGCTAGCCAGTCAAAGTGAAATGATTGTCTCGGGTCCGCTAGAGATTTATCTCTATAGGGTTGCAACTTTTGTCTTAGTGCATATCTCACTAAGTGTAGTGCTTTCGCAAACATGCTGTAACAAAGATAAGCTAAGTTAGAAACGTTTAGTCACGACATGTTGATGGACATGAAGTGAACCCTAGAATTGAGTCGGTCTCATAAAGATAATTTAATAATAATTAATGAACATTTCGTTGTAAGACTTAATTATACATTACCTTCTTCATCTTGCTAAGTACTTGTACTTACCTCAATTGCATATGTTGTTTTGTGTGCTTTTGGGGTGAGAAGACGAACGAGGTCACCTTGAGATCGTTGAGGATTTCGATGATGATTTGATGGCGTTGGTGCTATGATGATGCTTACTTTTACTTTTCTATTAAGGTTGTACTAGAATGTGTTGTAGATTTCTTTAATAATTTGTTGTACCTTCGTTAAGACTTTTGTAAGTCAAGTTTGTACTTTCGAACATCGTACGTTGTAACCTTTGGAGAATCGTCGTTGTAATCTATACAATTCGGCTATAGTCGGTTGGTATTCTATTCTAGTAGCATTTATGAGTTTTTACCCGAGCCTTTTGGGCTTCTGTTGCTTTAATTTTGATACGACGACGTAGAGGCTGGCGTATAATATTGGATTTATTTAATGTTATACGCGCCGAACGTTCTCTTCCGGATAAGGGCTCGGTATCCGGGAGCGGGGCGTTACAGTTGGTATCAGAGAGAAGCGTTCCTTGATTTTCTAGGCTTCCCTTTCCTAAGATGAGATCTCTTTAGACCTCTTAGAACCGTTCTGATCCCTTGATCTTTCAGAGTGGCAGGAATCCGTAGAAGTTTCCTTGCTAACCTAAGTTTCAGTTCTTAAGATAAGGTATCTTAGATCTCTTAGAATCTTTCCGACCTTCCTTAATCTTGGTAGTAAATCCTCGTAAATCTAAGAATTCTTAGACCGTGGTCAAGTTGCACTAGGACCAAGTGAAAGAGTCTTCTTAGGCGAAGGTTAGGTTGAGTTCTAAGCCCACATCTTTTATGTGATGCCCTCATGTTTGTTCTTTCTCAGATCCTTAATAGAATCCCTATCTTCTTTTGGAGCTTTCGGACTTTTCTCGCTTTACTCCTTCCTTGGAGGATTTAAAGTTTTCTTATTGCGACATTTTGATTTAATCATTTCTTTGATTTTATAATTTGGTGTGATGCAAGGCGAGTAAACGATTTTGTTCACGTTTCTATATGTCTTTAATATCATTTCTGATGTTTCAAAAAAATTCTGTAAATTTTCAGTCATTTAGAAAATTGCCTTTTCTACAATTTCTCTTTTGACATCAAATTATTTTTCAATATGGATTGTTCATAAATTGCTTAACAAGGGGGAATACCCTGTTCAGAAAATTCTGCAGCGGTACTCATACTTATGAATCTGTTTTGAATAATCTAAGAACCCCCAAATGACTTGAATTTTTGATATGTTGTAGAAAACTTTCTTATCTGCAATTTTTGTTTTGGAGTCAAGTGCAAATTCTTTCTGGTTTGAGCACAATCTGCAACACAATGCAGATTATAAATTTCTGAAAAATTTTGACAGCTAGCAGCAGTCGACGAAAATAATTATTTTAACCAACTTATGCCTTTCCAAATTTTTTGAATTTTGAGTAGCATTTGTAAAACTTGTATATCTACAACTTTTCTTTATACGCCATGTTCAAAATCAGTTTGGTTTGTTCTGTGCAAGTCAATCATTTCATGGTTGAGGTATGTACCTAAACTTCTAAAACCATTTAAGTACTTGTTCATAAAAGGCTAGACACCATTCTTTCACCTTGGAAGTTTAGGTGTGGGGTTATAGGTGTTGGGAAGGCTTTGAAGAATAAGACTTTTAACTTAGTGGACCGTAATAAGAAGTTTAGTAGGTAGATATTAAGTGTTGTAGACTTAATACCCTTGTGTGACAAGAAACAATTACATGATGACTATCCAATCCCATGTTTTCTTTGACGAAGTGCTCTTTTATAATCATTTGGTTTCCTACTCGGTTACCCCGATTTCAAATGTTTTCCCATTTACACTATTTGTAACCCATGTTCTAGCTAAACCACCCAATTGAAATTTTTTTGAAACTCGGTAAATGTTCTTTCATTGCGAAGGTTTATTTTCCAAGTGTGCACATACTTTGATGTTTTTTTTTTTTTGTGAAGGTGTTTTCATAAAGTCAAATTTTAGATTTAAGGAAATGATTTTCTCATCCTTCGAACTATTTTGAACTGACAGCTGCATATCATTTCATTGCATCATGTTTAACAAATTCGGGTCAATACACCTTTGCATCCTAGTGATTACCTTCAATACACCCCCTACAAGATGTTTTAGTGTAGAAAACTTTTTGTTTAAAGACTCAACTCTTTTATTAGAATTTTATACCAGTTCGATAACCGGTTGAAAGATCAAACTTTCTCAAAACATCCATTTTAATTACATATCCTTTTTGTCTTTCGGTAAGAATACGTGAACAACCATTTATTATCTAAGTGTCATTTAATAACTCCACGCTACTTTTAGAGAATTATATATATACATATGTTCAAAAGTCCTATCAATAACTACTTTCAAAGTACTGCATCTTTTTACTCCCTTATGAAATTTTTTATTTGAATAAGCGAGTAGTCGAACCTCTTTTACATCCCATTCATGTCTTTTAAAGTTATGTTTTGATAAAGAATTTTTAGCAAAGGGCTACAAGTGTTAAGTTGTTTTGTCTTATCTAAAACCCTTCCTTCTTCGAACTGGAAGAAATGACTTTCTGATTTTTTTTTAAAACAAAGGGCTGTCCTCCTCCCTTTGAACATTTTCACCTTCGATGCGAACCTTTTAACAATTTCACAATAGTCCTTCTTGTGTTAGTCTTTGAACGACACGAAAACATGCACTATTTGAAACTCTTGTGTTTTCTTTACTCAGTCGTCACTTATGATTTCTTCACGAACCACTACTCCGATTTACCTTTATCTTTGAACCTTTGGAGAAGATGTTCTCCGCCTTCAAAAAATATATATATTTAACTGCAACGGTTGTTGGAAGAAATAGAAAATGCATTCTCTGAGTCCATTTGCTTTCTTTTCCACGTTATCATTCATGACCTCTTCGCAACATTTCTCCAATTTACTTGGATTTTCATCTTGAAAACTTTCGAGAGAATATACTCGTCTTCAAATTTTTTTTAATATATATATGTACATATTTGAATAAGATTTGAAACTCCTTCTACTTCTAGACCTTTTTTTTGAACATTTATTGGCGAAGTAAGAAAATTTATTCTTTTGCATTCAATCATACTAATTGCTTCAAGAGAAGGGAAAATGTTTTCAATATGGGTTGTATAGAATAATCTTTTGGTTGCAACAAATGTCCCAGTCAGAGAACTTTTGTTTTATTGATTTTATTACAAGTAGCCTCATCTTGGTAAATCTTACATATCATCCATTTTGGGTTACATAAACAAATTTTGTACTATATGCATGTGAACCAAATTCAAACCATCTTTCATTTTTTTTTTTAGTTACATGTCTCAAGATTTCCTATTGCTATCTTCTTTAGTAGTTTCAGTTCCCAAGAAATTTTACAACCATTCTTACCTTTCTTCTGGAATCAAGGTGAGAATAAGTTTAAACATTTGTTTCTTGTATGTGTTTTACTTAAAGAAAAAAAAATTTCTTTTACAACTCCAGTCTTCTGTTGAACTATAAAATTATGGTTGCTGATAAACTCACTGTCAAAAGTTGTTTCTTGTCTATAGAAAAGCCTTATAAGTTTGGTAGAAGATGTTTATATGGTTTCCGTTTTGAAGACTAATAAAGATTGAAGTATGTTTGTGGTTTGGGTGTGCTATAGATGGATTAGTGCGGGATCGATAACAAGATGGAGTTAGGGTTCCTTAAGTTTATAGCTAGTTTCTTGAAGGTAAGGCGGATGTATAAGTCAAAGTAACCCTCATATAAGTACGGAAACAATTTGTAAGGGTGACAAATGGACAAAGAACCTAGAAGAATACTACTTGTTAATTAGTGGATTGACTTAACTTTTGGGACAAGTGTTATAGGAGGAGCTTAAGAAGTTGGGTTAGAAGAGTCGAGTATAAGGCAGTTGAAATGTGTGAATAAGATAGAGTGGTGCTTGGGTCTGAAGTACTAGATTAGTTGTGATGGACGCGTTGTGGTCTTGATGATGAAAGTACTAAGGTTCAAATCAATTGGAGATAATGTTTGTTTTTAAAAGTGAACTAGAAAGTGGGCAAGCTGGTATCTAAGATGAAAGTGGTGTTGGTTCTGGCAAGTTTCGAGGACGAAACTTCTTTAAGGGGGGAAGAGTGTAACATCCCGACTTTTTAGAAAAGGGGTATAAAAGTCTTTTTACGATTTTATGTGTGTCTCGATAATTTTAATGGGTTATGCTTTTATTAAAAGAATAGAGTCAATAAAATTGTTAAAGGGTATTTACGGTATTTTAAATGTGTAACTTTTATTGAGGGCAAAACGGAAATTTAACCACCCCTATAAATACCTCTTATAACCTAAAACTCTTCTCATTTTTTCACTTCTCCAAATTTTCCTGCGGTGAGTGAAAAAAAGGAAGAAAAAAAAAAAAAACGAGAGGAAAAAGAAGGAGAAAACAATGGATACTTTTGGGCATATCTCCGCGACCGTTAATCCGTTTTGAAATCCGAAAGTACCGCCGGAACCATGAGAGGATGAGGATCGTTTTGATACCAGAATTTGGGTCTGATTCTCAGGTATGTTGGAGTCGAATTTTTCTATCGCGAATTCATGAAAAGGATCATGAATTCGTGTTCTAGGGCTTTGTTTCGTAGTTCTTTGTTTAGAGGTTTTGATCATCAATTAATTTATGTTAATTGGGATCTTTTAGATCATGTTTGAGGTCTGTTTAAGTGCTTTCTTGAGTTTGGTTTGGTTTTGGCCCCAATCGTGGTTTCAATCAAGCCTTGTAGATCTTCTTGGTGTAATTCGTAGAATCTGTGTTTTGGGGTTCTTTGCGCTTTGAAGGTGGCAAGGAATCGTTTTTAACAGGTGAGATGCTCTTCCTAATGTTTAATTAAGTTTATGATGTTTAAGGTTGAGTGTTTGTGGTGTTTTAAATGCTAGATATCATGTCTACTTGTTGTTAGATGAATATGTGATGTTTAGTTGTGTAAAAGTTGTACTTTTCTGCTATTTTGATGAGTATATGGTTGAAGAACATGTTTGGTTTGGGTTAGAAATCGTAAAGTGCAGAAATTGCAAGTTTTAGGTTTATCTGATGCACAAGAGTATGCTTGACCAGGGCAAGCGCACTCTGCTATTTTTGAATGAAAAACAAAATGTTTACTGAGAGCACAAGCGCACGCTTGCTCAAGGCAAGCGTACACCTGCTCAAGACAAAAGTATGCCTGCTCAAGGCAAGCGTACACCTGTGCTTGTAGAATGAAAAATAGAATGCTATTAGTTACCCAAGCGCACGCTTGACCAGGGCAAGCGCACTCTTGACCCGTTTCTCATGAAAATATGTGTTTTAATACTATACTTGGTTTAGGAACGTTCTAATGGATCTAATAACGTTAAATGAACTTGAACAAGCCCCGATTAAGCTTCGATGCGTTTAGTTCCGGCACCGAATGTACTCTTCAAGGGAGTTGAAGTTCGGGACCGTCGGAAGAGTATGATTGGCTTGTGCTTTGATGAATTAGCATTCATCAATGTACGTGTAATTGCTAGGTCTTGTCCGTGTCTAGAGGTCCAGGGAAGAGAGTTGAGTTGTGAGGGAGCCTACTTGAAAACACTTAGGTGGCTAGTTAACAATTTAATAAACTACATATGTCATTAGTAAAAAGATTAAACATCATGAGAGCTTGGACAGGCACAGTACAACATCGGCAATGTGAGGTTTGGCCAGATAAAGTGGTGTTGATCATTGCCGGATTCTAGACAAAGCCAGTTAAAGTAATGATCATCCCGCCGGACAAACTCACGAACGAGATAGCCATTCACCGGATAGCACTTCGAGCTAGCGGTCAAAGTGAAATGATTGTCTCGGGTCCGCTGTAGAGATTTATCTCTATAGGGTTGCAACTTTTGTCTTAGTGCATATCTCACTAAGTGTAGTGCTTTCGCAAACATCTTGCTAACAAAGATAAGCTAAGTTAGAAACGTTTAGTCACGACATGTTGATGGACATGAAGTGAACCCTAGAATTGAGTCGGTCTCATAAAGATAATTTAATAATAATTAATGAACATTTCGTTGTAAGACTTAATTATACATTACCTTCTTCATCTTGCTAAGTACTTGTACTTACCTCAATTGCATATGTTGTTTTGTGTGCTTTTGGGGTGAGAAGACGAACAGGTCAGCCTTGAGATCGTTGAGGATTTCGATGATGATTTGATGGCGTTGGTGCTATGATGATGCTTACTTTTACTTTTCTATTAAGGTTGTACTAGAATGTGTTGTAGATTTCTTTAATAATTTGTTGTACCTTCTGTTAAGACTTTTGTAAGTCAAGTTTGTACTTTCTGAACATCGTACGTTGTAACCTTTGGAGAATCGTCGTTGTAATCTATACAATTCAGCTATAGTCGGTTGGTATTCTATTCTAGTAGCATTTATGAGTTTTTACCCGAGCCTTTTGGGCTTCTGTTGCTTTAATTTTGATACGACGACGTAGAGGCTGGCGTATAATATTGGATTTATTTAATGTTATACGCGCCGAACGTTCTCTTCCGGATAAGGGCTCGGTATCCGGGAGCGGGGCGTTACAATATCTCAATAAATATAATAATTTTGTTAAATATTATTATAATACCTCAATTTTTTATCTATAATCTTTAATAAAAGTGTCAAAAGATAATTTTAACAAAAGAAAAAACAAAATCTATACGTTAGGGTGCTGTACTAAGGAAAATGTTTGTTCAATAACAAATTGATCCCACTCAAAGAAAAAAAAAACAAATTGATCACAACAAAGTGTTACAAATACACTCTTACACCATTGATTATCATAAGTGATAAGAATCAATAAGTCTCACGACATTATTAATGGTATAAAAATATTTTGACTAATTTGTGGTGGAAAATAAAATCAATATGTTAGAAAAATGTTTGTTCAATAACAAATCGATCACAATAAAGTGTCACAAATACACACTTACACCATTGACTATTATAAGTCATAAGAATCAATAGTTCTCACGTAATTATCAATGTTATAAAAATATTTTGACTTTGTTGTGGAGTTATCACTGTCATTTTTCTGTTGTTTCACCCAAAATTTAAACATAATGAAGTACATGACTATTTATACAATATACATGTTTACCTACTACCTCCTTATCTTACTAATTCAAGTGATTTATACTCATTTGAATCTACTGTGAAGTTGTCCAAAATGTTGTACAAAAGGAAGTTAATTATGAAAAACACAATATCCAAAATGAGCGAACAAAAAATGGCGCAACAAGAAAAAAAGTGTTATGGAAGCCACGTAAAACGGAAAGGTGATGAAAGAAGTGTTGTGAATAGAAATGATATGTGAATTAGGTTTAAAGTAGAAATTGGGATGGACGAAAAAAAAATCGTACTGAAATATCAATATTTTAATAATTTTCGTTGTTTTGATTGGTAAAAACAGTAAAGAAATCAAAATATGCTAAGACGACATAGCAGCAACACCTGCATAAGATCCAAAAAGAAAAAGAATCGAAGAAAAAAAGAAGATCGATTCGAGGTCATTTACACCCTAAAGTCTATAGCATATATAATCTTGTTTATTTCTTTAGTGAAATCGTATTTTAGAACACAGATGTAAATGACGAAATGATGCCATTGGTGATGATCATATTCTAAAAAATATAAAACCAAAGTTCCTTGAAGCAAACGAGTTAGAACATGATAACACTCGACTGTTATGGAGTCAATGGAAAAACAAAAAGATTCTGTTGGTCCCAGAGAAGGGTGAAACTATAGTCAGAGGGGGGGGGGGGGGGGTGAATGACTATAGTGGAGTTTCAAAAACTTTTCTTCTATTTAAAAGCTTTTAGCCAGCGGATAAGTCCCTTCTTACTATGTTGTTTTCAAATCAGTGTAGACAGTCACAGATATAAGTTAAGATGTAGGCTAATTAAATAAATGATGTAAAGTAAATTGCAGAATTTAAATTGACACAAGGTTTATAGTGGTTCAGGGTGGTGTAATCCCTTAATCCACTCTTCTCCTGTGATGATTGGAGGAATTCACTATTGTTTTCACAGATACAATAGTATGATTGTCCTTGGCTTCCCAAGCTTCACAATCTACAAGACTATCACTCCTTGACCGCAATGCTTCGGTGATTCGGTCTTCCTTTTTTGTCGTTCCTTAAGATTAAGATCCTTCAACAACTATCACAGTTTCAACTCCTTCTCGGATTGCCTCTGATTCAGTTGCTTCAGTTTGATGTGAATGTGATTCACACACTTGCTTGATCAATCTCAATTCTAAGTATGACTTTGTAGTTCTGATACTTGAGTTGATCACTAGATATGTCTTTGTAAGTTCAGAGAGAAGGCTTTTCAAATTGACAGAGTTTCTGCTTGATTTTTCTTTCTTGATCGTTTTTCTTTTCCTGTCAATGCCTTCTATTTATAGCCTTGAATAACCTTGGTTTTTGAAATTCCGTCCGTTGGTTATATTAATGAGGGAATAACCCTTGATTTTATTCTTGATTCCCCCTTAATTGTATTCTCCTTGATTTCAGTGATCGGATTCTTTCTTCAAACGTATAGCGAGAAAATCCGTCCTTGATTGATCCTTTAATGATTTGTGCATTTAATGCATGATCTTTCGAATCTTCATCGTATATCAAATTTGATCTTGTAAATGTCTCTTCGCCGTTTTTAGAACGGTCGAGTGAGCCTTCGACTTAGCCGTTAGTTCTTTCTTTCTTCGTTTTGTTTTCTCTTTGCCGAAAGTCGGTTTACTCGGCCGATTCTCGTTTCCTTCTTTGTTCTAGTTTTTGGAGAGTCTTTGTACTTCACCGATCCTTGATTTGGGTGAGACCAGTGTACACCATATTTGAACATTGCGTTTCATCACTTAAAACATAACTTAGACTTATCCAAGGTCATCACGGACTTCCTTGGTTATAGGTCGACCATAATGTCTTCATACTTCTCTGCTTTGGTGCTTTTCGGCTTCACTTTGCCGAATATCCGTTTTTGCTTTGCCGTCCTACCAACTAGTACAATACTTGTCTGACTCAACTTATACAACATGTCAGACTCTAAGTAAAGACTTATACAGAGAGTTCTAACTTATTTCAGGCTTGCTATAACAGCTAGTATGGCCATCATCAAAACATAATAAAATGTTCCTAACAATTTCCCCTTTTTGATGATGCCAAAACCCTCATAAGCCTGAACATAAGTAATCAAAAAATTTCATAATAAACAACTGAATAAAAGTTCAACAATTTTATTCTTCCATCATAGGGCAATAAGATATTGCATCTTTTTATTTAAGTGAACAAAGGCAAATGATAAGATGAATTGAATTGAATTAAGCAACAGGTAACTGGTTTACTTCTTTATTTCTTCAAACCTGATGCCCTTGCCTTTGCTGTCCTCGCCTTTGCTGCCCTTTCTCTTTCCACTGGGGCTTTCCACCTTTCCCTTCCCACTGGGACTCTCAGGCTTTGAGTTACCTTCCCCCTTTGTGGCAGCATCAAAACGTGCCTCAAGGTCTGCAATTGCCGCGTCAGATTCAGGGAGAGGCCCACACTTTCTCTCCAGTATTTTGTTGTTGGCTTCACCAACTTTGATAAGAAAGTCCAGTTGCTTGCCAGAATGCTCCATGATCTCATCCAGATGCTGAATTTTGGATGTGTGAGCATTGAGGGTGTCCACCAATGGCTTGAGATTGTTGTCAACTGTTGTCTCTGCATGGAATTCAAGATTGGTTTGGACATGGTGAGGGATGAGGTGTTGTAAGTTGCAAATTAAGTTTCCTTGTCTCTCTATGACCTCATCTTGGATTTTGATATGGTCGATGAGGGCCTCAATCTTGTGATTGAAGGAGGTTGCTTGACTCCTTGCTGCGTCTTCAGATTTTGCCTGCTGTAATATTGCCTTTCCATGTCCACAATGAGGGGTTGAATGTCCAGATTGAAGACTCTCTCTGGATCAATTCCTTCTGGTGCCACATGGACATCCTCTTCATCCCCATCAGTTTCATCCTCAGCATCTTTACCTTGCTTCTTCTCATTTTCCACTTCAATTTCTTCCTTTACTTCTTCTCCCTCTTCCTTCTCATTTTGGGCTTCTTCTTCTTTTTCTTCCATCAGTTCTTGTTGAGTGTGGACTGCTTCATCTACCACTGTTCCCCCTTGTGCAATTGTGGGGGAGTTGACAAGTTCGGCTGAGTGAGCTTTATCACCGGCTCACTTAGCCGGTTGTCAACTTTGCTCGTGCTTTTGAAAAGCACCTCTTGGAGAGTCGGTTCATCATCGAAATCCCCAAATCTTCTTGAATTGCTTCAAGATTTCCTCCTTCGATTGTTCATCCTCTCGACTCATCCTCTTCCTCATGTATCTCCTCCTCTTCGGATGAAGTGATTCTATATCCTTCTTCACCTTCCTCTAGGTAGGTGATTTCCTCTAATTGCTTTTCTTCTTCTCGTTTCGTGTCATCACCGATTGTCACGAGAGTCAATTAAGTTCTTTGGTTCCGTGCGAGAGGGATGTTTTCATGCGCCGTCCGGGATCCGGTTCTTCGTCCCACTCCCGATCTACCGCCTTCGAGGGATCGCTTTATTTTGCTCCCGGCTATGGGTTTGGGCTTCATGGAAGCCTTGATGTAAGTGAACATCGTCTTTGACTTGTGTGGGGACCGCGAGATTTGTGGGTTTCACGTTCAATGCGTTGAACAGGTGTTGAAGAGGGAATCCGTATGATTTCTTTTCCCGAAATCACCTTTCTTCGCAAACCCTTGTTTGGTGCCGTAATTGAAAGGTCAAATTCCTTTTGTATCCGATCCTTTAGTCTATTGAATACAAAAGTTGCCCAGTCGAATTTGATGCGTTCGTAGATGATGGCCATCAATCTGATCCAAACCTCAGTCAGGTTTTCCATGGATCCTTTTCTGCCTTCGATATTCTTGGTGATGACTGGCGCAAACTCGGCAAACGGAGGTTTGAGTGTTGATCTAGGTAGATTGTATATTTTGCTGTTTTTCCTCGGATTTTTGGCTATCTCAGCCTAGAATTTTGTGATGTCAATCTGTACAAACTTGACATTGTGCGGGCCTATCATTGGTAACTGTAGGAACCTATTGAGAAGTCCAGGCGTTATGACTATCTCTTTCCCAAAAATTGAGCTTTTTATGCAGTCGACCTCAGTTTTCTTTGCGCTGGGCACAAACTTGGCATTTTTCCAGAATGCGATCAGGTTTTCATAGCAGATTCCCGTTATTGGAGGATTTAGGAAGGTCATCAACCCCAAATTTGAGCAGCAATCAACCAGACGTTGAGCTTTTGAATCATTGTCACAAAATGAGAGATAGTGCTCAGGTTTGAAAAACGAGCCGGTTATGATTGATTTTTCGTAGTATTTTTCAGTAGCAGTGATTTGGGAGGATGAAGCCATTGATTGGTAGAGGAAGATTAGAAGAGTATATCTTGAGGTTTCAGTGAGAAAAAGTAATTTGCAGGAGTATGTAAAGATTTCTGAACATCTCCAAGTCTTGTTTTTATAGTGTGATTTGGGTAGTGTGAACGTGGTTTGAATATGGAAGGATTTTGTGGCATAATGGTGTGATTTTGTGTATGAAAATCGCGATATTCGAGTGGAATGAGGGTGTGGTTTGAGGCAAGTAATGATAGAGCCCGGGAATCGAGGAGTTTATAATTCGAAAAATAATATAATTACTTCCATGATCATAAATTGATCGCCACGTGTGTACAGAATAATCCTCCATAATTTCCTTATTCTCCACGTGTAATCGAATTGATTTTGTTCACACTTTTAATTTGTCCAAGTCTTTATTTCGGTGAAGTGCCTTCGCTGGTCACTTAGCCGTCCCAATAGGTTCTTCACTTAGCTGCGCCATTTGACTGTTCCTAACAATCAGTTAAGTTACCTTCGCTGGATACCAGTGCCTTACTTGCAGCATCTCCTGTAACGGCAAAGGTCGTACCCGTTAATGAAGTCACTTAGCCGATTACTCCAGTTAGCCGCTGTTAGATACTTATTCAATTTCACTCATTCCTAACTCAGTTCTTAGCTTACTGAATCTTTCATAACTGAGTGGTTTAGTGAAGATGTCAGCCAATTGATCTTCAGTAGGTATGTGTTTTAGGATGACATCCCCCTTTTCAACATGGTCTCTCGATAAAATGATGTCTTACATCAATATGCTTTGTTCTTGAGTGCAATACTGGATTTTCTGTAATAGATATTGCACTTGTGTTATCACACATGATTGGAATTGTTTTCTCTTCTACTCCATAGTCCCTTAGCTTTTGTCTTATCCACAGTACTTGTGCACAACAGCTACCTACTGCTATATATTCTGCTTCAGCTGTTGATGTAGATATGGACTTTTGCTTTTTACTGAACCGAGAGACTAGTCTGGTTCCTAGCATTTGGCAAGTTCCAGAGGTGCTCTTTCTATATATTTTGCATCCAGCATAGTCAGAGTCTGAATATGATATCAATGTAAATCCTCCATCTTTTGGATACCAAATACCAACATTTATAGTGTTTTTCAAGTATTTGATTATCCTTTTAGCCGCTAGAAGATGTGATTCTTTTGGTTGAGCTTGAAATCTTGCACACACTCCTACCGCAAATGCTATGTTAGGTACGCTTGCGATTAAGTATAATAATGATCCAATAATTCCTCTATACATTTTTCGATCAACATCTTTTCCTCCATCATCTTTTCCAAGTATGACTCGGCACACATTGGTGTGTCCGTTCGTGCCACTTGTATCCATCCCATACTTGTGTATCAAATCTCTTGTATACTTTGCTTGACTAATGAAAATGCCATCCTTCATTTGCTTTACTTGAAGGCCAAGGAAGTAGTTTAATTCTCCCATCATGCTCATCTGAAATTTGCTCTTCATCAGGTTTGCAAATTTCTCACACAGTTTTTCATCCTCTGATCCAAAGATTATATCATCAACATAGATTTGTACTAGCAATGTGCTTGCTCCTTCCTCCAGTTTAAATAGAGTCTTGTCAATAGTTCCTTTGTTGAATCCATTCTTGATCAGAAAACGTGACAGTGTTTCATACCAGGCTCTAGGTGCCTGTTTGAGGCCATAGAGGGCCTTCTTGAGTTTGTATACTTTGTCTTCTTTTCCTTTAATTTGAAATCCAGGAGGTTGTTCTACATAAACTTCTTCTTCCAAAAGTCCATTTAGGAATGCACTCTTTACATCCATTTGATAGACTTTAAAGTCTTTGTGTGCAGCAAATGCTAGAAAAAGTCTGATTGCTTCCAATCTTGCTACTGGAGCAAATGTTTCATCATAATCTATTCCTTGACTTGGGAATAGCCTTTTGCAACTAGCCTTGCTTTGTTTCGACAACGAGTTCCTTGCTCATCCATCTTGTTCCTAAACACCCATTTTGCACCAATGATGTTGGCCATTTCGTGTGTCCGTCAACTAGTTCCCGAGACTTCATTTCTTTCAAATTCATTTAGTTCTTCTTGCATGGTCGTGATCCAATCTCGCATCTTGGATTGCATCATCTATGGTCTTGGGTTCCACTTGTGATAGAAATCAAGTTAGCATGTGCTCCAGGTTGTCTTCTCGGTTCGACTCCCTGTGTGAATATCTCCAATGACTTGTTCTTCGGGATGGTCTCTTAGCCAATTTAGGTCTGGTTGAAGTTGATCTTCACTTGGTGCTTCCATACCTTCATGCTGAGCAAGAACTTCAACTTCAGGTGCTTCATTTGGTGTATTGGTAAGTGGTTCTTCTTGGTTTTCAAAATGATGATTTAGGATGGTAGCCGGTATGGTTGCATTTGTATAGATTTCCCTTTGTCTTTCTTTCTTCTTGATCTTGAAGATCTTCACCATTTGTATTTGGTTCATCAAAAACTACATGTATTGATTCTTCAATCACCAAGGTTCTTTTATTGAGTACTTTGAATGCTTTGCTGGTGTCTGAGTATCTCATGAAGATTGTTTCATCAGCCTTCTCATCAAAGGTATGCAGTTGATTCCTGTTTAAGACAAAACATTTTGATCCAAACATATGAAAATATGAGATATTGGGTTTTCTACCGTTCCATATTTCATATGGAGTTTTTCATGATGTTTGTTGATGATTGATCTATTTTGTGTATGGCATGTTGTGTTTGTTGCTTCAGCCCAAAATCTCTTTGGTAAACATGCTTCTGCTATCATTGTCCTGACTGCTTCCTTGATGGTTCTGTTTCTTCTTTCGCAACACCATTTTGTTGTGGAGTTCCCGCTGCGAGATAGTTGATGTAATACTCCATTTTCTTCACAATAGGTTCGATAATTTCATTTAGGAATTCGGTGCCTCTATCCGATCCGATCTTGATAATCTTTAGCTCTTTCTCATTCCGGAGTCTTCTCAACAAATGGCGCCTTCATGAGTGTTTCTTTCTTCTTGTTCATGAAAATAGTCCATGTGTACTTTGAGAAGTCATCCACCACTACAAGAGTGTATTTCTTACCACTCACACTTACCGGTGTGATTTGGTCCAAACAAGTCCATGTGCAGCAGATGTAGAACTCTTGTTGTAGATTGATAAGGCTTTGACTTGAATGAACTTTTTATTTGTTTTCCTTTTTGACAAGTATCACATAGACTCTCTTTCTTGAATGTGATCTACGGCAGGCCTTCAACTAGCTTGCTCCTTGATAGTTTGTTGATGGTCTTGAAATTCGAGTGATTTAATCTTTTGTGCCAAATCCGGCTTGTTGATTGTTTATTCTTGACAAGTAGGCATGTTTCTGCCTTAGCTGTTTTCCAGTCTACCACATACATGTTGTCTTGTCTTCTGCCTACAAGAACTACTGTGTTGGTTTGACTGTGAATCACT
The DNA here is from genome assembly GCA_036785695.1 of Gentiana straminea. Classification (NCBI taxonomy): domain Eukaryota; kingdom Viridiplantae; phylum Streptophyta; class Magnoliopsida; order Gentianales; family Gentianaceae; genus Gentiana; species Gentiana straminea. Next base: position 1,169,546 of record JAVUPR010000436.1, read on the forward strand.
TTGCATCCTTCTTTGTTGAAGTGCACATTGTAGCCTTTGTCACAGAATTGACTGATGCTCATCAGATTGAAGTTAAGTCCCTTGACATATGCCACATTTTGAATCTTTAGATTGTTCTTGAGTATTATGCCTTCCCCCTTAATCTTGCCAGGGTTTTCTTTACCTCCAAATGTGACTTTGGGTCCATCAAAAGCTTTGAATTTCAGTGAGCCATTTCTTGTTTCCTATCATGTGTCTGGAACATCCACTGTCTATGTACCAGACATCCTACAAAACAGATTAATTAAGTTTAGGTACCCAACACTTGTTTGGGTCCATGCTTGTTAGCAATCATGCCTCCCATACCAAGGGTGTATCCAAAAGGTCTTCTTTTTGGATAATTGAAGTCATCAACTTCATATGTATAAGGCATGGCGAGAATAGCTTCTAGTATTTTTACCGAAGGTATTCGATACTTTTCTCCACCTTTTGGTGCATTTGCATCCTTCTTTACTTTCCAATATGCAAGTAGGAAACCTTTCTTGCTTCGGTGTCTAGGAACGGTTTGGTTTTTCTTAAACACATGATGCATTTTGTGGAATGGTTTCCTCTTGTATTTTGGAGGTGCAACATTCCAATCATCCTCTCGAAGGGTAAAGTCCGCCTTTTCCTTTCGGATGGCCGTGGTTCTTGATTGATTGGAAGGAGGATTTAGTTTCTTCGTTTCACTACACTGGGTCTTGACTTCACCGGAACAAGATGATCTGTTGGAACCATGGTCTGTCCCTTTCTAAATTTTGGTCCACTAGTGGTTCTGAATTTAGAATGGTGTTGATCATTGTTCCTACTTTCATCCTGACTGTGGTAGCCAAGACCAGATCTGGATCCAAACCTTTTTGAGGGTTTGTAAGCTGGTGCTTTTAGTGGTGCAGTGGATACCTTCACTGGTGAGGAGATTTTCTTAACTGACCTTTTAGTAACAGATGTATGATCATCTGCTTTTTGTTGATCATTTAAGTAGGTCTTCTTACTAGTTAATTCAGCTTTTGCTTCATCCAGTTCTTTCTTTAACCTCTTATTCTCTTTTCTTAGATCCTTGCATTCCTTTTCCAGAATTTCATGATTCTTTTCAATTTCATCAAATTTAGTCATGAGATTTTGGACTAGGTCTCGTCGTATCTAATGGGAGACTAGAGGATTGTGCGGTGTTAGATGTGGATGCATTAGATGAAGAACAGAGCTAGTTGTTACCTCGGTTTCATCGATTCTTTAGCCATTAAACATAGGCTTGTTTCCTCGTTGTCCGAGCCATCACTTTTATCTTCATCCAATTCTTTGGTCATGAGGCATAGGCATGCTTTTTCATTTTTCGAGTTGTCTTCTTCATCACTATTATCCGAGTCATTGTCGGATGATTCTTCATGCTTTTCACTATTTGGATTTCGCCTTAAGTGCCTTCTTGCTCTTTCTCTTTTCGGATGCTCGTATTTCTTCTTTTCATCATCTTTGTCATTTTCTTCGGGACAATCACCTTGAAGTGACCTTTCTTGTTGCGGTTGAAGCATCCGTATTCATCATCTTTCTTCTTCATGTCTCTGTTTGAGCTTGACTTTTTGTTTGATGACGAATTTCCTTTGAATGGCTTCTTTTTAAACTGTCAAAACGTTTAACTAATAAAGCTACCGTTCTTTTAATTCTTGTGTCTCTTTCTTTGATGCATTCGGCAAAGTTACTTTCTTTTGGGGTACGCTAATCGTGATTTTGTGTGTATCTGCCGGAGCACCATCTTCGCCGTTCAATTCGAATTCATGAGCTTTTAAGCGGGACATCGTGTCGAGTGTCGGTGCTTGCAAGATTTGTTGTTCCTCGATTCGATGTTATGATTTTCCATCTTTCAGGTAGTCCTCTCAAGATTTTCAAGCATACTTCTTTTTGGGGATATATGTGTCCAAGCTGTTGTAATTCACTGATGATGCTTGAGAATTTGTTGTCCATTTGATCAATGGATTCACCAGCCTTCATCTTAAAGTTCTCAAACTTCTGTTTTGCAACAGATAATTTATTTTCTTTAACTGCTTCAGATCCTTCATTTATCAATGATAGCTTGTCCCACATCTCCTTTGCTGTTTTGTAGTCTTTAATTCTCATGAACATGTTGCTGTCTAGGGTCTTCAAGATCATGTCTTTTGCAACAAAGTCCAGATTTGCTCTTCTCCTTGTCATCCTTGGTCCAATCCTTTTTAGGTTTGTCAATTTCCTTTCCTTGATCTCGCTCCCCGTGCCTACCACCATAGTGATTGTGATCGGTCCATCATTGATTACATCCAGCATCTCTTCATGAGTTGCTGCAAGATGAGACAGCATTCTTATTTTATATTCATCAAAATTGTTAACATTAAAAACAGGTACTTTTGACAAGAAGTTTGAGGAATCCATCAGTATAATTGAATATATAAATGACAGTGAATGGAAAACTCATATTTGAAAACTGCTTTGAAAATATGTGATCTCCTTGTTACCAGAAATTAGATCTGAACAGGTTCTGATACTAGGAACACTGCTCCGATACCAATTGTTGGTCCCAGAGAAGGGTGAAACTATAGTCGAGGGGGGGGGGGGGGGGGTGAATGACTATAGTGGAGTTTCAAAAACTTTTCTTCTATTTAAAAGCTTTTAGCCGGCGGATAAGTCCCTTCTTACTATGTTGTTTTCAAATCAGTGTAGACAGTCACAGATATAAGTTAAGATGTAGGCTAATTAAATAAATGTTGTAAAGTAAATTGCGTAATTTAAATTGACACAAGGTTTATAGTGGTTCGGGGTGGTGTAATCCCTTAATCCACTCTTCTCCCGTGATGATTGGAGGAATTCACTATTGTTTTCACGAGATACAATAGTATGATTGTCCTTGGCTTCCCAAGCTTCACAATCTACAAGACTATCACTCCTTGACTCGCAATGTTGCAACGGCTTCGGTGATTCGGTCTTCCTTTTCTTTGTTCCTTAAGATTAAGATCCTTCAACGGCTATCACAGATTCAACTTCTTCTCGGATTGCCTCGATTCGGTTGCTTCGAGTTTGATGTGAAAGTGATTCACACACTTGCTTGATCAATCTCAATTCGAGTATGACTTTGTAGTTCTGATACTTGAGTTGATCACTAGATATGTCTTTGTAAGTTCAGAGAGAAGGCTTTTCAAATTGACCGAGTTTCTGCTTGATTTTTCTTTCTTGATCGTTTTTCTTTTCCTGTCAATGCCTTCTATTTATAGCCTTGAATAACCTTGGTTTTTGAAATTCCGTCCGTTGGCTATATTAATGAGGGAATAACCCTTGATTTTATTCTTGATTCCCCCTTAATTGTATTCTCCTTGATTTCAGTGATCGGATTCTTTCTTCAAACGTATAGCAAGAAAATCCGTCCTTGATTGATCCTTTAAGGATTTGTGCATTTAATGCATGATCTTCGAATCTTCATCGTATATCAAATTTGATCTTGTAAATGTCTCTTCGCCGTTTTTAGAACGGTCGAGTGAGCCTTCGACTTAGCCGTTAGTTCTTTCTTTCTTTGTTTTGTTTTCTCTTTGCCGAAAGTCGGTTTACTCGGCCGATTCATCGTTTCCTTCTTTGTTCTAGTTTTTGGAGAGTCTTTGTACTTCACCGATCCTTGATTTGGGTGAGACCGGTGTACACCATATTTGAAAATTGAGTTTCATCACTTAAAACATAACTTAGACTTATCCAAGGTCATCACGGACTTCCTTGGTTATAGGTCGACCATAATGTCTTCATACTTCTCTGCTTTGGTGCTTTCTTGGCTTCACTTTGCCGAATATCTCGTTTTTGCTTTGCCGTCCTACCAACTAGTACAATACTTGTCGACTCAACTTATACAACATGTCGGACTCTAAGTAAAGACTTATACAGAGAGTTCTAACTTATTTCAGGCTTGCTATAACAGCTAGTATGGCCATCATCAAAACATAATAAAATGTTCCTAACAGATTCTGCATCAAACACAAATGATGTCAATGGTACATTACAAACACCATTCATTATATACCTCAGGCCTTCTTCATTCTCACCTTCAAATATCAAAGAAGTATATGATGATATGCCTGAGCAACAAACATAGAAAATTTAAGACTTGAACAATCTATTTAAATCTAATGAAGTAATTAAATTAATAGTTCCATTAAAAATCTATTTCTCATTTTTTTTATAATGATGTGAATATTGCATGTTGGTCTTAAAATTATAAAGGTGTTTATGCACATAAATAACATAACATAAGTATGATTGAATTTTGACAGTACTGTAAAAGGTACTTGTACTTAATTGTGATCTGAACATTTTGTAAAATTAATAAATAACATAATATCTTCATATGTTTTAGTCCTAAATTGTTGTTTGCAAGTTACTACACAATAACATGGTAGCTTGTATTCAATAAGTGAATAGTGTTTAAAGTGGTTATTCTAAAATGAAATTTAAATTACATAAGTAGGCAGAATGTTGAATTTGATAGATAAATTCACTATTGACTAATGACTAAAATCTCACGACCAAGAAAAATAAGTGATAAAAAGTCATTTTTTTTCAGAGCTCAAATGACTATAATGAATTGTGAAGGTAAAGTACTTATACAAGTACATTTATAATAGTCATGATCGTGTTGTAGTTTATATTTCCCATGAAGACGACAATCTTAAGATTGATAAAATGAAAAGATCTCAAAACGTAATATGGGTACCTACTCAGGAAGCAATGTGAAGAATATTTGAGTTGTTGAAAAAGTGTATCGTGTGTGGAGTGATATACGGAAAAGATCCATAATTAACGGAGATAATTACGGAACTAGAACACAAATAAATAACTCAGAAAGAAAATTTGTTTTATTTAAAAGTCCGATGCATAAAATAAAAGACTAGAGATCAAACCGAAGCGGATAGTTACTCTTTCTTAAGACAAATTGTTCTGATATGGTGCTCACTGTAGTAGCAACTGTCTCCCAAGATACAACGGCTTCACTTCTCGGATTTCGAGGTATTTCAAAAATCCGAGCTCCGGCGAACTTACAGAGTGTTCTGACTTCTCTTCGACTCAAGAACTAGATCTATATAAGAGACTTTTTGTGGTGGAAAAGAAAAGAGAAAATTTGATGATCTAACCTTCATCCATGGGTTCTTTATATAGTGAAGAGGATGATCCAATACTCGATTCTTATTGGTTGGATGACACAGTAAGCCGAATTTTCCCTCAAGAAAAGTCAACTGGTGAGTTTGACTTAATGACCGACCTCACCAACGCTTCTAATTGGTCGGATGACTCAATCGCTCGACTTTTCCCTAAAAAAAGCTAATTCTGATTTAAAATTAATTTTTGGTAAATTTTATAAAGAGATTTTGTCCAAAAAATTAATAGTAACACCCGAACCGAACCGAGCCGGCCGGACAACAACGGCGGTGCGCGTGTGTGGAATTATCTAAATCCTCCCTCCTACACAAAAGTGTTTTTCCCCTTAGGGCATATCCATAAGAGACACGATCAAAGTGCACGCGGGCACATCCATAAGAGACACAATATGTTATTACTTGAGTTCTCAACACTCAAGTTTCCAATATGGGAGAATGGAGTGAGGTTTTCCCTACAACTCTCTTCTCCTACAATTTTTTCAATCAACTTTAGGCATTAATTTCTCATTCACCCAATATCTGAATCGAGTAATTCCAAAGCCAAACATCATCTACTCCGTGAGTATTATTTTTAAAAGTAACAAGCCCCCGATGATCACATTCTAGCGTATCCAAAATTCACGCTAAAGTTGATTTTTTGAACACATGTTCCAAGCCCCATTCCATGGGATTTGGATTATATCTCCAACATGAGTTTCATTTGAATGACACGAAACATGCCGTCATTTCCCACCGAGTTTATCTCCACGGGAAAAATTGTGTTTCATATTGGAAGAATCAAAATCTTGAAAATCTTGACTTTGCTTCAAAAACAATGCTCACGGAATACCTTTAACCAAATGCAGCAAAAGTCCGAAAAATGTTTAAATAGGGAAATTCCATAATTCTTTGTGTGAATGAGCTCACAAAAGTATTGGAAAGAGAGAAAACGTAAAGATGTTTTTGGCCACATAAACGGTGCATATCCAACTGAAGGAGAAATATATTATCATTGCTACTCAATCGTGCTGGAGGAGCAACATCGTTTGAAGATTTACTAAAAACAAACAACCATAAATGCAATAGTTGTAAATAAGCTGTGGAAAAAAGAAGTTTACAAGAATCCGATAAGACAATCTCAGAATGTTTGACTGAAGCCATTGCCTTCCAAATGCCTTATGTATTAAGAATATTGTTTGCAGGGCCGGTCCTCCCATTTGTTGGGCTTAAGACCAAGTCCCCGAATTGGGCCTTTTAGTTGAAGTTGTTTTTTTTTTTTTTTGAAAAACATACTTATCGCGTTTTTAACATCCGTAAGTATAAAATTCAAGTTATTTGTTAGATATTTTATTCACAAAGTCTGTTTTTATTTTTGTTTTGAATGTGTTGTTGCACACTGAGTGCAATAGGTGTCGCCGAAACGAAACGGGATTCGACCTGCCCGGTCAGGTCGCGGTGGGTCGAGGGGGCAGCGCCCCCCGTGTGGGCTCGGGGGCAACGCCCCCGAAACCTAAACGAACCTATACGAATGACACGTGATTTCGTAGAAGGGATTTTTCATTGGGACACATCATTTCGGTTGTGCATGGTCATTGGGACACATCCTTTGAAGACGAACCGGTTTGTTCTTTCGTGAAGAAGGACAATATCTTTTCGTTGTCTATATAGAGAGAGACATCAGCATTCGGTGAGAAATATAATGAAGTTTTTTTAGAAGCATCATCAGTACAAACATATTGTGTCTCTAAAGTAGTACTCCATTGAATACTGAGAGAGATCTTAAAACATCTCTTTAAAGAAACGTTTTATACGTGTCTTGGAGATCATTAAATTCTGTTTGTTTTATCACATTTTTCTAACATTAATATTGATAGTCTCAAAACATGCCTACAAAGTAGTCTTTTCTAGCATATTTAGAAACAAAAACCAAATTAATACGTATACATAAAACATACTTACATATTACTATTTCAAGATCGCTCTTTCAACACATTTAGAGACGAAATCACTAATCAAAGTAGAATTGTCAATTTCATTAACCATATTCTTCTCAATTGAGAATTTGAGAATAGAATTAAAACAAAAAATAAAAAAAAATCAACAGCTCAAGCGGCAGGGGAGCTGGGGAAACGAAGGCAGGACTGAAGGGGAGGGCCGGAACTTAGGAGTGAAAAATGAGTTCTATCTATTTTTGTTTGTTTTATTTATTTTTGTGTGTGCTTTTTTTAATATAATATAGATATATATAAAAAATTAATAATATAGATAAAGTCATAAAACAAAAAAAACTTGTTTGTATATATCAATTTTTTTTGGGTCAAGTAAAATTTTTTATTGGGGCCTTTATCAATTAGAGTAAAAAAAAATTTGGGCTTTTATCAAAAAAGAAAATTAACATATTATATTAGGTTGGATCGGATTAAATCTACACGATTTTTTTTTCTTTTAGCGAAACATGTACCGTTGGGCCCTCCGACACAATTGGGCTTAAGACCCGGGTCTCGCCGGCCTTAGCATAGGGCCGGCCCTGATTGTTTGCAACTCTTTTAGTTTATATTGTGAACAGACAAATGTCCGTCAACTTTGGGATATATATTGGGAACCAATGTTAGAAGATTTTATGCGAGACTCTACAAAGTTAACAACTTTGATAATGATTAAAACTTTACGCTCCATAAGCTACTTTCTAGAGAGTAGGGGTAAAGACTTTAACTACTATAACTTGCCAAGCCTACAAGAAGTAGGGGTCGAACCCACAGGGAACGGTGGACTTATTTCTTCTAAAATTTATTAAAAATATATATATTTTTGTTTTTATCTAATTTCCTACGAAGAAAAGAAAAATAAATGAAGAAAGTTCCAGTCAATTTATCGTTTCCCCTGGATTCCTACGATTGATCATCGATTCAAAGATGACTCGTTAAATTATTAATAAATTGGTTATAGTTGACCACAACCGTGAATCAACCAATCTCTCCTAAATTCGTTAATTAGGACAACCGCCACTAATTAAACCCTAATTATGGCACACCCTGCAACGACCGCCTGGAGTTTGGTGATATAACAACCTTAAAGATTAGAGAGACCCAATTACTAGGTATTAATCCAATCGGCTTAATTTTAACCATAGTATTATCTATTTTCACAACAGGGAATCCTACGGGCTACGAACCGGTAGACAATGTGTTGTTTACCACTAAAAATCCAATCTTTTATGACAACCGCCTAAGATGGATTTTGGTGCTTGATTAGAAAACCGATTCAACTATTGTACACAAATAACCAAATCAATATTCTAATCATTTTTTGATGAATGCAAAAAATAAATAAATACTAATAATATAACAAGGATTATGAACAATTTGATCTCACAATCATCAAGAAATCAAGGGTTCAACAATCAATTAACCAGAATTAAGATACTAACTACTCATTCTCATGAATAAACCACAAGAAAAAGAAGGAGAATACCTTAATTTATTGAAAAGAAGAAGAAACAATCACCAATCCATGAAGAAATGATGAAGAAAATATGAAGATAGAGATGAGAGGGCAAAGATGCGCCCCTCTCTTTGTTTTTGTCGCATATTGTATGAACTAGGGATTGGGGAATTCTTATTCTAATATAAATACTAATAATAATTAAAGATGGACCCACTCATGGGGTTAAAATAACATAAAATAGTGTTTAAATGGTAATAAAACTGATGCAAATTTGCAGCTGATGTGTTTTAATTCTGCCAAACTCGGCCATGGAATGGTAGGATCATATCATAACTGGTTTTAGCTTTCCAGCAATGTTTTCTTTTTCTAGCTTGATCGCTTCACTTCAACTTCGTCCAAACCGCTCCAAATGACTCAGAACATCCGAAATCATGCCTCTATCATATAGATCCTAAAATGCATAAAAAAATAACCACCCGAACAATATCTTTTCACGCAAAATGTATCAAAAATACACTGTATACCTCACAAATTGTGGACTTATCACACCCCACACTTAGATCATTTCTTGTCCTCAAGCAATGCACTCTCACCCCCAAAAATAAGAAAAGAAAAATGCATGAACCTAACCCTATATGAATGACTTAAAACTACATGAATGCAAAGCACCAGTAAATTTGCAAATAATGACGCCCGTCCAACCTTTTCATCAATCTCGCATTCCATAATGAAAGCCAAATGGTAATCAAGCAATATATTCACACATTAGTGTTCATACAACCAACTTTAACTCACTCGATCATAAACCTTAAAGTGGCAAAATAAAAGAGTCCCAACTTGTCCTTACGGGTACAACTCTCAATACAATGCATAGGGACAATTCACACACTCTCAAAAATCAACACACAATCAAGCATTGCTATATGTTTGCATATCAATCAAATCTCCACCACTATGTATTCCAAATCCAATGCACAAATCATGAGGTCTTTATAAATGTTGTAATTGGGCTAGGGACTGAAAACAAGGTAGGGAAAAAGGGAATATATGAGGCTAAATTGTCAAGGAGAAAGCATGAATAACCACATCAATAACCACACAGTCACCAAAAATGATCCCAACTGAACGCACAACATGGCTCCATAACAACACATCTCATAACTCATAATAGAAGTGCAAACAATACTTTCCAAAGAAGCTTGCAAAAAAAGCGCGAGAACAAGCTACTTCGATGTACAAAACACTTCTTCATTGTAAGCTCTTTTTTTTTTTCTCTTTTTCTTTCTTTCTTTTTCATTTTTTTTCAACCTTTTTTTTAAGATCTTGAAATTCACTTTCATAACATAATCGTGAGCCATGCCTCTCTAGAAATTCACTTCTAGGCACTTCTCCAAAGTTTCATGCAACTATTCATACAATCTCTTGACAATAGGGTCAACAAAAAGGGGATATCGTAAGAAAAGGCCATGGGTTTAATTTCTGGAGTTTGTCAAAAGAAAGGGTCAGGCTAGACGGGGCTCACTAGGGGGTATTAAATATGGGAAGGCTAACAAAAATGGGTATAGAAGGGGTTAAATCCTAGGTGCCTCAATCACTTAAGTGCACTGAACCTGAAAAAGTGTGGTCTCGAAATGTATGTTTTTGTATTTCTTTTTAAATGGCCGTATGATTTTATCTAATTTTATGTGATTCTAGCTGTTTGAGGCATGTAATATCATGATAGTTCGAGAAGCTTGGGGAGTTACTACTCCTGGCTCATGACAGATTGTATTTGCGTTGCTAGATAGTGAAATTACTTTTTCTCGATCGAGTTTTGTCACTTCAGATGTGAAATGCTAGTAAGTTTCAAGTGTTAGTTTTAGCAGGCAAGCTCAAGCGAGTTTCGAGGACAAAACTATTTTAAGGGAGGAAGAATGTGAAACCCCTTATCTTCATAAAGGGAATAAACGTCCTTTTATGATTTTGTGTGTCCTGATAAATTTTAATGGGTCATGTTTTAATTAATAATAGATTCAATATAAATGTTAAAGGGTATTGACAATACTTTAAAGGTGTAACTTTTAGTAAGGGCAAAAAGGTAAATGTACCACTCTCTATATATACCCCATTTAACCCAAACCCTTTTCCTTTCATCCCCAAGTTTCATGCGGCTGCAATGAGAGAAAGAGAGGGAAAAAGAAAAAGAAAGAGAGAAAGAAAAGAGAAGAAGACAAGAGAGGGAATCTTTCCATTTCCGATTAATCCGGTCGTCGAAATCACAAACTAATTACACCAAATGCTTCCTTGATGAGAGCTTTATTTTGATACAAGTTTTACTCCGATCGGGTAAGAGCTACGAAAACTCATCTTCTAAATCTATAGGTGTTCTTGGGGTGTTTTCTTAGCTTTAATGTTTTAAAGGTTGTAGTAATCGTAGAACTTTGTTTTGGTTGTAGATTCAAAGTGGGTTGCTTAGATTATTGGAGCAATGCTTGTGGATCTAGGATTTCTTGTGGCATTCAAGGAGTACTTGGAGATTCAAGTTTGAATACCATATTTTCTTCAAAAGATTTGAGGTAAATGGATGTTCAACCAAATCTAGATATGTTAATTTGTGTTTTAGATCTTGTATTCTTGTTATGAGCAAGTACGGTGTTGTTTAGATATGTTATAGCATGTTTTTGGTGTAAATTTGGGTGTGTAGATTTTTAGCTGTTCGGGTGCTCAGGTGTATGCTTGAAGGAGACAAGCACACGCTTGTCCTGAGCAGAGAGTTGGGACAAATTTATTGGGAGCTCAAGCGCAATCCTGGGTGAGGCAAGCACACTCCTGGCCTAAGCAGAAAACTCAAGCGCATGCCTACGAGGCACAAGCGCACGCCTATGTCCTGTTTTGTGTGGAAAATGTATTTTTCGCATTGTTCGAGCATGTTTTAGTGTAAGCCTTATATGCTAAGCCTTGTAAAGTGAAATGTATGTGTTCTAGTGGCTTTGACTCCACACCGTGTCTCACAAGAGGATTAAAGCACTCTACGTTTCGCCTTTTGTGATGTTGACTTGAGATTCAATGTCATACTTGTAACATGACGAAGTTAAAGGTTCGGTTTCTGGTGTATTCAGCTCAGCACCTTGTGGAGACCCTCAGCGGGGAGAAACTCGGGATCACCGGAAACCTTATTCCTTAGCCTCGTGGATATTGGATTCAATTATAATATTTCTGTGCAATGTGGTAGGTAGTGTAATGTAGAGTTTGTGTAAGGTCTAGTGGTCCTTCAGAAGGATTTTATGTGCATTGTACTTAGGTGGATTGATCTCATTAAATACATACTTGATGAGTCTAAACGCTAAAACATGTTAGTCCTTGGTGAGATATGTTTATACCACGCTTCACGGTATTATTACACCTCCACACGTTTAGATACTCGTGTTGGACTCGTGTAATAATACACATGGTTAGCAGTCATGTCCTATAGAGGTGCTGAGGAAATGTCTTGGTGCATTCTCACCCGGCAAAGTGTCCTTGGATTAACGTGTAGCAAATGTCTTATTTGGTTGTGTCTACAAGTGAGACTAGTAAAGTGTTGTGAGCGAGCGAAACATATGTGTTTGATCTTCCATGTGACATTATTAATATAATTAATGATAATCCTTCTGATATAGCATGAGTAGATTAGTGCTTCTACCCTTTACTCTGTATGTTTGTACTTACCCCTTTATTATGTTGTTCCACATCCCAAGAATGTGGTTTTTTTGCAGGTTGAGTTCAAGATTGCTTATGAGTGAGTCCCGAAGTCGCAGCATTTGAAGTCTGTCTTTATTTTATTCGGTTGTATTAATGATATATAATCTTCCCTTTTCCTTTTGTAATAGATTGAGATAGTTGTACACTTGGTTTGTAAAGACGGGATTGTAGTAGTTGAATGAATATTCAATCTTATGTAATATACCTCGGGATGTTGTTTTTGTTGCAACCTGTGTTCCTGAGTCTATGTTTCCGTTTTTCGCTTGTTCTCTGGTGTTGATGATGTCAGAGTTGCGTATAATCGATTAACTTTAATTATATACTTGTCGGACGTCATTTTCCAGTTAAGGACTCGGTATCCGGATCATAGTCGTCACAATGAAGTCCAAATCTATTCATAGTAATGTCATGTTTAATTTATACAAACATATACTTACTATACAATCAAATGAATATTATGACATGTTCGTTCACTTCGAAATCTGATCTCTGATCCCTGTACATATATCTACAAATCAACAAAAGAATAACTGTTGGGATTACAACAAATGTGGCACATTAATTTTGTGCACCAAATCTAATACATCCAACTACATATAGTTATGCTTTTCCATTACAGAGATAAATCTATATACACTTCAGAAACCTTTCCAGACAGCAAGAACTTCATGGAAGATTTCAGCAATCAGTTCTCTGTCACCACACTGGAGAAAGGCATCAAATTCATCTTTCATGTCAAATATCTTACCGAAATTCACTAGATACCGCATACAGCTGCTCTTCAGTCTCGGTAGTCGATATAGAGACGCATTTTGGAGCCTTACCAAGACATTTCTTGTGTCAATATCATGTACAAGGCTTTCATGGCATGCTTCCTTCAAATCCGAGATGTCGTACTTGTCTGCAGCTCTAAGAAGAGCTAACCTATGAGTCACGAATCCCTCGTACTGTATGTTCCCATACAAGTAGCTGAGAAAAGCATGGCAAGATTCAATGGACATATCGGTGATGTCTATAATGGAATGTTCTTTTTCTTTGAGGTCATGTAAGAACATGCTCCTGAAAACAGGTGATTGTGAGGCAAGAATAGCGCGGTGTGCTCCAATGCTTCCATCAGACGCATTGATTACTATGTCGGTGTGAATGCCTTCAGACAACATTCGACCAAGCGATATCAAAGCTGTTGCATTTGATTGCTTCTGTGGACTACCTGCTACAGCCCAGATGGAACATAGCTCCCCACCACCCTGCATTTTAGTAAGAAACATGCAAATTGATAAATTTATAATAATAACTAATATAAAAAGCGTCGTTTTGATGATGTAGGAAATTGTACGTTTGAAGAGGGAGTCTTCAAATCAAGAAACTCGACGTCAATGATGAATTTCCCAGTCAATGGAACCTCAATTGTCCAAACAAAGTCCTCGCTGTTCTTGAGCTTCTTATCGGTTACTTCTGCAAGAAAAAGAAAGAAAAAAAAAATCATTAGAAGAAATTTGAAGAGAGATTACGGATCAAAACGATGAACCGGATTGAAGATACCTGGATGAACCAAAGCCTTGCGATCTCCAACTGAAGAGACTATTCTGATTGCAAAAGATGCAACTGGAGGATTGTCTCTTGTCAAATTCGATATTTCTGGGTACAACTTAATTGACATTGTTCGATTCTTCTCCAAAGCTAAATGCCTTCAGCTCAAAAACATGAAAATTTCACACAATTATTCACAATTTATCCTATTTATTCCCAATCAAAAGATGTCAACTCTAATTTCAAATGATTGAGCTTCCATAAATAAACAAGATAATCACAAGTTATTTCAACCGATCATTTCGTTAGTGAAAAAAATAAAATCAATCAAGTTTGAGACAAGAAGATTCAATTTCTTAATCTCTTCCAATCTTTCAGTTTTCATCAATTAACAAAAGGGTTACTAAAATCAAATCCTGTTAACGCTTTTTATTAACAAAAAGATCAAATTCTAATATCCAAAAACCAGGTATTAATGCCCAAATTTCCTTTTCCACGTTTGGGGAGGTGGAACAAAGAAAACAGAGTAGTTAAATTATGAAGAAAAAAAAAAGTTGAAAAAAAAAAAGAGAAAGGCAACACAGATAGGAAGAATCACCAATTCCAGATGCCGATCTTGAAAGGATCAGACTTGCGGTAAGTGCAAGAGGCCAAATTGTCGATCCGCCATTGAGCAAGTCGAGAAGTGGTTTCAACCCTGTAAGCAGAATCCGTCATCCTCTTAAACACAAGCGCCGCCGTGATCTCATGGATGCAATCCAATATTCCCAGGTCTCCTGCTTTCCCCAGTTTTCCTGCAATTCCTTCCTATTTCTACTCCTATTAGCAATGATATCTCCACTTCTTTCTTCATAAACAACACCAATACACTCACTACTCAACACTCTTAATAACCCCCACTTCTTCTTCACCGCCTACACTGATTCCGAAGATTCTTCTGGATTCAGAATCAGAAATGGTGGCCCAATTTTTGTTCTTTTGAAAATATTGTACACGACACGCAAAGCTGTTGTTTTACTTCATTTTACGCCATTGATGGTGAAATATTAAATAGAGCAAGTGGTGGGATGAAGTATGATTAAGGTTGGTGTGTGATTGGGTTATAAATTCAAAAAATCTAGAGAATTTTTGTAAGCTTGCTCAATTCGGAAAGGGACAGAATTCTACGCTTTGTTCCTTCCAAGCAAAGTACACAAATTGTTTTTTTACTGAAAGCTTTTCGCCTACTTCATCAACGAAGAAAGGAATATAGGAAGAAATATGCGTAATTTACACACTCAAAAGCCGCCACGACCGAAAAAGAAACATTATTAGACATGTAACTTAAATGAAGGGCAATTTAGACCTTTTCATTGTCTCGGCTGCCGGCTCAATGATTAACTTATCGTAAAAAAACTATCCAATGTGTGACAAACTATGTTACACCGACACTCCAATATGGGTAACGTGCGCCGTATCCGACACGTTTCCGACACGACACGCGTCCGACACGCGCCGACACGGCGCGGTGTCGGACACGTGTCGGTTGATTTAAAATAATGTTAAATTAAATTTTAAAACCGACACGCGCGGGGACACGTCCCCGACACGCGGGGACGCGTCGGGACACGGAGCGACACGGAGGGACACGTCCCCGACACGGGGGACACGTTCCCGACACGGCTATTTATATTTTTTTATATTTTTTTTGTATTTTTTGTATTTTTTTGTATTTTTTATATATTTTTTTGTATATATATATACATAAATATATATATATATATATACATAAATATATATATATATATATATATATATATATATATACTACGTGTCCCCGCGCGTGTCGTGTCCTATATTTTTGAAAGTTGCCGTGTCGCCGTGTCGCGTGTCGTGTCGTGCGCCGTGTCCGTGTCGGTGTCGGTGCAACATAGGTGACAAATTAGGCTCATTGAGCGTTTAATTTTCATCCTCATCCTCTTATCATCTTGATGCGTGAAACAGTCTTGATATAAACTCAATTGGTGTTACAAAAGAGAAATAAAACAAGAAATAATTTTGAGATAAACTCAATTTGTGTTACTAATTGTTCTAGTTGTTGTTAAAGAAATGAAGAAGAGAAAAAAATTATTCTAAACATCAATAATTGAAGATTAGGGTTTCTATCTTTGAGGGAAAATGTAATATTTCGATTCTCGGAAAAGGACAAACGTGTCAATTTATGAGAACGAAATATTATGTTATTTCATTTATGGATTTTAAGTTATAATTTAATGTAAGTATATATATATATATTAAATTGTATATATATTCTTCCTTGGGGCTGATTTGTAATTATGGGGAATTAAGAGTAATTAATTACAATTTAATTAGTGGGAGGTTTTATTTGGGAAATAACCTCCCCACTAATCAAAAAGAGTTATCAGAAAAGCTTTAACGTAAAGAGGATTCAGAGTTCTCAAGGGAAGAAGAAAAAGAGACTTCTTCAAATTCCTTACTCGTTACTACTCCGTTTTCAGATTCAACTATAGTAGGAGCATCGTGAGAAGGCAAGGATCGTTTGGATATTAAGATTTTCAGATTTTTACCAAGGTATGAAAATAGCCCTAATCTTGGATTCATCACGTTTTGATCATGTTTGGTTGAAGAAGGTTGTGTAATTCGTAGTTCTGAGTAGTTAGAAACCTTAATCCTAACTAGTTCTTGAATTGGTTGTGGATTAAATAGTTTTTTGTTGGAGTTTTGAGAAGTGCCTGTAAAGTTTCTGAAGTTTTCTTGGAATTGTGCTTTGATCAAGTAAGGAAATCTTCTATATTGTGTTTGTTATGATTTGGTGAAGTTAGGGTTTTGTTTTGGGGTGTTTTGATGTTGAAATCATGCTTAAATGTGATTTTGCAATTGCTTGGTGATATGAGATGTTAAAGTAAAGATTTTCTGCTGTTACGATGTTTAGAATGATGTTAAACTTGGTTGGTTTTGGGTAGAAATTGATAGAGTGCAGAAAATTGATTATAGTGCAGTCTAGTGCATTTTGGCGCGCCCCAACATGTTTGGCTCCCCCCAAACCTATTCCAGAGAGTTCTGTGAGATTTCTGGTGCATTTTGACGCGCCCCAAAGGCTGTGGCGCCCCCAGACCTGAACAGAGAGTTTAGTGAGTCTCTGAAGCAGTTTTGGCGCACGCCAAAGGTGTTGGCGCCCCCCAACACTGTCTAAGTGTTATTTTGTGTGTTTTAAGCTACGAGATGAGTTCAAAATGTTACCCCTTGATCTAATAACACTAAATAAACATGAACAAGCCTTGATTAAGCTTCTGATGCGTTTAGTTCCGGTACCGAATGTACTCTTCCATAGAGTTTGAAGTTCAGGACCGTCGGAATGGTATGAATGGCTTGTGCTTTGATGAATTAGTATTCATCAATGTCTGTGTACGTGTTTAGGGTGTTTTGTCTAGAGTCTAAGAGAGGGAGTAGAGTTGTTAAGTGAGCTTTTACCTAGAAAACACTTAGGTGGCTAGTTAATGATTAATAATTTACATAAGTGTGAAGTAAAAGACTAAATGTCATGGATTTTATGCAATGAAAATAACAAGTGATAAAATTTATAAATCCGGTATTCCCCAAGTGTAGGGATCGTAGTATAGCGATTAATACCGGAGTCGATCACAAGGAATCGGGGTATCTAGTTCATTAATTTTCCTAAGATTGATACTATTATTATTAAACCTAATATAATAGAACAGAAAGATAAACTGAACAGAGGATTGTCAGTCCAAAGCCAGGAAGGATAAAAGCGAAAAACGAAATCTAAACTATAAACTATAAAATAGACAGTAAACAAGAAGATGATCATGGTGATTAAACAACGAACAAACAATAATCCACCGTTCCCGCAACCCTCTATTTCCTCTCTAGAGTTATCTTGTGATGATTTAATTCAAGTTGTGGTTCACCTCTCATAAGTATGAGTTTCTACTCTCGTAGATAATTCACCTATCAATCTCTCATCTCTCGATATATAAGATTGACGCTATCAAAACAAGGTGTAAGATCTCTCAATCTAGCAACCTAGATATTCAACCTATCAACTCTCGTTATGTCAAGGTTAAAAAATCCCATCTTTCCTATGGTGATCTAAGGTTTACACCGACTCTCGTCATACGGTAAACATCAACAGCAATTCATCTCTCGATATCGATTGCATAACAAAATAAACACATGGGAAAGATACAACTTTAATCAAATTCACAAAACAAATCTAGATTGAAAATAAAGAACCTGCTGAAACGAATTCACATGGTTTGAACAATTGCTCAGCCTCCAAGCATTCAGCGCAAAACAGCAAAACGAAACAGAAAAAAACGAATATAAAACAAGAAAAATCGCAACCCCAGCCTCCCCAAAGGGGGTTGCGGCCGCCTAGGGTTTTCTCCTAATGATTTTGTATCAATAGGTCTCAATAATGTGTGATTAGGGTTGAAATCTGCGCTGCTATTTATAGAAAACTGAGGCAGCTGCTGCTAAGTCGGTTTAAGGACGCCCGTCCGGCTATCTGGACGCCCGTCCGTCAGGTCTGGCCTTGCTTCAGACGCCCGTCCACTCAGCGTCCAAACTCTCTGAATCAAAAATCTTCTCCTGGACGCCAGTCCAGGCTGGACCAAAAATCGATCTTCTCATCTTTATCTCTTCGATTTCATCTTTATCTCTTCTCCTCTTCACTAATCCGATTGTTAACCTCTTTTAATCCTCTTTTTGGTCGAAATTGTGTATCTACAATACATCAAACACATTGCAAAATGTAGTATCTTCCAAATCAATATAAAACCATCAATTTTACACATAAATCATACAATTTTGCAACTAACCCATTAAAAACATCACTTGCTCAATACTTCAATATAAAGCTCGATTTCTATGCAAATTATACAAATATGGAGGAAATCATTATAAAATATAACGTTACAAATCGTATAAAATCACCCTTAACACTAAACATCGTAACATTCTTGGTAAGACACTTGTCTATATCGCGATGTGTGGGCGGTCAGATAAAGTGAATAACTCTACTGGCCTATAAACGGCTAAATGGTAGAGTGACTTCGCCGAACGTGTATACTATCGGGTCTTCACCCGTGGCTATTGGTGTGATCCACTAATAAGTTGCAAACGATACCTCATGATGGGTAGCACCATGCGTAGTGCCCTTGAATGCCGGTGTAACAAACTTGAGTTAAGCTAGAAATATTTAGTCATAACATGTTGATGAGCAAGAAGTTAACCCTAGAATTGAGTCGGTCAAATAAAGATAACTTAATAACAATGTAAGTCCTTCTTTGTGAAATCTAGTTAATGCAATAGCTTCTGTTTCTTGCTAAGTACCTTTGTACTTACCTCAAATGCATGTTTGTTGTGTTTGGGGTTGAGAAGATGAACAGGTTGAACAGAAGTTTGACGAGGACTTTGAAGATGATCTTTGATGCTCTTGTCATGATATGCTTTTATCATATTTCCTTTTTACTAGACTATGTTGTTTACCCTTCAAGTTTTATATTGTAATTTCATTTCAAGACATGTGGTATTTTATGACATTTTCTTGTAAGATATTTGTTGTATTTCTTTCCTTTCTTTAAACATCGTATGGTTGTAAGATCTGAAGTTCGTTGTTGTAAGATATCTTTTCTATCTTTAGTATGGTTGCGTTTCTATTCTTATCTTGTACAATAAATACACCCGAGTCTTTTAGCTTCCGTAAATGCGAAACTCGATATGACGTAGTAGAGGATTACGTATAATATAGAATTTATTTTATATTATACGTACCGAACGTTCTATTTCTAGGTAAGGACTCGGTATCCGAGAATGGGGCGTTACAGTTGGTATTAGAGCAAAGCGTCATTTAGGATTCCTTTCTTGATATAAGTTTCAATAGATCACTTAGTAACATTCGATCTTCTTGATCTTTCGAATGGTGACAACGATGAGAGGTGTTCATGGGGCCGGAAGTTCAGAACTAGACCCGCAGGTAGGCAATACTACACCGGTTGTAGGAAGAGGCTTTGTGAGGCGAATCCTTCGCCTCACCCGAGCTACTCACTACCCCCTCATACTACGACCCCCACACCGCGATCTCATCGGGAGCAACCTCCACAATGGCTTGTGGGAAGTTCGGTTCGCCTTTACGCCGGTAAGTGATATTCCGGCGGGTTTTGTACCACCACCGGTGAGGATGAAGTTTATCCTCCACCACCACCCGTAAGCCACCCTCCAACCACACCTTACCCTCCATACCAGCAAACCTTCTACCCTCCACCTGCAAGTTCCCGACCTCAACCTGCTATCCCTCCATCACCACGGTTTGATCACCACCACGGCTTTGGATACCCACCTTATGGATTACATCAGCCATACCACACTCCACCACACCATCCGAGATACCATCTTTATCAACAAGCACCGCCCGTGACTCGCCCACAACAACCTCAACGGCCATACCCACCACCTTATCCACCTCAAGCACCGTATGTACCCTACGGTTATCCACCCGTTTACCCTCCAGCTTACCCACTAGTTTACCCACCTGTTTATCCTCTGGTTTCACCTCAAGCGGTTGAGTAGGCACCACCCATGGATTGGTACACTAGGTTGAAAAGGAACCGCATGCAAGACTTTTATCGAAATGTGGAACCACTCAAGGCTGAGATGTGGTTAAGGAGCTTTGAAAAGGTATGTAGAAATATGAGTGTGCCCGAAGCGAGAGATGGCTCGCTTAGCTACGGGCTTTTTGTTGAATACGGCGGAGAGTTGGTTTGATGCTATAGAGAGTAGCCGAGGTAAGATTACGGATTGGAAGGAATTCAAGGAACTTTTCTATAATGAGTATTATCCACCAGCAATTCAAGCAAACCAGGCAAGTCTGTTTTTGAGGAGAAGAAGATGGCTCTTTATAAGAATGGATTATCTCGTGAGATAGAAGCCGGTATGATGGGAGCTACGCCAAGGAATATGGCGGAATTGTTGAACAAGGCCATAGAAGTGGAGACTTTTAAGAACAGGCCTTCAGTGATAGTTGGTGCAAATAGAACATTTAGGACGAGTCAAGGAAGTAGTCGGGCAGCACCCCAACAGAATCTGAAGAACACGTCAGCATATTTCTCAGCAGCACCTTCAGCAAGTGCACCCCTTTGTCAGAAATGCAAGAGACATCATTCGGGTGAATGTAAGGCTAACACAGGCAGTTGTTACTACTGTGGAGATCCTGGACATTTTGCAAGGAATTGTCCAACCAAGGAGGTAAAGAAAGTCAGGGTCAAGCAAGCGGAAGAGGAAATTCAAGCCGACCGGTTCGAGTTTTTGCTATGGTGTCAGAGATTATGGAGCCAGATGACAATGTTATCTCAGGTACTTTTAATTTGTTCATTCTATGTTATTCAAGTACTATTATGGCACGTTAAATCATGTTATAGTTGTATTTAAATAAACGAATTTACATTTTTAGGTACAATAATATTAGACAATCTAGCAGCTTAAGGCTTTGTTTGATGCCGGAGCGTCTAGCACTTTTTTGTCTTCTAAGGTTGCTAAGAAACTAAACTTACCCATGGAAGCTTTAAGGAACACTTTGGAAATAACTACACCGTTAGGAAGAGTTACTAAAGTGACGAAGACGATACCTCAAGTAGACATTCGGGTAGGATCTTATCGTTGTAAGAGTGACCTTACAGTGTTTGACTTTACGGACTTTGATGTGATCTTGGGAATAGATTGGTTGTCCAAGAACTATGTACACTTGGACTGTAGAGATAAGAGAGTAACCTTTAAGGTGCCCGGAAAATCTTCTAAGACCTTTCAAGGTAACGTGTACAAGCCAAGTAAGAAGCGTCATCCGTTAATCTCAGCGGTTAAGGCTATAAGAGCATGTCAGAAAGGTTGTGAAGGCTACTTGTTGTATGCAATGGATGTAGAGCAAGGTAAGCCTAAGTTGGATGAAACCCCTATAGCAAGAGAATACCTGATCGCGTGTAAGTCACTAACGTCGATATTACTAGCAAGAATACTA
Source organism: Gentiana straminea (assembly GCA_036785695.1). Taxonomy (NCBI): domain Eukaryota; kingdom Viridiplantae; phylum Streptophyta; class Magnoliopsida; order Gentianales; family Gentianaceae; genus Gentiana; species Gentiana straminea. The sequence continues at coordinate 1,191,425 of JAVUPR010000436.1, forward strand.
GGTACATCGCAGTATAGTAAATGTGAGTCAAGGTCGATCCCACATAGACAATGCAACTTATACATATAAACAATTCTAACCTAGTTAAGAAGCAACATATAGACGGTCATAGACCAACAATAACATAAAAGAAAACAGACATGGTATACCTCTCCCTCTCCTCACCTATCTACTAACTTGGATTAGCTAATCGTTAGGTTTACTTCCCCACATAATTTCCTTAGCTTAATCGTGAGCCTTTTATCATATTTATCAGCTACGGGTGCAATTCCTACTCCTATCTACTCCGACAATAGCAGTAGACAATCTATACGCAAGCTACCCTCCTTAATTGGTCCGTAATAGCCCATACGCATAAAGAACTAGAACCGCCGATATTGAGCGTTACCTCATACCGCTAACCCGCCTAGACATACCGTCGACACCGACCAAACACGTTCCTAGGGTCCATCAAGACTATGTCCTAATTAACACTTCACTTGCGGTCCTTCATGTTAATTTACGAATTACGAATACTAGATTGGCCAGACCTATTACTCGTTTTAATTATGTCTGCTGATCAACGTAGCTATAGTGAATCCCAGTTTAGGTTTTCTAAAACATGCCTTGGTAAACCGGTATAGACCGCCGGTTTACCGGGGCGGCTTTTCATAATTTCTGGATCTACATTGCTTAGTATGATTAAAATAAACAAATTATGGGGTTGTTAAACATGCAGATTAACTAAAACACATAAATACAAACAGATCTACCATATTGAAGACAATAAAGGAATGTTCAAAGCTTCATACCTTCAACAATGGAGATCTAGCTCGATCTACTCAAGCTAGAGATGATGGAAGAAGGGAGGAAACCAAAAACAACTCTCCAAAGCTCAAGAAAACTTTATTGCATAATAATATATAATGTATTTGTAATACTAATGAATCATATGAAGAACTCTGTTAATGCGGCCTTATATAGATACAATGACCGACTTAAGACTCTCTAAAACCCTAACTGACTTAGACAATGCGGCAGAATGAATTTCGTGTTGAATAAGTCACCGGTTTACAGGGCCTAACCCTCGGGTTACCGGGCCTTCTATTCTTCTTTTTCTTTAGCAGGCTTCCTCTTGAACTTCAATCACTCAGCCCAATGCATTCCTTTTGGTACAGATCCGTTCTCCAATGCTCCAGATTTGGTACATCCTATAAAATACGCAAAACGAGACAAAACAGTACCAAAACATCGGGAAAATAGCATAGATGCAGAATTACGATCCTGGAAACACTCACATAGCATTTAACATATATTCTAAGCAAAAACGAGCCTATCTATCCTCTCTTGAGCGAGAATTTGGGGTGCATATGGGTATAAATATTGGTACCATTTAGAGTGTCATCAACTACCCCCCACTTAGCTTTTTATCGTCCCGAGCAAAAAGGCGAAAATATAATAACACTCTGAGCAATACACAAGTTAATTAAAAACAACTATGCCTTACTAAGCCAAGATCAAGATCATGCCACTCATATCCATTAGTAACATATTAAACACTATTCATGTCATGAGCCAATGTGTGTGTGCAATAAATTTCACAACCGCTTAGGAATGCAGGCAATTTCACATTACGTCAACCCGTTGTCGAACTAACCAGTCTCGAACATGTATTTGTTAATTAATTGAGTTGGCAAGGCGGATCGAGAACCGAGCATATATCACTCTTAGTTTCACGTTTATCGGTCTATGCAAAAGTCGTGCGTCTTATGCTCCATCGACTAAGATATTGGCAAAGAGAATATAGATGTATATATTTCAATGCACTTCTCTTTCTTGGCGGGTGAACTTTCATTGATTTAACTATCCTCACGGCCCCACTCATGATAAACTACCGAATCCGAAATTCCTTTGCCTTTCTAAGCGTAAGTGAAACATGATTCGTGATAAAGCCAGGGTCAACTCTAGTCAAAGCAATATGCTATCGACTACACACCAAGGGAAGTGAGTTATACGTGCTTAAAATGGTGGCTCATAACGAATATGCGCTTAATACGCCACTACTTCAGAAGTGGACACTTTCTCTTACTCGTACAAAGTAAAACAAAGGTGAAGTCAATTAACTCGCAAAGATCAAAGATATCATAATTTTTTGAAATTCTGTCGAAAAGAATCAAAGTCTAAGTGGTGAATTGTGCATCAAAGAGGATCAAGACAATCACGCAATTCATGCAATATAATGCTAAAAAGCTAAGTGACGTTCCTCTACCCCCCACTTAATCGAAACATTGTCCCCAATGTGTAAGATGAAAAATAAAAAACGAAAATGAACTTAGCTTCGGTTAAGGACGGAACCAAAGAAGAATCGGATCGTCGTATAAATCATCGGGCTAATGTAAGTAGTCCATGAAGAATCTGTGCTAAGTAACTCAAGAAAAACCAAGAAGAAAAGTGGTGACAAGAAACTGTATAATAAAAATGCGGCAGTAAAAGAGAAAATAAATAACTCCAAAACAGTTTAAGCCGACAAAATCATTATATTAATATTATTCTGCTACATTAACTAAGTAGGAAAAGAAAAATAAAATAAAAACAAAAAAAATGGAAAACAATAGTAAAAAAAAATAAAAGCTAGTCCTCATCAGAATCGCCCTCCCAGTTGACTCCATGCTCAAAACCGGGAGGTGGTGCAGAACTTGAGGCGGCGGTGGCTGAAGACGATGCTCTATGACGCGGGGCAGTCCTAGGTGGTGGGGTAGAGGAAGGAATGCCAAAGAAGTCAATAATCCTATCCATCTTGCTGTGTAGACTCACAATTTCTCACGAGTGCTCCTCAAGCAAGGCTCTCTGAGTCTTCGGTGCACCATGCACCAGAGTACGCTCCCTTTCTGCTCTAACCTATCTTTGTACTCTCGAAACTGACTGTGAATTGAGCTGAGGCTCAGGATCTTCCTAATCATCACTGACAAGCATCTTCACCTCGGCATCTAGAGCAAACATATCAATCATCGGCCCGTATGGTAGCAGCTCTCGCTCAGAAGTGGCGGCAAGCTCATGGATACGGCTATGCATCGGTAGACCGATGTTGATTGGGGTGTAGGATGTAATATCACCGGATGGATCATAGATCCACCCGATTACACAGCGCAAAGAATAAGATCTAGATCTAGTCAACTAAAATACATAAAATAATAGATCTAAACCTACGAGGGGGTTTAGTTACGAACCTTTTTATGGTGCAAAAATGCCAAGAACGAAAGGTCAATCCAAGCTAGTTGAGATCTTAGTTGAGAAGCCAAATCTTCCAACGTGTGTCTCCAAACACCACCAGGTAGATGGTGTTTCAAGCCGCCGGACCTCCTCGATATGCTACCTTAGAAAACCCGAAGTTTTCTAAACCTCAAACCCTTAGTATTATAGCGAAAATTCTAAGCTATAATTCTCCCACAAAGTCGTGTATGTGATGTGTGATCAAAGGCTTGGGAGAACTCCCTTTATATAGAAGAGTAATCCTTGTCCTCCAGGATTTAATTAAAAAATACAAAATCAATCAAATTAATCCTTTTCCTTAAAAAGATAAATCTAGAATATTCCCCAATTAATAAGGATAAATAAAAGATTTTCTTTTCCTTAAATTATTTAACAAATAAATAATTTAATCACATTTATTATAATTATCAAGAAAACTAATTTCCCAATAATTAAATAACAAAAAATGCACCCCACCCTAAAATAGGCCATACGCATTTTTATCACAAATGGGCCGAGTCCACGAAAAAAAATTCTTTTTCCATGTATTTAATTATTTAGTCTAACTAAACAATTAATCCACATATCAATTAAATAGTCCAAACCAACTATTTAATATTAATTGAGGTGAAACGAAGAGAAAACATATTCTATGTTAGGAGCCACGTCGGGGACCATGGACCCATATTCAGTAGCTACAATAAATCGAATAAAATTATTCGTCAGACCGAACAATTATATCCAACCTATTAATTCCGGGATTATACCACCATAAACCCGAAACTGAACTCTGCTGAATATAGATATAAACTTACACTCAACTACGAGTTATAAGGTGTCCACTGATATAATCATTACATACGGATAAATCCTCCATACACTGCTCATTTCGATTCGGGATATCTCCGTAGACCCTTCTCGAAACTTCTTATCCTTATTTACCATTAACCCCCTAGTGATCAATTAGTTCATAACTAATATAATATGAACTCCGCAGATCGATCAGTTTCTAGGATTAACAAATAAGTGAACTGTCTGTCTACTTCCCGAGGGTAGGAATGGATTCCATATCTGTGATAGCACAGACTACTCACTCATTCCAGAATAGAGCCAACGAGAAATGTCGGACCACATACTACGAAGTGATCCTTACTAACACATCAAACTCTACCCTAGTCTAAGCAGTTGTTTGTGATCACGTCAGGATTTAGATTAATCCATATATGATCATCTTGTGATTCGATAAGACTTCTCGATCATGGAATTATATCGAGAACTCAAATCAAATCGGTCCAGCCCTATATGATTATCATCATATATAAATGCCACTAGGTACCCTATTACCGGCAGTCCGGATAAGACTGTCACACCTAAAGTGTTCTGGGCACATTATTAGCAAATTAATCATGAGACCCGTACTCAGATTAATAAACGCTACGGACTAAATTAATTTTAAGTACATCTCACTAACTCAATCCTCTTGTGTATAGCCATACACTGAGTTATGTGATTACATAAACGAGGTACTTAGGGTTTTCAGTAGTGTCTTAATTATAAGCATACATGCATATAATAAGATGAATTATTAATTCTGTCATAAAATCAATTAGTTAATTGTCTTTCAGGCACTACACCTAACAATCTCCCACTTGCACGAAAGGCAAGTGGATTAATTGTTTTAGAGCACACCCTTTATATCCATATGTACAACATTCTCCCACTTGCTAAAAACAAGTGAGACATATCCCCAAGATTCATACCCTCCAAGCGCATCTTAGTAATTCATCCTTCCAAGCACGACCGGAGTGTGCCGCCGCAGGGTAGGCTAGTGACCCGGCACGTACTTAGAATCCGAATACCATGTGACTTGGTACACTAATCAGGTAGGTTGGCGGCTTGAGTCAATCTTTGGGATCGAAACGACGCCTTTCCATCTAATCCGGTGGTACGATTTCAATATGCTTATGACCTCTAGTGATTGCAAAATCCTTATGAGATACCTCTCCAATGTATTCACAATGAAGTGGCTAATTGGATAATACTTTATCACATGAGTAAACACTGAGACCGAGATCGATTTAACGATCATCCTCAATTTGACCTAAAGCCAGAATCAGTGTTATCGCTTATGTTCTAGTTCGCACCTGAATATACTAGCATATTATTCCTCATTCTCCCGAAGAGACTGGAGGATTCACTAAACATCCCATTTAGTATTCATTCGCGAGGTTTAGACAAGCATTCCGAGAGGTAGGGTAGACTACATCGTTGAATGTTGCATAAATGCAAGAATACTTAACCAGGTGAATAGATGGGATTGCCAATGATCGATTCTCGAGAATATGAGCGAATCAAATCCTTAAGAATGAATCCCGATGGCATGTCAGACTCTGACTTCAGATAACACACCCATGTTATTTCCAACTGTTTCAGTGTTACCATTCACAAACACTAATCTACATACTACTTTACTAATATTGATGCCCGCCTACGAAAGACTTATCAACATTTCGGTCAAGTCCACTTATTAAAATATATGACTTTGAAATGACCTAGAGGTTTGCTTTAATCCCCAAAGGATATAAGCTATGGCGGTGCATCCCGCCAAAGGTTCTTTCGAATAAATTAAGATACCGTTAGTCTCGCAAAAGGTCTTAGGGAATCACCCCTATTTTTCGCTTTGTAACGAATCCATTATTTGTTCTTAGCTAAAATCCTTTTATTCCGAATGGATTCAGATTCCGTTGTTCGGCAAGGAAGTCTTAGGGAATCACCCCTATTCCCGCTTTCTGACGAAATCAAGAAAGATTGAGTGGTAAGAGAGATCACAGTCTGGTTAACTCTCTATCTTTTAAGGAATCACCCCTAAATTACTCAGCTTTGCGTTGAAAGTTAAACTTTCCTATTCATTCGACTTTTCTCTGTGTAGTTCCAATTACTCCCACTAGGCCTGAAATACTCAGGTGGTTCTACAAGAGTTTCAACGTAACCTGGAGTATCAAACTCTATTCACGGGGTTATGGCTTTTAAACCAACCTCTATGCTCGGGATCCTATACGGCCCACGAAGGACTATAGGTCATCAATCTACCCTATAGACCGTAAGGTCCCGCAATGGGTAATGGACAAACCATACTCCCACCGCGTTCGGGGTGGATTGATATACCGATCTAGTTTAGTAGTTTTTATTAGTGTTATCACCAAGCGACGGTGTTGGATGTGGACCGAACAAATCGATTAGTAACATCTCGAGTACAAATACTTCAAGATCCAAAGTCGTGATTTATAGACTCTATCGGACCGAGTTTGACAAGATAACCGTCATTCTCTCGATTTTACGAGTTTTATAATCAACATTTACTCAATGCATTAAGATATTTCACGATCCGAACGTGTACGCAAAATTTCCGATCCTAAGCACTAAATGCTAAATGTCTATATTTACGGAAGTAGGGTGAACCGAATTCACTCCTTATCCACAAATGCGTAGGCATCTTTTAGGTAGACTTTTCGGTTTTTCATTACAACATAAACCGTTATTTTGCAACCAATATCTTAAATGAGTTCAGCAGTGTATCGTAGCACATCAATAACTATATAAGGCAAATTTATGGTGTATCATTTAGTGAAAACATTTCACTGGGAGGCAGGCCGAGCATCAGTCCCGAAGACTATGCAATAACCTATTTCTGAGTATGGAATACTCTATCTCTGGTGAAATCAGAGATTTTCTCCAAATATTTTGGATAAACTTACCGGAGTCTCGAATAGTTGTCAGACAAGATGTCACTACTTCAAAAGACTCCCACTAGCTTGCATCTTTCATAAGACCCCGAAGGTCGTTATGAACAAGCTATGCGACTTCTTTAAAACTATTACCCTTTCCCGATTGAAAGGAAACTTAGTCATTGTTCCTTTGAAACAGTGTTCTGTTGACTGGGAGATTGGATCACCCTAAGCCAGTCTTCAGATCTTGTCTTTATGGAACATACACTAATTAATAGAATAGAAAGAAGCGTTTTTCTAAATACGGAAACCATTTGCGTTTATATTGTTTGAGATGTGTTACATATACATATTCAACATTTCTTAGTGGTTCGACTTTATCAAACAAAAGTCCGAGTCTTGGGTTCGTGCTACGAATGTTATATTCATCGTCAATAAGACAAACAAATTATCCTATTGAAAATGAATACGTTTGTTCCAACGAATCCGAAAACGAGAAAATGAATTTTCGTGATACTCAAGAATTGAATCCGAGATTCATTTCCTTATATCACTCCCACTAGTCTATACGAAATAACCGCCCGTAGTCTATTTTATTTATCGTTTAATGCAAAGCTACCTAGTTCTTCCAAAGACCTTTAGCTTTCGAAAAAATTGCTAAGGATGCATTGGTCAGTGATCCGAAATCACTTTCCTTATCCTTTAATTTCCAATTTATTAATTTTTTCGGTTTAGCCTTAAAACTACTTAGTTTAGATGACTAACACGTATAAACATTCTTTCCCATTCTCAACTTTCCTTAAATGGAAACAAAGTCTTGAACTAGCAATTCGTTTGAGTAGACACTACTCTTGAACCGTGGGATGTCTAATGATAGTGTTACTAGCTTGGACTATTCGATTTTTCTAATCGACAAATCATACGACCAAAGCTCCCACTAGTTTATCGGTTCCAAATACCGTCTAACTAGCAACACTTTGTTCGGATGGTTTGAGAGATCATAATAAAGCTCCCACTAGTTTATCGGTTCCAAATACCGTCTAACTAGCAACACTTTGTATTTATGATTTTTCAAAGATTAGAAAAACACTCAGAACTAATTAAGCTCCCACTAGTTTATCAGTTCCAAAAACTGTCTAACTAGCAACGCTTTATTCTTGTTTTTCCGATAAATGGAGAAACTCCTGTGCAGTCTATTACACATTTGTAACGATTCAGAAAAACAACAAATCATAAGGCTAAGGCTCCCACTAATTTATCGGTTCCAAATACCGTCTAACTAGCAACGCCTTATGTATATGATTTTCCAAAATTTCAATTTAGAAATTTGTTGTGTAATTACACTTTTCAAATTCACTAAATTAATTTGTCTGATAGTCCTATATCATATTTTGTAAACTAAGTATGGTCGTCTCTCGTTCAACACGAGTGACATCCGTGACATACCTATACTATGTCACTTAAGTTTTTAAGGGCTCAAGGGAAAAATCTCTTCCGAAAATCTAACTGCATTTATTGATAATTCCCAAAGTACTTGTTACTTTCCACATTTTTATTGAAGTCCTATTACTAACAGTTTAGTAGCCTAGAGATTTAGTTGTAAAATAAATATGACAGAAAGTTAAATTCAAAAATAAATTTTCACTAATAGATTTTTATTTTAGGAATAATAAACTATAAAAAGTTTATCCTACCATTCCAAGGATTTAACCTCGCATAGTACTGTCCGAGAGGGTCGATATCAGCTCTATGATTGTTAAACTGAGACAATCTCTCTCAATGATTAAACATTGGGAATCGAACATCCCACAAGAATCAGACATCCCGGACTTTAATCATTGATTACCTTCCTTTTTCTAGCCAAGATATTTCTAAAATACCCTTAATGATTGTGACCAATTATATCAGATCTCAGAGTACGCCCCAAAAATGCCTACGAGGGGCAGGTCAGTGACCCGACGAGTACCCGAAATCCTATCCTTTCGGAGACCAAGCCTTGAATTTTGATAGCGGTGAACACCATCCGAAGGGGGCCGAATCAAAGCGGCACGAGGTGTCACCATTCTCTCACGTGCTTGCACCTATCGTAGAGGCCGTGGTTTCGGCTATTGCCTTCCCCGCTCCCACTCAATATTTTGAAAAAGTGGTGGGTTTACTAATTACGGTTTCGGTCTTGACAATAAGAAACAATAAATCAAAGTACTCCGAACAGGTTCGGTTAAGTAGGCAAGCCTACGCCATCTTATTCGTTGGAACATATGTGACTATCGGTCAGATCCGGCAAGAGAAGCCCCGTTTAGCCTGAAGGCTTATCGGATATGCTAAGTCTTGTCGAACCCCTGTGCAAACGTCACACATGGAGGGGAGTCAATCGAGCTGTAGCTCAGTTGAACTCGCCCAACCATGGTTAGACCATTTACGAACCCGTGTACTATGATTTTCCAATTTCTAAATTATCAACCAAAGCGTAATCTCGTTTCTGTTTAAGGTGGCTTCATCGAGAAGCCATCACCAAAAACTCAACGACAATATCTAAGTGGGATTCACCGAGAATCCATTACTAAAATCGTAACGATTGACAAAACCCGGTTCCTCGGTTTTAATAATTATTTACTTAATTAATTAACTACCACCTATTAATTAAAAAAGCTTTTTAACTAATTATACGAGTTGTACATGCCTAATTTATTCGAAATAAACTAGCTACATGTATGCATTGGAGTGGAATCATGATATGATGCATGTCATGGCAATTTTCCGGTTTCTGTCACATAATTTCGATCATACACGAAAAATTAAACAGAAAAATTAAACACCGAGATGGATCGTTGGTACCCCCGTATCTAACCTATTAAAAAAAAACACAAACCCTAACTAGGGTTTACTATTTTCTAATCTGCTGCTGCCGCGTATTATCAACAATCGGACATCCAAACGTACTTTGATCGTCACGAAACTTTATGAACCTATTCTTCACTCCAGCTACTTCAATCGAACAGTTAGATCTTCGTTTCAACGGTCCAATCTCTTCCAGAAATTCGACGAACCGACAGTGGGGCTGCGGTGCTTTTACGACACAACAGCAACTTTTTTGTAACGATTGGAAATCAAGATGGACTCCGATCGTCACGAAATTTTGAGGGCCTGTTCTTAAACTTTCAGTCTTTATTCTGACCGTAGGGATTGTCGTTTCAACGGCTCAATCTCCTGGAATAAATAAAAAACCGAACAGAAACAAAACAGATCTACTTCTAGGAAACTAAAAATTACAAAATTTTCTATACTCATATAAACGAATGTATATGAGTTTACAATAGGTCTAACGAGTAAACAATACCAACCCCAATCCATTACTTCAACCACGACAATCACAAGGCAACATACATGAATAAATTTCGATGCCTATAGAAAAGCAATCGAAAAACAAAAAACAATCTAAACATGCTTTTTCCACTCCTAGATCTAAAATTTAAATACTTTGATTGATAGATCAAAGGCTCCGATACCACTTGTAGGATGTAATATCACCGGATAGATCATAGATCCACCCGATTACGCAGTGGAAAGAATAAGATCTAGATCTAGTCAACCAAAATACATAAAATAATAGATCTAAACCTACAAGGGGGTTTAGATTACCACCCTTTTTATGGTGCAAAAGCGCCAAGAACGAAAGGTCAATCCAAGCTAGTTGAGATCCTAGTTGAGAAGCCAAAGTCTTCCAACGTTTGTCTCCAAGCACCACCAGGTGGATGGTGTTTCAAGCCGCCAGACCTCCTCGATATGCTATCTTAGAAAACCCGAAGTTTTCTAAAACTCAAACCCTTAGTATTATAGCCTAAAATTCTAAGCTATAATTCTCCCACAAAGTCGTGTATGTGATGTGTGATCAAAGGCTTGGGAGAACTCTCTTTATATAGGAGAGTAATCCTTGTCCTCCAAGGATTTAATTAATTAATACAAAATCAATCAAATTAATCATTTTTCTTAAAAAGATAAATCTAGAATATTCCCCAATTAATAAGGATAAATAAAAGATTTTCTTTTCCTTAAATTATTTAACAAATAAAATTATCAAGAAAACTAATTTCCCAATAATTAAATAACAACAAAAAATGCGCCCCACCCTAAAATAGGCCATACGCATTTTTATCACAAATGGGCCGAGTCCACGAAAAAATTCTTTTCCATGTATTTAATTATCTAGTCCAACTAAACAATTAATCCACATATCAATTAAATAGTCCAATCCAACTATTTAATATTAATTGAGGTGAAACGACGAGAAAACATATGCTATGTTAGGAGCCACGTCGGGGATTATGAACCCATATTCAGTAGCACCAATAAATCGAATAAAATTATTCGTCAGACCGAACAATTATATCCAACCTATTAATTCCGGGATTACACCACCATAAACCCGAAACTGAACTCTGCTAAATATAAATATAAACTTACACTCAACTATGAGTTATAAGGTGTCCACTGATATAATCATTACATACGGATAAATCCTCCATAGACTGTTCATTTCGATTCGGGATATCTCCGTAGACCCTCCTCGAAACCTCTTATCCTTATTTACCATTAACCCTCTAGTGATCAATTAGTTCATAACTAATATAATATGAACTCCGCGGATCGATCAGTTTCTAGGATTAACAAATAAGGGAACTGTCTGTCTACTCTCCAAGGGAAGGAATGGATTCCATATCTGTGATAGCACAGACTACTCACTCATTCCAGAATAGAGCCAACGAGAAATGTCGGACCACATACTACGAAGTGATCCTTACTAACATATCAAACTCTACCCTAGTCTAAGCAGTTGTCTGTGATCACGTCAGGATTGAGATTAATCCATATATGATCATCTTGTGATTCGATAAGACTTCTCGATCATGAAATTATATCGAGAACTCAAATCAAATCGGTCCAGCCCTATATGATTATCATCATATATAAATGCCCTACTAGGTACCCTATTACTGATAGTGCGGATAAGACTGTCACACCTAAAGTGTTCTGGGTGCATTATTAGCAAGTTAATCATGAGACCCGTACTCAGTTTAATAAACGCTACGGACTAAATTAAGTTTAAGTACATCTCACTAACTCAATCCTTTTGTGTATAGCTAGACACTGAGTTATGTGATTACATAAACGAGGTACTTTGGGTTTTCAGTAGTGTCTTAATTATAAGCATACATGCATATAATAAGATAAATTATTAATTCTGTCATAAAAACAATTAGATAATTGTCATTCGGTCACTACACCTAACATGGGGCACCCGTCTCTAGATAGAACATCAACTTTGCCGTCGCAGTGGTGACAGAGACCGTGTGCTTCGTCGGAAGAAGGCGTGCACAAACAAATCTATTGACCATCTTCCTGTCCTAAGAGTTCATTCTCTAGGAAGATGGTGGGGGCTCCAGCAGGATTGTGCTTCCATTGCACCCCTAAGAAATCAGCAACCATATCCATCCTCTCGAGATCGGCAATGTTGCTCGAGGATGTGAACTCATCCGGGCCCACCGGTGGATTTCTAACCCCAAAATGAGCCTTGATCCTCTCAATAGAAAAATCAACCTTAACTCCTCGGACCATAGCAAATGTGCCTCCGGGGTTATGCGAAACATAAGCATAAAACTCTCTTACCACCATGGCGTTGAACCTTGCCGGTGCCTCAGCCATGCCCAATAAATCTTTTGCTTGTAGGGCCTCCGGAAATATCGAACCGCAGTCGTCCGAATCTACCCTCGTTCTCGAGCCACCGGCCTTGCGTTCCAATGCCCTCGGAATGACTCGTAAATAGCTAGAGAATGGAACCGTGCAACCCCGTCGATTAACGGATTGGCATCTCCATATACGGTCCGATAACCACTTGGACGAACGGTGACCTTTGACGCTTAGGACCCATCCTAAATGAGTACAGAACCTGATACAGAAGCTTTTTCTGAAAAAGAACCCTCGGTAAACTGGAGGTAAGGTTCGGTTTACCAGCCTGAAATTTTCTGATTTTCTTTCAGGACCGTGCCTCTGATGATAAATGAAGAAAAATTGCAGCACTTCACCGTAGCAAGAGTAGCAATACAACTCAAAGCAACAAGGTTAGGAAATGGTGTTTAGGGTTTGGAAATGGAAGGAAATTGGTTTGGTTATGGTGGTGGTTTGGTGGTGATGGTGGCCAAATTTTAGAAGGGAAGAAGAAATGGAAGAAGTTTGTTGAATGAAAAAGATGGAAATGATAAGAATGATGATAATGGTGATGAATGGGTGGTTTAAATAGGAAGAGTGGAGTGAATGTGGATGGTTTAGTGGGATTGTGGGTAGAGAAGTTATTAGGGTGAGGGATTTGAGGAGGTGATTGATGGGAGTGAGGTGGAGTTATGGTGGAGTGTGGGAAAGGATGAAAAATTTGTAAAGAGGGGAAAAGGGGACGGTTTCTGCTGACTGACCGTATCTGATGCAACGTGTGTCCTCCACGTGTCTCTAAAAATTCACCTTTATGCACTGACGTTCAGAAATCCAAAAATCAAGCCTCGGTAACCCGGAGGTTACCCTCGAGATACCGGGGGTATCTTTTCCCCATATTTTTGATTTGCCTTTGCTGCACTTCTTACTCAACCTTTCTGCTCAATTCTGACCTCAAATTGACTACCCTTCACTCTTCAATTGTTGTTTCCGACTCAAAACCTAACATAATTCACTAGAATCCGCAAGGAGGTAAAAAAAACCTTTCCACAACCATTCGGTTTCAAGCCTAAGTTTGTGGTAGGATGAAAAAAAGCTCATCCCTTCATCTGGCTACTTTTATTCCATCCTAAACTACCTAAGGGTTTGAAAAAATAGTTCTGAGTTTATAGTCGCCAACTTGAGTTTCTTCAGATCTCTGATCAATCAAGGGTTGGAGCCTTAACTCGCCAAACTTTCGCTCCAAAGGTTTGTACTTTCAAAGAACCTTTTTGAGCTCTCTTCCTAGCACGTCTCTCCCTTTTAGCTTGCGTTCTAGGTCCACCTCTGCATCGAGATTTATACTTTAAACTCAAGGACTCCACGTTTTCCACTTTCAGATCGACTCGTTCACTATGCAACACGGAAGGAGTAGCTTCTGTGAGCATCCTGTCGTGGTCCTTATCTTCTTTCTCTATCAGCATTTATCTCATAAATTCTTGCTCAATGGTTTCTATGACAACCTCTCTATTCTTACGCCCCTCAATCTCCAAGATCTCTACCTTCCCTGAAGCATACGTCATCTTACAACTCTCCGGTCGGTTTTCTAAGGGTTCTAGGATCTTAAAAGATACGATGTCATTATTCATCCTAAGAGCGATCTCCCCCTTATCAAAATCCATAACCGCCCTGCTCGTCGCTATGAAAGGCCATCCTAAGTGAACTGGGGCACTAGGATCTTCAGGTACATCTATGACCGTATAGTCGATAGGATACGTGAATCCTCCTGCCTTAATTGTACACTCTCTAAGCAGACCAGCAGGCATATCTCTGGTTCTGTCTACGAAGGTCATGGTCTTGGTTTGATTCATCACGACCGAAAGTTTTATCTTTTGACAGAGGGAAAAAGGAAGAATATTGCAACTTGAGCCAGAGTCGCAGAGACCTAATCCTACGGATATTCCATTAACAGAAATTAGGAGTCTGAACGTGCCAGGGTCTCCTAACTTCACCACGGTGTCTGAGTCTGGGTAATCCTCAGGCTCAGAAAACATCGTGTCAGGATCCTCTTCAGGATCGTCAGAGTCGTAATCTGAAGTTGATATCAATTAATTCGCAAGGAAACTCACCCGGATGATACGTGTTGTACTCATTCAGGTCATTTTCAGGCTCTTGCTTGATTGCTTTCTCCTCTTTCTCCAACTGTTTCTTTATAGTCTCTTAATGCTCCCGTGCTTCAGTTCCAGGATACATGGAAATTGGTGTGATGTTCAAGATTGTTCTAGGCATATTGTTCGGCTTGTGTGTGCTTTTTCAACTCTGAATCGATCAAAGTTTTGAAGTGTTCTGATCAATCTGCAAAAAGACAAAATAAAACAAAGAAAATGTTAGCAACTTCCGCTTCAGCTGGGTGTGATCCTAACTGTTACAGACCTACTAACTAAAATCAAAAGGGAATAACACAGAATAACAGGAATTGTTCAGAAATTGATTTTCTAGGCCTCGGTAACTCGAAGGTTACCTTCGGGATACCGGCCCTGGATTTTCTAATTCTGGCAGTTTAACATATGCCGAATTGATACTGAACGAATCAAGACTCAAAATAAAAAAAAAGACTTCTTAATTAGAATTAAAACGTTTATATATAGAAATTGGCCATTTTCCCTGGCAGCGGCGCCAAAAATCTTGATCGCGTGTAAGTCATTAACGTCGATATTACTAGCAAGAATACTAGGTACATCGTAGTATAGTAAATGCAAGTCAAGGTTGATCCCACAGAGACAATGCAACTTATACATATAAACGATTCTAACCTAGTTAAGAAGCAACATATAGGCGGTCATTGACCAACAGTAACATAAAAGAAAACAAACATGGTATACCTCTCCCTCTCGTCACCGATCTACTAACTTGGATTAGCTAATCATTATGTTTACTTCCCCACATAATTTCCTTAGCTTAATCGTGAGCGTTTACCTTAGCTTAATCGTGAGCGTTTATCATATTTATCAGCTACGGGTGCAATTCCTACTCCTATCTACTCCGACAATGGCAGTAGTCAATCTATACGCAAGCTACCCTCCTTAATTGGTCCGTAATAGCCCATACGCATAAAGAACTAGAACTGCGGATATTGAGCATTACCTCATACCGCTAACCTGCCTAGACAGCTGTCGCGGATTTTATCTAAGAAAAACAACAAGTAATAAATTTATAAATCCGGTATTCCCCAAGTGTAGGGATCGTAGTACAACGATTAATACCGGAGTCGATCACAGGGAATCGGGGTATCTAGTTCATTAATTTTCTTAAGATTGTTACTATTTATTTCTAAACACAAAACTAAAAACGATAAAATAAACTGGACAGAGGATTGTCAGCCCAAAGCCAGGAAGGAAAGTTACGAACTTAACTAATGAAAATAAAATCTATTCTAAAAACTAAAACGAAAATAAAATTCTAACTAAGCAACGAAGAACAAGGCACAATGATTCTTTCAATTAAGTTAACGAGGAACAAGCAATGATCCACCTATCTCGCAACTCTCAATTTCTACCCTAGATCATTTAGTGAAGATTTAATAAAGATGTGGTTCACCTATCAAAGGTATGAATTTCTACTCTCGTAGATAATTCGCCTATTAATCTTTTATCTTTCGATCTTAAAGATTAACGCTTCCATAACAAAGGTGTAAGATTTCTCAATCTAGCAAACCTAGAAATTTAACCTAGCAACTATCGTTAATCAGATTAAAGATCTAACCTTTACTATGGTGATCTAGGTTTAACAATGATTCTCATCAAACATTAAACATCAACAGCAACACATCCATCGATTGAAATTGCATAGTAATAAATTAAACATAGAAAAGATACAACTTTTAATTAAAACTCACAAGATAATCGAGTTGAAATCAAAACGCTGTTAGAATCGGTTTCACAAGCTTGTTCTGAACTGCTCAGCTTCTACTCATCTCCAGAAAGAACGAAAAAAATAAAAAAAATAAAGTGTGCAGCTCGGTCGACCGAGTAGGGTGGTTCGGTCGACCGAGCCGTCCTACTCTAGGGTTCACCGCCGATTTTTGTTTCCAGATCAATTGTTCTGTTCTCTGTCGATGCCTGCTCTCTTTTATACTTGTCTAGCCGATTTAGGGTATAATTATTATCCTTTTTTTTCCTTTTCTTCTCTTTTAAAAATAAAACCCTAATAAAAATAAATTCCCTATTTCGCCCTTCTGGACGTACGTCCAAGCTTCTGGACGCTCGTTCAGATTAAATGAATTCTTCAAATCGGGCTAAGCTTGATCAAAAGCAAGTCTGGTATATTTTAAACGCTCGTCTGGTTCAACTTCATTCCAAATTCAAGTTGTATCTTCCTCCTTCTATTTAAACTTCAAGTAAACATCGTTTTAGCTTCCTCCATAACATGCAAGCGTACCTACAACACGACAAAAACATGCAAAATGTAAAATCATACATATAGATAGAAAACACCAATAAAACCACGTAATTAGCTCGATTTCGCACTTTAATGATTTCCATACGCATTCTTTCAATATTTCACTTAAACACCTAATTTTCTATAAAAATTAGTAAAACACGAAGGAAATTGCTACGAAATAATATCATATATATCGTAAAAATCACCGTTAACAACAGCTATCGACACTGACCAGCACGTTCCTAGGGTCCATCAAGACTATGTCCTAATTAACACTTCACTTGCGGTCCTTCTTGTTAATTTATGAATTACGAATACTAGATTGGCAAGACCTATTACTCGTTTTAATTACTTCTGCCGATCAACGTAGCTGTAGTGAATCCCAGTTTAGGTTTTCTACGTTACACCACGATTTTGAATCAGAAGAGAGATTTCAAGAAATGGCAGATCTATTCACTCTATCAATAACCGAGCCGGATTCGGTGTATCCTAAGGGATTTGCCTTTTCTATTGATTCCTACGGATTGGATCAACAAAGGTGTAATCCGTTGGACATAGATCCAATTTGTCAATTTTTTGGATTCCTTGGATAGAAGAGCTTGCCCCACCCATGAGTAAATATTTCATAGTAGCCTCGTTAGACCGTACATCTTTCTTGGTATATCCAGTGCTTCCCCTCTGGGCCGGTTGTAGGCGAGGAGGGATTCGAACCCCCGACACCGTGGTTCGTAGCGTATTTCTACATCAAAAAAAAATATTCATAAAATTTTTTGGAAAAGAAAGGGATATTGGGCCGCTTTAAAAGTCCATAGATCAAATTCTTTCTTGGATTTGCTTTCACTTGACTGTCTACGGTTCCATTGCGTGTGCTCGGGGTAGAAGTTCACACATCACATGTGGATTGGTGGATTTCTCATAGTTGGGTCTGTGCCCCAACACGTCTTCGTCGACGTTGTTTTGCGACCGGCGTACCGAGAGCTAACAATCGAGACTTTGGACTTTCCGGGCATAGACTTTGTGAAATGGTTCATACATGTTTGTTGCCGGGAGCAACAAGATCAAGTTGGTAAACGTAATTTTATCTTAACGACGAGATCTATTATCATTTTTGTATGTCCTAAGAAATTTAAAGTAGGAGAAAATTCTCAACCGGTATAGATCGCCGGTTTACCGGGGCGGCTTTTCCTAATTTATGGATCTACATTGCTCGTACGATTATAATAAGTAAATTATTGGGTTGTTAAACATGCAGATTAACTAAAACACAAAAATACAAACAGATCTACCATATTGAAAACAATAAAGGAACGTTCAAAGCTTCATACCTTCAACAATGGAGATTTAGCTCGATCTACTCAAGCTAGAGATGATGGAAGAATGGAGGAAACCAAAAACAACTCTCCAAAGCTCAAGAAAACTTTATTGCATAATAATATATAATGTATTTGTAATACTAATGAATCATATGAAGAACTCTGGTAATACGGCCTTATATAGATACAATGACCGAGTTAAGACTCTCTAAGACCCTAACCGACTTAGACAATGTGGCAGAATGAATTTTGTGTTGAATAAGTCACCTGTTTACCGGGCGTAACCCTCGGGTTACCGGGCCTTCTATTCTTCTTTTTCTTCAACAATCTTCTTCTTAGCTTCAATCACTTAGCCCAATGTATTCCTTTTGGTCCAGATACGTTCTCCAATGCTCCAGATTTGGTACATCCTATAAAATACACAAAACGAGATACTAAAACATCGGGAAAATAGCATAGATACAGAATTACGATCCTGGAAACATTCACATAGCATTTAACATATATTCTAAGCAATAACGAGCCTATCTATCCTCTCTTGAGCAGAATTCGGGGTGCATATGGGTATAAATATTGGTACCATTTAGAGTGTCATCAATACCCCGAGGTATTTCCGGATGAGTTACCAGGAAATATGCCGGGTAGGGAAATTTAGTTTGAAATCAAGTTAATACCGGGGGCAGCACCAGTAGCAAATGCACCATATAGGATGGCACCGGCTGAATTAAAGGAATTGAAAGCTCAGTTAAAGGATATGTTAGAAAGGAATATAATTCAGCCAAGTACTTCACCGTGGGGAGCCCCTGTGTTGTTCGTAAAGAAGAAAGATGGTAGTATGAGGATGTGTATAGATTATAGAGCCTTGAACAACCTCACAATCAAGAACAAGTATCCACTACCAAGGATTGATGACTTGTTTAATCGGTTACAAGGAAAGAGATTATTTTCTAAGATTGACCTTAGGTCCGGTTATCATCGTTGAAGATTAAAGTTGTAGACATACCTAAGACGGATTTTAGTACAAGGTATAGACATTATGAGTTCTTGGTTATGCCTTTTGGACTTACTAATGATCCTTCAGCATTCATGGATTTGATGCAACGTGTTTTCATGCCTTATTTGGATAAGTTTGTGATAGTATTCATAGATGATATCCTTATCTACTCAAAGGATGAGAAAGAACATGAAGAACACTTAAGAATAGTGTTGAAGACCTTGAAAGAGAAACAATTGTTTGCTAAGTTTTTGAAATGCGAGTTTTGGTTGAAGCAAGTCGCTTTTTTACGGGACATGTGATATCCGGGGATGGTATACAAGTAGACCATGCAAAGATAGAAGCGGTTGAGAATTGGCCAAGACCTAGCACAGTTTCAGAAGTAAGAAGTTTCCTGGGGTTAGCTGGATACTACAGGAAGTTCGTGCAAGACTTTTCCAAAATAGCCACACCACTCACCAAACTCACACAAAAGAATGTGAAGTTTGAATGGACTAGTGAGTGTGAGACAGCTTTTCAGACATTGAAGGATAGATTGACTACAACAACAATTTTGGCAGTTCCGGAGATCTTTGATAATTATGATGTGTACACCGATGCTTTGGGACAAGGTTTAGGTTGTGTGTTGATGCAAGGAGGAAAGGTTATCGCTTATGCATCTAGACAGTTGAAAGTGCATGAAAAGAATTACCCAACTCATGACTTAGAGTTGGCAGCGGTAGTGTTTGCCTTAAAGACTTGGAGGCACTACTTGTACGGAGTCAAGGCAAGAATCTTCAAGGACCACAAGAGTTAAAAATACTTTTTCACTCAAGCGAATTTGAATATGAGACAGTGAAGATGGCTAAAGTTCGTGAAGGATTATAACTTGGATATTCAGTACCATCCAGGTAAAGCAAATGTGGTTGTAGATGCGTTGAGTAGGAAGCTAGTGTTTGCGGTTTCAGGGGTTGAAGATGAGGCAGAGCAGTTAGATGGGCTGAAAATCCAGAGTTTTTCTCAGTTTGGGAATCGTCAGCTTGTGGCACCGTTGTTGGCTAGGTCAGAGTTGATAAATGATATCCGGGGTAAGCAAGATGAAGACCCAACTTTCGTAGATTTGAAGCGAGTCGCAAGAGAAAAGCCTACAGATGGTTATGCCCTAGATAAGAATGGGAACCTTTGGTACCAAGATCGATTATGTGTGCCTAATGTTGGAGACTTAAGACAGAGAGTCATAGATGAAGCACATAGGAAAGCTTTTGCAGTCCACCCAGGAGCTACAAAGATGTATAGGGATTTGAAGGAACGTTTTTGGTGGCCTTCAATGAAATTGGAAATAGCTAAGTTTCTGGCTGAATGTGATTTGTGTCAGAAAGTCAAGGCTGAACATAGGAAACCAGGATGTATGCTTAAACCTTTAGATATCCCCGAATGGAAGTGGGATAAGATCACCATGGATTTTATCACTGGTTTGCCAAGGACAAAGAGAGGACATGATATGATTTGGGTCATTGTGGATAGATTAACTAAGTCAGCCCATTTCATACCTACAAAAGGTGACATGTCATTGAAGAAGATGACTACACTTTATTTGGACAATATTGTGAAGCTACATGGGGTGCCTATCTCAATTGTATCGGATCGTGACAGCCGGTTTATTAGTCGGTTTTGGAAGAGTTTGTAGAAAGCCTTGGGCACAACGTTGGATTTGAGTACAACTTTCCACCCTTAAACGGATGGACAATCAGAAAGAACAATCCAAACACTCTAGGATATGCTAAGAGCATGTGTTTTGGAAGTAGGTGGATCATGGGATGATTACCTACCCGTGGTTGAGTTCGCTTACCATAACAGTTATCATGCAAGTTTGGGGATGCCACCGTTTGAAGCTCTGTCTAAGTGTTATTTTGTGTCATACCTTGATAAAATAGCCCTAATCTTGGATGAATTCCTTACTCGTTACTACAAAATTTGTGTGTAACATCTTGTCTGACAACTTGGATGAATTCCTTACCTTGATAAAATAGCCCTAATTTTGTGTGTTATTTTGTGTGTTTTAAGCTGATAAAATAGCCCTAATCTTGGATTCATCACGATTTGATCATGTTTAGCTGAAGAAGGTTGTGTAATTCGTAGTTCTGAGTAGTTAGAAACCTTAATCCTAACTAATTCTTGAATTGGTTGTGGATTAAATAGGTTTTTGTTGGAGTTTTGAGAAGTGCCTGCAAAGTTTCTGAAGTTTTATTGGAATTGTGCTTTGATCAAGTAAGAAAATCTTCTCTATTGTGTTTGTTATGATTTGGTGAAGTTAGTGTTTTGTTTTGGGGTGTTTTGATGTTGAAATCGAGCTTAAATGTGATCTTGAAATTTCTTGGTGATATGAGATGTTAAATTAAAGATTTTCTGTTGTTATGATTTTTAGAATGATGTTAAACTTGGTTGGTTTTGGGTAGAAATCGATAGAGTGCAGAAAATTGATTATAGTGTAGTCTGGTGCATTTTGGCGCGCCCCAACATGTTTGGCGCGTCCAAACCTGTTCCAGAGAGTTCTATGAGCTTTCTGGTGCATTTTCGCACACTACAATGGCTTTGGCGCCCCCCCCAGACCTTAACAGAGAGTTTAGTGAAGTCTTTGAAGCAGTTTTGGCGCACGCCAAAGGTGTTGGCGCCCCCCAACACTGTCTAAGTGTTATTTTGTGTGTTTTAAGCTACGAGATGAGTTATAAATGTTACCCCTTGATCTAATAACACTAAATGAACATGAAAAAGCCTTGATTAAGCTTCTGATGCGTTTAGTTCCGGCACCGAATGTACTCTTCCATAGAGTTGAAGTTCAGGACCGTCGGAAGGTTATGAATGGCTTGTGCTTTGATGAATTAGTATTCATCAATGTTTGTGTACGTGTTTAGGGTGTTGTGTCTAGAGTCTATGAGAGGGAGTAGAGTTGTTAATTGAGCTTTTACCTTGAAAACACTTAGGTGGCTAGTTAATGATTAATAATTTACATAAGTGTGTAGTAAAAGACTAAACATCGTAACATTCTTGGTAAGGCACTTGTCTATATCGTGATGTGTGGGCGGTCAGATAAAGTGAACCACTCTACTGGCCTATAAACGGCTAAATGGTAGAGTGACTTCGCCGAACGTGTATATTATCGGGTCTTAACCCGTGGCTATTGGTGTGATCCACTAATAGGTTGCAAACGATACCTCATGGTGGGTAGCACCATGCGTAGTGCCTTGAATGCCGGTGTAACAAACTCGAGTTATGCTAGAAACGTTTAGTCATAAAATGTTGATGAACATGAAGTGAACCCTAGAATTGAGTCGGTCAAATAAAGATAACTTAATAACAATGTAAGTTTTCTTTGTGAAATCTAGTTAATGCAATAGCTTCTGTTTCTTGCTAAGTACCTTTGTACTTACCTCAAATGCCTGTTTGTTGTGTTTGGGGTTGAGAAGATGAACAGTTTGAACAGGAGTTTGACGAGGACTTTGAAGACGATCTTTGATGCTCTTGTCATGCTATGCTTTTATCATATTTCCTTTTTTACTAGACTATGTCGTATCCCCTTCAAGTTTTATGTTGTAATTTCATTTCAAGACATGTGGTATTTTATGACATTTTCTTGTAAGATATTTGTTGTATTTCTTTCCTTTCTTTAAACATCGTATGGTTGTAAGATCTGAAGTTCGTTGTTGTAAGATATCTTTTCTATCTTTAGTATGGTTGTGTTTCTATTCTTATCTTGTACTATACAAAAATACAACCGAGTCTTTTATCTTCCGTAAATACGAAACTCGATACGACGTAGTAGAGGCTTACATACAATATAGAATTTATTTTATATTATACGTGCCGAACGTTCTATTTCTGGGTAAGGACTCGGTATCCGGGAACGGGGCGTTACAGTTGGTATCAGAGCAAAGCGTCATTTAGGATTCCTTTCTTGAGATAAGTTTCATTAGGTCACTTAGTAACATTCTGATCTTCTTTATCTTTCAGAATGATGACAATGAGGAGAGGTGTTCATGGGGCTGGATGTTAAGGAACTAGACTAGAGGCAGGCAATACTACACCAGTTGTAGGAAGAGGCTTTGTGATGCAGAATCCTTCGCCTTACTCGAGCTACTCACCACCCCCTCATACTGCGACCCCCAATCTCATCAGGAGCACCCTCCACAATGGCATGTGGGAAGTTCGGTTCAGTTTACGATGGTAAGTGATATTCCAGCGGGTTTTGTACCACCACCAGCGACAGAAGTTTATCCTCCACCACCACCCGTAAGCCACCCTCCAACCACAGCTTACCCTCCATACCATCAAACCTTCTACCCCCCACCTGCAAGTTCCCAACCTCAACCTGCTGTCCCTCCATAACCACGGTTTGATCACCACCACGGCTTTGGATACCCACCTTATGGACTACATCAGCCATACCACACTCCACCACACCATCCGAGATACCATCCTTATCAACAAGCACCACCTGTGACTCAGCCACAACAACCTCAACAGCCATATCCACAACCTTATCCACCTCAAGCACCGCATGTACCCTATGGTTATCCACCCGTTTACCCTCCAGCTTACCCACCGGTTTACCCACCTGTTTATCCTCCGGTTAGACCTCAAGAGTTTGAGCAGGCACCTCCCGTGGATTGGTACACTAGGTTGAAAAGGAACCGCATGCAAGACTTTTATGGAAATGTGGAATCACTCAAGGCTGAGATGTGGTTAAGGAGCTTTGAAAAGGCATGTAGAAATGTGAATGTGCCTGAAGCAGAGATGGCTCAGGTAGCTGCGGGCTTTTTTTTGAATACGGAGGAGAGTTTGTTTGATGCAATAGAGAGTAGCCGAGGTAAGATTACGGATTGGATGGATTTCAAGGAACTTTTCTATAATGAGTATTATCTACCCGAAGTTCAAGCCAATCATGCAAGTCTGTTTTGAGACACAGTCAAGGTCAGCACACGACCATGTCTCAATACACTAACCGTTTCAGGCCATTCCAGGCCATGTTTTGTTGAAGTTTCTTCTAGAGTTTTCAAACTGTTTTTCTTTTTGCGCTTTTTATTTTCAATGTTTTACTTTCTTGTTTGATGAAATGCTTGATTATGCATTTTTTTCCCTTGAGAACCTTGTTTCAAGCCTTGACATGATCTCTTAATGTTTGGTTAGGTTGTGCTTGGTCTATGTGCGGTCTCTTTTGAGACTTGGTTTCTTACACCTTTTTAAACTTTGTTCGATGCTACATTCCAGGTTTTGCACTTTTTTGAGGCCATTGAATCAAAGCTGAGCAAGGCGATTTTATCATCATCATTGCAATATCTATTTTGCAAGATGATGTTGAATCCCTGCAAGCACTTAAGAGTGTTGTTCAAGAGGTAATGATTCTTAAAGTCTTCTTTTATTTAGTTTAACTTCTATGAAATCTTTGTCCACAAATTGTGCATCCGGCCCTAATTTCAAACAAAGTCAATCGCATGATGCACTCGTGGTTGTTTTATTTTCATGTTCTTTTGCAATATTAACATAATACGCATTATCATTGTGAGTTAGAATTCTGTTTTGTATTAGATACTCTTACAAAGGCAATGAAGGTTCAAGCTATGAATATGAGAAGTGAAGTTTCAATGATGAAGGAGGTTATGTGTGTGGTGAAAGAACGAGAAAGCAAATAAAAATAGTTTGGGTACTCAAAAGGTCTGGTTACTATCTCTTAATCGCTTCCCAGAACATACAACTCTTTTTTATAGACAAATTATTTCCTTGTTCTGTTCTTTTGGATTGGTGATAGTGCCATTCATGCACCAAGTAAAGCTGTAGTTAGTATTTGATAATGAACATTTGAAACTGGAAATGAAGGTTTCATGTAATTTTGGCTTGTGATTCTTTTTCACAGTGTTCCTATTCTATTTTTTTGGTTCATTTTAGTCTAAAATAAGGGGACGTGTCCTCATTAAACCATTGTATAATGAGTGGAAATGACCCTATAATGAAGGTATATGTCATCATTAAATCACAAATTAATGATGGGAAAATTTCCTATTAATGAGGGTATGTGTCATCATTAAATCACAATTTAATGACGGGAAAATGACCTTTTAATGAGGACATGTGTTGTGATTAAATCGTTGTTTAATGAGGGGAAAGTAGCCTATAATGAGTGGATGAATCGTTATTAAAAACAATGTTTAATGATAGGAATATACCGTCATTGAATGTATTATACAATTAATGACGGGAAGTGATTCCGTCATTATTACCTTTAACGGCGGAGGCGGCAATGAAGGGATATTTCCCGTCATTAAAAGCCTTTAATGACGGGAATCGGGCCTTTAATGATGGGAATTCCTCTCATTAAAAGTCGATTTTCTTGTAGTGGAAGGTTTTATCCAGAAATAATGAAAGTTGAGGAGAAGAAGATGGCTCTTTATAAGAATGGATTATCTCTTGAGATACAAGCCGGTATGATGGGAGCTACGCCATGGAATATGGTGGAATTGTTGAACAAGGACATAGAAGTGGAGACTTTTAAGAACAGGCCTTCAGTGATAGTTGGTGCAAAGAGAACATTTGGGAAGAGTCAAGGAAGTAGTCGGGCAGCACCCCAACAGAGTGTGAAGAACACGTCAGCATCTTTCTCAGCAGCACCTTCAGCAAGTGCACCCCTTTGTCAGAAATGCAAGAGACATCATTCGGGTGAATGTAAGGCTAACACATGCAGTTGTTACTACTGGGGAGATCCTGGACATTTTGCAAGGAATTGTCCAACCAAGGAGGTAAAGAAAGTCATGGTCAAGCAAGCGGAAGAGGAAATTAAAGCCGACCGGTTCGAGTTTTTGCTATGGAGTCAGAGATTGTGGAGCCAGATGACAATGTTATCTCAGGTACTTTTAATTTGTTCATTCTATGTTATTCCAGTACTATTATGGCACGTTAAATCATGTTATAGTTGTATTTAAATAAACGAATTTACATTTTTAGGTACGATAATATTAGACAATCTAGCAGTTAAGGCTTTGTTTGATACCGGAGCGTCTAGCACTTTTATGTCTTCTAAGGTTTCTAAGAAACTAAAATTACCCATGGAAGCTTTAAGGAACACTTTGGAAATAACTACACCGTTAGGAAGAGTTACTAAAGTGACGAAGACGATACCTCAAGTAGACATTCGGGTAGGGTGAAATCGTTGTAAGAGTGACCTTACAATGTTGGACTTTACAGACTTTGATGTGATCTTAAGAATAGATTGTCTGTCCAAGAACTATGTACACTTGGACTGTAGAGAAAAGAGAGTAACCTTTAAGGTGCCCAGAAAATATTGATGTCGTAGGATAGACTATTTTAAAAATCTTGATCGTGTGTAAATTAGTAACATCGATATTACTAGCAAGAATACTAGGTACATCGCAGTATAGTAAATACGAGTCAAGGTTGATCCCACAGAGACAATGCAACTTATAAGTATAAACGATTCTAACCTAATTAAGAAGCAACATAGAGGCGGTCACTGACCAACAATAATATAAAAGAAAACAAACATGGTATACCTCTCCCTCTCCTCACTGATCTACTAACTTGGATTAGTTAATCGTTACGTTTACTTCCCCACATAATTTCCTTAGATTTATCATGAGCTTTTAATGATTATTATCAAATTTATCAGCTACGGGTGCAATTCCTAGCTCTATCTACTCCGAATTGGCAGCAGACAATCTATACGCAAGCTACCCTCTTTAATTGGTCCGCAATAGCCTTACGAAACTTTCATTATTGTGTTACCCATACACTTCACATGTTTCTAGCGATTCACATGGCATCATCAAATGATACAAGTCTTGGATAAGAATCTACAATGCACTAGAACGCCCTTGTTGACAATGCTTTACTCCGACAGCATCATACGCATAAAGAACTAGAAATGCCGATATTGAGCGCTAACTCATACCACTAACCCGCCTAGAAAGCTGTTGACATTGACCAACACGTTCCTAGGGTCCATTCAAGACAATGTCCTAATTAACACTTCACTCGTGGTCCTTCATGTTAATTTATGAATTACGAATATTAGATTGGCCAGACCTACTACTCATTTTAATTATTCCTACCGATCAACGTAGCTGTAGTGAATCCCAGTTTAGGTTTTCCAAAACATGCCTCGGTAAACCGGTATAGACCGCCGGGTTACCGAGGGCGGATTTTCCTTATTTCTGGATCTACATTGCTCAATACATTTAAAATAAGTAAATTATGGGGTTGTTAAACATGCAGTTTAACTAAAACACATAAATACGAATAGATCTACCACATTGAAGACAAAAAAGAACGTTCAAAGCTTCATACCTTCAACAATGGAGATCTAGCTTGATCTACTCAAGCTAGAGATGCTGGAAGAAGAGAGGAAACCGAAAATAACTCTCCAAAGCTCAAGAAAACTTTATTGCATAATAATAATTGTAATGTATTCGAAGATATTCGAGATTGATTATATCATTTGTAATACTCAGTATATGCGGCTTTATATAGATACAATAGCCGACTTAAGACTTTCTAAAACCCTAACCGACTTAGATAATGCGGCAGAATGAATTTCGTGTTCCACAAGACGTCGGTTTACCGGGCCTTCTATTCTTCTTTTTCATCAGCAGGCTTCTTCTTGGACTTCAATCACTCAGCCCAATGCATTCCTTTTTGTCCAAATCCATCCTCCAATGCTCCAGATTTGGTACATCCTATAAAACACACAAAACGAGACAAAACAGTACCAAAACATCAGGAAAATAGCATAGATGCAGAATTACGATTCTAGAAACACTCACATAGCATTTGACGTATATTCCACATAAGAATGAGCCTATCTATCCTCTTTTGAGTAGAATTCGGGGTGAATATAGGTATAATTATTGGTACCATTTAGGTCGTTATCAACTACCCCCCGCTTAGCTTTTGATCGTCCCGAGCAAAAAGGAGAAAAGAAAATAACACTCTGATCAATATACAAGTTAATTAAAAACAACTATGCCTGACAAAGTCAACATCAAGATCATGCCACTTATATCCATTAGTAATATATTAAACACTATTCAAGTCACGAGCCAACGTGTGTGTGCAATAACTTTCACAACCGTTTAGTAATGCGAAAATCTCACATTACATCAACCCGCGATCGAACTAACCGAGCCTCGAACATGTATTTGTTAATTAATTGAGTTGGCAAGGCTGATCGAGAACCGAGCATATATTACTCTTAGGCTCACGTTTATCAGTCTATGCAAAAGTCGTGTGTTTTACGCTCCATCGACTAAAGTATTGCCAAAGAAAAATATTGATCACGTGTAAGTCACTAACATCGATATTACTAGCAAGAATACTAGGTACATCACAGTATATTAAATGCGAGGCAAGGTCTAGGACTATCGCGTGCAAGGCACTTACTAGCAATAGGACTAGGTCTATCGTAGTAGAATACTGGCAAATCAAGGTCGATCCCACAAAGACTCGTAAGAACGTCTAATTATCAAGATTGAGTTGTCACAATAACGGTCTACAACCAACTATAATATAGACAGTAGTAAAATTGGTAACAATCAACTAGCAAGATTATGCAAGTTCAACGAAGCAACTAGAGTTTCTAAGGTATTAGTTCAATTATGAGTAATTAGTTATTCCCCCCACATATGCAACTGTCCTCCCCATTGGTGAATTTATTCATTGTTCAGCTACGGGTACAGCTCCTACCCCTATCTACTCCGAAAATGGCAGTAGACAATCTATATGCAAGCTACCCTCCTTAATTGGTCCGTAATAGCACATACGCATAAAGAACTAGAGCTGCCGATATTGAGCGCTAACTTATACCGCAAACCCGCCTAGACAGCTATTGATATTGACCAACACGTTCCTAGGGTCCATCAAGATATTGTCCTAATTAACACTTCACTAACAGTCCTTCATGTTAATTTACGATAACATGCAAATAGTTGATCAGGCTAAAAACATGTAAATTAAATCTATCGATCAACGTAGCTGGCACCAATTATCATGATTTAGTAATTTACTACGCAATTAGATCGACCAATATAGACCATCGCAGATATGAAGAACGCAACTACTATTCCATGATTTCTTCACCAACGAATCAGATCTATAACACATGGGGTAAAATAAACTAACTACTACATAATTAAACTAAATAAGCAATTAAAACATACTAGTCGAATATAACGACGATAAATCTACATCTTGGAAAAGATAGAAAATCATACCCTCGAAGACGAGCGTAGATCCTCTTCGGATCTCTCCCTAGGCGGCGACTCCGTCGTCTCTCCGACCAAAACTCATAAAATAAATAAAATAAAGAACAATGAACTTTTATTGCATAATACATGTCTTGAAAATTGTACACTTGTGTTCTGAGGCAAAGCCTCTTATTTATAGCTATCTAAACCGACTTAGGATCATCTAGTTCGACCCCTCGTCCAAGAAAACACGTTTCGGAAGCTTCTGGGACCTCGGTAAGTCAGCACCGCCCCTCGGGTTACCGAGGGTAATTTTATCTTTTTTCTTCAAACGACTTAACTTGGATGCTTCTAGAATACCCTAGCCCATTCTTTTCGTTCGCTCCCACCTCGATTCATCCATCATGCTCAGCCCAATATTTCTTATCCTGAAAATCATCAAATAACACACGAAATAATATCGAAATAGGGAAAATAAACGCTAAGTGCAGATTTCTCGACTCACGAACCCGACATATGATATTCAACATAAATGGTTCATATTTATAGGTCGAAACAACTATTTTTAGCTCATAATGGATAGAATATTTATGCCGTAGGATAGACTATTTTAACCTTCATCATTACTCTGATTCTGATTAGGTGACTGACTGTTAGAAATAAAATTTGAAGCTTTGATGATGATTCATCTCTAATTGTTTGTTTACAACCCATTGATGAAGTGCTGGAACTAACTGTTATAGTGAAAATATATAAGATGTCTAGAAATGAATGTATAGGATTTATTAGAGTCTGATCTTTTTATAGGTTGCATCAGACAAGCACTGTAATAGATTGGGAGTCGTAAGACTGAAAACTGGAAATCATAAACAAACTGGATATAATATCAAGAAACTAAAGAAACTGAGAAATACTCAGAACTGAAGAAGGTAAGTTTGTTGAGGGATCAAACTCAATTGGCTTATCTAGAAGCTGAAGGCTGAGGGGAAAAACTCAGTTATAAAGGCTGAGGGGCACAGACTCAGTTATCAAAGATAGAAGAACTGAGGTTTCAAACTCAGTTTAAGAAGACTAAAAGCCGTGACTATAAAGTTAGAATTCAGGCAAGTCTCTGTTGGTCTGAACTGACTTTATGGATCTTGTATTAAGACCTATGATACATAAGGACAATGATATCTTAGAATGATTTATTTATATGGAGTACTCTGCTCAAGTTAATAAAGATCAGATGAAATTAGAGTACTAAGTTTTGAAGAAGAGTAAAAACTCAGTTAATGCTCTAAATCAGTTAAAGACTGAAAATTGACCTACTCAGTTTTACAAAGCTTAAAACTGACATTTCTCAAGCACCCAGTTTAAAGCAGAAGTCATCCAAGAACTGAAGAAAAACCAGAACGTTGGAAAGCAAGCATTTTCATTGGATGATTGACTGACATGTCATAACGGTCACTAATATCTGACATATAGCCGTTGATAGCTACAAGGATTCAAATTAGAAAAAAAATATGAATGTTGGATTACACACAATAAATAGAGGGCTTAGCAACAAGGATCAAACAGAGACGTGAAAAGGAATTTTACAAGCTTTAAGCCTAAGTTCTGTTCATCTGTGCATTGCTATCATCTTCGTGCTTACAAAGAAATATCAAGAAATATTCTAAGTGTTAAAACTTCAAAGAATTCATCAAAACATCATCACTTTTAAGAACCACAAGAAAGAATCACTTACTTGATTCGAAGCCCAACTTTGATTTGTAATCAAAGGTTGAGACTGTGAAGCAATCCGGTCTAGATTTGCCAAGAACATTTGTTTTTACAAGTCGGGGTAGACTATGTTTGCCAAGAACATTTGTTTTTAAGGACCGGTGGAAGCAGTTGCAGAAAGTGACCATACTACTGTTCTTTAGTTGCTTAGATAGTGAAGCTAGAGATTAGCCAAGGACTATCGATTAGGACTTTTTGTAACCAATCTACTTCAAAGAGTTCTAGTGGAAATTTTCCTCCTATATCACGGGGTTAGAGAGGATCGACATGATTACACCACGTGAAACCTCTATAATTTCTTGCCTTATTCACTTACTATTATTTATGTTTCAAGTACTTGTGATTGTTATTATATTGTTTGTTCAAGCATACAGAACTGATTACTTTCCACACTAGACACAAACTAACATTCTCCAGAATTCAGTTTTGCATATCATCTTTTTCACAGATACAACAAGATCAGTTTAAAAAGGCTAAAATTTAATCTGCTACCAGTTAACTCAGTTTGAACAAAAGTCAGTTGCCCATACTTAGCTCTGTTACCGCCAAATTTGTCAGAATTTGTTGTGTGTGTACCCAAAAGAGCCAAATAGTACATGCATCAAATACCTAAACACTCAGTGGAATTTAAAATGGTACTACGAAGACGATGGATGAGATGGCTATGTCTTTCAATCAATATCGATCAAGCACCGATACTACTCTTGCTAGCTATGAAGTACAGATGAAAGCATTGTCTTCTCAAGTTGGACAGATTGCAGAGTAAATGACTAGTAGACCTTCAGGAGGGTTTCCTAGCAACACAGAAAGGAACCCTCTAGATGTTAATGCGATAACTACTAGAAGTGAAAAGGTTGTTGGGGTACAAGATGATGAGAATTCTGAGAAAACAGCTTCAAAAGTTGCAGTTGAGGATGAGAGTGAGAAGGACCAGCATCAAGACCCTGGAAAGCTTCCAAACACTTTTGACACGCCCGGTTTCCCGACCAATGACTCGGGGAAGCGGCCCAGTGAAGATTCAAAAATTCCAGAATCTGCTCCAAATGCTTCCAGGACCTCACGTAAGTCTTTAGACTCACTGCTATCGATTTGAATTCTCTCCATATCCACCTAAACATAGTCCTAATGTGCATGATAAGCAATTAAAAATTTTTATTGACATGTTTCGAAAGTTGCAAGTTAATATTCCTTTAGTTGAAGCAATTGCACATATGCCTAATTACATAATTTTCTTGAAAGATATTGTGTCTACTAAGCATCGTTTATTGGATTTTTAGACCATTTGTTTGAATGAGGAGTCTTCGGCTGACTTACAGCACAAGTTGCCATAAAAGCTAAAGGATCCGGGAAGCTTCGTGATCCTTTGCATCATAGGTGACGTGTGTTTTAAGAAAGTCCTATGTGATCTTGGTGCTAATATTAATCTCATGCCTTATTCGATATTCCGTAGATTAGGGATATGAGAGCTTAAGGAAACCTCGATTATGATTCATCTAGCCGATCGTTGTGTTAAAAAAACCGATAAGGGTAGTTTAGGATGTTCTCATTAAGGTAGATAAGTTTTTTTCTCTGTTGACTTCATGATTTTGGATATGGAGGAGGTCTATGAGGTTCCTTTAATTCTTGGTAGGCCATTCCTTACCATGAGTAAGACCCTTATGGATGTGCATAAAAGAGAGCTGTTTCTTAGGGTAAATGATGAGAGTGTGACCTTCAATGTTTTTAAGTCCATGAAGTACCCCAATGACACTGTGGATGCTTGTTATATGATGAGTTCCATAAATGAGGTCATTTCTAACTTCTAGCGGAAGACTGGCTTTGCAAGCGAGATTGAAGCTGATTTCTCTTTGTATGAGACCATTGATGAGGAAGAAGAAGCTGATAAGTACCATTACTATCATAGGAGTAGGGGACCGAGCCAACCTTAGTAAGGTGAACTTTATTCAGCAACTCCCCCTCAAAGACCTATGTGGCACAAGTCATTTGACTTGAAGTTGACCGGAAAGAAGCTTACTCCTTCCTTAGAAGAGCCACCGACCAATCTCGTGATGAAGCCTTTACCTGACCATTTAAAATATATCTACCTTCAGGATAAGACTTTGCCCTTGATAGTGTCATCTATATAGCTTGACTTTGGAACAAGAGGATAAGCTGATTAGAGTGCTGAGGGAGCACAAGAGAGCTTTCGGGTGGACCATTGCCAACATTAAGGGCATAATCCCGAGTGTCTGCATGCATAAGATTTTTCTAGACCCGGAAATAAAACCCATAGCCCAGCCACAAAGAAGATTAAATCTGAAACTACAAGTCATGGTCAAAGAGGAGGTGATTAAGATGCTAGAAATGGGTATTATCATTCCTATTTCTGATAGTGAGTGGGTAAGTGATCGCGTGTAAGTCACTAACGTCGATGTTACTAGCAAGAATACTAGGTACATCATAGTATAGTAAATGCGAGTCAAGGTCGATCCCACAAAGACAATGCAACTTTAACTATAAACGATTCTAACCTAATTAAGAAGCAACATAAAGGTGGTCATGGACCAACTTTAAACAGAAAACAAACTTGGTATTTCTCCCCCTCTTCTCACCGATCTACTAACTTGGATTAGTTAATCGTTACATTTACTTCCCCACATAATTTCCTTAAATTAATCGAGCGAGCGTTTGATTTAATCGTCAGCTACGGGTGCAACTCCTACTTCTATCTACTCCGACAATGGTAGCAGACAATCTATATGCAAGCTACCCTCCTTAATTGGCCCGTAATAGCCCATACGCATAAAGAACTAGAATTGCCGATATCGAGCGCTAACTCATACCTCTAACCCGCCTAGACAGCTGTCGACATTGATCAACACGTTCCTAGGGTCCAATCAAGACTATGTCCAAACTTAGCACTTCACTATTCGTATTTCATGCCAGTTTACGATTACAATAAGCAGATGGGAAAGATCTAACCTACTGTTAATTAAACCTGTCGATCAACATAGCTGTAGTGAATCCCAGTTTTAGGTTTTCTAATTATTTCCGAGATAACCGGTACAGACCGCCGGGTTACCGGGGTCAGCTTTCCTATTCCTGGATCTACATTGCTCACATACGATTAAAATAAGTAAATCATGGGATCTTTAAACATGCACATTAACTAAAACACATAAATACGAACATATCTACCTTATTGAAGACAAAAAGGAACGTTCAAAACTTCATACCTTCAACAATGGAGATCTAGCTCGATCTACTCAAGCTGTAGAGATGGTAGAGAAAGGGAGAAAACCAGAAACAACTCCTCAAAAGCTTGGAATAACTTTATTTCATCAAAATTGTAATGTATAATGAATATAATTGATAAGATATGAAAGCTTTCAGTATATGCGGATTTATATAGATACAACAGCCGACTTATGACTCTCTAAAACCCTAACCGACCTAGAAGAGGCGGCATAATCAATTTCATGTCCAACAAGTCCTCGGTTTACCGGCCCTAGACTGCGGTAAACCGGGCCAACTTTTCTCCATTTTCTTCAGCAGAATTCTTCTTGGACTTCAATCACTTGGCCCAATACACTTCTTTTGGTCCAGATCCATTCTCCAATGCTCTAGATTTGGTATATCCTATAAAACACTCAAAACGAGACCAAACAGTACCAAAACTTCAGGAAAATAACATAGATGCAGAATTATGATCTTTGAAACACGCACATACCATTTAACACATATTCCACACAATAACGAGCCTATCTATACTCTCTTGAGTAGAATTCAGGGTGAATAAAGGTATAATTATTGGAACCATTCAGGGCGTTATCAACTACCCCCCACTAAGCTTTTGATCGTCCCGAGCAAAAAGGCGAAAAGAAACACGGCACTCTGATCAATATACAAGTTAATTAAAAACAACTATGCCTCATAAAGTCAAGATCATGCCACTCATATCCATCAGTAATGCATTAAACACTATTCATGTCATGAGCCAATGTGTGTGTGCAATAACTTTCACAACCGCTTAGTAATGTAGACAATCTCACATTACGTCAACCCGTAGTTGAACTAACCAGTCTCGAACATGTTATTTATCAATTAAATTAGCTGGCAAGGCGGATCGAGAATCGAGTATGTATTACTCTTAGGCTCGCGTTTATCGGTCTATGCAAAATTCGTGCGTTTTACGCTCCATCGACTCTGATTTTGGCAAAGAGATTATAGATGTATATATTTCAATGCACTTCTCTTTCTTGGCGGGTGAACTCTCATTGATTTATCTATCTGCATGGCCCCACTCATGATAAACTACCGAATCCAAAATTCCTTTGCCATTATAAGTGTTGGTGAAACATGATTCATGATGAAGCCAGGGTTGACTCTAGTCAAAGAAATATGCTATCAACTACACACCAAGGGAAGTGAGTTATACGTGCTTAAAATGGTGGCTCATAACGAATATGCGCTTAATACGCCACTACTTCGGAAGTGGGCATTTACTCTTACTTGTTCAAAGCGAAACAAAGATGAAGTCAATTAACTCGAAAAGATCAAAGATATCATATTTTTTTCGAAATTCCGTCGAAATGAATCAAAGTCTAAGTGGTGAATCGTGCATCAAAGAGAATCAAGATAATCACGCAATTCATGGAATATAATGCTAAGAAGCTAAGTGACGTTCCTTACCCCCCACTTAAACGAAACATTGTCCCCAATGTGTAAGATGAAAAATGAAAACGAAAAGGAACTTAGCTTCGGTGAAGGGTGGAACCAAAGAAGAATCGGATCGTTGTATAAATCAGCGGGCTCATGTAAGTAGTCCATGAAGAATCTGTGCTAAGTATCTCAAACAAACCAAGAAGAATAGTGGTGACAAGAAATCGTATAATAAAATGGCGGCAGTAAAAGTGAAAATAATGAACTCCAAAACAAATTAAGCCATCAAAATTATAAGATTATTAAATTCTACTACATAAACTAGATAGGAAAGAAAAATAAAACCAGAAAATGGAAAACAACAACAATGAAAAGAAAGAAAAACTAATCCTCCTCATAATTATCCTCCTAGTCATCTGTAGGCTCGAAACAGGGAGGTGGACCAGAAATGGAGGCATCAGCTGTAGTATAAGATGCTCTATAACGAGAGGCAGTCCTAGGTGGTGGGGTCGTAGGAGGAACTTCTAAGAAATCTATGATACTGTCCATCTTGTGATGTAGACTCGCATTCTCTCGCGAGTGCTCCTCTAGCAAGGCTCTCTGAGTCCTCGGTGCTCCGAGGACCGGAGTACACTCTCTCTCTGCTCTTCCAATCCGTCTTTGCCCTCTTGAAACTGACTGTGAACTAATCATTGGCTTAGGGTCTTCCCATTCATCACTAACTAGAACTTTGACCTCGTTCTCCAAAGCGAACATGTCAATCATCAGTCTGTACGGCAACTGCTCGCGCTCAGATGTGGCAGCAAGCTCATGAATATGTCTATGCATCAAAAGACCAATGTTGACTGGAGATCCCTGCTCCAGATAGAACATCAACTCTGCCTTCTTCGGTGTGACAGACACCGTATGCTTGGACGGCAGAAGTTGAGCACAGACAAACCTATTAACCACATTCCTGTCGTAGGATAGCTCGTTTTCCAGGAATATGGTGGGTGCTCCAGCAGGATTGTGCTTCCATTGCACCCCGAAGAATTCAGCTATCATGTTCATCCTTTCAGATCTTCAATGTTGCTCGAGGATGTGTACTCATCCGGGCCCACCGGTGGATTTCGAACCCCATAATACTCGTTGATCCACTCAATCGAAAAGTCAACTTTAACACCATAGACCATCGCAAATGTGGCTCCAGGGTTGTGCAAAACATAAGCGTAAAATTCCTTTACCACCATGGCATTAACCGTGTAAGTGCCTCGGCCATATCCAGAATGTCTTGTTCTTGCAAGGCTCGTGGCATGATATCTCTGCAATCGTCCAATTCCACGCCCCGTTCTTGAGCAACAAGTCATGCGTTCCAATGCCCTCAGAACGACGTGTAGACAGCTAATGGATGAAATTTCTCAACCCCATCTATCAAGGGGTTAGCATCTCCGTAGATACTCTGATAACCACTGGGACGAAAGATAGATCGGCTACGCTTTGGACCCATCCTGGATGATAACAGGACTGATACTGATGCTGATTCTGGAAAATTGACCCTCGGTAAACCGGAGGTAGGTCAGGGTTTATCGGCCTGATTTTTTCTGGATTTCTTGGACTGTGCTTCTTTCAATGGAAGAAGAAGAACTGCAGCACCTCACTAGCACAGCATCACTAGACATTAACCGAGTGAAGAAAATGGTATGGTTTGTGAAAATGGAAGAAAGGTTTGGTTTTGGTGGAGGTTTGGTGGTGATAGTGGTTGTGATGGTGCTCAGATTTTGGAAGAATGAGAAATTGAAGAATTGAGATGATTTTAAGAAGAAGATAGTAGATGGAATGATGATAATGGTTGTGAATGGATGGTTTAAATAGGAAAAATGAGTGAAGGTGGAAGGATTTAGTGGGATAGTGGGTAGAAAAGTAATTAGGGTGAGGGATTTGAGGGGGGTGATTGATGGGATTGAGGTGGAGTTATGGTGGAGTGTGGGAATCGATGAAAGATTTGAAAAAAGGGAAAATAGGACGGTTTCTGCTGATTAGTGGTACATGGTGCAACGTGTGTCCTCCACGTGTCTCTAAAAAATTAGCTTTTCAATCTGACGTTCAGAAAACTTAAAATTCGTGCTCGGTAAACCGGAGTTAATCTAGGGTTTACCGGGGCTTCTTTTCCCTGCATTTCTCTCGTACTTCTTCTTCGCACTCTTTACTCAACCTCTCTCGCTCAATTCGACTTCAAATCGACTAGCCTCTTAGTCCTTTTGTAGTTTTCTCTGACTCGATCCTAACCTATTTCACTAGAATTCGCAACGAGTAAAAAAAACCTTTCCACGGATGAAAAAAAGCTCATCCCTTCATCCGGTTACTTTTATTCATTCCTAATCTACCTAAGGGTTTAAGAAAATAGTTCTGAGTTTATAGTCGCCAGCTCGACTTTCTTCAGATTTCCGATCATTCAGGGGTTGGAGCTTTAACTCGCTAAAATTTTGCTCCACAGGTTTGTATCCTTATAGAACCTTTTTGAGCTCTCTTCCTAGCACGACTCTCTCTCTTGGCTTGCGTACTAGGTCTGCCTCTGTGTCGAGATTTAGACATTAGACCCAAGGACTCCACATTTCCTACTTTAAGCTCAAATCCATCACTACAAAATATGGAAGGACTAGCTTCCGTGAGCCTCTTGTTGTGGTCCTTCTCTTCTCTCTCTCTCAGCATTAGTCTCATGAATTCCTGCTCAACGGTTTCTTCTACAACCTCTCTATTCTTATGCCTCTCTATCTCCATAATTTCCACCTTTCCTGAGTTATAAGCCATTTTGCAACTTTCCGGACTATTTTCTAGGGGCTCTAAGATTTTAAAAGCTACTGCATCATTATTCAACCTCAAAGTAATCTTCCCACTATTGAAATCCTTGACTGCTCTGCTTGTCGCTAAGAAAGGTCTTCCTAACATAACTAGGGCACTTGGGATCTCTGGTACGTCTATAACCGTGAAATCAATTGGAAAAGTGAACCCTCCTGCCTTAATCGTGCACTTCCTAAGCAGAGCGGCAGGCATATCTTTAGTTCTGTCGACGAAAGTCATGGTTTGAGTTTGATTCATAACGACCGGAAGCTTAAGCTTTTCGCGGAGGGAAAAAGGTAACTCGAGCCAGAGTCGCAGAGACCTAATCCTACTGATATACCATTAACAGAAATCGAGAGTCGGAACATGCCAGGGTCTCCTAGCATCACCACGGTGTCCGAATCTGGGTAATCCTCAGGCTCAGAGAACACCATGTCTGGAACCTCTTCAGGATCATCAGAATCATAACCCGAAGACGATATATCAATTAGCTTGATAGGGAACTCACCTGGACGGTACATGCCATACTCCTCTAAGTTCTCTTCAGGCTCTTGCTTGATTGCTTTTTTCTCTTTTTCCAACTGCTTCTTAATAGCTTCGTATTGCTCCCTGACTTCAGATCCAGGGTACACAGAAATCCGTGTGACATTCAATATTGTCCGAGACATGTTGCTTGACTTGGTTGCTCTTTTTCAACTCCGGTTTGATCGAATCTCTGAAGTGTTCTGATCTTCTTGCGAAAGAGACAAAATAAAACAAAAAAAGGTTAGCAACTTCCGCTTCGGTTGGGTATGATCCCAACTGTTGCGGACCTACTAACTAAAATCAACAGAGAATAACACAGAATAACAGGGGCTGTTAAAATTCAATTTTCCAGGCCTCGGTAACCAGGGGGTAAACCATGGTAAACCGGCCCTGAAATTTCTCCTTCTGGCAGTTTAACAAGTGCAGGTTTGATCCAGAACGGCTCAAGACTCAAAATAAATAAAATAAAATAAAAGCGACTTCTTAATCAGAATTAAAATGTTTATATTTAAAATTGGCCATTGTCCCTGGCAACGCCGCCAAAAATATTGATCGCATGTAAGTCACTAACATCGATATTACTAGCAAGAATACTAGGTACATCGTAGTATAGTAAATGCGAGTCATGGTCGATCCCACAGAGACAATGCAACTTAAACTATAAACGATTCTAACCTAATTAAGAAGCAACATAGAGGCGGTCGTGGACCAACATTAAATAGAAAAAAAGGTATTTCTCCCCCTCCTCTTACCGATCTACTAACTTGGATTTGTTAATTGGAACATTTACTTCCCCATATAATTTCCTTAAATTAATCAAGTGAGCTTTTGATTTAATCATCGCCTACGGGTGCAACTCCTACTCCTATCTACTCCGATAATGGTAGTAGACAATCTATACGCAAGCTACCCTCCTTAATTGGTCCGTAATAGCCCGTACACGTAAAGAACTAGAATTGCCGATATCGAGCGCTAACTTATACCGCTAACCCGCCTAGACAAATTGCCGACAATGATCAACACGTTCCTAGGGTCCATTCATGACAATGTCCAAATTTAGTACTTGAAATTCGTATTTCATGCCGCTTACGATTACAATAAGCAGATTGGCCAGATCTAACCTACTATTAATTAAAACCCGTTGATCAACGTAGGCGTAGTGAATCCCGCTTTAGTTTTTCTAGTTTTTGTCGCGGTACACCGGTATGGACCGCCGGGTTACCGGGGTCGCCTTTCCTATTCCCGGATCTACATTGCTCACATACGATTAAAATAAGTAAATCATGGGGTCTTTAAACATGCAGATTAACTAAAACACATAAATACGAATATATCTATCATATTGAAGACAAAAAGGAACATTCAAAGCTTCATACCTTCAACAATGGAGATCTAGCTCGATCTACTCAAGCTAGAGATGGTACAGAAAGGGAGAAAGCCAGAAACAACTCCTCAAAAGCTTGGAATAACTTTATTTCATCAAATTGTAATGTATAATGAATATAATTGATAAGATATGAAAGCTTTTAGTCTATACTGCTTTATATAGATACAACAACCGACTTATGACTCTCTAAAACCCTAACTGACCTAGTAGAGGCGGCATAATCAATTTTGTGCCCAACAAGTCCTCGGTTTACCGGCCTTAGAACACGGTAAACCGGGCCGACTTTTCTCCGTTTTCTTTAGCAGAATTCTTGTTGGACTTCAATCACTGGGCCCAATACACTTCTTTTGGTCCAGATCCATTCTCCAATGCTCCAGATTCCATACATCCTATAAAACATGCAAAACGAGACCAAATGGTACCAAAACTTTGGGAAAATAACATTGATCAAGAATTACGATCCTAGAAACATGCACATAAAATTTAAAATATATTCCACACAATAACGAGCCTAACTATCCTCTCTTAAGCAGAATTCGGGGTGAATAAAGGTATAAGTATTGGTATCATTTGGGGCGTTATCAGTAACCC
Organism: Gentiana straminea; assembly: GCA_036785695.1. Classification (NCBI taxonomy): domain Eukaryota; kingdom Viridiplantae; phylum Streptophyta; class Magnoliopsida; order Gentianales; family Gentianaceae; genus Gentiana; species Gentiana straminea. The sequence continues at coordinate 1,232,755 of JAVUPR010000436.1, forward strand.
ATGTGCATGTTGTCCCTAAAAAGGGTGGTTTCACTGTTCAGGCTAATGAGCTTAATGAGTTGATACTTGTTAGGCATATTACCGGACATAGGGTTTGTATTGACTTTAGGAAACTAAATGATGCAACCCAAAAGGACCATTATACTTTCCTCAAATGCTTGAGAGACTTAGTGGACATGCTTTTTATTGTTTTCTTGATGGATATTCGGGTTACTATCGATTTCGATAGTTCCGGAAGACCGAGAGAAGACGACATTTACATGTCCTTTCGGTATATTTGCATACGTACGGATGCCATTTGGCTTGTGCAATGCACCCGCTATGTTTCGAGATGCATGGTATCCTTATTTGCAGAAATTCTTGAGGATTTTCTCGAGATCTTTATGGGCGACTTTAGCGTATTTAGTGACTGCGTTGACTCATGCTTAGATAATCTTGGCAAAGTTCTTAGAAGGTGTGAGGAGACTAATCTAGTCCTAAATTGGGAAAAGTGCCACATTATAGTTACTGAGGGCATAGTGTTAGGGTACAAGATTCACGACGAGGAATCGAAGTAGATAGAGCAAAGGTTGTGGTCATAGAGAAATTGCCACCACCTACTAACCTGAAGACTCTTAGGGGTTTCTAAGGCCATGTAGGATTTTATAGGAGATTCATTGAGGATTTCTTAAAGTTAGCAAAGCCTCTTACTCATATTTTTCTTAAGGACACTCCCTTCATTTTTGACGATTCATGTATGCAAGCTTTTAGTACCATAAAAGAGGAATTGATCACCGTGCCCATTTTAGTTGCACCGGTTTGGAATCTTCCCTTCGAGCTGATGTGTGATGCAAGTGATACAACAGTAAATGCTGTATTGGGGCAGCATAGGGATAATATCTTTAGACCTATTTATTAAGCTAGCCGTACCCCCAATTCCGCTCAGCAGAACTATGCCACCACTGAGAAAGAACTACTAGCTGTTATATTCGTCATTGATAAGTTCAGATCATATCTCGTAGGTTCAAAGGTGACGGTTTTCACTGATCATTCTGCTTTGAAGTATCTTCTCAATAAGCAAGAGTATAAGCTTATATTGCTATGTTAGATCTTGCTCTTGCAAGAATTTGATATGGAGATCAAGGATAAGAAGGGTACCGAGAATCAAGTGGCAGACCATCTATCAAGGTTACCTTTGGGGGATGATAAGAAAAAGGGGTTGATAGTGGACGAGTTTCCCGATGAGCAGTTATTTGCGTGACTACTCATAAGAAGCAAGCCAAGACTTGGTTTAGAGACATAGCGAATTATCTAGCAGGCAAGCACATCCCCCCCGAGCTTACTTGGCAGCAGAGGAAAAAGTTCTTCTCGGATATGAATCACTATTATTGGGACGATCCTTACTTATATAAGTTTTGTCCTGATAATGTCATCATACGATGCATATATAATGAAAATATTCCTTCTATTCTTTCTCATTGCCATGAGAAAGAAGTAGGCGGTCATTAAAAGGCTGAGAAGACTGCTACCAAGGTCCTTCAAAGTGGTTTCTACTGGCATCTATCTTTAGCGATTCACATAAATTTGCTAGATCTTGTAGTGCATGTCAAAAGATGGGAAACATATCCGTGAGACATGAGATGCCCTTGCATCCGATTCACGAGGTAGAGATATTTGATTTATGTGGCATTGATTTTATAGGTCTTTTCTTGTCCTCTGTTTCCAATAGATACATACTTGTGGTAGTTTATTATGTATCAAAGTGGGTTGAGGTGATAGCATCTCCCACTAATGATTTCAAGGTAGTCACGAAGCTCCTAAAAAGGAGCATTCTTTTGAGATTCGAGACTCATAGGGCTTTCCTTAGTGGTCAGGGAAGTCATTTCTGCAACCGTATCTTTGAGAAGCTCATGAGTAAGTATGAAGTCATGCACAAGGTTAGTACCGCCTACCACTTTCAGGGTAATGGACAAGCAGAGGTAACTAACCATGAGGTCAAGCAAATTTTAGAGAAAACCATTAATCCGTCTTGGAAAGATTGGGCACTTAAGTTATATAATGCTTTGTGGGACTTTTGGATGGCCTATAATACCCCCATCGGTATGTCACCTTATATGATTGTGTTCAGGAAGGCGTTTCATCTCCCTGTCAAGCTGGAGCATCGAGCTTATTATGCCACCCGGACCATTAATCTTGATGAGAAGTAAGTGGGTGAGAAGAGATTACTGGAGTTGAACAAGATAGATGAGTTCTGGTCGAGTGCTTATGAGAGTTCACGAATCTATAAGGAACGTACAAAGAGGCTTCATGACAAGAAGATCCTAGATCGTAAGTTTGAATTCAATGATAAGGTTCTTCTTTATGATTCACGATTGAGGTTATTTCTGGGAAAGTTGAGGTCTAGATGGAGTGGCCCGTATGTTGTGAGCAAGGTATTTCCTTCGGGAGCCATTGAAGTGAAACATCCGGATAGGGACAAGACCTTGATGGTCAATGGCCATCGGTTGAAGCACTATATGGAGGCACACTTGGAAAAATAGGAAGAAGCACTTTACCTAGATGACCCCGTGTATGGATGAGTGTTCTTATGGTCGAGCTGACGACCCTTAAAAGCAGAACTATTTCTGATCAACCCTTAATATTTTATTTTTGAATCACCGAGTCAATAAAGTAGCCTGACAATCGAGAAGGTTTTTTCAATACATAGATCTTATGTCATCCGACTCTAGCTGGTTTTTTTCCTTAGCGTTTCTCATGTGATCCCCTGTTGAAGTTTTCGCATCTTGCTTTGGTCAATAACGAATAAAGTGGTTTAAGCTGTTTTTTGCGCATTCCCTAGGTATGCACACTTACCGCCACCTTATTTTCTTATTGCCCTTCGTATATTACTCAATGTTCTGGAAGTATTTGAGATGCAGGTGAGCACTTAAAAGATGGATGACCTGGAGCCGACTCACGTTTGTTACGCTTCATGATTTAATAATTGACTCGGATGACCAATTCAAGAGCTAAGTACCTTTCATATTTTCTGTATTATTATTAGTTATTGGGGACAATGTCTATAATAAGCATGGGGTAGTAGTAAGTCTTAGCTTGAATACCCCCGATTAAAACATGCAATAATCTTGACAATTTTAAACTGTTTTTAGCTTGGCTATTGAATGTCTTAAGTAAGGAATCGGTATAAAATGAGCCTAAGGATGATTTGAAGCTAGCTATTGCACATTCAATTTAGTATCGAAGAATGAGCATGTGTTAGATTTCATTAAGTAGTGACTTATTAATTGTTATTTTACCATTGCATTCAACTATTTGAGCACGTAATCTGAGTGAGAAGCAATTGAGGCTAGATGACGAGTTGTTTTAACCTCGGAATCATTATTTGTCCGTGTATATACTTAAGCCGATTGTTGGAGGACAAGGGAAGCTACTTGAATGCCAAAAAAAGGTAAAACGGGACCAAACAAGCTTGCGAGAGAAGAGAGAATAAAAGCCAGAATGCAAAGAAATTCAGTGAGGGAAGCAAACTCAGAGCGTAATACGAACGACTCTCGCATGAAAAAAAACAAATGAGGACCTTTGAGTAGTACTTGGTCCCCAAGTCCGCCCGGCTTGATTAAGGTTTTATGTAGTGTAATTGCGCCTGAAGGCAAGAAGAGCGAGTGTATGCACATGTTAGTCAAGATTGTGGGGTTAATACAACATGATTCTTTTCACGAATGCACTATCACAACGGTTTATCACAAGGAACATTGTTGCATTGGTAAGTGATGATTAACGGAGAGCTTATGGAATGCTACTTGACATGTGTTCTGCCTAAAATTTTTATTGAACATGTTATAGTTAGTGGGGATTGTTTTTTGACGTACATTCCGCATTGATACTCTACTCGAGGATGAGCAAAGGGCTAGTGGGAGGTAGTTGATGATGGCTAAAATAGTATATCCTACAAAGATCAACACGCTCGTTGAAATAGTGTCCTAAACCCAAATCGGGTTGGACCGGATCCGACCGGGTCGGATCATTTCTACTAATTCTTTATGTTTATACATATATTGAATGGCTTTTCTGTTGACATATATTTGTTCTTTTAAAGAACCAATTATGAATTGTTATATGATAACGTCATTAGTATTAAATTGTGATAGAGAAACCATGATAGGCGATTATGGTTGATGAGATCTCTAATCAATTTAATAAGTTTGATACTTAAATGTCTTTAGGCTGATGTACTATTAAACAGAGCAATGATAATACAAACGGGCTAGCACGTATTAGGTGTCTTCTATCTTTAAGGGCAGGGATAGATCTTTTCTATCGAGTAGAGACACTTGGACTGTACGTGGATGTGTATTAGAGAATGCATACGTTAGACTGACCCACTTACACTGTTAAGTGTCACACTATATGGCGGTTGTGTAATTATCCTTAGGACCAGAGTCTACATGGCATCACGGTGTGGATTGTCATGCTTTGATGTTATTGAGGTTTCCCTTAGCCATGGGGCGATCATGCGGTAGTGATTGGGTGTGATATTGAAGCATGCGGAGTATAATGTTTGGTCATCTGGGAATCGCGTACCGTAATAGTAGGGGTGAATATACGAAAGGGACTTCTTATAAGGAATGTCTTACTCTCGTGAATCTTTGAAAAGTGGAAGTAAATGAGTTACTTCGAGGGAGCATGATATCCAGATTATAAGATACGGTCGTTGATGTTTGACACTCGACATACGATCATATGGCTATTATTACAAGCGATAGGATTCTATTTACACGGTAAATGTTTCACATGAAAGGTAGTAGTCATTGCATTTGACTCTTCCGATGATTGGGGGTCACGGTGTGTTGCTTGACGCTATCCCGTGACCGTTAGGCATGAATGACATTTTCGTAATTTGCACTTTGTGCCTACGGCCAACATATTCGGAAGCCTATCGGGTCACACACATAAAAACATCTAGCCGAATTAAAATGTGGTTATAGTTGATAACCAAATGAGGAAGGAATTTATCTTACAACTATAAAGGTTATAGTGGTAAATTAATATGGTGGTACTTATTTATTATGAATAAATTAAATACAATATATTAATTGTGTTGATTAATTAAATATGTATATTGATACATAAATTTTGAAATATGTATATATATTATATACATGTATTTTGTAAATTAATTAATCATAGCATTATATTAATTAAAGAATATTCCGGTTGCCAATTATTTTGGATAAAGGGCGCAGATTTACAAGTGTATAAGATACATTTGGTTTGTACAATTTAATTAATAAGATTACAATAATATTAATATTAGATATTAATTGATTTTGGAAAAATAGATTTATGGTAATAAGATAAATATAGTCAATATAAGATATTGACAATATATTGGAAATATTTAATATAAGATATCGAATATTAATGAGATAAATCAATCAAATGTATTTTCCTTATTTTATTAGAAATAATGTTTTCTTTCTCCCCAATCTATTAGGAAGCTAATCCCAATCATATTAGGAATCACAAGGGTCACACCTATCTTTATATAATGGAGGGATTGACTAGCTCTTTTGTTCATCTCAATTCCAAGAGCTAATAGTTCTTGTGAAAAATAGAGAGCTTCTTAGAGAGAGTTTAGAGAGAGAGAAAAGGCCAGTCTAGCAACTGGATTTTTCTAGTAGCAATCCAATGGTGGATTCCGGCGGGTTGTTCAGGTGGACTAGCGGTAGAGGCCGAACGCTTGGGCGGCTCCGTGCATCGCTACTCTCCTTAGACGGTCAAAGCGTTGATCTTTAGATCAACCAAGGTAACTACCGTCTACTAGCTTATTTGTTTATTGCTTAAACGAAGTCGATCTTGGTTAAAGGAAATAAATTTTTGAATTCCGCTGCGTTCCCGCATAGATTTCCTAACAGTGGTATCGGAGAAAGGTTCGAGCTTAAGAAATAAGCATGTTAATTTGCGTAGTTAATTTCATCGTTTAAATCATGTAATTAAAATATGAAAGATTTTTGATCCGCAAAACAATACACGAAAATAAAAGAAAGGGGATCGGGTGGTGCTAGGCCGACTGGCGGCAGCGGCGGCAGGGCAACCTGCTTCCGGCGTCGTTTGACTCGTCACTGGTGGTTGATCTCCAAATTTTTGTTTTGTGTATTTTGCGTTTTCAATATGGTTCAGTTTGTGAAGCCATAGTCATTGGTCAAGGACAAACAATTTAGAGATTTTTGTAACAACTATCTCAAAAGTATCTAGTGAATTTCCTCCAACATCATAGGAGAAGAGTGGACTGACAGGATTACACCACCTGAAACCACTTTAAATCTTGCCTACTTTACTTTACTGCATTTACATTCTGCGCTTTACTTTATTTGCATGTTTATCACATCAACCTGTTGAACTAGCTACTGGAATCATGCTACTTGCACTACTGAGTATCTAATACTTAGTATCATCTTTAAAAAGGCTTAATTTAATATATTATGCTGCAGCAGATTCAATAATTTCAATAGTCAGCAGATTGCTGAAGGTCAGTAGACTATTGACCCTGCTGAGTTTGTCAACTCTAAAATTTTTTAAGTGTTAAGTTTATTCACCCCCCTCTAAACTTAACCAAATCCTTTTGAAGGGGCCAACAATATCAGTTTTTGATGTGGTTCACAAATGTTTGCGGGACAATGAAGATAAGTGGGGCCAGTGATGATGCAATCCAATTAAGAATATTCCGTTTTGCATTGAGAGATATTGTTGTTGATTGGTTTGACTCTCAAGCTCATGATTCATTACATATGTGGGAAGACTTGACTTCGGAATTCTTATCGTACTATTTTCCACTCCATAACAATGGAGATTCGGCTGAGATCTCAAACTTTTCACAACAACCGGGCGAACAACTTTATGAAGCATGAGACTGAATGAAGGTTTTGCTAAGAAAATGTCCACATCATGGGTATGAGATATGGTTACAAATGCTAATTTTTTATATTACGGATTGAGGGATGACGCAAGAAATGTCTTGGACTTGGCAAGTGAAGGATCAATAATTAGTTTGACGGTCCCAGTTGTGTATGCCATTTTTGAGAGGATTACCGATAACAATAGGCAATAGGATAAGGGAAAGCATACTCAAAAGAAGGTAGTTAAGGCTCTAGAAATAGATCAACAAAAAATGATGATGGCACATACAAAATCTATGGAGAAGGCAATCATGGATCTTGAAATAGGTCAAAGCTTACAACAACAAGGTTTTTCTCACTATTTGAATCAAGACCATCAACCATTTCCACAAGTTCCTTATGCACCCCCGGGATTGTCGCATCAACCACAATGTCAAGAGAAGAATCCCCAATGGGAAGCGGCGATAGAAATCATAGCAATTATTATTGATGCTTTTGTGAAGAATGTGGAGCAATACAAGATCATTATGGACATTCGTTTGGTAAACATGGAAGCTTCATTGAAAAGTCTTGAAAATCAAATGGGAAAATTGACCCGTTACTTGAGTACCACACCAGTTCGAGGCCTACCAAGAAATACCGTGACAAACCCGAATGAGGTAAATGCTATCTTTGCGGTGTATCATGATGGTGAGGATGATGATGTGGTTATAGAAAGCCGTGAGGCAGTTAGAGTAGTAGGGTTGGTAGAGAAGACAAGTGAAGAGTTGGCTTTTGATGAAGCATTTGGCAAGACGAGAAACTCGAAGGAAATCTCTTGGTTAAGCATGTGAACAACACTTTTGAGGGCCAAGAAAACTCGGGGTATATCTCAATCTACCAAGTAATTTTTATTTGAGTTCCATTCCCTTTCCCCCATCTCATGATAAGAAGGCAAATGTGGTAACTAAGAAGCAAAATCGTTTTCTTGACATCTTGCGTAAAGTGACGATTTATTTATTGTGTATGTGATGGTCTTTGACTCAAACCTAATAAAAATTCAAATTCAAAATAAAAAAAATAAAAAATAATAACAAAAAAGAAGAAAAATAATCAAAGAAAGTATACAAATAAAGTTGTGAAAAGTGAATAAAGGTTGAGGCAAAGAAATCCAAAAGTTTACGACTCATGTATTGATGTAATGTGATGTTAGTGTTTGTGATGAGTCCTTTAGATATAGAAACATGATAGTTACTCTTTTATGCCTAATGGTACATGAAACATGGTATCATATGTCACCTTTTTTATTTATGTAAATCATGTTTCTATAGTTGGTTGAGTTAATGAAGGGTAGAGCTTCGTTTTTTTTTAATTTATGGTTTTATGCTTTGATACACCTCATGGTTAAGCTCGCTTGTACTTCCTTTTTTCTTGTTTATGTCCCTAGCCTAACGTTACAACCTTTGAAGTCCTACTCGACCTTACTTAGCCTCGGTTTGGCCTCGATTAGTGGAGATGCTTAAGAAGTATGAGCCAATGGTGTAGTCGCAATGACCTAGCGTTTCCAAACCGGTAACTGTGGGAAATATAGGAGAAGCAATTAACACACACATCCCGTTTGCTTGATAAGGTAGGGTTAATTTGCTTGCATTTACTTATTTACTTGTTTTTTACCCTTGAAATGTGATTGGCTCCACCTATGCATGTAACGTTGACTCTTTGGTTGCTTTTAAAATGCTTATTTTGCTCGAGGGTGAGAAAACGCTAAGTGGGGGGTGGTTGATGAGAGTCAACTTTACTATACTTCGGTGTATGTTTTAACCCCTATTTATGACACTTTTGGCTTATTTTGGGTACTTCTAGACCGATTATAGGGTAAAAACACATTTCTCACTCACTTAAAGGTGTACCATCACATAAATGAGAAACCTCTGCATTTTAGGTGACCCTATTCGAGCCCTATATTTCTTGCGGAATTATGCTCGGTATGTTGGTTTCTATGTGAAATGCAGGAAATAAGTGTCATATAAGCCCGGTATACAAGGCATGAGGCTTAGAGTGGCATAACCGAAGCCCGAGAAAGAAAACGGATCAAAAATAGTTGGTGTTTTCACCATACGTTCACTTCATCTGCGCTTTAGTCCCAGATACAAGCTTTTTCTGGACTTGTGGTCTTCATGAAAGTTGTAGATAATTGAATGATCTTTCCAACACATCTTGAATCACTGGAAGGAGCTCTACACACAAAGGTAATGCCAGATTACTGAAGTTGTATCGAGGCTGAAAGTTTTTGCCTGGTCAATGCGCGTGCATTGCCCGTTATGCGTGCACATTAAACATCCTGACAGATTTAAGCCACGGATTTTGATGTAAAAAGAAGATTTTTCCCCTCCCATTTCATATCCACTCATACTTAGACATACCTTGTAATATCCCGAGCTTGTGTAAAGGGCAGACGTGTCTTTTATGAAAAATGGAATATTACATTTATTAATTATGCATTCAAGTTTAAAAAAAAATGTACAAATGAAAGGAAATAAAAGTCATGGGAGGTTATTTACATGGAAATAAACTCCCATTAGTTGTGAGAAGTTGAGAAAAAGAAGAAGAAGAGAAACTCCATGTTTGAACTTGAGAGACGAAAAAGAAGTAGAAAAGCAAAATGAGACTTCTTCAAAATTCTCACAAGTCTGTGATCGGTTTTCCGAATCGGTTGAAGATTCAGAATCAACGGGAGAAGGGCTTGATTTTGATACTAAAAGTTCTGAGTGTTTGTCCCTTGGAAAGGCTAACACAAGTTTGGGGGGGGGGTGAATAAACTTGTCACCAAAAACCCTTTCTCAAAACTGAATCTTGAACCAGATTTAGTTCAACTTAAACTTGTGCGGAGTTAAGCTAACTTAGCTGATTATAAGTCAAAACTGACTTATCCTTAGCTGAGTTAACCGGCAGCGGATTAAATTAAGCCTTTATAAAATATGAATTATCAATTAATATGCTGACTCAGTTTCTAATGTTTGCTGAGTATGTGAACTAGATGAATATAACTATAATGTAGTAAGTAAATGCGTAATGTAAGTGTTAAGAGTCATTTTCTATGATTTATACCGTTATATTTCGTAACAAATTCCTCCATAATCTGATGATTTGCATGTAAAAGTAAGGGTTTAATGGAAATATTGAGTAAATGAGTTTTAAAAGTGTTTAAGTGCAAAATCGGGTTAATTATGTGATTTTATTGGTAAATATCTATATATATGTGATGTTACATTTTTGCACGTGTTTATTGTGATTGTAGGAATATTTGAATGGCATGGAAAGAACTATAAAGATGTCCAATGGGAGATTTAAATGGAAGGAAGAAGGTACAGGTCGAATTTGGAGTAAACATGTAGAAGAGCAAACGTGCGTTTGATGTCCCAGTCCAGTGGACTAGCGTCCAGAAGAGCTGGACTGGCGTTCAACATGAAGAAACCGTGGACGGGCGTCCAAGTAAGTGGACTGGCATCCACTGAAGAGCATGGATTCAGTGTTTGAGAGATTTTGGCGGACGAACGTTTGATTTTCTATAGGACGGGCGTCTGATGAAGATTCGGCCCGACTCGAAGTTTGCAAAGCACCCTGGACGGGCGTCCAGAAGGAATGGACGGGCGTCCAACACCGACTTCAGCATAGCCGACTTACTTTCCCTATAAATAGCAGCGGGATTTCAACCCTAAGACATGCATTATTGACTCTTATTGATACATACTCATAAGAAGAAAACCCTAGGTGGCCCAAGCCCCCTTAGGGGAGGCTGGGGTTGCGATTTTTCTTGTTTTATATTCGTTTTTTCTATTTTGTTTTGCTTTTGTTGCGCTGAATGCTTGGGATCTGAGCAATTGTTCAAACCTTGTGAATCCGTTTCAGCAGGCTCTTTATTTTCAATCTAGATTTGTTTTGTGAATTTGATTAAAGTTGTATCTTTCCATGTGCTTATTTTGTTATGCAATCGATATCGAAAGATGAATTGTTGTTGATGTTTACCGTATGACGAGAGTCGGTGTAAACCTTAGATCACCATAGGAAAGATGGGATTTTTAACCTTGACATAACGAGAGTTGATAGGTTGAATATCTAGGTTGCTAGATTGAGAGATCTTACACCTTGGTTTGAGAGCGTCAATCTATATATCGAGAGATGAGAGATTGATAGGCGAATTATCTACGAGAGTAGGAATTCATACCTTTGATAGGTGAACCACGAATTTTGTTAAATCATCACAAGATAACTTTAGAGAGGAAATTAAGGGTTGCGGGATCGGTGGATAATTACTTGTTCAATTGTTTAATCACCCTGATCATCGTTTTTATAGTTGTTTTTGTTTTATAGTTTATAGTTTAGATTTCGTTTTTCGCTTTTATCCTTCCTGGCTTTGGACTGACAATCCTCTGTTCAGTTTTTTTTTCGTTCTATTATATTAGGTTTAATAATAATAGTATCAATCTTAGGAAAATTAATGAACTAGATACCCCGATTCCCTGTGATCGACTCCGGTATTAATCGCTATGCTACGATCCCTACACTTGGGGAATACCGGATTTATAAATTTTATTACTTGTTGTTTTTCATTGCATAAAATCCGTAAACAAGAATTATAGAAGTTCCAGGTGGTGTAATCCTGTCAGTCCTCTCTTCTCCTGTGATGTAGGAGGCCAAATCCACTATGTTCTTGAGGTTTACAGTTACAAGACACAAAGTAAATTCTAGACACTTGATTGTCCTTCACTAATCCCTAGCTTCACAATCTTCCAGCTACAGTCTTCAATAGGTAGAATTGATGTTTGAACTAAGCTTGCTACACTGGTCCTTAGAGGGTTGAATTGCCTCTTCACCAGCTTATCACAAACACAGTCTTCCTGACTGCAGCTCAACTGTCCTTCACACCTTCTTGGTGTTTCACAGTCTAAAACCTTTGATAAAATCAAAGTTGAGACTTGAATCAATAACTATGATTCAATTTGTGATTTGAGCTTTCTCTTCTATATATATAAGTTATGCACTGATCGCGTGCAAGGCACTTACTAGCAATATGACTAGGTCTATCATAGTAGAGTACTAGCAAATCAAGGTCGATCCCATAGAGACTCGTAAGAATGTCTAATTATCAAGATTGAGCTTGTCACGATAACGGTCTACAACCAACTATAATATAGATAGTATTAAATTTGGTAACAATCAACTAGCAAGATTATGCAAGTTCACATGAAGCAAACTAGAGTTTCTAATGTATTAGTTCAATTACGAGTAATTAGTTATTCCCCGACACATGCAAATTCTCCCCATTGGTGAATTTATTCATTGTTCGGCCTACCGGTACAACTCCTAACCCTATCTACTCCGACAATGGCGTAGAGAAAACTATACCCAAGCTACCCTCATTAATTGGTCCGTAATAGCCCATACGCATAAAGAACTGTAGCCGTAGATATTGAGCTATAACTTATACCGCAAACCCGCCTAGACAGCTGTCGACATTGAACAGCACGTTCCTAGGGTCCATTCTAGATAATGTCCTAATTAACACTTCACTAACAGTCCTTCATGTTAATTTACGATGACATGCAAATAGTTGATCAGGCTAAAAACATGTAGATTAAATCTATCGATCAACGTAGCTGGCGCCGATTATCATGAATTAGTAATTTACTAGGTATTCAGATCTAGCGATATAGACCGTCGCAGATCTGAAGAACGCAACTACTATTTCATGATTTCTTCACCAACGAATCAGATCTATAACACATGGTGTAAAATAAACTAATTACTACATAATTAAACTAAATAAGCAATTAAAACATACTAGTCGAATAAGAACGATAGATCCACATCTTGGAAAAGACATAAAATCATACCCTCGAAGACGAGAGTAGATCTCCTTCGGATCTCTCCCTAGGTGGCGACTTCATCGTCTCTCCGACCAGAACTCATAAAATAAATAAAATAAAGAACAATGAACTTTTATTGCATAATTCTTGTAAATTGTATGGTACTATTGTTACATTTAGTTCTAAGGCGAAGCCTCTTATTTATAGCTATCTAAACCGACTTAGGAACATCTAGTTTGACCCTTCATCCTAGAAAACGCGTTTCGAGAAGATTCTCGACCTCGGTAAGTCGGCACCGCCTCCCGGGTTACCAGGGGTACTTTTGTCTTTTTTCTTCAACCGACTTAACTTGGATGCTTCTAGAATACCCTAGGCCCATTCCTTTCGTTCACTCCACCTGCATTCGTCCATCATGCTTAGCCCAATATTCCGTATCCTAAAAATCATCAAATAATACACAAAATAATATCGAAATAGGGAAAATAAATGGTAAGTGCAGATTTCTCGACTCACGAACCCGACATATGATATTCAACGTAAATGGTTCATATTTATAGGTTGAAACAGCTATCTTTAGCTCATAATTTATAGAATATTGATGCCGTAGGATAGACTATTTTAACCATTATCAACTACGCCTTCTGCGCGTCCGCGAGCAGAGTGTCAAGGCGGAATGTACCTCCAAGAACAATCCCCATCAACTACCACACATTCAATAAAGATACACACTCCTAAGTGTGATAGTGCGTTCGTGAGAAGAATCTAGTTGTACAAACCACACAATCTTAACTTGCTTGCGCATACACTCGCTCATCATGCTTTCGACTTGGTTACACAACATGGTACCGTAATTGGGTCGGGCGGACTCGGGACCGAGCATTGCTCTTAAGTCCTCATTTGTTTCTTTTTATGCGAGGGTCGTGCCTTTTTTACACGAGTTCGCTTCCCTCACCGCCTTTATTGCATATTTTTTTTTTTTCTTCTTTTTTTTTTTTTTTTCTTTTTTTTTTGGGCAAGATTTCCTCACTTTTTTCTCTCTATCACAAGTCCGTTTGCCCCGGTTACCTTTCGTCATTCAAGTTGCTTCCCTTGTCTTACAACAATTTGTTAAAGTATATAGGCAGACAAATAATGATTCCCGGTTAAAACAACTAATCATCTAATCTTAAACACTTCTCACTAAGATTATGTGCTCAAATATTGATTGCAATGATAGATAATAATTAATAAGTTACTACTTCATGCAACATAACATATTCTCATTCTTCCATACTAAATTGAATATGCTATAGCTCACTTCAAATTGAACTTGGGATCCTTTTCTACCAATTCCTTACTCAAAAACGTGCAATAAGCAAGCTAAAAACAGTGTGTAAAATTTCAAAAATATTCCCTTTTTCGATTAACTAGCTAAGACACTACCCCCCACTTATTATAGACATTGTCCCCAATGACTAATAATAATAAAAAGGAAAAGTACTTAGCTCTGGAAATGATGGCTGAGTCGAAACGAATCCCAGAGTATATTCATTAGCTCCTAGGTCATTCCTCTTCGAAGTTATTACCTGCGTCTCAAAATTCTTCCAAAAACTATGAGTAACATGCGAAGGGCAACAAGAAAATAAGGTGGAGGTAATTGTGCATACTGGAGGAATGCGCAAAAACAGTTTAAGCCACTTTATTCTTTTATCGGCCTAAGCAAGACGTGAAAACTTTTATGAGGGTATCACATGAGAATCGTGAAGGTAAAAAGCACATATATCTCTAGCCAGGTGACTGAAGATATATGTGATGAAAAAAAACCTTGTGATTGTTATGCTACTTTATTGACTCAAAATAAAATAAACAAAAGCAATAAATAAGGGTTTAGAAATAGTGCTGTGTTTATAGTTGCCAGATCGACTGTACTAATAGGGCTCATTCATTCATATTCCGGCTCTTCTAACGTAAAGACTTCCAATTCAGGGTTATATGTGTGCTCTAGGTAATGTTTAGCCTGTGGCCGTTAACTGTGAAAGATTGCCCAGAGTGTTCGTGTATAACTTCACAAGCACCTGAATTGTAGACTTTTGTTACTACATGTGGTCCATACCATCTAGACTTCAACTTCCCAGGAAAAAGACGAAGACGCGAGTTGTACACCTGCCCTTTATCACCCACTTGAATTGTGCGGTTCGTAATCTTCTTATCGTGTGCGTTTCATTCTTTCCTTGTAAATCCTTGCATTTTCATATGCTTGAAGTCTAAACTCTTCCAATCTATTCAACTCTAGCATTCTCCTTTCACCGGCTAAATCCTCGTTCATGTTCAGAAACCTCGTAGCCCATAGCGCTCGGTGCTCGAGTTCTACCGGACAATGACATGCTTTTCCAAACACTATCATATATGGTGACATCCCAATCGTGGTCCTATAAGCTGTTCTATACACCCAAAGAGCGTCATCTAATTTCAAAGACCAATCCTTCCTCGTGGGATTCACAGTCTTCTCTAAGATCCTCTTAATCTCTATGTTCGTGACTTCTACTTGTCCACTTGTCTGGCGGTGATATGCTGCTGCAATCTTATGTCTAACCCCATATCTCATCATCAACTTCTCAAACAACCTATTACAGAAATGACTCCCTCCGTCACTAATTATGGCTTTGGGCACACCAAACCTCGTCAAAATGTTTTTCTTAAGAAATCTCAGGACAACCCTGGCATCATTTGTAGGTGAAGCTACATCTTCCACCCATTTGGAAACATAATCGACTGCTACCAGGATGTAACGATTTGATTCTGACGATGTGAAAGGCCCAACAAAATCAATTCCCCAAACATCGAATAACTCCACTTCTAAGATATTCTACAGTGGCATCTCATTCCGCTTAGAAATATTACCGGTCATTTGACAGGAATGACAGGATCTTGTAAACTCGTAAGCAGATTTATGAATTATTGGCCAATAGAATCCACACTGCAATACCTTTGCTGTTGTCTTGTCTGTCCCATAATGACCTATAGCTTCTCTAGCATGACACATGTGCAAAATACTTGGAATTTCATCATCGTGGATGCATCTTCTAAGAATGGCATCAGGGCACAATTTTTATAGGTAGGATCATCCCAATGATAATGCTTCAGATATGTGAAGAACTTCTTCTTATCTGCATTATTGAATTCTGGTGGTAGGTACTTTCCTGCTAGATAATTGACAATATTAGCAAACCAAGTGTATACCTTGCCCACTCTTGATGTATGATATCAGGTCTGAGATTTAACCCGAGCCACCACTAAGATGGAATAAAGTTGTTCATCAGGAAAGCTTTCCCTAATCTCAGACGGTTGCTCTTTTTCCAACAAAGTTAATCTTGACAGGTGATCAGCCACCCGGTTCTCGCATGCCTTTTTATCTTTGATTTCCACATCAAACTCTTGTAAGAGTAGAATCCATCTTAACAATCTTGGCTTGGAGTCTTGCTTGGTTAGAAGGTATTTCAAAGCTGCATGGTTAGTGAATACAGTGACTTTCGATCCTATTAGGTAAGGTCAAAACTTGTCAAATACGAAGATGACAACTAAGAGTTCCTTCTCTCGTAGTCGCATAATTCCTCCGGGCACTAATAAGGGTACGACCGGCGTAATAGACAAAGCTTAAAGATTTTATCCCGCTCTCGTCCTGGGTCGCTCCAATCGCCATGTCGCTTGCATCACACATAAGCTCAAAAGGTTTGTTCCAATCGGTGCTACCAGAATTGGGGCGGTTATAAGCATTTGCTTCAATGTGTTGAATGCTTTCTTGCACACTTCTTCAAATATGAAAGTTACATCCTTTGCAAGTAATTCCGCAAAGGTTTAGAAACTTTAGAGAAGTCCTTAATAAACCACCTATAAAATTATGCGTGGCCAAGAAAGGCTCACAACATCTTCAAGTTCGTTGGAGGGGGTAACTTCTCTATTACCTCTATCTTTGCTCTATCAACTTCCAATCCTTTCTTTGAAATTCTATGACCCAACACTATTCCTTCTGTAACCATGAAATGGCATTTTTCCCAGTTAAGTACAAGGTTGGTCTCTTCACATCTTTTCAACACTTTAATCAAATTGTCCAAGCATTTATCAGAGCTATCTCCAAATACAGAGAAATCATCCATGAAAATCTCCAGAAAATCTTCCACCATGTCCGCAAATAATGACATCATGCACCTTTGGAATGTTGCTGGTGTATTACATAACCCAAAAGACATGCAATTGTACGCAAAAGTTCCATAGGGACATGTGAAAGTTGTTTTCTCACGGTCTTCGTGGGCAATATGGATCTGATAATAACCAGAATATCCATCTAAAAAACAATAAAACGGATGACCGCTTAATCTTTCCAACATTTGATCAATGAATGGTAGAGGAAAATGATCTTTACGAGTTGCATCATTCAGTTTCCTAAAGTCTATACAAACTCGATGTCTAGTAATTAGTCTCACAGGGATTAATTCATCAAACTCATTTGGTTGGACAGTGAATCCTCCTTTCTTGGGCACCACATGAATCGGGCTTACACACTCACTATCTGCAATTGGGAAAATGATTCCCATCTCCAACATCTTTATGATCTCTTCCTTTACAACATCCTTCAGTTGTGGCGTCAATCTCCTTTGAGGTTGTGCTACCGCTTTCTTCTCAGGGTCTACAGAGATTTTATCATGCATACTAACGGGCGTATTCATCTAATATCTGCAGTCCCAAACGCTACCTTGTGCTCTCTCAGTACTCTTAAAAGTTTATCCTCCTCTAAAGGTGATAATGATGCTGAAATTATAAGGGGGAGAGCATCATCTTGTAAGTACACGTACTTCGTGTGAGATGGCAAAGGTTTCAACGTTAAGTTCCTTTGTGGCTCTTCTAACGATGATCTTAACAAACCTTACACCAACCGTAAGTCAAAGAACTTGTGCTAGGAAGGTCTATGAATGGTTCCTCCTAAAAACACAAAAGATATAGGCTCTATTTCTCGCACTTGACCTTCACTACACCCTGTGCCAGGTTTTCTCATAACTTTCCTCTTCCTTCAGAGCAAAGTCTCTCGCTACTTCGTGGTCTAGTGCCACTTGCCGATATAATTCTAAAACAAGTTCGTCTATGGCATCTAGCATGTAGCATGATTCTCCTTCATCTTGAGCATATCTCATTGAGTTCATCACATTGAATACTACTTTGTCCTCATTCACTCTCGAATCGCCTCACCCTTATGAACATCTATCAAGGTTTTACTCATAGCTAGGAAAGGTCTTTCTAAAATCAATGGAACATCGTGGTTAACTTTCATGTCTAGCACCACAAAGTCCATAGGGAAACCAACTTATCAACTTTCACCAAAACATCTTCCACCACTCCACAAGGTTGCTTCATTGACCTATCTGTTAATTGAAGGGTTATAGATGTTTCATTTAACTCTTTCATTCCTAATTTATGAAAGATGGAGAGTGGAATTAGATTGACACTGGCTCCAAGATCACACAATGCTTTATTTAGGCATACTCCTCCAATTGTGCATGGTATGAGGAAGCTCCCAGGATCTTTACACTTAGGAGGTAGTTTGCATTGCAAAACTGCCGAGCATTCCTCGTTAAGGCATATAGTTTCAAGGTCTAACAAATTTCTTTTGGTAGAAATTGCTTCTTTCAAGAATTTTGCATACTCGGCATTCCAAACGCAGCTTCCACCCAAGGTATATTCACTTGCAACTTTTTAAACATCTCTATAAACTTTTTATAACGTGCATCATCATTATTCGGCTTCTATTTCCTAGGGGGATAGGGTAAAGTAGCAGGATTAATAGTTACAGTTCGTGAAGACTTACCCGCCGACCGCCGTCGCTCTCCGCCTCGCTTTCTACCGAATTTTCGTACTCGGTTTACCGGAGAAGTTTCCCGGTTTACCGGCCCTTCTTTTTCTCCAAATTCTCGCCGCGTTCGTCGTCGATCGCTTTTTGATTCTTCTTGCATAGTTGGTATAACAGTCCCGCTTTCGGCCTTTTCGCTTCTAGTCATGATTGTATTCACGTCCTTCGGATTCTTCTCGCATTACTTGGCAATCCTCCCGGAGGACGGGCGACACTTGTTCTCGCAACCGTCCCACCCGGTGCGACGATTCTCGCACTAATGCTTCTTGATTGGTCGGGCCTTGTATCATTCTTTTGACAATAAGTGGTGAAGTTTGTATACAGTTCAATCATGGATTTCGTAAGTTGATTGATCGTGTCGGTCACAGTTGAGCTCATTTTATCCATGGCTGCTTCCTAACCACTGGACTTGTTGAATTGAGGCATTAATCCACCAGTTTGTCTCGGTTTCTCTCCACCATTAGAATCACTTTGTCGAAAACCCCCGTAGGGTCACTCAGTCTAAAACCAAGGTGGTCATGAGCGCCTAGGCGATATCCGCCACATAAGGATTTCCTTGCCTCCCTATATAGTTCACGTCCTCAGTGTTGGTTGCTTCAATCTCTTGAACTTTCTCAACATTGGCAATGCGATCTTGCATGCCATCTATCTTTTCATTGATGACGGTTAAAATAGTCTATCCTACACCATCAATATTATATCCATTACGAACTAAAAATAGTTGTTTCGACCTATAAATATGAACCATTTACGTTGAATATCATATGTCGGGTTCGGGAGTCAAGAAATCTGCACTTAGCGTTTATTTTCCTTGTTTCGATATTATTTCGTGCGCTATTTGATGATTTTTAGGATACGAAATATTGGGCTAAGCATGATGGACGAATCTAGAGTGGACTGAACGAAAGGAATGGGCCTAGGGTATTCTAGAAGCATCCAAGTTAAGTCGGTTGAAGAAAAAAGACAAAAATACAATCGGTAACCCGAGGGGCGGTGCCGACTTACCGAGGATCCAGAATCTTCCGAAACGCGTTTTCTTGGACGAGGGGTCAAACTAGATGATTCTAAGTCGGTTTAGATAGCTATAAATAAGAGGCTTCGCCTCAGAACACAATGTACTCAAATTATTCCAAGAAATTATGCAATAAAAGTTCTTTGTTCTTTATATTATTTATTTTATGAATTCTGGTCGGAGAGACGACGGAGTCGCCGCCTAGGGAGAGATCTGTATGGGATCTATGCTCGTCTTCGAGGGTATGATTTTATATCTTTTCCAAGATGTAGATATGTCGTTGTTATATTCGACTAGTATGTTTTAATTGTTTATTTAGTTTAATTATGCAGTAGTTAGTTTATTTTACCCCTTTTGTTATAGATCTGATTCGTTGGTGAAAAAATCATGAGATAGTAGTTGCGTTCTTCAAATCTGCGACGGTCTATATCGCTAGACTGGATACCTAGTAAATTACTAATTTGTGATAATCGGCGCCATCTACGTTGATCGATAGATTTAATTTACATGTTAGTAGCCTGATCAACTATTTGCATGTTATCGTAAATTAACATGAAGGACCGCAAGTAAACATTATCTAGAATGGACCCTAGGAACATGCTGGTCAATGTCGACAGCTGTCTAGGCGGGTTTGCGGTATGAGGTAACACTCAATATCGGAAGCTCTAGTTCTTTATGCGTATGGGCTATTACGGACCAATTAAGGAGGGTAGCTTGCGTATAGATTATCTATTGCCATTGTCAGAGTAGATAGGGTTAGGAGTTGTACCCGTAGCTGAAACTTGAATAAATTCACCAATGGGGAGGATTGTTGCATATGTGGGGGGAATAACTAATTACTCGTAATTGAATTAATACATTAGAAACTCTAGTTGCTTCGTTGAACTTGCATACTCTTGTTAGTTTGAGGCACCAATATTACTGTCTATGTATTATAGTTGGTCGTAGACCATTATTCGTGACAACTCAATCTTGGTAATTAGACGTTCTTATAAGTCTCTGTGGGATTTGACCTTGTCTCGTTAGTCCTCTTCTACGATAGACCTAGTCCTATTGCTATTAAGTGCCTTGCACGTGATCAAGAATTTTGGCGCCGTTGCCGGGGACACGTGTCAAGAATACTTTTTATTTAAGATTGAGTTTTCTGTATATATTTAAGTCTGTTTAATCGTGTATGTTTTATAGTTTGTTTATACTAGTAGTCGTATATAGTCGTTTTCCGTGAATTTCGGAAGAAAATTACCACCGGTTTACCGAGGATCCACCCCGATAATCCGAGGGTCTAAATTCGGCCGTAATCGTTTCGTTTATTCAAGGTCGTCGTAGTCGTGTCCGTATTTTTGAGTCTCCGCTGTGCGTATGTAACAGCCGGCGAGGCAAGTCACTAACCTTTTTATTTTCTTTTTGTGTCTTGTAGTACGTTACACGTAGTTCAGCAGCCAAACTCGAGAGATTCATACCTGAGATTGAAAATTTTTCTAGACAAAAGAAAAAGGAAACTCGAGAGAGATCTGTTAGGCTGGCGGACGTCGTGGTTATGAACGAAGGAGATCACAGCGAGAGGGAAGAAGAGATTCCATCTTTGGAAGATACTATGGCACAGAACGGACAAAACGGGCAGAATGGAGCAGAGTTGTGGTACAAGCAGATTGGAGAACTCTACAAAGGTATGCAATGCCTACGATTGAGCAATTCATGCTAGCAACAGCTCAAATTTCGAGGATGCAAATTTCGAGGTATTTCACCCTAAACCGAATGTTATACAAATGGTGACCAATTACACTACTTTTCATGAAGTAATGAACGAAGATCCTAGTGTACACGTCACCAATATTCTGGAAATAGTCAGCATGGTTAAGCCTGCAGGAGTACCAGGAGACAATATCAAGTTGAAATTATTTCTATTCACTCTGAAAGACAAAGCAAAGATATGCTTATTGTCTCTACCACCGGGATCGATCCGAACTTGGACCGATCTGTTGCAGAAATTTATGAATAAGTACTGCCCACCTGGGAAGTCACTACAGATGAGATAAGAGATCACAACCTTTAAGCAGAGGCCCACTGAAACATTTGAAGAGGCTTGGGAAAGATTCAAAGAAGCACAAAGGAGATGCCCTCATCATGACATCACTTTGCCCGTACGAATGCATAGTTTCTATCACAGATTGCGGCCAAGTGAACAAATGAGAGTTGATGCATCAAGCAATGGATGTTTTGCGTTGCTATCACCTGAAGAAGCCGAAGAGAAATTGGAGCAAATCGCGCTTACAAGTCAATGGGGAACACATGAAGTTGAAACCGCCAAAGTAGCTGAAGGCGTATTTGGAGAAGTTACTTCTCAAAAGATCTTATACCACTAATGGCGATGAATGAAAAGATAGATGGCATGCCGATTGCATAGCCGTGGTTGAGAAAGTTCAAGAGATTGAAACGACCAACAATGAGGATGTGAACTATATCAGGAGGCAAGGAAATCCTTATACGGGCGGATATCACCTAGGTTCTCATGACCACACAGGTTTTAGACTGAGTGACCCTGCTGGGGGTTTTCGACAAAGTGATTCAAACGGTGGAGAGAGACCAAGACAAAATGGTGGATTCATGTCTCAATTCAACAAGTCCGGTGGTTGGGAAGCAGCCATGGATAAAATGAGCACAAATGTTACCGACACGGTCAATCAACTTACGAAATCCATGACTGAGCTAAATACAAACTTCACCACATATTGTTAGAAAAATGATACCAGACTAACCAACCAAGAAGCCTTAGTGCAGAATCTATCGAACCAAGTAGGACAGATTGTAGAACAAGTGTCAGTCCGTCCTCCGGGAGGATTGCCAAGTAATACTGAGAAGAATCTGAAGGACATGAATGCAATTATGACTAGAAGCGGAAAGGAACTGCCTGGACCAGTTATACAAATTGTCCTGGAAGTATCGAAAGCGCCAAGCACCGAACGTAGCGTAATCCGGAGAAAAGAGGGCCGGTAACCCGGGACAATGCTCCGGTACACCGGGAGTCTGAAAATGCAGCAGACAAGCAAGCAGAGCAGCAACAGTCACAGGTAAGTCTTCACGAACTGTACTGTTAATCCTGCTACTTTACCCTATCCTCCAAGGAAATATAAGCCGAATAATGATGATGCGAGTTATAAAAAGTTGCAAGTGAATATACTTTTGGTAGAAGCTCTGGCTGGAATGCCAGAGTATGCAAAATTCTTGAAAGAATCCATCTCTACCAAGAGTAAATTGTTAGAAATTGAAACCATTTTCCTGAACGAGGAATGCTCGGCAGTTTTGCAACGCAAACTGCCTCCTAAGTGTAAAGATCCTGGGAGCTTCCTCATACCATGCACAATTGGAGGAGTATGCCTGAACAAAGCATTATGTAATCTTGGAGCTAGTGTCAATCTGATGCCACTCTCCATATTTCATAAGTTAGGCATAAAGGAGTTGAATGAAACATCTATAACCCTTCAATTAGCAGATAGGTCTATGAAGCAACCTTGAGGAGTGGTGGAGGATGTTTTGGTGAGAGTTGATAAGTTTGTATTCCCTATAGACTTTGTGGTGCTAGACATGGAAGCTAACCATGATGTTCTATTGATCTTAGGAAGACCTTTCCTAGCTACGAGCAAAACATTGATAGATGTTCATAAGGGTGAGCTGATTCTGAGAGTGAATGAGGACAAAGTAGTGTTCAATGTGGATGAACTCAATGAGATATGCTCAAGATGAAGGAGAAGCATGCTACATGCTAGATGCCATAGATGAACTTGTTTTAGAATTATATCAGCAAGCGGCACTAGACCCTGAAGTAGCTGAGACTTTACTCCTGAAGGAAGAAGAAAGTTATGAGGAAACCTGGCATGGGTGCAGTGAAGGTCAAGTGTGAGAAATCGAGCCTATATCTTCTGTGGATTTAGGAGGAACCATTCATAGACCTTCCTGGCACAAGTTCTTTGACTTAGAAGAGCCACCGAGGAACTTAACATTGAAACCTTTGCCATCTCACATGAAGTACGTATACTTACAAGATGATACTCCCCCCTTATAATTTCAGCGTCATTATCACCTTTAGAGGAGGAGGAGAAACTGTTAAGAGTACTGAGAGAGCATAAGAGAGTGTTTGGGGGGACGATTGCGTATATTAGAGGAATATGCCCATCGGTGTGCATGCATAAGATCTCTGTAGACCCTGAGAAGAAAGTGGTAGCACAACCTCAGAGGAGGTTGACACTACAACTGAAGGATGTTGTTAAGGAAGAGATCATAAAGATGTTGGAGATGGGAATCATTTTCCCAATTGCAGACAGTGAGTGGGTAAGCCCGATTCATGTGGTGCCCAAGAAAAGAGGATTCACTTTACAACCTAATGAGTTTGATGAGCTAATCCCTGTGAGATTAATTACTGGACATCGAGTTTGCATAGACTTCAGGAAGCTGAATGATGCTACTCGTAATGATCATTTTTCCCAACCATTCATTGATCAGATGTTAGAAAGATTAAGCGGTCATGCATTTTATTGTTTCTTATATGGATATTCTGGTTATTATCAGATCCATATTGCCCCCGAGGACCACGAGAAAACAACTTTCTCATGTCCCTATGGAACCTTTGCGTACAATCGCATGTCTTTTGGTTTATGTAATGCACCAAAGAACATTCCAAAGGTGCATGATGTCATTATTTGCGGACATGGTGGAAGATTTTCTCGGAGATTTTCATGGATGATTTCTCTCCGTATTTGGAGATAGTTTCGATAAATGCTTGGACAATTTGAGTAAAGTGTTGAAGAGATGTGAAGAGACCAACCTTGTACTTAACTGGGAAAATGCCATTTCATGGTTACAGAAGGCATAGTGTTGGGTCATAGGATTTCAAAGAAAGGAATGGAAGTTGATAGAGCGAAGATAGAGGTGATAGAGAAGTTACCCCCTCCAACGAACTTGAAGACGTTGCGAGCCTTTGTTGGCCACACATGATTTTATAGGAGGTTTATCAAGGATTTCTCAAAAGTTTCTAGACCTTTGACAGAATTACTTGCAAAGGATGTACCTTTCGTATTTGGAGAAGAGTGTAAGAAAGGATTCAACACAGTGAAGCGAATTCTTTTAACCGCTCCAATTCTGGTAGCACCAGATTGGAATAAACCTTTTGAGCATATGTGTGATGCTAGCGACACGGCAGTTGGAGCAGCCCTGGGACACAGGAGGATAAAATCTTTAAGCCTATTTATTACGCCAGTCGTACCCTTAACAAAGTGCCCAGAGGAATTATGCGACTTCAGAGAAGGAACTCTTAGCTGTCATCTTTGCATTTGACAAGTTTCGACCTTATCTAATAGGATCAGAAGTCACTGTATTCACTAACCATGCAACTTTGAAATACCTTTTAACCAAGCAAGACTCCAAACCAAGATTGTTAAGATGGATTCTACTCTTGCAGGAGTTTGATGTGGATACCAAGAATAAAAAGGGATCTGAGAACCAGGTGGCTGATCACCTGTCGAGATTAACTTTGCTGGAAGAAGAGCAACCGACTGAGATCAAGGAAAGTTTTCCTGATGAACAACTATTTGCCATCTCAGTGGTAGCTCGGGTTGAGTCTCTGACCCGATATCATACATCAAGGGTGGGCAAGGTATACCCTTGGTTTGCTGACATTGTCAATTACTTAGCAGTGAAGTACCTACCACCAGAATTCATGAGTGCAGATAAGAAGAAGTTCTTCACATATCTGAAGTATTATCATTAGGACGATCCCTACTTATACAAATTGTGCCCTGATGCCATTCTTAGGAGATGCGTCCATGATGATGAGATTCCAAGTATTTTGCACATGTGTCATGCTAGAGAAGCTGGATGTCACTATGGACTAGACAAGACATCAGCAAAGGTACTGCAGTGTGGATTCTATTGGCCAACAATTCATAAATCTGCTTACGAGTTTACAAGATCCTGTCATTCCTGCCAAATGACTGGTAATATTTCTAATCGGAATGAGATGCCACTGCAGAGTATCTTAGAAGTGGATGTTTTAGATGTTTGGGGAATTGATTTTGTTGGGCAATTCACATCGTCAGAATCAAATCGTTACATCCTGGTAGCAGTCGATTATGTTTCCAAATGGGTGGAAGCAAGGCTTCACCTACTAATGATGCCAGGGTTGTCCTGAGGTTTCTTAAGAAACACATTTTGACAAGGTTTCGTGTGCCCGCAGCCATAATTAGTGACGGAGGGAGTCATTTCTGTAATATGTTGTTTGAAAAGTTGATGATGAGATATGGGGTTAGACATAAGATTGCAGCAGCATATCACCCCCAGACGAATGGACAAGTAGGAGTGACGAACAGAGAGGTAGAGGATTTTAGAGAAGACTGTGAATCCCACAAGGAAAGATTGGTCTTTGAAATTAGATGACGCTCTTTGGGCATACAGAATAGCTTGTAGGACCACGATTGGGATGTCACCATACATGATAGTGTTTGGAAAAGCATGTCATTTACCGGTTGAACTCGAGCACCGAGCGCTATGGGCTGAGATGTTTCTAAACATGGATGAACAATTAGTTGGTGAAAAGAGAATGCTAGAGTTGAATAGATTGGAAGAGTTTAGACTTCAAGCATATGAGAATGCAAAGATTTACAAGGAAATAACGAAACGCCTGCACGATAAGAAGATCTTGAACCGCACATTTCAAGTTGGAGATAAAGTGCTGGTGTACAATTCGCGTCTTCGTCTTTTTCCTGGGAAGTTGAAGACTAGATGGTATGGACCACATGTAGTCACGAAAGTCATCAATTCAGCTGCATGTGAAGTTAGAAATGAGCACTCTGGGCAAACTTTCACAGTTAACGGCCACATGCTGAAACATTACCTGTAGCACAATTATAACCCTGAATTGGAAGTCTTTGAGTTAGAGGAGCCAGAATATGAAAGAAGGAGCCCTATCAGTACAGACGAGCTAACGACTATAAACTCAGAACTATTTCTAAACCCTTATTTATTGCTTTTGTTTATTATATTTTGAGTCAATAAAGTAGCATGCCAATCGCAAGGTTTTTTTTTCATCACATATATCTTCAATCACCTGACTAGAGATATATGTGGTTTTTTCCTTCACGATTCTCATGTGATACCCTCGTAAAAGTTTTCTTGTCTTGCTTAGGCCAATGAAAGAATAATTGGCTTAAACTGTTTTTGCGCACTCCTCTGGTATGCACAATTACCGCCACCTTATTTCCTTATTGCCCTTCGCATGTTACTCACGCTTTTTCGAAGCACTTGGAAAGGTGTAATAACTTGGAAGAGGAATAACCTAGAGCTATCCGGGATTCGTTTGGACTCACCAACATTTCCAGAGCTAAGTAATTTTCCTTTTCTTTATTATTAGTCATTGGGGACAATGTCTATAATAAGTGGGGGTAAGGCGTCTTAGTCAAGTAAAAAAAGGAATATTTTTGAAATATTAACATTGTTTTTAGCTTGCTATTTGCACGTTTTCGAGTAAGGAATCGGTAGAAAAGGAGCCCAAGTTCAATTTGAAGTGATCTATAGCATATTCAATTTAGTATGGAAGAATGAGCATATGTTATGTTGCGTGAAGTAGTAACTTATTAATTATCATTCTATCATTGCAATCAATATTTGAGCACATAATCTGAATGAGAAGTGTTTAAGATTAGATGATGAATTGTTTTAACCGGGAATCATTATTTGTCTGTTTATATACTTTAACAAATTGTTGTAAGATAAGGAAAGAAACTTGGATGACCAAAGGTGACCGGGACAAACGGACTTGTGAGTGAGAGGGAAAGAAGTGAGGAAATCTGCCAGAGAAAAAATAATGATTTTTTTTTTAATAATTATATGCAATAAAGGCAGTGAGGGAAGAGAACTCGTGTAAAAAGAGCACGACCCTTGCATAAAAAGAAACAAATGAGGACTTAAGAGCGATGCTTAGTCCCCGAGTCCGCCCGACTCTATATCGGTACCATGTTGTGTAACCATGTATGAAAGCAAGATGAGTGAGTGTATGTGCTTGCAAGTTAAGATTGTGTGGTTAATACAACTTGATTTCTCACGAACGCACTATCACAACTGATTCATCACACGAGACATTGATGCGTGATAAGCAGTGATTAATTGGGAGCTTATGGATTGTGGCTCAATGTATGTTTATGCCGGAATTCTTTACCGAATACGTGGTAGTTGATGGGAATTGTTCTTGGAGGTACATTCCGCTTGATGCTCGCTCTCGGACGAGCAGAAGGCTAGTGGGGGGTAGTTGATGACGGTTAAAATAGTATATCCTACGGCATCAATATTCTATCCATTACGAGCTAAAAATAGTTGTTTCGACCTATAAATATGAACCATTTACGTTGAATATCATATGTCGGGTTCGTGAGTCGAGAAATCTGCACTTAGCGTTTATTTTCCCTGTTTCGATATTATTTCGTGTGTTATTTGATGATTTTCAGGATACGAAATATTAGGCAAAGCATGATGGACGAATCTGGAGTGGACTGAATGAAAGGAATGGGCCTAGGGTATTCTAGAAGCATCCAAGTTAAGTCGGTTGAAGAAAAAAAAACAAAAATACCCTCGGTAACCCGAGGGGCGGTGCCGACTTACCGAGGGTCCGTAATCTTCTTCACGCGTTTTCTTGACGAGGGGTCAAAATAGATGATTCTAAGTCGGTTCGTATAGCTATAATAAGAGGCTACGCCTCATAACACAATGTACTCAAATTATTCAAGGAAATTATGCAATAAAGTTCTTTGTTCTTTATTTTATTTATTTTATGAGTTCGGTCGGAGAGACGACGGAGTCGCCACCTAGGGAGAGATCCGAAGGAGATCTACGCTTGTCTTTGAGGGTATGATTTTCTATCTTTTCGAAGATGTAGATCTGTTGTTGTTATATTCGACTAGTATGTTTTAATTGTTTATTTAGTTTAATTATGTAGTTGTTAGTTTCTTTTACCCCATGTGTTATAGATCTGATTCATTGGTGAAGAAATCATGAGATTTTAGTTGCGTTCTTCAGATCTGCGACGGTCTATATCGCTAGATCTGGATACCTAGTAAATTACTAATTCATGATAATCGGCGCCAGCTACGTTGATCGATAGATTTAATTTACATGTTAGTAGCCTGATCAAAAATTTGCATGTTATCGTAAATTAACATGAAGGACCGCAAGTGAAGTGTTAATTAGGACAATATCTAGAATGGACCCTAGGAACGTGTTGGTCAATGTCGACAACTGTCTAGGCGGGTTTGCGGTATGAGGTAACACTCAATATCGGAAGCTCTAGTTCTTTATGCGTATAGGCTATTATGGACCAATTAAAGAGGGTAGCTTGCGTATAGATTATCTACTGCCATTCTCGGAGTAGATTGGGTTAGGAGTTGTACCTGTAGCTGAACAATGAATAAATTCACCAATGGGGAGAACTGTTGCATGTGTGGGGGGAGTAACTAATTACTCATAATTGAATTAATACATTAGAAACTCTAGTTGCTTCATTGAACTTGCATACTCTTGTTAGTTTGAGGCACCAATATTACTTTCTATATATTATAGTTGGTCGTAGACCGTTATTCGTGACAACTCAATCTTGGTAATTAGACGTTCTTACGAGTCTCTGTGGGATTCAACCTTGACTCGCCCGTACTCTACTATGATAGACCTAGTCCTATTGCTAGTAAGTGCCTTGCACACGATCATTCATTCATCACCATTAGCTGGTATAAAATCTTTGGAGAAGTATCTTCTCCAAATACTCTTTCAGCTACTTTGGCGGTTTCAACTTGGTGTGTTCCCCATTGACTTGTCAGTGAAATTTCCTCCAATTTCTCTTCGGCTTCTTCAGGTGATAGCAACACAAAGCATCTGTTGCTTGAGGCATCAACTCTCATTTGTTCACTTGGCCGCAATCCATGATAAAAACTATGCATTCGTACTGGCGAAGTGATATCATGATGAGGACATCTCCTCTGTGCTTCCTTAAATCTTTCCCATGCTTCTTCAAAGGTTTCAGTGGGTCTCTGCTTAAAATTTATGATTTCTTGTCTCATCTGTAGTGACTTCCCATGTGGGCAGTACTTATTCATAAACTTCTGCAGTAGGTCGGTCCAAGTTTGAATCGATCCTGGTGCTATAGACAATAACCATATCTTCGCTTTGTCTTTTAGAGTGAATGGAAACAATTTCAACTTGATGTTGTCTCCCGGTACTCCTGCTGGCTTAAGCGTACTGACTATCGCCAGAAAGTTGGTGACGTGGACACTAGGATCCTCGTTCATTACTCTATGGAAAATAGTGTAATTAGTAACCATTTGTATGACATTCGGTTTCAGGTGAAATACCTCAGCTGCATCCTCAGGCTGAACAATTGCTGGCACAAATTACTCAATCGTAGGCATTGCATATCTCTGTAGAGTTCTCCGATCCGCTTGCACCACAACTCCTGCTCCATTTTGTCCGTTCTGTGCCATGTTGGTTTCTGTATCTTCTTCTTCTCTCTCGTTGTGATCTCCTTCGTGCATAATCACGTTGTCCGCCAGCCTAACAGATCTCTCTCGAGTTTTCTTTTTTTTTTTTGTCTAGAAAACTTTTCAATCTCAGGTATGAATCTCTCGAGTTTGGCTGCTGAACTTCGTGTAGCGTACTACAAGGCACAAAAAGAATAAAAAGGCTAGTAACTTGACTTGGCAGCTATTACATGCCAGGAAGACTAAAAAATATAGACTCTGACTACTTACTCGACTATGAACTAACAGAAATGATTCTAGCAAAATTGGGACCCTCGGTTTACCGCAGGTAACCCCCGGTATACCAGTCGTACCTTTTTTTTCTAGATTTTAACAGGATTGACTCTATATGACTCCAGTAGAAACAGACTATAAAACATACTGAATTAAACAGACTCAAATACATACAGAAAACTCAATCTTAAATAAAAAGTATTCTTGACACGAGTCCCCGGCAACGACGACAAAAATCTTGATCGCGTAGCAATAGGACTAGGTCTATCATAGTAGAGTACTGGCAAATCAAGGTCGATCCCACAGAGACTCGTAAGAATGTCTAATTATCAAGATTGAGCTTGTCACGATAACGGTCTACGACCAACTATAATATAGATAGTAGTAAATTTGGTAACAATCAACTAGCAAGATTATGCAAGTTCACACGAATCAAACTAGAGTTTCTAATGTATTAGTTCAATTATGAGTAATTAGTTATTCCCCCACACATGCAACAAATCCTCCCCATTGGTGAATTTATTCATTGTTCCGCTACGGGTACAACTCCTAACCCTATCTACTCCGATAATGGTAGTAGACAATCTATACGCAAGCTACCCTCCTTAATTGGTCCGTCATAGCCCATACGCATAAAGAACTAGAGCCGTCGATATTGAGCGCTAACTCATACCGCAAACCCGCCTAGACAGCCTATCGACATTGACCAAGACGTTCCTAGTGGTCCATTCTAGATAATGTCCTAATTAACACTTCACTAACAAATTCCTTCATGTTAATTATGATGACATGCAAATAGTTGACCAGGCTAAAAACATGTAGATTAAATCTATCAATCAACGTAGTCGGCGTCGATTATCATGAATTAGTAATTTACTAAGTATTCGATCTAGCGATATAGACCGTCACGTATATGAAGAACGCAACTACTATTTCATGATTTTTTCCCTAACGAATCAGATCTATAACACATGGGGTAAAATAAACTAACTACTACATAATTAAACTTAATAAGCAATTAAAGCATACTAGTCGAATAGAACAACGATAGATCTACATCTTGGACAAGACAGAAAATCATACCCTCGAAGACGAGCGTAGATCTCCTTCGGATCTCTCCCTAGGCGGCGACTCCGTCGTCTCTCCGACCAAAAGTCATAAAATAAATAAAATAAAGAACAATGAACTTTTATTGCATAATGCTTGTAATTTGTATGGTACTATTGTTACATTTAGTTCTGAGGTGAAACCCCTTATTTATAGCTATCTAAACCGACATAGGAACATCTAGTTCGACCCCTCATCCAAGAAAACGCGTTTCAGAAGATTCTCGACCCTTGGTAAGTCGGCACCGCCTACCGGGTTACCGGGGGTACTTTTGTCTTTTTTCTTCAACCGACTTAACTTGGATGCTTCTAGAATACCCTAGGCCCATTCCTTTCGTTCACTCCACCTGCATTCGTCAATCATGCTTAGCCCAATATTCCGTATCCTAAAAATCATCAAATAATACACGAAATAATATCAAAACAGGGAAAATAAATGCTAAGTGCAGATTTCTCGACTCACGAACCCGACATATGATATTCAACGTAAATGGTTCATATTTATAGGTTGAAACAACTATTTTTAGATCATAATGGATAGAATATTGATGCCGTAGGATAGAATATTTTAACCGTCATCATGCGCAGCACTGTTTTCTTCTAATGATTTATCTTGATCTTTCTTTGAATGCTTATGAACACTTGAAGGTATTTCTTGATCTTGCAATTAAGTGCTTAGCAAGAATTCTTTTAATTTTCTTTTCCCCCTTAATATGAAATTTCATGATTCGTTTAAATCTTAGAATTCCGCATCTCTTCTTGTAGTAGAAGTAATCTATTTATAGGGTTTCTTATAATCGTTAGATCATTTGAATTTGAATCCTTATAGCCATTTGTGGTCCCGCTTTTCTTTCGTATGTCGTTGTCCTTTCTAACATTTCGTGTGACCAATATAAGATTGCTTATCTTGTAACGGTCCGATTTATCTTCGCTTTTTCTTGTCTCCGCTTAAAAACGATTTAAACATGACGTGGTCATTTCGCTTTTAAGAGCATTAACCGAGTTTTTACTCTTCTTCAAAATCTCGTACTTTTTTCTTCATCTGATTATAATTGACTAAATCAGAGTACACCATTATCAAACAATCATCTAAGATATCATTGTCCTTATGATTCTTAGGCCTTTATACAAGATCAATAAAGTCAGTTCAGGTCATCACAATCTTGCCTGAATTCTAACTTTACTGTCTTGTCTTAGTCGTCATAAACTGAGTTTGAACCCCCAGTTCTTCAGTCTTGAATAACTGAGTCTAATCCCTCGCTCTTCTATCTTCTAGATAAGTCAATTGAGTATGTGTCCCTCGGTGAACTTACCTTCTTCGCTCGTTGGTGTGCTCTTATGTCGGTTTTCCAAGATTCTCTTTAGAATCTCGCTTTCCTTCGCATTAATACCCGCTTTCTCATTTATGATCCTATAACTATTACATTGCTTGTCTGATTAACTTATACAAATATCAGACTCTATTAAATCCTATACATTGATTTCTAGACATCTTTTTGCTTTGCACTATAACAGCTAGTTATGACACTTCATCAATGGGGTCTAAAATATAATAACTGAATAAGTGATGAATCATCATCAAAACATAAATTTTATTTCCAACAATTTCCCCCTTTTTGATGATGTCAATACCCTCCTTAAAAGCAATGCAAAAAGATAAAGACAAAATAAATAAAAACAAGATGAACTGAGAAACTGATATTTTATTGAAGAGACTGAGGTACAATACAGGGTATTAGAATACAGTACATGAAAAGAAACTAAGTGTCAGCTTCCTTTCCTTTCACTTCAGCTAAACTGAGTTTATTATCAAATCTTCGGCATACTTCTTTATGGCTTCATTTGTTGCGGTGCTTTCAATTCCATGAATATTTGCATAAATGTTCCCTGAGATGGACATAATGTGTTTACTGAAGAACTTTCTCTTGAAAAGTACAGCAAACACAAACATGATTTGTTTCAGTTTTTCGCTCGTGCTAGTTTTTAGTAGTTCAATCACAAACTCAGGCTCCTCTTTCTCAACTTTTTTTTTAGACTTTCTCTAGTGGTGCCATTCTTCTCCCATTTGCCTAGTTTGTGCCGTAAATGCATAATAACCTTTTGCATATTCGGAAAGTTGACAAGGATTGTTCTCTTGATTCTCCTTCTTTCAAGGGCAAGTCTTTGAAAATATTGTAAAGACGAGAATCTAGACCAAGTCTTTTCTCAGTTGGTTCAGCAAATTTTGCAATTAGCTCCATTTCCTCATTGGTAAAATCTCCTCTATATTTCTTCGTTTCGACCAGTTTATCATCAATGTTTTCCAGAATTTTTGGCATATCTAACGCATTGACTTTTAACATATCCAAACGTTCCCCCTTATTGACATCATTCTTATCGATCAAGCTCTTGATATAGGAGTTTAGATGTTGCTGGTTTGTGCCAATATGGTCTGTGAAACGACTGAATCCTTCATTACATTCTTCATTAAAACCATTCTGTCAACCAAGTTATTGAGAATGCCTTCCCATCTCTCTGTAGTTTCAGCTTTCCTTGAATCATTCTCAATGCTTGTTTTGTGAATTTCAATCAAGGTGTTCTGACAGTCGCTTCTGACATTATCCAATCTCTTCTCCATGTTAGTCCTCTCAGTCTTGATTTCTTCCATGGACTTTAACACTTTTCCTAATAAACTGATATCATCTTTCTGAATGCGGATCAACTCATTGTGATAACACTTGATAATGTCAACCTGTGTAAGAATGTCTCCAGTTTTATCTGCTCCATCTTTAGCCACTTTTGTTCTTTAAGGGGAGTAGAAACAATCTCCTTGAGTTTCTCTATGTATTCCACAGACTTTCTTCTCTCCTCAGATTGTCTCCTTACTTCTTCCAGACTTGACTGGTCAATTTCTCCAACTGGTGATATCTCAACATTGAAATCATCATCAGATTCTTCACAGACTTTATCAGCCTCAACCTTTGCAATCTCACGCACATTTTGGTCAGTTGGGGATTAATAGCCAGTTGGGGACTGATAGCCTTCTTTTTCTTCATTTTCAGATTCTGACTGAGTTTCAGAGTTTGAATCTTCACTACTTTCTTCAGAGTTATCTTCTTCATCAGCAATATTTTTATCATTTCCGCTTTCCTTTTTTCGAGTGAAGCGAAAACTCCTCCTTGCAACTTGGGATCTCCCCGTGAATCATCATTATCGTCGTCATTTTCATCTTTCTTAAAACTTCCTCATGTTGCGCTTTTATTCGAATGACAAGCCTCTCGATCAATGCATATTCATTGCTCAAAAATTCATCAGTGTGATCAGTTCAGATAAATGAGTGATGTTATAAAGATCAAACACCCATTTCTCGGTGATTTCCATTTCTGCTAACTGACTTCTTTGATTTGATATGGAGCTGAGTTTCCAATTTTGATAATCATGTAGTCTTTTGCAGTCGCTACTATCGATTCTCCATTGTTAACAGATGATTCAGGTGGGGTTGTGATTACTTCACTTTCTTTTGGAATCTCCAGATTAGATTTCATATGAGCCTCAATTCTTTCGCTTTCATCGCTTTTTTCAAGATCGCTTTGCCGGTTTCCCCTTCAAAGAACAACTCGGGATTAGGTCGGTTTCGCTTTCAATCAAAGGATCTGAGAAGGTAGGCTCAGTTTCCAAATTCTCTTCATCAACAACAAGTTCTTTTGCATTCTAAGTAACTTGTTCTTTTGCTGACTCATGTTCCAGTTCAACAACTGGTTCTGCTTCAGGTGTTGGTTCATCCGCCTGATCTTTTGCTGGTTCCACATCTTCTTCAGCAACTAATTCTTCTATTTACTTGTCTTCCGGAACTATTTCTGTTTCACTGACAAGTTCATCCAGGGTGATGACTTCTATAGGTCTTGACTCAATTTTAGTAAGATCTTTTTTATCAGGTTGAGAAGTTTCAATGTTCTTGAATGACTCCTCATACTCAATTCTAGACGCTGATTTTTAGGGTGTGGATCTAGACTTCGAGAGTAGCTTGAGCATGGCTATTGTCTCTAAGTCAATCGGCCCTTTCCTCACCTTGTCGCTTTCTTCATCGTCAAACTCATCCCTCATGGTCCGTTCCCCCGAGTGTCGCCTTCCTTCCGAGTTTCGCTTTCGGCGTGAAGGAACAACTTCTTCTCCAACCGAGGTTTCTTTCTCGCCTTGGATTGGATCGGTGGGGGTTTCTTCGTTCTCGTTTCTTTGTCGATCTTTCAAAGAATCGAAGTGGCGGATTTTGTTGGAGAAGGCTCCAAAACCTTCTTTGCGCTTCAAAGCAATTTTTGTTTGAATTGAAGCTTCCATCTTCCTCTTCCTCTCTATCGCTCATCAACTTGTTCAAAAACCTCGCGTCGGTTTGAGGTTTCTTTGATCTTCTCGCTCTTCTTCTTAGGTTCGATTACGTAACCCTCCGCTTTCATCTTTCTAGGTTTTTCTTCTTTGATTGCAATTTTCCCGTCTACAATTGCGCTTTCCTTCTTCTTTGCAATTATAAAGTGGTCAAGAATTCTTTGAACTAAAATAGCAAGAGTTTTCTTATGATAAAATCGCCTTTCTTCACATCGATCTTCTTCTTGGGCATCAAAAGATTATGCCATTAGTTGATCCCGAATGTACCTTTGCCGTTGAAGTCCTCTTTGAACCAAATAACGTATAGCAGATCTTGTTTGGTGCCAGAAAAAGTGCTAAAGTTTCCTGCGTTTCCAATCATGCAATTTGCCAATATCTTGGTAAGAAGATTGAATTCAGGTTTGCGTAGACTTGTGCTTCAAGTCTGCAATACTGGGGAATCTGAGTTTACTGTGATAACTTTCCACAATTTTTCTTTCTACTCTTTTCTTAATTTGACAGCTGCTGAACCTCCAGAATTGTCGAAGCCAAAGATATCCGCAATTAGATCCTCGTTGACTTGAATTTCCTTTCCATTAACATTGGTTGTGAGTGTGTGAACATCTTCTCCTTCAATCGACGTCTATCCAAATTCATAGAAATCTCCAATGATATCAAGACAAACGCTTTTCGCATTAATGTTGAACACTTGCTCCAAACCCTTGATTTCTCAAATTTTTGCCGCAATTTCCTTGGAGAGGGTCTGATCGGCGTATTTGGCAATGAATTGATCAAGTGATATGATCATTCCAGGTTCAACTCGGGTGAAGGCCATTATATCTGAAGATTGAGTTGGATTTGAGATGCTTGAGATTTAGAATGATCTTCAAGGGATGATTATATAAAAACTGAGTGTAAAGAAAGAGTGGTAGAAAGAGTGGTTGAAAGATCTGAGTGGGATTCAAAACGTCTTATCAATGATCGTTTAGATTGCAAAAATGATGATGAGTGGAAAAGATGGACGGTTGAGATTAAAGTAGGTCATATCTGTAGCTTGTATCAGTAAATACGGTAGGTGCAGTGTATCTCCACATGTAAATGTCCAGCTTTGTCCTTATCCGTAACTTGTAGTAATTTCAAAAACTCGGTTGTGAGTACAACTCGCTTTAAGAATTGCAACTTCTCGCTTTTCACCGTTGATCTTTTCCCCGCAAAACGTAATGAGAGATCTTTGGTACCCATTCCCGTTTGGGTCCTTTTAGATTAGTTTTTGTATTCTTGCAAGTCTTATTAATTTTATGCTTAAACCTTTCTCGATTTTTCACTCGAGTATGGTCGTTTTCACGTAACTTTGTTGTTTTGATCTAACAAGCCTTTTGTTCATTCGTTTTGTGAAACCGATATCATCTTTTAGATATTATAGGTATGCCCAGTCTTCATCAGTAGGAAATAGTCTCCATTTTCCCCTGAATCTATTATTCCATGAATGATTTTCATTCTTTTGTGAATATGACTTGAATGTTCTCTTGACTGATCTCTGATCAATTCTGCCTTTTTCAGTCCTCTGATACTTCCTGTAAAATCTTTTAGTTTGCCACTGACAGATTTTACAGTTTTGTCAGTTTTAGTTCGAGGTTGTGCTGAGTAATTGTCAGTTCTAATAATATCATCAGTTTTCTGAGTTTCTGACTTTTGTGCAGCCAAAAACTTAGGTGCAACTGTACTACGCCTGATCTTAGAGTTTTGCTGACTAGCAAACCCTAAACCAGTTCTGTCTCCGAATGGTTTTCCAGGTTTGAACTGAATGTTAGGAATTGGATCAACTGATGATTCTGTGATGTTTATTACCTCTGTTAGTTCATCAGTTGAGCAAGTTTCCTTAGTTCCATTATTAGCCTTGATAAGATTGATCTCAGCAGTTAATCTTAGAACTTCAGTTTTCAATAGTTCTTTTTCCTTTTTGACATTTTCATAATTCTTTTGAATTACCTCTAATTCCTTTATGAGTGTGTCCAAGGTCTTATTGAAATCTTCATTTCTATGATTGTTCATGGCAGTGTGAGTGTTAAAAGTGGAAGCACTTGCCTCATGATGTTTGATTGATAAGTTCTCAGTTTCATCTACTTCATATTCCAATATATGCTTGCCTTTGCTTGATTTGACAGAGTTGTTCATCAGATTAGTTTCAAATAGTATAATTTCTTCATCATTTTCACTATGGTCATTTCCTCCAAAGCTTATGGGTAGAGTCTCATCATTTTCTTCAGGCTTTGAGAAGGATGGATCTTCAATGAATGTTTCAATCAGTTTTTCTTGAGTATCAGCCACCATAGCCTGCAATTTACTTTTGTATTTATGAAATCTTAAAAATGAACAGTTTATCAATTTTATAAAGTGATGTTGTGTATCCATGATGCAGTTTTTGAAAAACTTTAAACATTTAAGCAAACAACTTGATTTAGAGAATAAGCTAAGGTTGGTCAAAAGAAACAACTGATACCCAGTCATTTTGAGCAAACAAACTGATATAGAGATTCAGCTATAGATCTCTTCGGAATAGAAGCACTGCTCCAATACTAATTGTTGGTCCCTTTGAAAGGCTAACTCAAGTTTAGAGGGGGGGTGAATAAACTTGTCACCAAAAACCCTTTCCTAAAACTGAATCTTGAACCAGATTTAGTTCAACTTAAACTTGTGCGGAGCTAAGCTAACTTAGCTGATTATAAGTCAGAAACTGAATTATCCTTAGATGAGTTAACCGGCAGCGGATTAGATTAAGCCTTTATAAACTATGAATTATCAGTTAATATGCTGACTCAGTTTCTGATGTTTGCTGAGTATGTGAACTAGATGAATATAACTATAATGCAGTAAGTAAATGCGTAATGTAAGTAAACAAGAATTATAGAGGTTCCAGGTGGTGTAATCCTGTCAGTCCTCTCTTCTCATGTGATGTAAGATGCTAAATCCACTATGTTCTTGAGGTTTACAAGCTACAAGACACAAAGTAAATTCTAGACACTTGATTGTCCTTCACTAATCCCTAGCTTCACAATCTTCCAGCTTCAGTCTTCAACAGGTAGAATTTCTGTTTGAACTAATCTTGCTACACTAGTTCTTAGAGGGTTGAATTGCCTCTTCACCATCTCATCACAAACACAGTCTTCCTGACTGCAGCTCAACTGTCCTTCACACCTTCTTGGTGTTTCACAGTCTAAAACCTCTGATAAAATCAAAGTTGAGACTAGAATCAATAACTATGATTCAATTTGTGATTTGAGCTTTCTCTTTTAGATATATAAGTTATGCACAAACTCCGTTTTCTTCAAATGATTATCTTGATCTTTCTTTGAATGCTTATGAACACTTGAAGGTATTTCTTGATCATGCAATTAAGTGCTTAGCGGGAATTCTTTTAATTTGCTTTCCCCTTAATATGAACTTTCGTGATTCGTTTAAATCTTAGAATTTCGCATCTCTTCTTCTAGTAGAAGTGATATATTTATAGGGGTTCCTCTAACGGTTAGATCTTTTGAATTTGAATCCTTATAGCCGTTAGTGGTCCTGCTTTTCATTCTATATGTCAGTGTCCTTTCTAACATTTCTGTGTGTCCAATAAGATTGCTTATCTTGTAACGGTCTGATTTATCTTCAGTTTTTCTTGTCTCCGGTTAAAAACTGATTTTAACATGACGTGGTCAGTTTCCAGTTTTTAAGAGCATTAACTGAGTTTTTACTCTTCTTCAAAATATCTGTACTCTTTTCTTCATCTGATTATAATTGACTAAATCAGAGTACACCATTATCAAACAATCATCTAAGATATCATTGTCCTTATGATTCTTAGGCCTTTATGCAAGATCCATAAAGTCAGTTCAGGTCATCACAATCTTGCCTGAAGTCTAACTTTACTGTCTCGATTTAGTCTTCATAAACTGAGTTTGAACCCTCGGTTCATCCATCTTCAGTAACTGAGTCTGATCCCTCAGTTCTTCTATCTTCTAGATAAGTCAACTGAGTCTGTGTCCCTCAGTGAACTTACCTTCTTTAGTTTCTGTTGGTGTGCTCTTATGTCAGCTTTCCAGTATCTCTTTAGAATCTCAGTTTCCTTCAGTTAATTACCCAATTTCTCGCCCGATCCTGAACTATTACATTGCTTGTCTGATTAACTTATACAAATATCATACACTATTAAATCCTATACATTGAT
This sequence comes from Gentiana straminea, assembly GCA_036785695.1. Classification (NCBI taxonomy): domain Eukaryota; kingdom Viridiplantae; phylum Streptophyta; class Magnoliopsida; order Gentianales; family Gentianaceae; genus Gentiana; species Gentiana straminea. The sequence continues at coordinate 1,272,801 of JAVUPR010000436.1, forward strand.
TTCTAGACATCTTTTTTGCTTTGCACTATAACATTTAGTTATGACACTTCATCAATGGGGTCTAAAATATAATAACTGAATAAGTAATAAATCATCATCAAAACATAAATTTTATTTCCAACAATGAGTTTTGAAAGGTAACGGTTTTAACCCTAGTTTTGGATCCTTCACGTTTAGATCAAGTTTCAAGGCTTCGTTGGGTAAATTCATAATTCTATTGTGTAGAAGATTTTGATCACAATTTTCTTGTCCAATTGTTGATCAAATAGTTTTCTGGTTGAAGTTTTAGAAGGTGCTGCAGTCTTTCTTGGAGTTGTTCAGTGGTGTTGCAGTGTTCTTGATGTTTTTCATTGCTTTTGGCTTGCTAGAAGGTAAGAGGCTCTTCCTAATGTGTAATTTGGTTTTATGATGATTAGGGTTGAGTGATTGTGGTGTTTTAATGTTAGAAATCATGCCTATTTGTTGTTAAAGAAATATGTGATGTTTAGTTATGTAAAAGTGAAGCTTTTCTGCTGTTTTGCTGTGTATAATGGTGTTAAACTTGTTTGGAATTGGTTGGGATTTTATATAGTGCAGAAAATGGAGTTTTGGGGTGCTACTGCGCTTGGTGCAAGCGCACTAAAGGCTAGTGCGGACGCACCAAGGAGGTAGAATATCTATTTTTGAATTTTGGTGCCTAGTGCAAGCGCACCAGAGGCCAGTGCAAGCACACTGGTCAGCAGAAAGTCATGGAGAGCTTCTGGTTGCTCAATGTGTGCGCACTGATGTACGGTGCGTGCGTACTGGCCCTATTTTTGGTGTTTAGCATGTTTTAAGCCCTGAATCTTTTCTTGAATATTGTTCCTTGATCTAATAACATTATATGAACGTGAACAAGCCATGATTAAGCTTCTGATGCGCTTAGTTCCAGCACAGAATGAATGCTTCTTAAGAGTTGAAGTTCGGGACCGTCGGAAGAGTATGAATGGACTGTGCTTTGATGAATTTGAATTCATCAATGTCTATGTATGTGGTCTTGTCCGTGTCAGGGGTCTAAGTAAGAGAGTAACAGCTTGCGGGGGAGCTTATTTGAAAACACTTAGGTGGCTAGTTAACAACATAATAACAAACATACTTGTGTAGTTAAAAGATTAAACATCAATCCATTCTTGGTAACTTGGTAAGGCACAAGGCTATATCGCAATGTGTGGGCAGTCAGATAAAGTGAATAACTTTGTAAGTCTCTGAGACCCTAAGTACGGAGGAACTTAACCCCGTAAGTCTGAGACCCTACGTACGGATGGATTTCGCTGAACGTGCATACTGTCGGAGTCTACCAGAATAGTCCGGGGCTATTGGTGTGATCCACCAATAGGTTGCACCTAGATACTTCATGGTGAGTAGCACCATGCGTAGTGCCCTTGAATGCTGATGTAACAAAGACAAGCTAAGCTAGAAACAGTTAGTCATGACATGTTGATGAGCATGAAGTGAACCCTAGAATTGAGTCGGTGTGATGAAGATTACCTAATAATAATAACGTAAACCTTTTCGTTGTAAACTTTATTTACACTTAGCTTTTTCATCTTTTGCTAAGTACTTTGTACTTAACTCCTTTGCATGTTTGTTTGTATGCATTGTTGGGTGAGAAGACAGACATGTTGATCATGAGCTCGTTGAGGTGTAGGATGATGTTTGATGACGTTGATGCCACGATGATGCTTTCTTTTTACTTTTATATTAAAGGTTGTACTAGATTATGTTGTAGTTTCTTTAAAGAACCTATTGTACTTTCTTTTGAGATATTTGTAATACAAGTGTTGTATCATTTCGTTTGGAACATCGTACGTTGTAAGCTTTTCCTTTCTACCCTAGTCGGTTTGTATTCCAATCTTAGCGTCATATATGATTTTACCTGAGTCTCTTTATCTTCTGTTTGCTTTATCTTGATACGCCGACATAGAGACTGGCGTATAATATTAGATTTATTTAATGCTATACGCGCCGAACATTCTCTTTTGGATAAGGACTCGGTATCCGGGAGCGGGGCGTTGCATACCTAGACATTCTTAGGCCGATTTTCGTCTCTTTTCTATCTTAGATTAGCTAGTCTTCACTCGTTCTCTTAGATTAAACATAATCTAACATAGATTCTCTATTTCTTGCTGGTGTTTTGAGGTCTTCTTCCCCAAGTGACAATGGGTTTGGATGAAGATTGAACTTCAGATTTCCTGCATTTTGGTACTTAATTGAAGCTCCTTTTTAGTTTTATGGCTTTGATTTCATGTTTGATAATTTCATTATAATGAGTAGCTAAATCCTACATAGCTAAATCATGTGAAACTTGATTAAATCATCATCTAATTGATGAAATTGGTAATGGGTAGTTCTTAAAGTTGAATCTTTTGATGGGTTTGTGTTCTAAAACTTGTGCTTAATGCTTGAATTGATTTTATCACTTGATTCATGATCACACACACAACTTTTATAAATGTACGTTGCGAAGGGGTGTGAGAAAAGGGGTTCTGGAATCTCCAAGTAAAACCGACTGAGTTGTTTAGATTCGGTTTCTTGAGTGAGGTTTTCAATGTGAGTTGAGTGTCTCTAGAGCGTTAATCATGCTTTGGTCAGTTAAATCCTTAAAGGCGGACTGTTGAACCGGGCATAGGGTGGTAGGTTGTTGCATTGGCGTCTACACACCATTATTGGAGATTGCACCCACAAACACATCAAGAGTATGATTGGTTGGTAGGTCAGTTATACTCGTTCAAAATGAGTCGATAAGAGGGGTGAATCTAATCAATTGGATCATGGTTTGGCTATGCCTTCTTCATTATTATCTTAAGTTTATATTATGTATTAGTGTTAATTATCACTAAACTAAGTATCACTTGTTCCACTCTTGGTTGATCTAAACTAAGTATGAAAATGACTTTGGAACTTGATTGATTCCTCATGGGATCGACCTTGCTTGCTACTATTGTGCATCCGATGCGGTACACTGCCGGTTAAAGTTGGAACTCACTATTTTAGCCATCACCTATCATACGTTACCTTTTACATACCCCACCCCACCTTATCCTACCCTACCATAGCAACCCAACCATACCCCACCCTACCATACCCACCACCCATTCTTACCCTACCATACCCACCACCATATCCTACACTACCTTACCTCACCCTATGATGACGGTCAACTTGGTATCATATTTACCATCAACTTACCCCAGATTTGTCTTCTCAATGGTGATAATATGTATGAAATCATGGGTTAATTACCTAAATGTGATTAAGCCACGTCCGAGGGGACAAAATTGGTATTATGCGTATTAACTGCGTATTTTATGTGTTATTTGCTAGAAATAGAAGCTACTATAAGTGTTATGGTTTAATTGATAGATGAACAAGTGTTTGGAGCATCATTTGGGTTGAATGAGAGAGTCAATTCATAAAGAAGTGAACGGAGCTGAAGGTTGAAGTGTTTCGAGTGGTGATTTGACCGGAGAATAGCATTGGTAATGAAACTTGGGCCTAGCATTACGAACGGATTCTGAAGCGGACTGGACATAAGGATTGGGCCTAAGGCATTCCAGAACCTTCCAAGTTAGGTCGGCTGAAGAAAAAGTACAAAAATACCATCAATTAATCGAGAGCTTCCGCCAACTAATCGAGCCTCCCAAAATCTTCCAGAATGCGTTTTCTTGTCCTCCACGGATTGGGTTTACCCTTAAGTCGGTTTATACACCTATATAAAGCCATCAGAGCTGCGAATTTTGTATTCATAATCTTTTCTTTTATTCATTTCAAGATCTATTAGATACAATGTAGTCTTTTGGGAGTAAAGTCTTCTTTTGTTTTCTTCTGGCAAATAAATCACGAGTCTTTCATTATTGAATTGTGCTTGGTTTATGATCATCATGGAATGATTCAAATCGCCGGAGGGAGATAGGATTGAGGATAGATCTTTTCTTCGTTATGGGTAAGATCTATTCCAATATTTTATTTCGTATCTTAGATTCATTATTTTTCTTGTGATAGATCTAGATTATGCTTGCATCTAATCAACTATAAATTAATTAAACGAACCTTAATCTTTATTATTCGATTCGTTCATATTTTACGCAGAATTATGGGTTGCGTTCTCTCGATTAGACGACGGTGTTTATCGACTAATCGAGAGACCTAGTAAATCCGAATTTTGTGGTTCGGCGTATGCTACGTTGATCGACAGATTTAATTTACATGTTTTTAGTCTGATCACCTAATTTCAAGTCATCATAAATTAACATGAAGGACTGATAGTGAAGTGTTAATTAGGACATTGTCTTGATGGATCCCTAGGAACGTGCTAGTCATAGTCGATATCCGCTAGGGAGGTTTTCGGTCTTGAGATGGAATCTCTAAACGTATTGTGTGTGGGTTATTACTACCAACGAAGGAGGTTAACCGCACATAGATTGTCCGTTGTCCTTACAAGTGGAAGTAAATAAGGTTAGAGATTGCACCCATAGCTTATTACAAATATGGATCGATACGGAATAAGGGGAGATTAGTTGTGAATAGTTTGGTTAATGTCTTTTCAATATATGATTGACTATTGGTTTATTTGCATCTCTTTTATTTACTATTTATTCATGTTGGTCAATGACCACCCTATCCGGTTGACTTATGAATTTCGGTTGTGTTTAACTTAATTAAATAATAGTCTCGTGGGAACGACCTTGACTTGCCCCGTTATACTACGATTGATATAGTACTCTGCTAGTTAAAGCGACTTACACGCGATGAAGTTTTTGGCGACTTTGCCGGGGACTATTTATTTAATTGTTAGGCATAGCCATTAATTTATAGTTAACCTTTTTGGTTAAAATTTTTTTTCTTTCTTTTCGATGATCGAATAAAAGTGCGAAAGTTTTTTTTCATCCCCATGTTCCTAAGGCTTTTGACCAAAGGATGTGCGGGAGTTTTTTTTTATTTCGCATGATTATTTGGTTATTATTTTGAGTCTTGAGTTTTTTATTTTTATTTAGAGTCTTGTATTAGTTTTGTCGTGTTTAAGTAATAGAGTTGTTATGTATTGTCTTAAATTGTTTATTGCACTTCTTTTTAGTTGTGCTATTTACTGCCACACGACATAATTATTTTGTTACTTATTCGCGTCGCGTGGTACTAATGGCCTTTGTGCAAGAATCGTTTGTATTACCTGACCTAGTGCAGATTAGTTGTGGGGATGAGACAACTTTGGTTCCAGTTCACTGATATGATTCGCTTCAGACAGTTAGCCAAGTTCTTCTATTTTCCGAAGGTAAGTGTTCTTCTTCTTCCTACTTTTTTTGCTTTAATTTCCACATTGGGGACAATGTTGAGTTTTAAAGTGGGGGGTAGGCATAACACTTAGTTTGAAAAAAAATTGAGACACACATACACTTACTTTTGTGAATTTTGATTTTTTGAATTGAATGAAATAAAGTCCATAAACTGTTAAAACTGCTTAATTACATACTTAATTCATTAGTGATGAATAAAGGGTTTGTCAACTATTTGAAGTAGTAGTTTATTAATCATCTATCTTGTTGTGGAATCGACCATTTTAAACACGTATAACTCACTTCTTCGCATGTAGTATAGATGACACATTATTCAATTTAGTATGGAAGAATGAGCATGTGTTATGTTGAATGAATTAGTGACTTATTAATTATTATTTTTCCATTTGCATTCAATTTTTAAGCACGTAATCAAAGTGAGAAGTATTTAGATAAGATGAAGAGTTATCTTAGACCGACAATCGATATTTATCAGTGGATATACTTTAACCAATTGTTGTAGGAGGATGGTAGCAACTTGAATGCCACACAAGGTAAACCGGGACAAAACGGGATTGCGAGTGAGAGAGAAAAAAGAGTGAGAAATCTGCCCGAAAGAAAAATAAAAAGAAAAGTATATAATAAAGGGCTTTTAACAGTTTTAGGACTCATGTTTTAACGTTTTGGCAAAATTGACCCTTATCTTTTTAAATAACAATTTTAGGACCTTAAGTTTGTGGTTTTTTTTCTTTCAGTTTTAGGACAAATTCAAAAATTCCGTCAGATTTAACGTTAAGTTTAACGGAATTTTTGAATTTGTCCTAATACTGAAAAAAAAACACAAACGTAAGGTCCTAAAATTGTTATTTCAAAAGATAAGGGTCAATTTTGCCAAAATGTTAAAACATGAGGTCCTAAAAATGTCACTTTTTAAGGGAATTTTGACACTTTTTAGGACCTCATGTTTTAACTTTTTGGCAAAATTGACCCTTATCTTTTGAAATAACAATTTTCGGACCTTATGTTTGTGTTTTTTTTCTTCCAGTTTTAGGACAAATTCAATAATTTCGTCAAAGTTAATGGCAAAACTGACGGAATTTTTGATTTTGTCCTAAACTGAAAAAGAAACACAATCATAAGGTCCTAAAATTGTTATTTCAAAAGATAAGGGTCAATTTTGCCAAAACGTTAAACATGAGGTCCTAAAACTGTTATTACCCCATATATATAATAAATGTTAGGTGTAGTGCCCGAAAGACAATTTCTGTAATTGTTTTTGACAATATTTATAATCCATCTTAATATTTGCATTTATGCTTATATTAATACACTGCTGAAAACCCTAAGTATATCGGTATGTAATCACATAACTGAGAGTATGACATACACACGAGGATTGAGTTAGTGATGATATGCTTAAAACTAGTTAGTCCATGGTGAATTTAATCAGAGTATGTGTCTTATGATTAATATACAAATAATTAGCCCGGAACACTTAACGGTGTGACCGTCTTATCCGGACCGTCGGTATAGGGTACCTAGTGGGTCATTTATATATGATGTCTATCATATAGGACTGGACCGATTTGATTTGAGTTCTCGATATAATTCTGTGATCGAGAAATCTTATCGAATCACAAGATGATCATATATGGATTAATCTCAATCCTGATGTGATCAACGCGCCATCGCTTGGTTCAAAGTAGGGTTTGATGTGTTAGTTAAGGATCACTTGGATACATGTGATCTGAACACTTTTCGTTGGCTCTATTCTGGAATGAGTGAGTAGTCTGTGACTTCACAGATATGGAATCCATTCCTTCCTGCGGGAAGTAGACAGACAGTTTATTTATTTGTTAATCCTAAAAACTGATCGATGGGACCATTTCATACTATATTAGTTATGAACTAATTGATCACTGGGGTGTTAATGGTAAATAATGATAAGATGTTTTGATAAGGGTTTACGGAAATATCCCGATCAAAACGAACTGTCTATGGAGGATTTATCCGTATGTAATGATTATATCAATGGACGCTTTTACTCAATGATTAGAGTGTAAGTGTATATCTATAATCGATAGAGTTCAGTTTCGGGTTTATGGTGGCGTAATCCCGGAATTAATAGATTGAATAAGAATTGTTCTATTCGATGAATAATTTAATTTAATTTATTGTAGCTACTGGTTATAAGTCCATGGTCCCCGATGTAGCTCCTAACATGAATATGTTTCTTGACGTTGGGCCTCAATAATAATTAAGTAGTTGGACTATTTAATTGATGTGCGATTTATTATTTATTGGACTGAATAATAAAATACATGGAAAAGATATTTTTCGTGGACTCGGCCCTTTATGTGAAATTTCGTGTGCTAGCCTTTTTTGACTAGGGTTGGCATGTTTTTGTCTTGTTATTTATTAAGGTATTAGTTTTCTTGATAATTATAAGACATGTGATTAATTGTTTATTTGTTAAATAATTAATTAAGGAAAATATATTAGACTGATCCTTAAACATTCTAGATTTATTCTAGATTATTCTAGGAGTATCTTTTATGGAAAATGATTATTATAATTGATTTTGTATTAATTATTAAATCCTTAGAGGACAAGGATTTCTCTTCTATATAATGAGAGTTCTACAAAGCCTTTTAAAATCCATATACACGCATACATACACATAAAATAAGCTAAGGAATTCGGCCAAAGCTTAGGGTTTAGAGTTGGGAAAATCTTCGGGATTTTCCGGGTAGCATATCATGGAGGTCAAGCATCAAGGATCAACATCCACCGGTTGTTGCTTGGAGATACACATCGGAAGATCGTGGCATCTCAAATTGGATCTCGACTTCATCAATCTTTTGGATCTCGCTTTTGATTGGTAAGTTGATCTCACCTTCTTGTAGGTTGATCTTAAATTATGTAGTTTAATTTTATATTGATCGTGATCCTTGTTTTTCTGCTGCGTAATCGGGCGGATCTAGATCCGTCCGGCGATATTACATCCAACAATAAAGGTAGTGAGGGAAGCGAACTCGTAGCAAAAAGGGCATGACCCTCACATCAAAAGAAACAAACGAGGACATAAGAGTAATACTCAGTCCCTATGTCCGCCCGGCCCAAGTAAGGTTTCATGTTGTTTGCCTGAGTCTAAAGGCAAGAGACGCGAGTGTGCATATTGATAAGTAAAGGTTGTGGGGTCGTTATAACTTCATTCTTTTGGAACAAATGGATTCACTTTCAATTCGATAATTTGTTTGTCTTATAGAAAGTGAATATGACATTTGTAGCACGAATCCAAGACTTGGACTTTTGTTTGATAAACTCAGAACCACTAAGAATGCTGAAAAGGTATTTAGATAAACACTTCTTCATACTCTATTAATTAGTGCATATTTCCTAAAGACAAGATCTGTAGACTGGCTTAGGGTGATTCATATCTCCCAGTCAAGGAACACTGTCTCAAAGGAACAATGACTAAGCTTCCTTTCAATCGGGAAAAGGGTAATAGATTTAAAGAAGTAACATAGCTTGTTCATAATGACCTTCGGGGTCTTGTGAAAGATACAAGTTAGAAGGAGCTTCTGAGAGGTGACATCTTGTCAGACAACTACTCAAAACGCCAGTAAGATTATCTAAAATATTTGGAGGTATCTCTGATTGCACCAGAGATAGAGTATTCCATGCTCAGTAATAGGCCATAACATAGTCATGGGACTGATGCTCGGCCTGTCTCCCAGTGGAATTTATCCACTGAGGGATAACACCATAAATTTGCCGTATATAGTTATTAATGTGCTACAATACACTGCTTAACTCATTTAAGATATTGGTTGTGAAATAACGGTTTACACTATCATGTAAAACCGAGAAGTCTACCTAGAAGATGCTTACAAATTTGTGGATAAGGAGTGAATTCGGCTCACCCCACTTCCGTCAATATAGGCATTTAGCACTTAGTTCTTGAAGGTAGGATTCGGAAATTTTGCGTACACGTTCGGATGTAACTCCCTAAGACTTTCTTGCCAATCAAACACTGAACCAAGGCTTATATCCTCTAAGGATCAAAGGAAACCTCTAGGTCATTTAAAAGTCACATATTTCAAGTATGTGGACTTGACCAAAATATTGATAAGTCTTTCTCGGGCTCAGTGTTTACTCGTGTGATTCTGACTTCAAGTCAGATTGAGGATTTCCATCCATATCTGGGAGTAATTCCAGATCTGGTAAGCCGGTACCACTTCATTGTGTAAACAGTGGAGAGGTAGCTGATGAGGATCTTCGCAGTCACTAGAGGTAAAAAAAGCATATTGGGAGAGTACCACCTGATTGGATGGACCTGCGACATTTCGATCCTAAAGATCGTCTCGTTCTGACAACCTAACGGATCATTATACTAAGTCGCGTGGCATTTAGATGTTGCATACTCACCGAGTCACTGACCGACCCTGCGGAGGCACACTAAATGGGGCATTTATATATGATGTCTATCATATAGGACTGGACCGATTTGATTTGAGTTCTCGATATAATTCCATGATCGAGAAATCTTATCGAATCACAAGATGATCATATATGGATTAATCTCAATCCTGATGTGATCACAGTTTACTGCTTGGTTCAAAGTAGGGTTTGATGTGTTAGTTAAGGATCACTTGGATACATGTGATCTGAACACTTCTCGTTGGCTCTATTGTGGAATGAGTGAGTAGTCTGTGACTTCACAGATATGTAATCCATTCTTTCCTGCGGGAAGTAGACAGACAGTTCCCTTATTTGTTAATCCAAGAAACTGATCGATGAGCCCAGTTCATATTATATTAGTTATGAACTAATTGATCACTAGGGGGTTAATGTTAAATAAGGATAAGATGTTTTGATAAGGGTTTACGGAAATATCCGGAATCAAAACGAACAGTCTATGGAGGATTTATCTGTATGTAATGATTATATCAATGGACGCTTTTACTCAATGATTAGAGTGTACGTATATATCTATAATCGATAGAGTTCAGTTTCGGGTTTATGGTGGCGTAATCTCGGAATTAATAGATTGAATAAGAATTTTTCTATTCGATGAATAATTTTATTTAATTTATTATAGCTTTCGGTTATAGGTTCATGGTCCCCGATGTGGCTCCTAACATGCATATGTTTCTTGACGTTGGGCCTCAATAATAATTAAGTAGTTGGACTATTTAATTGATGTACGATTTATTATTTATTGGACTGAATAATAAAATACATGGAAAAGACATTTTTCGTGGACTCGGCCCATTATGTGAAATTTCGTGTGCTAGCCTTATTTGAATAGGGTTGGCGTGTTTTTGTCTTGTTATTTATTAAGGAATTAGTTTTCTTGATAATTATAAGACATGTGATTAATTGTTTATTTGTTAAATAATTTATTAAGGAAAATATATTAGATTGATCCTTAAATATTGTAGATTTATTCTAGATTATTTTAGGAGTATCTTTTATGGAAAATGATTATTATAATTGATTTTGTATTAATTATTAAATCCTTGGAGGAAAAGGATTTCTCTCCTATATAAAGAGAGTTCTCCTAAGCATTTTAAAATCTATATACACGCATACATACACACAAAATAAGCTAAGGAATTCGACCAAAACTTAGGGTTTAGAGTTGGGAAAATCTTCGGGATTTTCCGGGTAGCATATCAAGGAGGTCAAGCATCAAGGATCAACATCCACCGGTTGTTTCTTGGAGATACACATCGGAAGATCGTGGTATCTCAAATTGGATCTCGGCTTCATCAATCTTTTGGATCTCGCTTTTGATTGTTAATTTGATCTCACCTTTTTGTAGGTAGATATTTAAATTATGTAGTTTAATTTTATATTGATCGTGATCCTTGTTATTCCGTCGCGTAATCGGGCGGATCTAGATCCGTCCGGCGATATCACATCCAACAATAAAGGTAGTGAGGGAAGCGAACTCGTAGCAAAAAGGCCATGACCCTCACATCAAAAGAAACAAACGAGGACATAAGAGTAATACTCGGTCCCTATGTCCGCCCGGCCCAAGTAAGGTTTCATGTTGTTTGCCCGAGTCTCGAAGGCAAGAGACGTGAGTGTGCATATTGATAAGTAAAGGTTGTGGGGTCGTTATAACTTCATTCTTTTCTTTAATGCATTAACCCAAAAGATTTATCACACGACACATTGATGCATTGGTAGGTGATGATTAATGGGGAACTTATGGATTTATGCATGATGCATGTTTTGCCTGAAATCCTTATTTATATAATGTGATTATGCATGCGTCACTGTTGTTTGAGAGTTATTCGCACACACGTCGGTTCTACTACGAGATAGTGCTTAATGGATTAATGATGGATATGTGTTGACCCTTATCTTATTTAGAATTCTTGAATGAGTCTCTTCTTAATTAGTTTATAATTGTTTGATTTGGTTTTGCTCGGGACGATCAAAAGCTAAGTAGGGGGTAGTTGATGACGGTCAACTTGGTATCATATTTTACCATCAACTTACCCCGGATTTGTGATCTCAATGGTGATACTATGTATGAAATCATGGGTTAATTAGCTAAATGTGATTAAGCCACGTCCGGGGTGACTAAATTGGTATTATGCGTATTAACCGTGTATTTTATGCGTTATTTACTAGAAATAGAAGCTACTATAAGTGTTATGGTTTTGTTGACAGATGAACGAGTGTTTGGAGCATCATTTAGGCTGAATGAGAGAGTCAATTGATAAATAACTGAACGGAGCTGATGGTTGAAGTGTTTGGAGTGGATATTGGACCAGAGAATATGATAGGTAACAAAACTTTGACCTAGCATTACGAACGGATTCTGAAGCGGACTGGAAATAGGGATTGGGCCTAGGGCATTCCAGAACCTTTCAAGCTAAGTCGGCAGAAGAAAAAGTACAAAAATACCCCCGATTAATCGGGTGTTGACGCCGACTAATCGAGCCCCCGAATCTTCCGAACGCGTTTTCTTGTCCTCCACGGATTGGGTTTACCCCTAAGTCGCCTTATACACCTATATAAAGCCATCGAGTTGCGAATTTTGTATTCATAATCTTTTCATTTATTCATTCCAAGATCTATTAGATACAATGTAGTCTTTTGGTAGTAAAGTCTTCTTTCATTTTTTTCATGCAAATAAATCATGAGTCTTTCATTATTGAGTTGTGCTTGGTTTACGATCATCATGGATCGATTCGAATCGCCGGATGGAGATAGGATTGAGGATAGATCTATTCTTCGTTATAGGTAAGATCTATTCCAATATTTTATTTCGTATCTCAGATTCATTATTTTTCTTGTGATAGATCTTGATTATGCTTGCATCTAATCAACTATGAATTAATTAAACAAACCTTAATCTTTATTAATCGATTTGTTCATATTATACACAGAATTATGGGTGGCGTTCTCTCGATTAGACGACGGTCTTTATCAACTAATCGAGACACCCAGTAAATCCTAATTCTATGGTTCGGCGTCAGCTACGCTGATCGACATATTTAATTTACATGTTTTTAGCCTGATCTCCTAATTTCATGTAATCGTAAATTAACATGAATGACTGTTAGTGAAGTGTTATTAGGACATTGTCTTGATGGATCCCTAGGAACGTGCCAGTCATAGTCGATAGCTGCTTAGGGAGGTTTTCGGTCTTGAGCCGTATTCTAAAACTTATTGCGTGTGGGTTAATACCATCAATGAAGGAGATTAACCGCACATAGATCGTCCGTCGTCCTTACAAGTGGAAGTAGATAGGGTTAGGAGATTGCACCCATAGCTTAGTTACAAATATGGATCGATAAGGCTTAAGGGAAGATTAGTTTTGAATAGTTTGGTTAATGCCTTTTCAATATATGATTGATTATGTGTTCATTTGCATCTCTTTTATTTATTGTATATTCATGTTGGTCAATGACCACCCTATCCAGTTGACTTATGAATTGTGGTTGTGTTTAACTTAATTAAATAATAGTCTCTCGTGGGATCAACTCGACTCACCCTTGCTATAATACGATTGACCTAGTATTCTTGCTAGTAGAAGCGACTTACTCGCGATCACTTTATCCTGCCCCACCACCTACCCAACATGACCTTAATCTTACCTACCACCCACGCGGTTTGTCGATTTTCATTCCATTCTGTCCCATTCCATCCAATTTTGGAGGTAATGAAAATTGTGATTTTTTTCATTCAATTGGAATAAAACTTGATTCTCTTCAATTACCTTATAATAATGCATGAACATTGGAATGGAATTAAATATTATTTCATTTCATTCCATTCATGAGTAACAGACATTCAATAAGTTTGATAATAAACTTTTTGAGTTGGAAAATGCTATATATATATATATGGATAAAACAAAATAGACCTAACACACCATTAATTAGATAAAAGCTTAATTTATGAAAAATCATACATCATAATAAATAATGTAAATAATGTAAAATATGTTGTAACTTTTGCTGTCTCCATTTTAATATTGATGTAGCCATCATTACTCTTTTGGCTTGGTACATAAATTTTTTTCAAATATATTTTTTGTTTTGTTTCCAGTTTTATCAGGGGCCATACTTCATTTTTGTGGTCAATGCTTCCATCTATGCAACATGATGATACATGTGTTTGTACTAGCACAATGTTGGCCTATAAAATGCTGAAGCATTCTGCACTCTAATTCACACCCACCATTTCCTCTCTATTCATCATTTTTCTAAAATCCCTTTTTCTTAATTAAGTTGAAATGGCAAGAAAAACAAGCAGGGGCCGCCAAAGAATCGCAATGGAGAAAATGAAAAACCAAAACAGCCTGCAAGTCACCTTTTCCAAACGCCTTTCTGGGATTATGAAAAAATGCAATGAGCTTTCCACCCTTACAGGTGCTGAAATGGCTGTCGTCATTTTCTCTCCTGGAAAAAAAGCCTTCTCTTTTGGTCACACTTCTATTGAAACAATCCTAAACAGATTCCAAAACCTGCAAATTCCAAATAAGGACCATTTAACCGAGAGGTCGTACCAACTTCATCAAGAGGATAAACTGAAAGATCGTACTGAAAAGATCGATCTCTTGAAAGAAGAGCACGAGGCGGAGAGAAAACTCAAGCAACTCATGGATCAGATAAGTGAAATTGAAGAAAAAAATAATCACTTGTGTTTGGAGGCTTCTGTTGAGAATCTCAACGAGGGGCAACTTGAGAAACTGAAAGCTGCATTTCAAGAGATCAACAAAATGGCGGAGAAGAAAGTGAAAACCCAGAACATTAATCTGGAGATCCAAAGGGAACCGTCTTTCCAGTTTCAGAATGGTTTCGAACATCCTCCTGATGCTTCTAGTGGTGGGTATATGCCTACTTTAGCTAATTTTGCTGCTTCAAAAAATGTTTTCGGTTTTTCCTCCCAAGTTTATGGAATAGGGCCATCAGCATTTGGTGGCGGCGGATTTCATTTCCTTCAAGGAGGAGCTAGCAGCAGTAGCATAAACAATGGAATTCTTGTTGCGGCGCCTGCGGTTGGTAGCTTTGTTTTGCCTCACTATGCTCCTATTCAAGGCAATCAGAAAAGGTAATTGCTTATGCATCTAGGCAGTTAAAGGTGAATGAGAAGAATTACCCTACACACAACTTGGAGTTGGCAGCAGTGGTGTTTGCTCTGAAGCTGTGGAGACACTACTTGTATGGTGTCAAGGCAAGGATCTTCACGGATCATAAGAGTCTTAAGTTTTTCTTTACTCAGGAGAATCTGAACATGAGACAAAGAGGATGGTTGGAGTTCGTGAAAGATTACGACTTATCTTCCTCTGTTTTGAGAAGATGAAGGTCTTTTTTGTTGTTTTTTTTGTTTTTGTTTTTTTTCGTTGAATAAAACTACAATCACAATCAAATTGACATAACCTATGATAGGATATACTTTTTATATCATTGATTACGTAGATTTGTGTTGCGTTTAGGTGTGTAATTTTTGTTGTGGCTGGTAGCAGTATTTCTTTTTTTCTTTTTTCATTTGTTTTAATTTGTTGTAGTCTTTAGAAGGGTTGAATGCTTTTGAAATTATTACTTGGAACACTGAAGTTTCATGTTAATGCTTCTTCTTGTGCTTTGAATTGGTGAAAAACTTACTTTTTTATTTTATTTTTTTAATTTTTTTTATTGATTTGAATTTAGTATAATCTTTTTTTCTTTGTTTTATTGCGGAGAATGGGTGAAAGATTTTTATTCGGGGCGATGATGAGAATCAGAAATTGATCTCACCAGGATATGCAATGATGTCTTACAATTAGACCGAATCTGATTCCCGAATATGAGATAATATTATTTTTAATGTTTTCAAATGTGTGCAATGTTCATTTTTTTACTACTTTTGGAATAGAAATGAATTTGATACATTTTCAAGTTCAAATAAACAACAATTCAAAGATTCGATTTGTTCCATTTTTATCAGATGTCTTTGAAGGATCAAAGATTCGATTTCTTACCCGGCTAACAAATGCTCAACTTATCAAAGATAATCCGGGTTCAAATCCATTCACTCCTCTAATAAAAATATAGAAACGATTTTATACGTTTTGTCTCTTGAACAATTTCTTTTATGCAAATATTTGAGTATGACATTCATATAGAAAGATTTGGACAGGAACACAACAGTCCTTACTGGCTTTAGATAAAATTTACAGTTGTAGCACCACTCATTCAGTCGACCTTTTTGAAGTTATTCAAAACTACTGTACTACGAAAACACCTTTTGGATGATCGTTAGAGAGACATATTTGTATATTTAAAATAAGAGTGCTGTAGTGGCAGTGTCTTGACTTTGAGTTGAGCGCGGAACTCGACATACTATGTATCGACTTCTCTTTAAAAAAAAGTGTAAATTCAACTTTTGCACCAATCTTGAAAGGCAATGCTATGGGTGCCCCTTTGGGTTGGGGCTCAAGTGTGTGTGTAATTATTTTAATGCTGTATGATAGAAATTAGTTGGCTCTCTGTGGAGATTATGTAAAGAAAAATGAAATATGGTGTGTGGGTTTGTAAAGTAGAAAATTTGTTAAAAGACATCAATACGAGAGCTCTTAGGAAGCTTCCCATATTTTACCATTTTGGAGACGACTCATCGGCCATTAAGACAATTCGGTAGTGTGAAAATTAGTTAGGCGGCCGCAATTAATTACTTTGACTTAATATTTATAATTAAAATGACTTATTTCTTAAGAGAATCGTGACATTACACTATAAACTCGATTAATAATTAACATGAACCAGTTAGCACATACTCTTCCATTACACCAAATACGCATTAAAAAAGTATGAACTCGTTTAATAATTAACACGAATTACATCCTAGCATTGACGAATGCATCTGTTACAAATACATCTGTTTATGCAATCTGATTGACTGTGAATGAGAGTTCATGTCAAGATGGAGGTTTGTCAGCAAAGTGGCTTGATCTCTAATCCGATGGAACTAATCTATTTGTCAACTAAGAATGATGGTCAACTAAGCAAGAGTGTTCATGTCTGTGGAAGACAGCTAGTGAAGTCAGCTGAGAACCTTTTGTATCAGCAGGCTGTTGAGTCTGCCGACTTTATGAATGTTTGTGAGTACTGCAATCCGAGCTGCATGGTTACAAGTCTGGGAAAGTCAGCAGTGCTGAGTTTCATCTGGTGGATAGAGCTGGAGCTTTGGTCAACATATGGGGACATTTATAGGAATTCTGACAGTGTCATAATGACGGCTAGGGTTATGATTCCAAGGCTATAAATACCCGATGATTGTAATCAATGTAGTGTGTGAAAAACTCACATATTTTTGTGCATAATGAAAGTTCATCTTTTATGTCCGTTGTGTAGTCGGCACAACGCCGGAAACAATATTGTTAAATCATTGTGTTCTTGTTTCCATTATTTTTGTCTTCGCCATTAATCTTTTACGTTTGATTGCTTCTGTGTTTGTTCTTCTTGTTCAACAATTTCCTCATCTATTTTAACAGCATGAGCAGACCAACATTCATTGGCAGCTCATTCTCGATCTAGAACATCAACTCTGCTTGCTTTGAGGTCACTGAGGCAACATGATCAACTGGCAGTAGACAGGCACCTACAAACTTTTGAAGGAGCTTATTGTCCCAGGACAAACCTTCATCCTTGAATAGTGTCAGGAAGTCCATCATGTTGCGCTCCTACACAACCTCAAACCACTCAGCTATCATCCTCAGCTTCTCCTTGCTCTGCTCAGCCATAGCCTGGGTGAACTCATCCGCATGCACATGGGCATTTTCAAGCTGGAAGTACTCATTGATCCTCTCAGTCGAGAAGTCAACGTGCATGCCACGTACAATAGAAAATGTGGCATATGGGTTGTGCTCCATATACGCGTAAAACTCTCAAACCAGTGTGGTGTTGAAATTAGCCGGGACCTCGGCCATGTCCTCCAACCAACTATGATGTGTCAAGAGGCCATTGATATAGGCCCCACAGTCATCGAAATCAACGACTTGCTCTCAGGCTACATGACGTGCATTATAGTGCCGTCGGAATGACTCATAGACCTTCAATGAAGCAAACTGCTCCACTCCGTCAATGAGTGGGTAAATATCTCCGCTCAAATCCTATGGACAACTGGGTCTACTACTGGTATGGCTTTGCTTACGCATTGTAACTGGAGGAAGAGGCTGCTAAACTGCTCTTGTAATTGAATATGACTTCCGACCGGTCGAGAAAATATCTCGCTGAATTGAGGGTAGTTTTCCAGAATCTAAGAACACTAAAAGGATTATGCCGATCTGAATAGTGGCTCACCACGTCGGAATGGGTATTTTCGGGATCGGAGGTCTAAAACTTGGAGTTTCACCGGAAAATTGCGAGATGATGATGAATATGATAAACAGCTACAACATCAATCAACAACATCAACAGAATATCAGCAGCATCCAGTTTAGAGGAATATTGTAATGAGAATGGGAAATGTATTTTTGGTTAAGGTGGTGGTGCCGAAAATCATGGTGGTTTAGAAGAAGTAGAAGAAATGGTGATTGATGATGTTGGAAGAAATGTGGTGAATGGAGGTTTTGTTGGACTTATTTCTCAGTTTTGATGATGAGTGCCATACTAGCTGTTATAGTGCAAAGGCAAAAAGATGTCTAGATAATATGTATAGGTTTATTAGAGTTTGATTCATAAATAGGTTTGATCAAACAAGCAACGTAAAAGGCCGCCGATCGTTTATCGACAGACCGATCTAGTCGATAGGGTAGATAGGTCGGTAGGCGGTCCGGAACCCGCCGAAGACCGAAGGCCGAGGGTTCAAACTCGGTGAATGAAGGCTAAGGGATCAAACTTAGTATTTAATGTCAAGGATATGGAATCGAATTTAGGCAAGTCCGTGATGACCTAAAGCGATTACATATACCTTGTGTAGAAGGTCTAAGTTCCACAAGTTGGATGATGTTTGGAACTTGGTTATACTTTAAATGATGTAATCTAACTTCACATACAAAAGTTGGATAAAAAGATTCATTTGCATTATATTTTACGGACAAAAATATGATGTTCGCAGATCGATTGGTTTTACGACAGATCGATAGACCCGCCGATATATACCTCGATTAATTCAAGATTATTAGGAAGTTACATGGATAAGAACGAGCCAACTACCTCGACTTATCAAGCAAATCAAAGGCCGAGATTAAAAAGACGTTGGGATGATCCATATTTTTATCCATTGGATACAAGTCAAAGGGGTGGACGGTACCGCACTTGTCAAAAGTAATCTGACGAGTGTCGATCCTATGAATAGTGACGAGAATGCGGTGCGAGATGGGACAAATACAAGGAACGGTCACATTTGAATTTCAAATTCAAGTCACATGCATTCCTACCTATAAATAGAGGACTTTCAACTCAAGAAGAAGATGATGAATTTTGGGATAAACTTTAAGTGATAACACCGAGTGAAAAACACCCCGCCGAACTTACCGAGCTTAAGGCCGCCGATCTAGTTATTCTCTTCAAGTGTATTCGTGTTCAAGCCGCATCAAGCATACACACTTGAAGACCGCAAGCCGCCGATTATATCATCCTAATCAACCGCCGCAATCGAATCATTTACTTGATTCATTCTTTATTTTATAAAGAACCCGCCGAAGACGATGAAGCATCCGTTAGGTGTGAAAGATCGTTGGTTTGTGGTGAAGTGGTGAAGAGGCAATTCTACCCTTCAAGGACCGGTGGAAGACTCGAGGAGCGGCAATCCTACCGTTCTTAGTTTTCGGTTGTGAAGCCATAGTTATTGGTGAAGGACAAGCAACCTAGGATTCTTTGTAACGAGATAACTCAAAGATTACTAGTGAATTTCCTCCAACATCACAGGAGAAGAGTGGACGTACAGGATTACATCACCGGAACCACTATAAAAATCTCTCTACTTACTTACCGCATTTATTTTACGCACTTAGTCATTATTCTTATCAACCCGCCGAATCTAGCAACCGAAATCACACACATACACTACCGAGTATCTAATACTTAGTAACATATTTAACAACAAGTAACAAGGCTTAATTTTGATATTATTCCGCCGCACAAATTCAGCAACCGAACCGTCGTAGACTACCGTTTATCGACAGCTGCGAGGTCTCGACAGACTCGAAGTATCAGCAGGCTGCTGAAATTGCAGAATTTGTTAACTCCAAAGTTTTAAGTGTTAAGTTTATTCACCCCCCTCTAAACTTAACTAAAGCCTTTTCAAGGGACCAACAATTGGTATCGGAGCGATTGCCGTTCGAAGGAATCCTACTTGTTGTGCTTGTGAAAATTCTTTAAAACTTTCTTTCAAGTTACTGATTTTCAAGACTTGCATCATGGATAACACACAGTATGCTAGAACCATGTTGATGTGCTCTCTTGATAGATTTGATGAGTATAAACGTCGAATGCGGGCATATCTTGTCGCTACTCATGATGAGATGATGGATGTACTAAGCGAAGGACCACCTGGAGATTACAAAGGCGAATAAGAGTGGGTGACAGAACCGAGTACATTCCTAAACCAAAGAGAGAATGGAATGCGAGAAGACAGAAAAGAGCAAACCTCAACAACATTGCTATTGATATCATCTACGAGAACCTTGGATAGCAATATGTACATGAAAGTCAAAGATTGCAAGACCGCAAAGGAACTTTGGGATAAGATTCACTTAATCGTGAAGGCAACCGATGCAATAAAGAAGAACAAAATCGGTGTGGCGAGAAAAAGGTTTCAAAAGTTCAAAATGCTACCTAATGAAACCATTGAGCAAATGGAGTCCAGATTCAATGCAATCTTAGATGAACTTACTCGCCGAGTGTAAGTTATTCAAAAGAGGAAGTAAACACCAAAATCTTGGAAGCTTTACCCGCAAGAGATGTTTGGAAAATGAAGGTGACCGCAATTGAAGAAATGAGAAAGCTGCATGAGGAAGACACCTTCAAACTGTTCTCGATCTTAAGGCCTATGAATTTAGCAAGAAGTTAGTGCTCGAAGGCGAAAAGGAAGAGCCAAAGACCATCGCATTGGTGCTTCACATCATGAAGAAACATCGGAGGACAGGATGATATGCTAGATGAAATGCAAGAGCAAATTGCCCTACCGAGCAAGAAGATCAGAATGATGAAGACTGGAAAGGCCCCTACAAGAAATTTCACAAAGAGGCCTACTGAGAGAAGGAAAGAAGAACCAAAGAAAGATAATGACTATCTATGCTTTCATTGCAAGAAACCAGGACACTTCAGACCTGATTGTCCTGAATTGAAACAAGGCAAGGAACCTGATTATCTTTGCTTCAACCGTAAGAAGCCCTGGACACTTTAGACCTGATTGTCCAGACCTACTGAAGACCAAAAGTCAACAAAGGAGACATGGCAAGAAGGCTATGGTTGCTGAAGATGAATCAGGATATGAAGTGGGATCTGAAAAAGGAAATGAGTCAGATGACACAAAGACCGGTTGCCGATATGGAGGATTATGCTTTGATGGCCAACATGGATGAAACCGAGGAGGTATACAACACCGTATCTATAAACACTCCCGCTTTGGAAGTGATTGTGAATCAACCCGTGGTTCAAATCCTAGAAATTCGACAACAATGAGACTTTGGATGCCATCCTTAATCAAGGCGAGGATAATACAATCAAGGTTATGAGATTGTGAAGGCCGAAAAAAGAGGCTCTTGAGTTAGAAGTTGGAAGATTGAAAGCCGAATTAAGGATTTTCAAAGGTAAGGAAAAAGATGTTGGACGGAATCAAGCATAAGTCGTCGCACATCCAAGCAGCCTCGAATCCGTCGAACCATCTTGTTCCAATACCGCATACAAATCAGAAAGCCTTATGGAGATAGGCGGGCTTGGATTTGGAAATCGGCAATCTAACAAGAGTGGATCCAAGTAAGGTTACCGAACCTAGTACCGAATTGGTCCTAAGTTTGTGCCCGCACTAGATCCATCTCCCGCAAGGCCGCCGAAGCAAGTAAAACCAAATGAGAATGCCTCAAAGAAGCAAAATCGAAGTCTCGAAGTCAACGGCTCCTAGTAAAAAGAATAAATCCAAAAATAGGACTCGCCGTACCTTCTAAGCTCGCCGATAGCGACCTGCTACCAAGTCCGTTGGACCACGAAGGGAAAGAAACGAAGTATTCCAAGAATAAGAATCCTAAATCCAAAAATGTTGATCATTCAAGGGATACTTATCTCGGGGGAAAGGTAGGCGTTCCCGCCGATAATGATTGGAATATTCCCGCATCTAATGTTAGAAACGAAGATAACCATACCGCTAGGGTAAAACCTAGACAATGGAATCAAGCGAGAGGACTTACATAAGACCTCGGCAAACTCCATATTACAGGTGGTGCTCCTAACACGACAAAGACATCTATGGCTATGCAAATGTTTCTAACAACAAGAATCATTTCAAACAACATTATGTACCAAAAGGCCGTAGAAAACATATGTGGTTCCTACACAACCTACGTTAGAACTTATGGATGTGTGGAATACATGTATGAACCAAAGTATGAACCAAAGTATGACACATTTAGGAGAAGACCTTATGGAAACATACCAAGGGTCATGCTTGCCACGACTACTATGGACCCAAACGGGTTTGGGTACCTAAAAAGCATTAACTTTGTTTTGTAGGGTGTCTGGTACTTTGACAGTGGATGTTCCAGACACATGACAAAGAATAAGCACTGTCTATCAAACTTTGTGGCAAAAGATGGTCCAAGGGTAAATTTTGGCAACAAAAATACACCTGGCTATACAAGAGGATATGGCACACTTATCAGAAATGGACTTACAATCAAGAATGTTGCATATGTGGAAGGACTGGATTACAACTTGCTGAGCACTGGACAATTCTGTGATAATGGGATACAAGGTCACTTTTGACAAAAACAATTGTATTGTCATTAGTGAAAGAGGTGATCAAGTTGTACTTGCTGGTAGAAGGCAACAGAACATGTATGTTGTGGATTGGTCTACTGCAGTTCCAGAAACCTGCCTGATTGTGCATACCAAATCTGAACTCAATTGGTTATGGCACAAGAAGTTAAATCATCTAAATTTTGATGATATTAATCAGTTAGTGAAGAAGAAGTTAGTGGTTGGTTTACCTGAGATCACATTCAAGAAGGATGCTATCTGTGATGCATGTCAGCAAGGTAAACGAGATAAAGTCAAGTTTTAAGTCAAAGACTAAACAATCAACTAACAGAGTGTTGGAGCTTATGCACATGGATCTTTTTGGACCAATAACTCCAACAAGTGTGACAGGGAAGAAATACACCTTAGTGGTTGTGGATGATTTTTCTAGATACACTTGGGTGATATTCATGAACAAGAAAAGTGAGACTCTCCAAAGCTTACCTAATCTTTTGAAAAGATTACAAAATGAGAAAAGTCTAACAGTCATAAAGATTAGATCAGATCAGGGTACTGAATTTCTCAACAAAGTTATAAGAGAATACTGTGAACAGAATGGTGTACTTCATCAACTTGTGTCTGTGGTACACCTCAAAGCAAAATGGGGTTCTTTGAAAGAAGAAACAGGACATTAAAGGAAGCGGGAAGAACAATGATCCGTGAAGCTTTGCTACCCGAAAGATATTGGGTGAAGCAAGTAAATACGACATGCTATACACAAAATAGAACATCAAGTAAACAAGAAGGCGCCGAAGACACCTTATGAGATCCGGAATGGAAGGATACCTAATATATCTTATTTTCACCCATTTGGAAGCAAATGTTTTATTCTAAATCATAAAGTTCATTTGAAAACTTTCCAACCAAAATCGATGAAGGAATTTTCTTAGGATATTCTTCGGTCACAGAGCATTCGAAGTGTACCGAACAAAAGAACACCGAAACATGAAGAAACAATCAATGTTGTGTTTGATGAACCTAAGTTTACTTGGTATGGAAGATAAAGAGTGTGAACTCGCTTGAAAATCAACAAATCAACGATCCAGATTGTGTTGAAGTTTTGGAAAGATTCAATGACCTAAAAGTTTCGATAATCGCCCCCCGTGAACACCCCGCCGACAATGTTACTGATGCAACAACTGAAGCAATTCAAGGATCTGCTGACCCCCCTGTAGAAGAAACTACAGCAGACCCTACTGAAGATGATCTTCCTGAAAATCAAAATAACCATAATCCACAATGGTTAAGGAATCACCCTGCTGAACAAGTTATTGGCAATGTACAGCAAGGTGTGAGGACTAGAAGACAACTGGAAGCTATGTTTACTTGTTTTCTATCTCAAATGGAACCTAAAGTTGTTGAAGAAGCAATTTCAGATCCAGATTGGATAATTGCTATGCAGGAAGAATTAAATGAATTTGAAAGAAATCAAGTTTGGACACTAGTTGAAAGGCCACTCATGCAAATATCATTGGTACTAAGTGGGTATACGAAATAAACTTGATGAATCGGTACCATTGTAAGAAATAAGGCCGGACTAGTTGCAAAAGGCTATTCTCAAGCGAAGGAATAGATTTTGATGAAACTTATGCACCCGTTGCAAGATTGGAAGCTATCGATTATTCTTGGCACATGCCGCATATAAGAACTTCAAAGTATATCAAATGGATGTCAAGAGTGCATTTTTGAATGGTATCCTAGAGGAGGAAGTGTATGTTCGGCAACCTCCTGGATTTGAAGTTAAAGATCAAGAAGATAAAGTGTATAGACTCAACAAAGCACTTTATGGATTGAAACGAGGCACCAAGAGCATGGTATGAGACTCTATCTCAATTCTTGGTGGACAATGGTTTTACAAAAGGGACCATTGACAAGACTCTTTTCGAATCAAGTGAAGGGGACAACACCCCGTTTGGTACAAATTTATGTTGATGACATAATTTTTGGCTCGAAAATGATTTACTTTGTGAAAAGTTTGCAAATCTAATGAAAAGTAAATTCCAAATGAGTATGATGGGAGAAATGAACTACTTTTTGGGATTGCAAGTCAAACAAATAAAGGATGGAATCTTCATTCATCAAACCAAGTATACCAAAGAACCGCCGAAGAAATTTGGTATGGAAAACAAGACTAAGAGCTCAACTCCTATGAGTACAAACATCGATTGGATGAAGATAAAGAAGGCAAAGATGTTGATCGACTTTATACGGAAGGATGATAGGCGTCGTCGTATCTCACGCCGCTTGCCACGGACTCGATATATCCTTTCTTTGTAGGTGTTTGTGCAAGATTTCAATCCAAACCTAAAGAAAGTCATTTAGGTGCAGTTAAGAGGATTCTCAAGTATCTTAAAGAGACTTTGGGAGTAGGGATATGGTATTCCAAGGAAGGAAGCTTCAAGGTAATATCCTACTCAGATTCTGATTATGCTGGATGCAAGATTGATAGAAAAAGCACCTCAGAACCCGTCGTTAATGGGAAATAGACCGGTCTCCCTGGTTTAGCAAGAAACAGAATTCTATTTCAACTTCCACCGCTGAAGCTGAATACATTGCTGCTGGAAGCTGCTGTGCACAAGTACTATGGTTAAGACAACAATTAAGGGATTATGGAATTGAAGAAAAGGAAATTCCAATCATGTGTGACAACACAAGTGCAATTGCAATCACAGAAAATCCTGTTTTGCATTCAAGAACCAAGCACATTGATGTGAGACATCATTTTATAAGAGATCATGTTGAAAAGAAAGATGTGGTGGTTCTATACATCCCTACTGAAGATCAACTTGCTGATATTTTCACTAAGCCACTTGATAGTGAAAGATTTGCCATATTAAGGACTGAACTTGGAATTATAAAGATTGACTGATATTCAGCAGTGTACTGGAATTCACCAAGGGGATTAGTCTTTGCTATGTTGGGTGAGCTCACTTAGCAGATTAGTCATTGGTATCAACAATTCCATGTACTTATGTTTGAACAATTGAGCAAATGAGGTTGCCAAGGGGATTGGTCTTTGTCATGTTGGGTGAGCTCACTTGACAGATCAGTCATTGGTATTAAACTTCATCTTGTATTATCAATTGAACAAAACAAGGAGAAAACAAGGATCGCAGAGTCACCTTGTCGGCAGCCGCCGAAGCACATTATCGCCAGACCGCCGAGCCCACCCCGCCGAGGGATACCTTTGGAGGGAACGTTACTCGTCAAAATAATTAAAGTCAAAAAGCATATTGGCGGGATATTTATTTTATCCATTATTACCACAAGCCTAACCATCCAACGGTTACAAACGTTATGGTGGAGTAATGGGCCACGTGTCAAGACAAAGCACCTAATCAAATTTAATCATGGTTACCTCAATGTACGTGCTATGACAGTTTCAACTACTCACAGTCTATAAAATCAGACTGTTATACAGCAGTTTCTCCACTTGCATTTTCTGCTTTATCTCTGCAAATTCTACTTCGTGTGAACACAGATTTGAGAGGAACTCTTCTTCATCTTTTTCTTATTTCAATGGCGGAAAGAGTTGAAGTTCAAATCGAATCTAGCCAAAGTGTTAGAGGCTATGTAGTTGATGCAAACCAAACAGAGTTGGCCATTAATATAGGTCGAAGAATAAGGAGGTTTGCAGGCTTGGAGAACAAGCTCAATATCAGATTAGACACAATTTCATACACCAATGTTGTTGATTTCGGAAGAACATGGTGGTGGAAGAAGGAACCGAAGCATTCAATACAACCGTGAATGCCGAGGAGCTTGTTATCTCCCCAGGTCCGTCGAGGGAAGTGTTTGGATTTGAAGAAGTGGAAAATGGTCCGGTGAATCCCGAAGCAATGAGATTGGACAAGTTGGCGTTTGTAGATCAAATCAAGACAAATCAAACCACCAAATCGTTCGGCATCAATTGCGGACACATTGGGAATGAATACGATCTGCCGAGCAAACTTATTGCCAAGAACATACTTGGATTGGTTGGCGTATGGATACTTTATCCGGGCCTAAGATAGAGTTAATGATCATCATCTCGGGAGCATGAGATTTGATCGGGTGGTTACTTTATTCATTATATGAAGAAAGTTGCCAAGGAGGAGAAAATAGGGAAAAGGAAATCCAAGGCCTTACCCTTAGGTTTGATGATTCGACCCGTCGAATCATCCGGAGGTTCCCGATCTTGAACCGGTTGCCATAAATCGGTCCGGATACAAAAAGGAGATTGATTATGCAATTCCTGGACTTGATGATGATGAAGAGGTTGCCGGAGAGCATCTTTGGTGATAAAGATGATGGAGATGACGGTGATCTTTGGTGGTGAGCGAGTTCAAGCAAACTAAGAAGATATCCATCAAACCTGCTGCATCAAAGAAAATTGTTGGAAAGAGAAAAAGTGCTGATGTTAGAAAGATTACTGAAATCTTGAAATCAAAGAGAACAAGAAAGGAAACAAAGCACAGATGGCGGAGTCGGCGGAGGGTCAAGTGGAGGTTACGGACCCGGCGGTAGCGGCAAGAGAACTGTTGTTGAAAATTCTGACAAAACAACAGAAAGAAGATAGTAGAAAGAGAAAATCTACTGATGATGATGATGAAGATGAACCCCTATCCAAGAGAATGAAGGAGGTTGCCAAAAAGAAGAAGTATGGCAAAGGTAAAGAATTGAGAATCTTGGAAAAACAAAAAGGCCAAGAAGAGGTGTCAGTAGAAGAAGAAGAGGCTGTTGAGGCTGAGCCCTTAACTGTTATTCCACCAGTTGTTATCAGTGATTCCTCAAATGAAGAAGTTATCAAGTCTACTGATGCTGAACAGGTTATTTTTGAGCAATCCGTAGAGGATGTACAGCAGTCTACTGACCCTGAGCCTGCTGTAGTATCCACTAAAGAACCACAGCAAACCACTGAACCTGAACCTGCTGTGGTGGTTGAAGAGGTGATTGGAGACTTGGTTGAAGACCCTGCAAATGTGGCAATAGTTCAGGGGGAAGAGCGATCTGTCTTGCTAACCCCCTGGCGATGAGCATGTAAGTCGGGGGAACCAAGTGTGATACGGATGGAAGTAGTAGGTACAAATGTACAATCACAAAGCAACCCGCCGACTTTCTAACATCGTAGAAGATACCATGAATCGCTTGTTGGAACCTTTGGAGGTCAACAAGCTACCGGAGTCGCTCCGGGAGTTCTTTTATGCCATTTGAAAGGCATGTGAAAAAGAGCAAGAAAAGCGAAGAGTTTGTGGATCCCAAACTTCAACAAATTGCCGATTACTTCCGGTGGAAGTTTGGGTTCTACAAAAGACAAAAACCACCGCTCAACCAATGACAGATTTTGAAGAATGGGTTTTTGACAAGTTAGGAGTGGAAAACTTGCTTTGGATCGATTGATACAACCTTGCCGCAATCAAAGCGATGGATCCGTTTGATGAGCAACGAAGGAGGAGGGTATCAAGTTCGGAGATCCAAGAGATGGTGATGATGATTCTTCCTCATCATCGACTCAAGGGGAGATTTCCCCTCGGGACCGGGAGAACCTAGTGGGATTTGCTTTGATAAATGATCCACCCGCACAACAGTCCACCGGTATCTTGGTAAGTCCGCCGAGGGCCGCGAGATCGAAGAAATGGATGAGGATCTACAAGATCTCACCATGGATGATCTAGAAGCATTGATCAATGAGGGAATTACATTAAGTGATGGTAGGCTAGTTGATGAATCGGTGCATTTCATGTTGTAAAGTCTCATTTGGACAACCCGAAGATGAACAGATTGTTGATTTGGATCAAGAAAAAGTCGGTGACTTTAGTGAACCAAGTGCTAGTTCCGAGGAATCCATTGAATATCAAGATGGATTTGACATTGAAGGCACTCTTACTAAAAGCTCGCCATCATCCCGCACAAGATTGGTCATGCGAAGGTTTTCAAGTGGATAATACTAATATCTTTAATCCACGGGAAATTGAACGGGAGGTACGGAGTTCTTTGGGGTACAAAAAGCACTGGACACGGGTTGGAACAAACTTTGGGTTTGGAGGAAACCCCCGTTGTTATTGAGGCCGCCGTAGTGGAGCCTTCGGAGCCAAGACCTTTGTAGGGAAGGATAATCGGCAGGCCGCCGGTGTTAATCAAGAAGAACAAATTTCTTTGGATTATGACTACGGTGATGAAGAATTTCAAATTTTTGGACGGGGAAGAAGTTGCCGAGGAACCGCACAAGATCCGGTCATGGAAGACATTCTTGGTGCAATGGTTGAGGAAGGACCTCCCCCGCCGGGAGAGATTTGAGTAGAGCTATGGTCATCGTAGACAACGGGCACAATATAGGGTTGAGGAGCTCGTCGATGAATCTACCGACGTAGAATGGCCGGTGGAGTGCCAATTGAAGTTGTCAATGAGTTAAGAAGCGTAAGAAATGACATGCAACAGTTAAGAACTCAATTGGACGAGCAAGAACGAGAGATTTGAAGAAGCGATGAAGATGGTCAATGAAAACGGACAATCTGCTAATACAAATTTGCTTCAAACTTTGCTTCCACTCAAAATGCTTTAAATGATATGATATATGATGTGAGATATATCAAGCAAGGGAACACACTGAAGGACAAGTTTTTGAAAGATCAATTTACATCCATTCATCAAAAACTTGACAAGCTTGCCGAAGCCGCCGAGCTCTTCTCGTCGCACAACAACCTTTCGTACCCGATCCCAAATTTACCGAGAGGATCAACGGTATTTGGAAGAGACTCGCAATCTAGGATTACTTCACTTGATACTAGAACCGGTACTATGGCAGGTCAATTACACGAGTGATAGTATCACAGAAGCTATTCATGGCCTCATCTCACGTTTTGTTGATGATGTCACTAAGGGGGAAGAGGGCCAATCGAGTTTGCGGCAAA